>OY728138.1:1181510108-1182760108 GCA_963277665.1 Viscum album | reverse complement strand
CCAAACACCGTGTAAGAATCCTCAAGCCATCACAACCTATAAATGATACGCCTATATTAGTCCATATAATTCTATATACAGAATATATGTGCGTGAATAACCACAATCCATTATATCCCTCTACACACATATATGGGAAAAGATAACTGATGTGCCTACCAGCACAAGTAACTACCAAAAGAAGAGAGCGAGGCCAAAGGGGGTAGTAAGCCATCCATCTTCCCACCAGAATGTTAGGGAAATCACCCCCAGGGCTTAGAGTCCCTATGGTGTCAGTTTCCCTAACTGACAGGGTGGAGTAGCATATAGAAACAAAAAACTACATAATATATTATAGATCACAACCACACTATGGGCACACAAAGTCTTATAATCAACTACTACTAATGTCTCTCGGAGTCCCGACTGCCACTTCTAAAACTAGGTATCCTATAATCACACAACCATTTAAAGAGATTTATTACATTACTTCATTCCATTTTTATAAGTTTCAATTTATTTTAATTAATTATTTAAACACTAATTAACCATTATCAATTTTCCCTTTATATTTCATTGGAATCACACTCAAAATCCACTTTCCCTTTAAATTGTAACCTCATCGTTGCGTCCCAAAAAGCTCCAACCCCATGGGTTGACATCATTTATTCAATTATGTTTTTACAATATCACCTTCCCATATTCCCAGGAATTCTAGAAAAACATTTTATACAACTAAACACAGGGGGGATCAACACGGTGAGTAGATTTACTACCTGTCGAGTCTTTGATGCCTGCATCAAAAGTGTAGACCCATCCTCCCTTAATAATCTCAAAATGGAAAGCACATCACATACCTTGCGCATCTTCGCCCCTTTCGGGATAAGGGTAAACAAGACCAGCTGCCTTGAGCAGTGGGGAATATAATGTAGATAAACAAACCCAGAATCAGCAAGCATCCAAACATTCACATCCATCCCATTTCATCATTTCTGGTGTCCTCCCTGACACCCACATGCATTAATCGATGCATCTTTCCACTCTAGGCTTCAACTACTACCCCAACCAGTAGGCCTACATGCCCCCACATATCAACACATCCATCTAAGCACACATCACAACACAAGAAGTAGTAAAAAAACAACATAAAAATTTGGCTCTTATCCCTTAAAATAACAAGAGGGTAACTTAGAACCCTAAAATGAATTATATATTACAAAATAACCAGTTCTTTAATCCAGCTTGGATTAACCAATTTATTATTTTTAGGTTCCAAATTCGGGAACCCTAACTAGAAAAATATCGAAAATAATTAAACAAGATTGCTACACCAATTTGATTAACATCGAATTGCAACAAGAAGAACTATATTCATTTACATGCCTATTTATCTCTATCCAAACAATTAACAATTGATTTCAGCTTTACGTTCTTTACCAATTTCCATCAACAACAAAAATCTAAACAAAGCAATAATTGATATCACACTATCTAGAAAAACAAGAGGTAATAACATATGATCGATATAAATTTATTTATCCAGTTTAAATATTTATTAAGTCAATTTCATTGGGATCCAGTGGGATAAAACATGATAACTATAAAACTACACATAAAAGAAAAGAGAAGCAACGAATCCCCTACCTCAAACGGCTCTTCATGATATTTATATAAGAACGAGCCAAACAACAGGTTCTGAGGTCCTCCCCTATACAACTGTATCCACCTGAGGAGGAAGAGACATCACCACACTAGTCAACACCCATGAAAATTCAATTAGGATCAGGGAGATAGAATTCCATTAAATGGCATAGAGAAATGGAAATAGATGAACAAAAAATATGATGATAGAACATAAATTATATAAGAGATCTATTGATACTACTTAGTTTCACCAAAAATAGAGGGGATCCAATCCAAGGAGGAATTTTTTATTACACAACTCTGACGGGATGGAATTAAAGGTTTGAGCATCTCACAACCAAGAACAAGGATTAAGAATTATGGAGGAATATATCTCATTCTTTAAGAAGATTTAACGAATGGGTGGTTTAGGATACGCTGAATTTTCCATTAAAAGAGGATCTCATTAAACCACATAGTTTGACCATGTAAAATCATCCTAAGCCTTCGGAAAATTAATATAAGATTTATGGCCTTTAAATCAGCCTCATATTCCTTGATAAAAGGATTTAAATGCATTTTATGTCAAAAGAAACGTTAAAGGGGTGAAAATGTATGAACTTGGAACCACAATTCATGAACATGAAATTTGGAAAAAGAAATAGAGGACGCAGTTGGAACCCCACTATTCTGGAAACACTGTACATAATCCTCACCATTCTTCAAACACTGTTCATAAACCTCACCCTTCTGAAAACACTATTCATAAAATCGAAATTTTGAAAAGGAAATATAGGCTACCATTGGAACCTCACCATTCTGGTAACACTGTTCATGAACTCAAAATTTGGAAAAGGAAATATAGGCTACCGTTAGAACCTTACCGTTATGGAAACACTATTTTTGAACTCTAAATTTTGCAAACGAAGAGGTAACTATTGGAACCTCACTGTTGCACAGTCCACATAAGGCTACCGATTACGCTGTTCACATATGGTCATTGTTGCACTATACACCTAAGGATACTCATGACACTGTTCACATAAGGTCACCATTTCACTATTCACTTAATGTTACCATTTCACTATTAACCTAAGGCTACCAATGCACTGTTCATCTAAGGCTATAGATGACACTGTTCACTAAAGACTTCCGATGACATTGTTCACCTAAGGCTACCGATGCACTGTTGACCTAAGGCTACCGATGCACTGTTCACCTAAGGATACTGATGTAGTGTTCACCTAAGGATACTGATGAACTATTCACTAAAGGCTACCAATGACACTATTCTCCTATGTCAATTGATGCACTATTCACCTAAGGCTACTGATGACACTATTCATCTAAGGCTACTGATGCAATGTTCACAGATTTGTAAAATCAAAAACGTTTTGGGAATAAGTCCCTTTGTCCTCCTGAAACACCTCAGGCACTGGATTTTTACAACGGAATGGACTAGAGTTGGCTGGGCCATTTCACAAATTGAAAAAGATATACGATGGAAATAGAAATTTCTAGAAGGAAAGACATAAAATTTGGATATTGATGTATGAATACTTTAAGATGAGTGAGCATGAATCTTTTGGGGACTTCTTTACTAGAATGAATGATATAGTGGGGACTATCATATTTTGTGGGAAAATGTTGGATTACTATATAGTTGTTGAATGATATTTAGAATATCACTAGATAAATTTGATGAAAAATTTCCTTCATTAGAAGATAGAGATCTGGAAACCTTATTTATTGATTATTTTCATAGTACTCTTATTAGTTATGAAATGATAAGAGAAAAATCTTTGAAGAGAAAAAAAAGATGATAGAAAAATGTCTTTCAACACTGAAGAGAAAAAAAATCAAAGAAGACTCTTATTGAAGAAGAAGATGGTGATTCTGACTCTAAAGATGAGGTATGTTAAAATCATAATGATATTTTATCCTTTTTTTCTAAAAATATGAAAATATTATAGGAAAAAACATAGATAAACAACCCTTTTCATGTTTTGAATGATAAGGAGTTGGTCACTTTTTGGCTAATTTTCCTCAAAAAATTAATGAAGTGGATAGTAATATATAAGAATGAAATACATAAATATTGTGGAAGAAATAGGGAGATAGAGAAAAATTGATATTCACAGGGAAAGAAAAAAATTTCCTCAAATCCAGAAGAAGAATTTTATTATCGAAATATGATGAAGAAGAAGGTAGTGATGTTGAATGTAAAAAATATATGAAAAATAATTTTATTTCAATATTGAATGATAAATAATTCAAAAGTAATAGTTAAGAAGAAGAAAAAAACATCTAGAAAAACATTTTAAAGAATAATTGTAATAATATACAAGAATGATTATAAGGATTTAAAAGAAAAACAAAAAGTTTCTAGATGAATGATCTTCAATGAGCAGTCAAGAATGTTTTTTTGATGAGAAAGAAAAGCTGGTGAAATAGATTGATGATTTTAAGAAATATCTTGAAGTAGAGAAGAATTTTAATGAGAATCTAGAAGTAATATTAAATGCAAAAGAAGAATATTTATAACATTTCCAACAAAAAAATATTAATATGAAGAGAAATTTACAAGTTTCTAAAACTCTATCAGTAATGTAGGTGAATGTTCTTCTGATGAGAAACCTGAGAATGTTAAAAAAAGGCACATTCAAAGGGTGAGAAGAATAATGTAATTGTTTTTGAAAATAATAACAATGGAAAAGTTATTCATGTAGAGAAATTGAAGATTTTTTGATGTTAAAAAATATCTTGAGTCTGAAAAAAAATATTATCAAGATCTGGAATTGTTTTGAATACATTTTATTCTATTAAAGCTGAAATGTAGAAGAAAAATCTTTTTAAAAATGCGAATGTTGTTGTCTCAGCAAATAATGACGAGAGGGTGTATGAGAATATTAAACATAGTTTCAATCAATCTGAATGTTTTATACTCAAATACTCCTTCTATATCTATTTCTTGTATTGTGGGGGTTTTAGACACACAAAAATTATGTGTTGGTTCAATAAACAACATTTATAATATCCCAAAGGTTATGAAAGGAAGAGTTTGAGGGGGACTCAATATTTTCAAATAATGAAGATTGAGAAGGTTTCCATGAAGAAACCTAAAAAGGTTTAGAAATAGGTTCCAATGCATGGAAACTATTTCTGAGAGAATTTATTAACCTAGAAATATCACAAAATATTTTCTTGTTTTTTTACTAACTCAGAAAAATATCATTAATTATCAAAAGATGAAAATGAATAAAGAATATGGCGTAGTAAAATATATTATTTTGGTAACTACATTAAATGATTAAAAGAGAGAATGGTCTTTGATGTTTCAAAGTGGGTGTCCTTCTCACATGACATGATTCATAAACCTATTAATGAATGTGAAATATTTTAAATAAGTCATTGTTCCAATTGGTAATGATGAATCATTAAAAAAAATATGTTGTTGGGTTAGCCATCATTGGAAAAGAAATGATGAAATCCAAGATAACATTGTATATTGATGGGCTAAAACATAATTTTGTAAGTGTTTCAAAATTGTGCGATGAGGGTAAAAAATATATCTTTATGAAAGATGGGTTTGTTGTGAAGAGTGATGAAGATGGAAGGATTGTTACAAGAGTCCAATGTACAAAAGGAATTTTTTTCAGGTTGGTGATTCACAAAACTTCTGTAACATGGGAATGGTGGAAGGGAATGAGTTGTGGCATAAAAGTATTGGACACAAGTGTTAGAGAAACAAGAGTATGTTACCGAAAAGAGATAGTGTTTCAGAAATTCTAGATTTTCCATGAAGAAGATATTGGAGTTTCACTACTTTCCCAAAAGAAAAGATTACAAATATTGTGCATAAATTTTTTTTTATTTTTTCAAAACAACCCCCGGAGCTGATTCATTCAGATATAGGTTTTCTAATAATAAAACAATCAACTAAAGGAGATAACTCCTTCATTGCATTAATTTCTGATTTTACCCGCATTAAATTTTCATGTATATGAAAAAAAAATCAGATGATTTGAAAATGATTAAATGTCTTAGAAGAAAAGAATAAAAGGAATGTGAGTATTCTGTGAAAAAGTTGCAAAACGATAATGGCAGTGAATAAAAAAGTAATTATATTAAATATTATCATTAGAAGTATGATATTCTTCATGAGTATAGTTCCTCATACACTCCTAAAAAAATGGGGTTGCAGAAAGAAAGAATAGAATCATTGTGGAAGGGGGAAGGTCCATGTTACTTGAACATGGCCTCTCTCATTACTTTTAGAGTAAATTTTTGAGTACTATTGTTTACATTCAGAACCACTGTTTCTACTATCCTTAATTATCTATTACTCTATAGGATTTTTTTTACATAAAAAATCCATGTTTGATGCACTTTTGAATTTTTGGGAGTTCATGTACTATAAAGAAGAAAGATAGAAACTATGGAAAGTTTGAGAAGAAAGGTGAGGATGTGATTTTCCTTGGAAATTATCTAGAAATAAGAGGATAAATATTTTTTAATAAAGAAATAAAATAATTTTTCATCTTAATTAGGTGTGTTGTACCCCTCTCTCTTGGATTTTAATGATCATAATCACTCTCATCGTGTTCTAACTTGTTTTCAAGTTTGTTTGATGATAGGAAAAAGGTTGCCAAAGAGTTGGCCCAAGAAGACTGGAAAAGGACTCTCTGAGTCCACCGGCCGGCCGGTGGAACAAGACACTAGGCCTTGACCACTGCCAGGTGCCACCAGCCAACCGGTGTCTGAATCACCAGCCAGCCGGTGGAACCAGACAGAGAGCTTGCTCTCTATCTGGACCGCCGGCCCGCCGGTGGAAGCCAGACAGAACGCTCTGCCTTCTGTCTGGAGCACCGGCCTGCCGATGGCCAAGCACCGGTCAGCCGGTAAGCCCAGTCAAACTAGCCGTTGGGCTTTGACCAGACTTGTACTTTTGACCCCCAACGGCTCCGAAAGCCCTCCAACGGCCATATTGACGTATTTGGGGATATTTCTCCTATAAATAGACGAGGATGGATGCCGGGAACATCACCCCGATACATAGGAATGATATTTTGATCCCTTGAAGCTCTAACGACAAATATCTAAGGCTACTTGTGATCCATTTCCATCCTTGAAGCTTGGGCTGCCTCTACATCAAATACTCTCACACTCTTGGAGCTCAAGGCTTCCTCTAGTTTGTTATAATTTATTTATTTCAATTGTTTAGTTCTTCATTTGGTTTGTATTAAAACAAACCATCCTTTTCTTCCTCACTTTCATTTTGGGTTTCTTGCTACAACCATAATAAAAAAGAAAGCTGTACGAAGGTGATCTAGCCTACCTTAAAACGGCTAGTGGGTTTCTTGATACAACCATTAAAAAGCAATCTGAAGTATAAATCTCTCAACGGTTGAGTTGGGAGCGGAGACGTAGGCTTTGGTTTAAGCCGAACTCCATTTTCAAATTGTGTCATGCCCTTTTTATTTCCGCTGCATTTATAAATTGTTTTTAAGTTGCTAATTATTTTACAAAGGCAATTCACCCCCCCCCCCCCTCTTGCCATCACTCTCCGACCCAACATTTGGTATCAGAGGGTTAGTTTGTGTAATACCTTAACCGGTTACAAACCTAAAATCCATAGTGATGGCTTCTTCCTCACAAGGACCCGAAGGGTATTCCATGACTCGGGCTCCATTCTTTGATGGAACCGACTACACTTATTGGAAAACTCGCATGATTACATTTCTTATAAGTATTGGCTATCCTATATATAGAATTGTTATGCAAGGCTACACTCTCTCTAGCAAAGATGAGTCTAAATAGACCCCCGAAGACATTGCTAATTTTGAGCTTGATGGCAAAGCCATGAATGCCCTTCATTGTGGGTTAGACCGTAATGAATTTAATCGTATTTCTACTTGCACCACTTCTCATGAAATTTGGAAGATTTTGGAAGTGACCCATGAGGGCACTAACAAAGTCAAAGACACTAGATTAGATATGTATCGTCAAGACTTTGAAAGTTTCACCATGCACCCACACGAATCTATTACGGAAATGTTTACTCGCTTTACTGATGTGTGTAATGGGAGAATGTCTCTTGGAGATGATGTTTCTGCAGAGACTATGGTCAAGAAGATTCTTTGTGTCCTACCAAGCTCATGGGTTCCAAAGGTGACGGCAATCCAAGAAGAGAAAGATGACAAGAAAATGCCGGTTGAAGAACTCATTGGATCACTTATGACCTATGAGATTACCATGAAAAGGAAAGCCGATAAAGAAGGTAAAATCTTTAAGGAGAAAAAGGACATAGCATTCAAAGCAAAGCAAGAAAGCTCCTCCGATGATAGCGAATCCGAGATTGCTCAACTTGCAAGAAAAATGAGCAAGTTCATGAAGAAAAAGAAGAATTTTCAAAGGGCACAAAAGGAAGAGCCAAAACCAGAAAAAGAAGTTACATGCTTTGAATGTGGAAAGAAAGGCCACATCAAATCGGAGTGCTCTCTTTTCAAGAAAAGGTTAAAGGAAAAGAAAAACAAGAAGGCTTTCAAAGTGTCAACATGGAGTGCAAGCGATGACTCCATGTCTTCAAGCGACTCAAGCAATGAAGGTGGAAAATGCCTAATGGCACTTGATGAGGTATCTTCTTCCGACTCATCTTCCTCGTCTTCTTCTTTTAATAATGACATGTCTTATGAAGATCTCCAAAATGTGAGAGATCAATTAGAGGAAGGTTTTCACGAACTTACCTCAAAATTTTTGGCCTTAAAAAAGAAACACAAAATTCTAATTTCTGAAAAAGATCAAATTCTCAAAAAGAATGAGGAACTTGCCCTTAAGGTCCAAGATATTCCAAATGTTGATTCTTTGAATTCAACTATTAAAGATTTAAGGGAATCTCTTGCCAATTTCACCCAAGGTGAACAAAATTTGACCAAATTGCTAGGTTCTCAACGTTCGGCTAGAACCACACATGGACCTGGCTTTAACAAGCAAGCCACTTCTTCTAGAGCACCCACTACTTTTGTAAGGGGGAGCTCTCAAAATAAATTTTGTAATTATTGTAGAAAAACCGGACATATGATTTATGAATGCAATTGTAAAAATGCTAGATATGGCCGCCCAAAAATCATTACCTACTCGGATGAATATCTTAGGATGTATCCCTCTAGACAAGTATGGGTTCAAAAGTCTCTTTTATCTAATCTTTCCGGACCCAAACTTATATGGGTACCAAAATCTATTCTCTCTTGATTTTGTAGGATAAACACCAAAGAAGTAGGACTTCAAAAGGATCGTGGTATCTCGACAGCGGATGCTCGAGGCACATGTGTGGCGATCCCTCCGAGTTCAACTCCCTTGAAGAATTCGATGGAGGATACGTCACCTTCGGTGACAATTCAAAAAGAAAGATCTTCGGAATAGGTACCATTGGTTTTGGTAGCACCTCCTTAATTAAAGATGTTTTATTTGTTAAAGGTTTAAAAAATAATTTAATTAGCATTAGTCAACTTTGTGATAGTGGTTTTTCGGTGAATTTTCAAAATGATTTATGCAATGTGTTTGATTTTCAAAAAAAATTGATATTTTCTGCTTCCCGTTTTCAAAATGTTTACATTATTGATTTAAAGTCTTTAGCTAGCCAAAATGTTAAATGTTTAAGTGCTCTTGACAATGAGTCTTGGCTTTGGCATAGAAGGTTGGGGCATTGTAGCTCTCATTCACTTCTAAAGCTTAATAAGAACAAGCTCATCCGTGACCTTCCTAAACTTAAGTTTAAGAAAGATTTGATTTGTGAGCCATGCCAACTTGGCACGAAACACAAAGCTTCTTTCAAATCTAAGAAGGAAGTGTCCACTTCAAAATCTCTTGAGCTCTTTCATCTTGATCTTTTTGGTCCTACCCCTGTAGCAAGTCTAGGTGAAAAATCCTATACCTTTGTCCTAGTAGATGACTTTTCTCGTTTCACTTGGGTTTTCTTTTTAGCTCATAAAAATGTTGCTTGTAGAACCTTTTTGAAATTCTCTAGGAAAGTAGAAAACGAAAAAGGATATAAAATTATATCGCTCCATAGTGACCATGGAGGTGAATTTGAGAACAAATAATTCGATTAATTTTGTTCCTCTTAAGAATACAATCACACATTCTCTGCCCCTAGGACTCCACAACAAAATGGAGTGGTTGAAAGGAGAAACCGAACACACCAAGAAATAGCTCGAACCCTCCTTAGTTAATTCAACCTCCCTCAATATTTCTGGGCCGAGGCAGTTAACACTGCTTGTTATACTATCAATAGAGTCCTTGTAATACCCCTTCTTTTGAAAACCCCCTATGAACTTTGGAAAGGCAAATTTCCCAAAGTTGGTTATTTTAAAGTGTTTGGATGTAAATGCTTTATCCTTAACACAAAATATAACCTAGGGAAATTTGATTCCAAATCCGTTGAAGGTATTTTTCTTGGGTACTCCAACTCAAGCAAAGCCTATCGTGTCTTCAATAAATGTTCAAAAACCATCGAAGAATCATCTCATGTGAAATTTGATGAAACTCTTCCAAAACCTCACCCGGTCATTGAAGATGTTGAAGATAAGCTTGATAAGATTCATTTGAATGATTCCTCTTCTCCTCCCACGGAGGATGACCATCAAGAACCATCTTCACCTTCTTCTCCTTCCACCTTGCCTAAGGTTTGGAAACCTTCTAGAGACCATCCTTTAGAAAATGTTATAGGTGATCTTTAAGCCGGTACTCGAACTAGAAGATCAATCCTCAACGAGGTTGAACATCAAGCCTTTCTTTCTCAACTAGAGCCTCAAAACATTAATGATGCCATTAATGATGAGAATTGGGTTCTTGAAATGCAAGAGGAACTAAATCAATTCTCTAGAAATGATGTTTGGACTATTGTTGAAAGACCCAATGATCATCCAATTATTGGCACTAAATGGGTTTTTAGAAACAAACTTGATGATCAAGGAAATATAACCCGGAACAAGGCTCGCCTAGTAGCTAAGGGCTATAATCAAGAAGAAGGAATTGATTATGGTTAAACCTTTGCACCCGTTGCTAGATTGGAATCCATTAGGATCTTGTTAGCATTCGCCGCTCACTTAAATTTCAAACTTTTTCAAATGGATGTTAAAAGTGCTTTTTAAATGGTTTTATTTCAGAAAAAATCTTTGTTGAACAACCCCCTGGATTTGAAGATCCAAAATTTCCAAATCATGTTTTTAAGTTAACCAAGGCTCTATATGGCTTAAAACAAGCCCCTCGGGCTTGGTATGAGCGGTTAACAAAATTTCTTTTAGAAAATGATTTTAAAATGGGTCAAGCTGATTGTACCCTATTTTTAAAACACACTTCCAATGATCTTTTAATTGTCCAAATTTACGTTGATGACGTTATATTTGGTTCAACCAAAGAATCACTTTGTAATGATTTTTCAGATTTAATGTGAAAAGAATTTGAAATGAGATTTATGGGGGGATTAAAATTTTTTCTTGGTTTTCAAATCTTTCAAAATTCAAATCGTATTTTTCTAAGCCAAGGAAAATACACAAACGAACTTTTAAGTCGTTTTGGTATGGATCAAGTAAAGGAAATTAGTACCCCCATGAGTACTTCTTGTAAACTTACGTTAGATGAAGCCGGGAAACCGGTGGATAACAAGATTTATAGAAGTATGATCGGGAGTCTACTTTACCTAACTGCGACCCGTCCTGACATCATGTTCAGTGTTTGCCTTTGTGCTCGTTTTCAAGCCAATACCAAAGAATCTCATTTTAAATCGGTCAAAAGAATTTTTAAGTATTTAAAAGGATCCAAAAACATTGGTTTGTTTTATCCCTCTAATACTTCTTTCGAACTTTCTTCATATTCAGATGCTGATTTTGGCGGATGTCAATTAGATCGTAAGAGTACTAGTGGAACCTTTCATCTGCTAGGCAAGTCACTTGTTTCAGGGAGTAGCAAAAAGAAAAACTGTGTTGCTCTTTCTACTGCCGAGGCCGAGTATGTAGCAGCTGGTAATTGTTGTGCCCAAATTATTTGGATGCAGCACACTCTCTTGGATTATGGCCTTTCCTACGATCATTTCCCTATATGGTGTGACAACACTAGTGCCATTAGTATTTCTAAGAATACAATACAACATTCTAGGACAAAGCATATAGATTTAAAGAATCATTTCCTTCGTGACCATTTTCAAAAAGGGGATATCACTTTGGACTTCATTTCTACTGATTTCCAATTAGCAGATATTTTTACCAAACTGCTCCCAGTTGAACATTTTGATTTTATTAAGGGGGAGTTAGGAATGATTCTTCAATGAGCACTATAAAATATTTGACTCTTTTTGGCTTGTTTATATTTCTTTTTATGTTTTTTAAACTCTTTTTTTTATTATTTTATTTTTTTTTATGAATTTTAATACCACCGGTCAACCGGTGGTACACCACCGGTTAACCGGTGGTGTCGGGATTTTCTTTTTTGGGCCTCCCGGAGGAAGGGTTAAAATTTAACCTAAACCCTTCCCCTCCCATTCCACTCTCTCTCTCTCGTGCGCCTCCTCCAAACCCGCGGCTCCTCCTTGCCCTAGCCTCCCTTCTTCCTCCTTGCCCTCTCAAACTCCATTCTTCTCTCAATCTCTCTCAATTTTTTTCCTTTTTCCATCATGGGTCCTCGCTCTTCACACAAAGGAAAGGGTATCGCTCAAGAATCACCTCCTCCTCCTTCAATCCCTCAACTTCTGGACATTTGGCATGACAAAGTCATTCTGCCTGGTAGAGTAATTGACTATTCTTGGCTTTCTTTTTCTCGTCTCGAGCTTTTCTCCATTATTGAATATCAACACTGGCATTCTTTTTTTGAACCTCCTAAGAAGGATGTTATTTATCCCCTTCTTGTCAAAGAGTTTTATGCTCACCTGACGTGGTCGGTTTCTGACGACGTCGATACCATTTCCACCACCGCTCTTGGGCAACCCATCACTTTCACTTCTTTGGAGATTTCCAGGATGCTAGGAGTTCCTCATGTTGGTCCTCATGCATTTGCTCAGGGGGAGTTTCCTCGGGACCCTGATTTTGATCTTGCTGTCGCTCTTGAGCATCTCACAGGGCATCCCAACGATCCAATTGTCAAGCTCTCCCAGCTCACCCCTAACCATCACATCATTGAGCGCCTCATTCAGACCACCCTTGCACCCCGTATCGGTGATCACGATACGGTGAAATTTATTGATATTTATCTTCTCTCTTATTTCACCAGAGGCATTCATTTCAATTTGGTCCGGTTCCTGTTCCGGGCCATGTCTTATGTGGCTGAGCACCCGCGCTGGTCCAAAACTCTACCTCACGGGCGCTTGTTGACCAAAATCTTTACCTTTCTTGATGTCCCTCTCCGTGCTATCTCCTTCGAGCAGCCAAAGAAGGATAGCATCATCAATTTTATGATGGTGCAACGGATGAACATTCGTTGGCATCCTTGGCGTCAGGAGTGGATTACTGACAAGGATGGCCTTCTCAAGGCTTACTCCCCTCAGACACATTCACACCCTCCTTCCCATGCCATGCCTCCTACTATTGCCGTTGCCTATCCTCTTTCAGATAGTGAGGACAGTGGTGCTGATGAAGAGGAAGGGAGTGGTGATAGGGGAGGTGAGGCTGCTGCTGCTGCTGATGAGGAAGATGGAGCGGGTGATGATGCACCGGAGCCTGCTGAGGCTGTGCCCCCTCCCGCTGATACTGGTGGCTTGTCGGTGATGGCTGATCAATTCCTTCGCGTCCAGGATCAAATTGAGACCCGACTCGACTTGCAATTTTCTTACTTCAGCTCTCAGTTTGATCAGCTCCACTCTCGGATCGATTCTATTGATCGTCGCTTTGAGGCGGTCCAGGCTCCTCCAGCTCCTCTGACCTTCAGGCGTCGTCGTCACTCTCGACCCTCTAGGAGTGAATAGAGCCTTTCCTGTTTTTTGACTTGTCTTTGTATTTGTATTTTGAACTTTCTATGTAACGTTTCATCTTTTATAAAATTCAAGTTGTCTTATCTATCAATCCTTTTTTTCATTGCTTACTTCCTTATTATTGTTTTTCTAATTTTCGTTCATACTTTTCCTCCTATTTTGATAATCCCAAAGGGGGAGAAAAACTCTCTATTACATAGTTACTTATTTCATTTAATTAAGTGCTCTTTTTAAGTGCTCTTTCTAAGTTATTGATTTCAGATGTTTCTTTTAAATGACCTATGGTTACAATTTCAAAATGAACCATTCTCTTTATTTCAATACTTTCAAGATTAATATCATTTTCAATACATGATACATCTATGAAATTCTTGTATGATCTCTAAAATTTTCCATGTCCAAGTTTCTTATTTCTATTTTACTTGGCATATCCTTTTTAAAAGCTTTCTCATTTGTGATTGTGATCATCAAAATAGGGGGAGATTGTTGTACCCCTCTCTCTTGGATTTTAATCATCACAATCACTCTCATCGTGTTCTAACTTGTTTTCAAGTTTGTTTGATGATAGGAAAAAGGTTGCCAAAGAGTTGGCCCTAGAAGACTGGAAAAGTACTCTCTGAGTCCACCGGCCAACTGGTGGATTACCACCGGCCAGCCGGTGGTCTCTGGCAGAAGCAATGCTCTCTGTCTGGACCACCGGCCCGCTGGTGTCCCAGCACCGGCCGGCCGGTGGAACCCAGACAGAAAGCTCTGCCTTCTGTCTGGAGCACCGGTCAGCCGGTAAGCCCAGTCAAACTAGCCGTTGGGATTTGACCAAACTTGTACTTTTGACCCCCAACGGCTCCGAAAGCCCTCCAACGGCCATATTGAAGTATTTGGGGATATTTCTCCTATAAATAGACGAGGATGGATGCCGGGAACATCGCCCCGATACATAATAATGATATTTTGATCCCTTGAAGCTCTAACGACAAATCTCTAAGGCTACTTGTGATCCATTTCCATCCTTGAAGCTTGGGCTGCCTCTACATCAACTACTCTCACACTCTTGGCGCTCAAGGCTTCCTCTAGTTTGTTATAATTTATTTATTTCAATTGTTTAGTTCTTCATTGGGTTTGTATTAAAACAAACCATCCTTTTCTTCCTCACTTTCATTTTGGGTTTCTTGCTACAACCATAATAAAAAAGCAAGTTGTACGAAGGTGATCTAGCCTACCTTAAAACGGCTAGTGGGTTTCTTGCTACAACCATTAAAAAGCAAGCTGAAGTATAAATCTCTCAACGGTTGAGTTGGTAGCGGAGACGTAGGCTTTGGTTTAAGCCGAACTCCATTATCAAATTGTGTCTTTCCCTTTTTATTTCCGCTTCATTTATAAATTGTTTTTAAGTTGCTAATTATTTTACAAAGGCAATTCACCCCCCTCTTTCCATTACTCTCCGACCCAACAAGGTGGAGGTAAATAAATGAAGTAGGAAAAGAAAACCCAACAAAAGAAAAAAAGGATGTTGAGCAAGTTAATGAAAACAATTCTGATAAGGATGCATACAGTTTTAATCCATCTCAAAAAGAAGAAATAGATTCAGCTAATTTTAATGATGAGGATGACTCCTGAAAATAACATCCAATGATGAGAAAACAAGTTGAAGCATAGAATATAATCAATGATAAATATAAAAATGTTTAAACAAAAAAGAAAAACAAATGAAATCACACGTACTTTATTTTATTTATAAGTGGAAATGAATGATTTGAAAGAATACTTTCAGCATACAGAATGTGTTCAAGCCATGAATTAATAATTTGATATGATATATGATAATAATACATGGGAACTTGTACCCAAGCCAAATATCAAAAACATCATTGTCATAAAAATTTTTTTCTCGAATAGTATGAATGAAGATGGTGAAGTTACAAGAAACAAAGCAAGATTTATTTGAAATGTGTATTCACAAATTGAGGGTATTGATTTTAATGAAACATTTTCTCTAGTGTCTAGACATAAAATTGTCAGAATCTTTCATGATATTGTTGCACAATGAGGTTAAAAAATATTTCAAAAGGAATCAAATTCCTCCTTCCGAAATTTTGTTTTTAAAGAAGAGGTTTAAATTAAAAAAAAACTTATGTATTTATTGACGGAAAAATTAAAATTATGTGGAAAGATTGAAGAAGGACTTTTATAGGATAAAATCAGATTTGAGGGAATGGTATTCATAATTGGATACATTATTAAGGATGAAAAATTTCCTGAAACAAAGATTGGATTACAATCTGTATATCAGTGAAACAAAAGAGTATTACCTTATTGTAATCATTTATTTTGATGATATCGTCTTTATTGGAATGATGAAATATGTTGTGAAAGATTTTCTTATGTGATAAATAAGGTATTTGAAATTTCCATGAAAGGTAAAATGAAATATTTACTTAGGATACAAATCATTCTAAATAAATAATACCTTTTTATTTCCCACAAAAACTATGATAAATAACATATCAATAGGTTCATCATAGAAAAATAAGAACCCATTTTCACAAAAATTTCAGTGGAAATAAGGCTGAGTAAAGATGGAGTAATAAAATAAGTTGATCAGAAAGAGTATCATAATATGATTGGAAGCCTTTTATATTTTCCTACCTAAAGACCCAACAATGATTATTTCATTACATTATCTGAATGATTTTAGAGTGCTCCAAAATAATCACATCTTGTAACTAGATAAATAATTATCAGATACATCAATGGAACAACTGACTTCAGGATCAAGTATTTCATTTCCAACAATATTGCTTTTTTGGGTATTCATATGAACATTGGGAAGGAAATATTGATGATAAAAGATGCACATCTGATGGAGTATTCTTTTTAAGAATGAATTATATTAATTATAATTCATGTAAATATAATTTAGTAACTCTAATTTTGGATGAAGTTGAGTATGTTGATGCCACTCAAATCACTACTCAACTATTGGGGATAAAAACTCAATTAGAAGATCTACTAGTTAAAGTGAAGTTACCCTTTCTCTTGGGCTACAATAATCAAAGAACCACCAATACCACTAGAAATCTAGCACAAATTATTTGTTCAAAACATATTGATATGAAATATCATTTCATCTAAGAGCATGAGGAGAAAAATGAACTGAATCTAGAATATGTTTCAACATTGGAACAAGTTACTGGAATATTCACAAAACCTTTTCCAAAAGAATCATTTTCTAAATTGAGGTTGAACATGGGTGTCGAACCTCATTCACTTCAATGTTGAGGTGTGTGTTTCTGTACCCTCCTTCATCTTACCTTTGTATTATATTGTCAATGGGGAGATTTGTATTATTTTACAAATCTATTGCATAAAAGAGAGGGTTGTGGGTAAGCTGTGAATTCAGTATTGTTTTGTGAATGAACTATTATAACTGTTTGTTGATGTTATTGTGGGATATTGTTTTTGTATTATATGAAGGTTGAATAAGATATGAGGAATAAATATGAAGGTGTTTTTATAATCAGTAAATTTGGACAGCAAGGCTGTGTTGTCAATGATTCTTGTTTCCTATAATGAGTTAGCTCACTCAGGCTTAGAATTGTTGATATATAATCTATTTCTTGAGGATAAAAATTTTGTGATTTACGAAGCTTGGTTAAAAAAAATCCAAATGGTCGATTGTTTGGACCAAGAATATGATGAATGTGTTTTGCATTCAAATGTTGTATTTTATATTCAAGTAATTGTTTTTGAAATCACATCAATTTTTATGGAAATAATTGTTTGAGGATTTTTTAAATAGAATTGAATATATGTTTTCAATAGAATTGGATCCATGTTTTGAAAATAGTTGAACTCATGTTTTCAAGATAATCCTACTCACTATGAAATTCCATCATAATGAGATTAATTTATTTTAGAAGAAAAGGTTTTGATCGGACATGCCTTGGGTCCATAAGGGAATAATATCATAAATAGGAATACATTGTCAACAAATTCACACTGAATTTGTTGAAAAATAAGTGGTTGTTTTGATGAAAATTTGGAGTCTTTTTTACTATAATGAAATAATGTTATGATTCATTGGTATTTTCTAATTATCATAAATCATGAGTTGAATTGATAAATTAAGTTACAATGTTGATGGAAGAAAGGGGGAGTAAGAGATGATGCTGATTGAAATGTTGGTACCGATTGAAAGGGTGGTGTCGAGTGATAGGGACTCCACAGATTAGAAAAATATTGTACCCAAATTTATTGTATATATGTTGAAGATATAGAATGAGGTGGTATGGATTGTATTAAGAACAATCGTATATGGGAGTCACAAAGGAAAAAGTGATACCTAATTTTTTTGAACAATCATATAATGATTAAAGAAGTGTAAATTGTGATGCTGATGAAAAATGATGTGACAATAGGAGAGGAGGTAACAATTAAATGTGGCATCCAATTTTTCCATTGGATGGTATTAAAAATTTTCATACATTTTAAATATTGAATCTATAAAATATCATACCCAAAATTCATCATATCCAAAAATGATCTTACCCTGGCCAAACATACTCATAAATATTATACATTTTATATTATAAATAGGATTAGTTGAATGGTTGTTTGAATTTCAGATATTATTTCAAATGATCTCTTCAAGTGGGTCAAGATTGGATTTACTTTGTCTACAATTGAAGTGACTTTTGAAGTTGGTCAATAGAAGAGAAGAAAAAGACGATTTATATTTGAAATGGGTCAAGAAAGGTATTGAATAAAATAGATTGATGAATGATTTTTTGAGGGGTATATTAACATTAAAATACAATATTTTGATTCCAATTGGTTCTGTAATTAATATTCATCAATTTTATTGAGACAATCAACTTCAAAAAATTGGATGCATCAATTGTAATCATATTCAAAATCGAAATGGGAGTTTGGAGTAAAAGAGGTGAATATTGTAGAATTTTTGACAAGAATACAAGAGAATTAACAAATCCATAATTGCTATGTGATTTCATGAGAAATTCAGATTTGTGTGAATATAGTTGAGCAGGATAGTGTTTTAGATTCCCTCCTAAACCTATTTTGGGTAGCCTATAAAAGGTGAAAACTTCATTTTACATGACTAAGGACGGTGTACTGTTCACTACCGTAGGGACATAAGCTCGATGTTTTAAGTGAGAGGAAGTGATACCATTTTGATCCTATATTTAAGGTGTTTTTATGGGTAGGAGAAAGAGAAGAGGCATGATCACAACTTTGTATTAAACTTATCATCATACTTAGAATATATCATAATTTTTTGGTTATCATATTTATATTTTCATTTCAATTTGGATTATCATCGAATTGGGATGGATTAATCAGGTTCATGATTTCCGTATTGGGTTTCTCAGATTGAGTAATAATTGTATTAGGTTAATTGAACTCAGGATGTGAAGTGGGGCTGATTCATTTCTATTGTATTCTAAAAGATTATTAGACTTGGAGAATCACACTCAGAAGAATCAAACTGTGAAAATCAAACTCTAAAAAATTGGACATAGTTTTCTTCGACAAAGTCCAAGAGGTTCTTACCATTCTTATTAGTAAGGAATTAAAGAATTTAATTTCAATTGAATACATTTGTTGAGATGAATTGAATCTCAAGTAACATGAGTTTTTAAATATCAATTGCATTACCCTGTTTGTGCTAAGAGGGTGCACATGCACTGGTGGGATTGTTTCTTCATGATACATGTGTGAAAGGGTGTATCCTACTCGTTATATTCCAAGGATTGATTTCTAGTGGATATTATGGTATTTTATCATTTCCAAACCATACTGAGGATGTAGAAATTTTTTCATAAATAGTGAACCTTATAAATCGTTATATTCATGTGGATATGTGTGGGATTCAATTTTAGCCGGGAATTGAAATATTTAACTGCATGTCAAGGTTGTTTCAATTGAAAAGAAACATAAAAGAAATGAGTATTAGTAATTTAACCCTCCCCCCTCATAGTAAAAAAAATACAAGGACTGGGAACCTTCATCATCCATATCAAATTTGACCACATCATGATAAAAGGCATGTGTTAGGTTATGATACTATCAGTAAAGCATAATATCCTAAAATACATCATGTATGGACTAGTTTATCTAAAGGAGCGCCAAATGGTAATCTACTGGTCTAATCTAATTCATCTCCTCAAAGGTTCCAAAAAACCTCAGTGAGAGATTACCCTAATTCTGGATATGTTTTTACCCTAAAATAATAATGATTCACAAGTAATTCTAGTCTTTAACAACAAACTCAAGAGGTCATCGAGATCTGTTGTCATAAGATATATATCTAGACTAAGTAGTCAATAAGAGGATTATGATCAGTTGGACCTGCTTTATAGTCTCCTACATGAGACATGGTCCATGTATAGAAACCTTCACTACCTTTATCGCAGATGGTGGTAAGAGGAAAGGCCTTCCATATAAGGATTCATAAGGACCAATCACGAAGGTCTCCTTAAAGATGTTTTTATATGAAAAAACAACTAGGGAAATGTGTCTCACCCAAGATCCCCCAATGTTAATAACACATGCAGGATTTATTTCCTCTATATCATGAATTTTATGATCCATATATTCTTTATTTTGTGAATTATAGTATGTTCTCTAAAGTACCTTCATTCCCCATGCCTTCTACAACCACTGGGAGAACCCTTAAATAAAAATGATAATATCTTCCAAAAATTATATAACGAGGAGCTCCATGAAGACGTACAGTCCATTAGACGTATATCCTTACTAGAACATCTACCTAGACAGTCTATCACATAGGTATGATTTTTGCAACCTATTTCATAAAGTCATGGAAAACCCACACTATATTGTTTTCTCAGTGTGACTGGGGTAAATGAATCATGAATTCCATCAAAACATCATCCCATTTCAACTCAGGAAATTAAAAATGTTGTATAAGTCCAACCATTTAATAATGTTCCACCATTACTTACAGACAAGTGGAACATCAATTTATTAATAATGAAATCTCAACATTTATACTATGACACCTCTACTGGAATCGTAGATCTCGAAACATTTGGGTTACACTAGAGGGAACCAACCATGATAATGCGTAGAATTACTACATTAGATCCTCTTTGATGTCTGCTGGGATGCATAAATTCCCAGCGAACTATAATATATCATCCCCATCCATATCCTAATCCAATGATATACCATCATATAAAATTCCTTTCAGTAGTACAAGGACTTCTAGATCATATAACTTCCTCATTTTTACACGTTCTAGAAGAGAATAATTCACTGCTAAGGCTGGGAGGAAAGTTTGACCATGGTCCACCTGAACATCAATATATATCATTGATAATAAATCCATTAGCTTCCATTAATCATTGGATTATGAAACCTCTTATATTTGAGTCTTCCATATTAGCACATAGGCTACTGAATTCCCATTTCCTAGTGTTTAAGAAATCTCAAAATAAAACTATTGTAGGTACTTAACCCAATATAATTTCCTGATATTCATATCCTGCTATGTAAAGATATATTTGAGGCTTTCTGATCTATTAATACATTAAAACACTCTCTAAATAGATAAATTCTCCAACAATGTAACTCATGAACAATAGCATAAATCTTGAGTTCATGTGTTAGGTAATTCCGATCATGAGGGATCAATTAACAAGACCTATACATGAAGTCTTTCTCATCCTACATAAGCATAACTCTAATCCCAATACCCATCATGTCATTGTACATGGTATATCTCATTCCTAGATCTAGTGTAATCAGTATCGGCATTGAAGACATTCTTCCCTTTAAATACTAAAATGATTCTCCAAATTATTATGGCAAATCAATTTCACACCCTTCTTTGTCAAGCCTGTAAGCGGTGCATCAATGTGTCTGAAATATGGGATAAAGTATTTTTAATATCCAACAATCACAAAGAAACTCTGAATTTCAAATAAATTATTGGGATACTCCCAAGAATCTACATATCTCACTTTATCTAGGACTACTGAAAATCTTGACTCTAAGATAATGAGACCCTGAATGTGAACCTTTTCAATCAAAAAGTCTCATTTACTAATATTAGCATAGAGTTGATCTTCTCTCATTGTATCAAAACAATAACAAGATGGTTTTATTGGTTTCATCTGGTGAAAAACTAACCAATATATCATCAAATAAAATACTACAAATTAATTTAGATATGGGTGTAAAACCAAATTCATAAGATATATAATGACTATAGGTTAATTTGTTAGTCCGAATGACATAACCATGTACTCATAAAGACCACATATGATCCTAAAATATATGTGATTATGTGTAAATTATTTTCATGCCCTTTAAGATATCTCAACCTCATATCTATCTTTTAAAAACTTTTGATCCTCGTAGCTAATCAAATTGGTCATCTCTTTTAGGTAGTGGATACATATTATTTATAGAGAGATAATTTAACTGAAGTTAATCCACATAATTCTAGAGGGTAACTTTTAAATTCTTGGAAAATTGAACTGTTGAACCCTAAAGTGGTATATTAGGGAATATGAATCTTTTTTCCTATATATCTACCAATATTTTATTGATCCCTAGAAGATCCTTAGGCATTATCCAATACGGAGGCATGGTCATTGGTGTTGCACTTAAAAAAAGATAAATATTAAATTATACCTCTCTCACCAAAGGTAGAAAAAAGAATTTATTTAGATATAGGTATCTAAAATGAGCCACTATAGGAGTAAAAATAGCATGTTGTAACCCTGATCAGTGAGAAAATGATAGGTGATTTGAGCTATCAGATTACCCAACCTCTATTGATCTATTCCTGATCGCGAAGATTTCACCCCCCCCCCATTCACCCTTATGCATGTTCCTAATTCTATTTGGTGATGTAACCATCACCCTCCAATGATAGAATTCATATAGGCTAGATATGGAACTAACCAGTCCATCCTGATGATTACACGAATGACTATCATGTTGATAATGTTCAAATTCCCTTTCAAAATGTTACTTCTTATCTCAATGGGAAAATAATTAATGTATTTAACTACCTATAAATGGATACCTAGATATTTGTCTAAAATCAAGATTCCATGGAAGATCTCAATATTGAGTCCCAGACATCCCATAATTGCCTCTTATATAAACGAGTGACACATGCCTGTGTCAAAAAAGTAGATACTAAAGTGGAGGTAACAAGAATATTACATCGAAATGTAGATGGTATGATTTTATACTATTTCGGAAAAGGCATGTATTCTTATAAGCGGGTTGTACTGTGACCCTGATTCACTACTTAATTTCCCAGAGAAAACCCTATCTATTGGCACTGTTAATCATACATCTTAATTCAACAACCTCAACTGCCACCTCAACCAGATTGATTAGTGGTATTTCAGTATCCCTTCATTCATGATCCCACTAAAATCACTTATAATGAAGGAGTAGGTGTAGATCCCCACTCAGTAGGAATTATAATGGTGGTCCTGTAGAAATACTAGATATGACCCATCCTTCTAAGGATTTTATACTTGAATATATCCAATGTACATTGAGACCTGATGTGTCCTTGTATCCCACAATAGTGGAAGATAAAAAACTCTTCGTCTGAGGATCTTCAATGATTTTACCATAATAATTAGAATCAAAACAATTATTTTTTCCAGAATAAGATCCACTACTTTCTTAATGTTCCAAACTAAAATGGATTTCACTTTTATCATTCCTCATCTTCGGCTTTCTTTAGAGGGTCTAGTTGACGATTTCTACAATTTCCATCACTCTAAACACATTGACCCATGATTGAATGGCGTAAACTATCCCATCCTCTAATTTATTGTCAGTTATATGATCACCAGTAGTTAGAGAGGGGTAAAACCACTATATCACAGTTAAACGACTAAATTATTCCATAAATCACATTCTCCCATACTACAGGTTTATAAATTCTCAAGATATTTTATCCCTAAAAGAATGGGGAAATATTATTCCTATATAATGGCATGAAAATCATCACAGAACATGACATGATGTTGATACTCCAAGGTGATAACATCTTACACCTCTTAGTAGAATCTTGAAGCATGTAAGAAACTAATTTGACCCTCATCTCTGTAGGCCTCTTTAGATGCTCGAATATTGATAAGATACCCTCATTCAAAGACTGTCTAGCATTAGGTCCCCCATCCTATAAAAAGGTGGGGGGGGGTGTGGCTATTGAAACTCATGAGTTAGCATTACTAATCTTTAGGTAGATGAAAAAACACCCTATATAGTCTAAATCATATGCAGAAAACCCTATCGAATCTGGACATCACTGCTCATCTCTGGAAATAGAAGAGGATCCATAGGTGGCTTTATAGGAGTAGTGAAAAGTATCTCATGAACCACCACCTCTCTTATGTGGTTGTCACTTCTTACATGGACTATGATAGGATAAATTCATTATGGCATGATGCTACATTTCCAAATGCATTCTTTAGAAGAAATTTAAGAAGCTAAAGAAACTATATATATAAAACTAGGAAAGGAGTAAAGGCTTGCTATAAAAGAAAAAAAATTTCTCTTCAAACTTCAAAATCCATTTCTAGATGGTGGAGAAAACCATAATATGTTATAATAACACAATAGATACCCCACTACCCACTACAATACTGAAATCAGGTCTATGTCTATGTAGTTGACATATATAATATAGATATTCATTCTATATAACTCATATTAATTTTGAATTTGTGATTTTAAAATAATTTCATCACATTAGATGGTTGAATGAAATAGTTTTCCATTATCAACCCATAAGGGAACATACTCCATATAAACCAAATGTGGCATCAACTTAACCCACACTATAACATGTTCCTCCTCATGCGACCAATGGTCTATAGCTCAACATGACATAATTGACTACTGAAGGTGTCTTCTTTAACCTATTAAAAAAACTATTACGTTAAGTAAGAAACTTTTAGTATCAATTATGTTTTCTAATATGTTAAAGAATAATTATTACAATTCAATATAATCATGGAACAATAGATATATAATAGGAAAATGAATGATAAAACTTAATATGGCATGGGAAATTCATGGACTATTAATCATATAATCCCTATAATGATGCATGATCAAATTAAAAACCCTTATTTCATAAAGATATAGTAAGGATATCAGAATCACAATGACACCAATATTAATCATATCAAAAGTAATGTCTTTCACCCAATGGTATGTAAATATCAACCGTAATAGGAAAAATCAGAATAACAATTATCTCAAGAAACATGGACATCAACCCGAACATGGGTTCACGATGCCCAATAATGGATTATGAACAAGTCCCAACAAATAATGATCTCTAATATATTGTACCCAAATTAAAAACGAATAGGGGAACTAATATGACACAACTTTAAAACATCCTGAACTGGGATCCACTTAAGATGAACCTAGAGCTGGTGGGATACATGGACTCAAATATGCCTCCCTATATCCCATAGGTTTTCAAATAGAAGTAAGGGTGTAAGGGTAGTACATTAGTGGTACTATACCCTCATGACAGAGTAGGAAAAAATATATAATAATATACAATCAACAATGGATACATAATATAAACCATCATAATCAATAAAGAACAAAATCATAATTAGATAACTGAATAAATAAACAGTAGAATAATATGATAACTGAATAACCAAAATATAACAAAGAATCATCAAAGGCATTGTCTGATACATGATGCATTACATGATTTCATACAAAAGGAATTGGAATGTACTACATGATATAAACACTATAAATGGTCAAAAAGGACAAAACGACTCCAGGATCATATTTAGCCTATGGCCGAACGTATTCCCTTGATCTATGACTAGTTAATTAAATTTTCAACCTATACTAGTATATTTTATCATATTAATATTTTTATGAATATAGTATTATTGGTTACTAATGGAAGATCGAGTAGTGTGTGAGATAAAAATATATTTAGGCCACCACTAATGGTGTCTATGTGTAGTCCGAGTAGTTCTCATAACTGAATAGTGTGAAAGTGATATTAGAAATGTAAATAAATGGTTCAATAAATAAATATTCATCCACTCTTGTTCCTAAAGGACACCTGGATGGTATAGATACTTCGGCTCATGGTTGGAATTTCTTTAAATTCATTTCACCATATATATAATTTTCAATAATTTATATATATAATTTAGTTCTATATTATATCCACCTATATTAACCAAGTGCATGAGGAAGTATAATGTCAATATACTCATAATCTAGTACTGGTTGGAACGGAGAATAACTCACATATCTATACTAGTCAAACAAGCCTAAAATCCTAAGACAAGTTTACATGCATTACATCTCCAAGAAGAGTGAGGGATGTTATTCAACAACATTTGAGATAGCAAGTGGGCTGCCATGGAAACACTCTATCATCATACATGGTTTAGAAATACTAACACATATATCGTATCTCTAGTGAAAGTTTCTATGTTGAACAACCAATGTAATGGGCCATGATAGATCCTTTCTCAATGTGTCTGTTACAATCATGTCTCAGCCTATATAAAGACAAATTATGATATAATTATCATGGGGATTAACCTCCCATATATTTCACTTTATATAGACCATATACATATAAGTGTAATGTTCAAATTTAAAAAGCAATATACGAGGCATTTCCACTCATATAACCCTTTAATAATATTCAAATCTATTTCAAGAATTACAGTTTAAATAATAATACGCTCGGAATAAACAAAGGCATGATCGCACATGTAATTCAAAAATTGAGGCAAGGCCTCTCATGTATTTCATATTTATGTTAATTTCCATTTAAATATTTCAATTGACAAACATGAAAACATTTCATTTGGAACAAGTGTCTACAAGAAGGGTCTTGGGTATTTCATTTAAAGAATGCCACCATTTTTCAAAGGAAATTTCATAAAATTCTTTTCACCCTGACCGAATAATTCTATTCATTTATAACAATATAAATCCATTTATAAAATATAAGTTTCATTTAGATAATGACATGTCCATTTAGGAAATTTCACACTTCGGAAATTCTAAATAAACGGTGCAAAAACTTATTTTATGTGCCTTCTTTTATAATAGTAGCATATTTCGTAATGGAAATTTCATTTAGAATCCAAGCTGATGGTTAAAATGAGTTTCATGAAAATTGAACAAATTTTCCAAAATGGTCTCTTCTAAATGGAAAACCCATGGGGTAACCAAATAAGGTATGTCTATGCTCTGACCAACCAAAAATTTCATGACTAACATGTATTAAGGTAGAATGGTAAATTATAAATAAAGGAATCAACACATTATACATTCTTAGAAAATCATGGAATACAAAACAATAAAATAATTCTCAAATGACCAAAACAGAAATCGAAAATTATGTGGTAACCTACCTCAAGGTCATAGAATAATCCTCACTCAATGATAGCCTTAGAGTATATGAAGGTTAGAATTGATATAATAAATAATTAAATTCCCCAAAAATAGGGAATATGATCTTACATCTAAATAGTGTGATAGATGGAAAGAATAATTGTGGTTGCATTAAGGACTCTAGGGGATCTTACTGAGGCATATTTATAGCTTCTGACAGATCGAGAAAGATACATAGTAGGCAAGAGTTACATCAATTTCTACTTTTTCATGTTCTTAAGCACAAAGGATAGGAGAAGCTCAAGTTTTATCCACTAGAAGAATAAGTAAAAATGAAAAAAGTCTTAATGTTTTAGTGGGGAAAATGGTCATTTCACTCGAAGAATCTGGGGTCACATGTTTTAGCTGCACGGTTTGAAAACCAAGCGCAAAATGTAAATTAACCCTCTATTCTAGATCTGCAACAGGCTGCAAAACCACGTACCTTGGCCCACATTATTTCAAAAAAACTGTGTATCTTGGGATATAGGTTAAAACTGACCATATGGCCCAGCCTATATCCAATTTTCATGGACATCAGGATTTGAATGAGGCATTAATTTTCATGTGACCTCCTAAAGTTCATTAAATATTTTTATTAGGGATGATTAAGTTAGTCAAATTAAAAAACTAACGATTCGTACATTTTCTTGAAAATAAGTGTCATTACATGTAATCACACAATATAAAAGTTGGTGTAAATTCTTTAAAAACATAATTGAAGAATGATAAAAAAAGGTTAGTATACATATAAGGAAAATACCATAGGATGAAGTATACCATAAGTCCAACAGGTACGAACAAACCAAAGTATAACAACAAAGTACCATAAAATAGGATAAAATACCATGTCCTAATGGATACAATTCTCCTATCCCAATGGTTAACAACTACTACCTCCTCGATGTGGCACCCTACACTTGCTCAAGCCCAAATGAAGAAAACATAACAACACTCGAAGTCACATGTTATGTGTTAGAAAAAAATCCCAATATGGTATGACTAAGTATTCATAGATGATTATAATATTTAATTAACTAAATAAATTTTTAGATTTCAAATAAACAAACATGTAATTTCAAAAGAATATTAAAAAAATATGCTTCACAATCAAAATGTTGGAAATATTTAAAAACATCCATAAATATTTTTTATATAATCCAGTTTGTTTAAATTCATAAGGCATATGGAAACAGTTTATGAAAAACATTGGAATATATATATTTCAAATAAAAACAAGATAGAAACATGGTCATATGAGAAAAGGAATGGTAGTTCTATTTTATGAGATTCCATGCACAAAAATAGTTTTCTTTGAAAATATTTTGACTCATGTCCACCTTGTTATTGACCAAATAAAGACATGTAACAATCCAATAAGGGATGAGACCTCTTGTATTTATGTATTTTTAGTGTTGTTAATCATAGATTTTTGTTTTAATAACTCACTAACTACCAAGTCTTGAATTTTCATTAATAAAAATCATAGATGGTAAATTTATTTTCAGACTACTTAAAATACAATTCCCCCCATTCTCCATTTCAAATATTCCAATTTTCCATTTGAAAACAAAAAAAATGTTTTTAATTTAAAACATGAATCTTTAAGAAAAAACCAATGAGTTTCTATAAAAATAATTTAATTCCATTTTCTCAAGTACCATTTTGGAAAAAAAAATCATCAAATTAGTTTCAAAATTGAAATTACACAATTTATTTTTAAACAATTTCTATCCAATTTCACAATAAATACACAGTTCAATGGAACTAGGGGTGTCTCCCAATTGTTTTTACCAACAATCCAATTTCAAAGAAAAATCCCTGAATTCCATGAAATTTAGTTTTTAATATACTATTAAAATAAACAAAATAATAAAATGAATTTAAATCAAAAAAAAAAGAATTAAATGAAGCAATTTAGGGGAAACAAAATTTGGCCATCCTAATGGAAGCACCTACCATGGAAGCATGGGATATCAAAATTCCAAACCCTTGAAGGGAAATCCTATAATGAACGCCAGCAATGAAGATCCCTGAAATGATCACTAGATTCAGCATATAAAATTTAGGGTACTAGATTCTCCAAAAACAATGATATATAAGGAGCCCTTGGGTTGAAATAGGAGAGGCTTGGAGAAAGAGAATGAGAAGATGAAACATTATGAGAAGGGATTAAGAAGAGTTATACTAGATTCCATCCACATGGGAGAGGGTTTGGATGATCTATAATTGGTTATTGGGACCACCAAAACCTATGTAAAATAAAATATGGAAACCTTTTTCCAAGAGGGTGAAAAAACAAGGTTTTTGTTAAATTTTTAAATTTTTTTAGAATAATTAAAGGTTACATGAATGGTTATCAAGGTAGGGATTCATGGTTTGAAAAATTGTGAGCCCTAATTTTGCACCTATTTTCTCTAGTTGATTGGTTTACCCTTGGTTGTTGTATAGATTTTCAAACCATGTGACTTCTGTGAAACAAACACATAGCCTCATTTGGCATGATTTGCACTATAATGGTGCATGATTTGGGAAAACATATCGTCAACCATGCAGAGACACATTCTATCCCTAGATAGCCTACACAGAAATCTTCCATGACAAAAAGATAAGGCCACTTCTCTATCATAAATTCCTCCCTCTCCCACATCTCATAAGAATCAAGAAAATGATGACGTAGCACATGAAAATGGTATTTTTTTCCAATTAAGAACCTTGGTTTCTGGATCAACTATCCTCACTAGATGATCTGCCATAGATAAGTCAGGTTTAACCTCAAGTTCACTCCATCATATAATATGAGACGGATCAGATGAATATTTTCATAGATTAGATACGTGGAATGAGTAATATATCAAAATTGGAATTAGTGGAAGTTCTAAATAGTATGAAAATTTTCCCACCTTCTCAGCAACCTCCAATGGTCCCAAAAGGTGAGTAGCAGGTTTCCCTTGCCTCCCAACCTCTCGATGACCCAAAAAATGTGAAACATTCTAGAACACCTGGCCACCAACTAAAAAATATAAAGGTATGAAATGAAAATAACCATTAGATATAAATTTTCTATGTGTTGTAAGTATTCTCTAATGACTCAACATAATCATTGATGTATTCTCTTGAACCAAGAAAGATCAAACCATGGAAAATTCACTGATCTTTGATCAACACAATATAGATCTGTAGGATTGGCCCCAAAATTCCACAGAAAGAGCCATCATGATCATAGAATGGAAAATATTTTTATAAAAACAAATAAATCTTCCATAGATGGTCATCCAAATCCCCTCTAATGTAGACAACATAGGTGCAGAATATATCCTCATCAATCTGTATATATATTTCTTTCTAGTCATCCTACTATCTATGGTTTGACATACTCATAAAAACATGAAATCCTGGTGCCTCCTCAAGGCCTATTTTTAAGTGAGAGGTGAACTAAGGATCTCTATCCAAAACAATAACATATTAAACTCCATTAAGAAAAAAGTATCTTTAATTGATAAATTTCCCAACTCTTTAACTTTAGTCGTATCACACATGGCTATAAAGTGAGACTTGTTTGTTAGTATATCAATCCAAAATAATATCATGTTATTCTTTCTTTGTTAATGTAGTAACCTTACCAAAAGGTCCATAGAGATCCCATCCCACTTTTATGTAGAAACTATATGTAGCTAAAACAAACTCAAAGGTTTTAGTTTCTTGAACTTGAAATTTTGGTGTGTATAATAATGAGAGATAAAATGTTAAATTCCATGTCTCATGCCTCACAACAAACATTTATGATGCAGGTCACCAAAAACATTCATGGTTCATGGGTGAACTTCCCACTGGATGATATGGAAACCCCCCATAAAATCATTACTTATAGAAAATGTAACAAAAAATTGATTCTGATAGCATATAATTCCATATTTTGAGAGAGACCAATCAACCATGGTATCCCCACCATAAAAGAGTATCTAATGATAAGGAACTAGTTTTCATGCTTTTGTTCATGAATATCATCTTGATTAGAGCATATGTCAACTGGACACTAGCAAAGGAACCCTTGGACCATGATTCCTAGGCATCAATATGCAATAGTGCAATGAGATCTATAAAGTCCCACTCTTCAAACAATTATTTCACTACTTGGGTCAAAATATTCCCTCTCAATACATATGTGACAACATTACCTTTCCATGGGGTATAGGAGATATCAATGTTGAAAGATTGTTCGTATTATACTCAATGCATATATCAAAGATTCAAGTCTTATTAATAGAAGATATAACACAACCTATTATGGTTAGTACAAACTATATGCCTTTGTCTGAAAAGGTAATTCCACCAACTCTTAATCATGCTCATCACATCAGCAAGTTCAGAGATTGTAACTTGATGGAGATCACCTATCAAAAATTATCTCTCTAGATCAAAGACAAACCTATATATTAATTTCCCCATGTCCATATAATAAGGAAAAACTATAATTGACCTTAGGCCCCTTTATCCATGAAAGATACAGTACACACCATTAGGTGTTGTAAAGAAGACTCATTAAAGTTAAAATTAAATCTTGGAATTCTAAACAATGATCCAATCAATCCAAAATATTCTATTAAGAGGTTTCATATTGAGAATAACAATACCTCAAGATATATCTATATATGAAAGATATAAAAGATAAGCAGGGCCATAGAGACCCTTCACTCTCTTTATTCTATGGGGTGTAGTAATATCCATAACATAATAAAAAATAATCTCATAAATATTTATAAGATTAGCAATAAATGTTGAAATAAACGAATGAGATTCCCCAATGTCAAATAAAGTAGTCACTAATGATTATGATATAGTGATGGTGCCTCTCACAATCACAGGACCCATATATGCTACCTCTAGATACTCATTCACTACATGAAGAAGATTTATTCCAAATTCATGTGGATATAACTCATTTATTCTTGAATAATATAATATAATTGTATTTTTTTAGATGATAATGATCTCCTTAAAATACTAAGAGTGGAATAAACATGAAAAATCTTCTTCAAGTGACCCGAGTGTCTACAAGAAACACATAATTTGGGTTCCTCTATGAAAACCCGAATTGAGTTCCTAGGTTTTCCACACTGGAAAAAAAATTAAAGGGTCCCATTCCATTCATCATAGGAGGTATATAAAAAACTTTTGTTATGATTCACTATGGGAATCATCCCACCTTGTATTCCCTTTAAGGGAATTAACACCGCCATTAAGAGAAAAAGAATCTCCAGTCAACCCTAACCTTCCATCCAATTCCATTTTCACCATCAGTGTTCTATCCATCACATCTACATAAGTGTGTATCCAAAATAAGAAAACATGAGATGGAATATCTGATATAAGTCCCAACTCAAACCATTGAAACATTATATTCTCATTTGATACAATCTCAGGTAAAAACTACACTAGCTTTGCAAAATGGTTTTCATATTCTTTCATGGTCTTGTCAGCCTGCTCAAGTTTGAAAAACTCTATAGCTCTTTCCAACAGCATTGTGACTTGATATAACTAGTAGGTGGAAAATCCTTGAAGTCATTCCACTCTCAGACCTCATTATTCTTCACTGTCACTATCATATCCCTGTATCTTATGTTCAATCCCTCTAACACCAAGGTGGAACACATCACCTTTATTTCATCAGGTGTCTCCAAGAACTCAGAATAAAAACTCACAATCATACTCATAAATTATTCATCCTCTTGAGGATCATTCTATTACTTGAACAAGGGTTTCTTCTACTTAATTAACTCTTAAGAACTATTTCCGATAACATTACTCTAAAGTTCAACAGTTGGAACCTTAATGGGAACTGGTGGTTGTGCATACCCTAGAGCTTGGACATCACAAAATATTATCTCAACCAGACTCAGGTATAAGAGAGGGTTTTCTCACTAATGTTTATTATTAAATTACTAATGGATCTCATTATCAGGTCGTCTCATAGGTACGATACTATAAAAAAATAAGAAAACTACAATGAAGGCATCATATTTCAACTCAAACTAAGAAACAAGAGAAAATAAATTGCAACAGATACGAACATAAGATTTGGGTTTCAATCTATAAAAATAATAATAAAGGAAAATACATGAACTAATACTCAATAAGTCTTTCCAAAACCCCCCATTGGGACTTAAGGATCATTATGGTGAGATCTAACCTGGAAATTAGTCATAACTACCTACCAGTTCCCAAAAATATTACACAACTGCATACTAACATTAAAATAATCTCAACCTAGACAATTTATATTAATTTTTCATGAATCATCATAGGTACCCTCGTAAAAAGATAACCAAGCTGACACTGAAACAGCCCAAATAGAATTACTAATCCACATGGGTTGGTTACTAGTACCTTAAATCATATAATATGAAATTGGTAACAAATTTTCCACAAACACAACATAAGAAAGATAAACAAGTTATTGGGCATATAAAGAAAACAACATAAGGAGAAGTACACTAGAATTGAAATAGGCATGAACAACCAAAATTAATAAAGAATAGTACCTGAAAATAGAATATAATACAAAGTACCAATGGACTAAACTCTTCAATATAAAGGATCGCCATCTACTACCATCACAAAGTGGTGCCATACCGTTACATGAACCTAGAATATGAAAATCTATAGACGCCCGAAGGCATAGGCAAGGTGTGATCTGAAATCGTAATACAGTCTAACCATGGATCCCATAAAAGATTCTAAAGTTTAATTAAATAGATAAAGATTTGAATATTAAATAAATTGGCATAGAATTTAAAAAGAATATTTAAATAGAAGCATGATTAACATTTAAAATGATTAAAATACATAAAAATGGATTTAAAAACATTTCGTATGAAATCGTCCATATAAATATATAAGGCATGTAGAAATAGTTTACAAAAAACATTAGCACATATATATATATATATTTAAAATATAAACAATCAAAAAACCTGGTCATATTTGAAAATATATGATACTTATAGGATATGGACCTCCACACACTCAAATAGTTTTCTTAAAAATATGTGTACACACATACTCCACGATACTGACACAGGATGACATGTAACCATCCCATCGAGGTTGTGACCTTCTACATTTATGTATTTATAGTGTTTTTAATCATAGAGTAATGTCTAAATAACTCACTAGCTAACTTGGCTCTCATATTACCTAATACAAATCAACAATGGGAAATATTTTTTAAGGATACTTAAAATAAAATTAATCTCATTCTCAATTTAGAATATGAAAATTTTCTCACTTAGAACTCAAAATGAGGGTTTTAATCCAAAAAATTCCTTTTCAAGTTAAAAATAATGGGTTTCCATCAAAAATATTTAAAAACATTTTCTCAAATACCAATTTGAAATCAACTTCATCAAATCAATTTCATAATTCAAATTCCATAATTAAATTCTCCTATTCCATTTTATACAATTTCCTTCCAATTTCACATTAAATACCCAATTTAATGGAATTGGTGTTTTTCCCAATTTTATGTCGAGATTACAATTTCAAATCCAAATCCCCCAATTCAATGGAATTGGGTTTTTAATAAACTATTTGAAATAATAATATCAAGAAAATGAATTTATATCTAATAATTGAATCCAAATCAAGAAATTTATGTTTAATAAAAATTAGGCATCATAACATAACCATCTACCTTGGAAACAAAAGATATCCAAATTCCAAACACTATCTAGGAAAACCATTAAATAACATTGGTAATTAAGATTCACGAATCAAACCCTAGATTCAAGATCTAAAACAGTGGGTATTTGATTCTCTAACAACCTAGAGATCTAAGAAACCATAGTGTGGAAAGGGATGACAGTTGGAGAAAGAGAACTGGATAAAGAAACTTAATTGTAAGTGATAGATATAATATTTCCTAGCCTCGATGCACTTTGGAGAGGTTTGGTAGGTGCCAAAATTGGTTAATGGGATATGAAAACCATGGAAAATTCAATAGGGTCGAATGAGCCTAAGAAGGGGTCAAAAAGGGCATTTCACGAAATTTTTAACATTTTTTATATTAATCAAAAGTCATGCACATGATTATCTGGGTAGGACCACATTTTTAAACCAACCATTCACACTATCCATGCACTCATTTTTTTCCAGGTGCATGGATTCTCTTTTATGTGCGTAACATTTTTAAAATTGTGGGTCAATAATGAAAAACCTCAATTCCTCAGTTTACATAGATTTCACTATCATAGTGCATGGTTTGGAAAAACATTGCACTGAACATACACATATAAGAATGATATCAAATTTAAAAAATTTCACATAAAACAACCTCAAATGAAACCCAACGAAATCACGTTCAAAAAAGGGGTTTATTTATTCCTAACAATAATTGTAGGATGCAAAGAAGTGTATATGATGATGTACTCCATCGTTATTCATTATCTGGTTGTTTAATGTTTATGATGAATTTTTTTTATCAGGCTCGTTCCTTTTCCACAGGTTATTATATAAAGAAATAATGAAATTTTTATGAAACTAATTTCTTTTTCATGGATTATATATAATGAAGTGTTTATGAAACCCATTTATTTTCATGGGTTCTAATATGATGAATTTTTTAGGATATTTTGGAACACATAATTCTTATTTTCATTATGTGTTGGGTGGGACTATAATTATATATCTCTCTAATACATTGAGTAAATATACATATCTCATAAGTTAAAAATGACTATAATGGTGAGTGAACCTAGTTCAGTAAGGGAATATAAAAACTATGATAGTCTTGGAAGTTATCCATGACTAATACTATGGTTTGGAGAGTAAACCAAGCCTAATATGAACATATTAGAAGTGGTCATTGACTACTATGATTGTTTGGGGAGTGTACCCAATCTAATAAGACAGTCTTGTAAGTTTTCCTTCACTAATGAAGAAATGATTTTATATTATTTTGTGTATTATATAATTACTTATATTACACAAGTTTTATTCTCTAATGTATCATTTTATTTGAATCTATTATGATTCATGCCTTAAAGACTATCTTTTTTTATTCCATGAATTAACATTATGATCTATGCTATGCAAGGTATGAATTTTCAATGATAATCTCATGTTCTCATACAGTTATATTCATTTTTTAATTATGTAATCATTGAATCTACCTTATTACCCTTAATGAGAATCAAATATCCACATTAATTATTTTCTTTCCTTTGTTAATAATGAAATTTTTTAGGAATAATATGTCTACGAAGGGTGATATTTATGATGAACACAACATGAGACTCTTAAAACCTACCATTAATGTGTTAATCATTCCAATGATACAAGACCAATATGATTAGGGGATGGATAATTATAATATAACAAGAATATTGATCTAATAATAATTAATATTTATGCATGAAAACTGTGGGTTGTTATAGTATTAGACAATGTAAGGGTTATTTAACCATAGAAAATTAGGATGAGTAAAAATATATTAGATCCCAAAGGATAATTATCTGTATAGGATAATATCCTAATGTTTTTTAATGACCATGGATGTCCTAGGTCCATAGTAAGGTGTCATATATTGAAAATATACAGTTATTATTTACACATCCTAAGTATAATTTTCCATCATTATGTGGTTATCCACTATGATTATTTTTTGTCTGACTATGATTTCTAGTTTTATTCTATCTATAAAAATAGTAGGAATCCTGTTAATTCTAAATGTGAATTACAATGAAATGATTGTAATTATATGAAACCAAATTTTATTGGAGTTTAATGATGAAATATTGTTGTTATTATCAAACAAAAATCTCAATAAATTAATCATTCAAATTGTATTAATTATTGAAAGAGGGAACAACATTTTATGGAGTCATTCATGAGGAAATTTACACCTTCTCTTAATGGTTCTAATGGTCTAGTTTTTGAGAAATATATTAGTAAAACTGAACACATATTTTATATCCACAAGTTTTTGAAACATGAAAATATAATTTTTTTTGTCTATAGTTTCTGAATGAGAAACAGATCAATGGTGTAGTCGTATCAAGAATATTTGGAAATAAGAATAAATTGACTCCATTGTGTGTGATCAGTTTAGGATATTATTTTTTAATAATTACTTTCTATCTATTTAACACATAATAAATAGAAAAACTCCTTGATCTAATGCATAATTGTGATTAATATTTTGGTATGTATGAGGAAAATATTACAAGTCATACATGGTACATATTTGGTATTATCATCCAACCTAAAATTAAGGTTTATGGATTATTCAGTTCATTAAAACAAATTCAATGAATAAGATTTTCCATAAGAAACTTTAGTATATAGGAAAAAATAAATTGATGGTCTATCATGTTGGAATTGGAGAATGGAGATACCCATAAATAACATTGTTTTTAAAAGAAAATAGAACTGTAAATCTAAAGAAATCCTAAAAACCATGGAAAGATAAAGATGATTTGTCCCTTATACACATTGTGTGGAAAGAAACATGGTGTGAAATTTCTAATGGTGTATAATAAATGTTTTTAGTGAGTAGAAGAAGGCTATTTTGAAATTGAATGTCTATATAATGGGAAGAAGTAATGTAATGATGTGAATTGGGAGAAATCCACAAAGAATGCACCACACACACTCTTATTATTCAAATTTATTAAGTATGGACATTATTCAAACCAATTATCAATTTCGATAGTTCATGAAGAAGATCAATGAAAAAAACCTCATAATCCTATAGATAAATGGGAATCTCTTAAGATAACTATTAGTGATGTAGTGTATAATAACATACTGTTCAGAGGTATAATTATCATCTAATATAAAACTAATAACGTCTAAATTGATTCAAGATTTACATAAACCATTATATAAGATGAATTTGAAAAGGGAATCAAAGTACCACATCAAAAATTTTATGTTGATTTAGTAGTAAAATAACTTAATGGTACGCTGATCACATATCAATTCTCTGATTCCTCTCTGGATTAATTTTTGGAAATGTACTTCCCATAAATATTTTTTTTCTCCCTCTGGTTGAATTTGATATTATATTAATAATGGATTGAAATTAATTACATAATTCTCACATCAATTATCGAAGAAGTAAATCCACATTTTATATTCTGAATCCAACAATCATTGTCTATTAGTTTTGTGAAATGTGTAAAATTTTAATTAAAATTTCATCAATTCTATGGTCTAGGATTTATATTCAAAAGGGGTGCTTGTATCAGATGGTTGGGGATAAAATCAACATCAAACATATTAAAATTATGTGAGAGTTTTTTTATATATTTTTAGATGGATTTCCATGTCTTCCCCAAATTATGAAGATGAGTTCTCGATTAAAGTCATACCTTTTTCTACACATATATCAATGAGTCCATATATAATGGTCCCAATTTATTTGTAGGAACTAAATAAGTAACTCGTATAAAATCTTGAAAAGGGAATCATTTAGACATTTTTGGAACTATTGAGTATCCTTGTTCATTTAATTAAGAAGAAATATGGATCAATGTGACTCTGAATTGATTATCAAGAACTAAACAGGATCACTCTCAATAAACATTATCCTCTACCCCATATTGATGAATTATTTGTCCAACTATGCAGAGATCCTTAATTATCCATGTGTAGTAATATTTTGAGATATCATAAATTATTGTTAAACATGGTGGATATACCAAAGATCGAATTTTATATAAGGTATGGACTCCATGAATTTATAGTGAGGCCATTTGGTCTTACTAAATCCCCCACTATCTTCATGGATTTAATTAAAAGTTCATTTAGATATTAATGTGATCATTTTTTGTATTATTTATAGATGACATTCCTATATATTTAAAGATCATTAAAGAGTATGAATATTATTTAACAATTTTTATGAATATCCTAATTGAGAATATTCTTTAGGAAAAATTTACCAACTATGAATTTTAGCTTCATAATGTTTCATTATTTGGTATTATAATATCATATGATTGTATATAATTAGATACTTCAATGAAATTTATTATTAAATGTTGGTACAGTTCAATCACTATGAATAAGATCAAAAGTTTTCTTGGTTTGACTGAATACTATTGATTCATCATAGATAATTTCACATGACTTTCTCATCCACCCCCTTGATAGTTTGTAAGGGAGTGAGTTCCTTTGGATAGTCGAATGTGAATAAAATTTTAGGGAACTGATGAGATGGTTAATCAGTTTTCCTAACCTTACAGTACCCTATTGTGGAAAAGGGTTTCAAATCTATAGGGGGAATTAAAGAAGGCATTGGGATGAGTTCTCATGAAGAAAAAATTATGATAGATTATGCCACACTCCAATTGATGGTTCATGTGAAAAATTAAAAAACCCTTGCTCTAGAGTTAGTTGTGTTATTACTAAAATTAAATATATAATGATATTATATTTATGGAGAAAGGTGTGATATATATACTGATTATAAAATTATAATGTAAATTTTAAAATTGTAAGAGTTAAATATTCTCTAGAAAATATGTTGTTATCTAATTAATGAGTATGATTTCTGATTAAATTACCAAAATGTAAAAGAACACAAGGTGGAGGATGCACTATGTAAAAAAAATATCCTACTAGATTATCTATTACAAGGATAAAAAAGAACAAATATCTCGGGATTTTTTAAAAATGGATATTGAATTCTTGGAGGAAGTGGATATATCTTATCATTCAAAAATGAGTGGTTGGAAACCTATCCATGTGAAGATTAAAGAGGCACATAAGGAAGATGTAGAGCTATAAAATAAGGTGAGAGATATTAAAAAATTTATCATTAATTATGATGGAGTGATAAAACTGAGGAAAGATTCATTTGTTTCATCCATACATGATTTGAAGAGGAACCTTCAGTTGAGGCTCACTATTCATCAATCTATATTCATCTTGGAAGTATAGAGATGTACATAGATTTTAAAGGGTGTTTACAGTGATATAGAATGTGGAGCGATATTAAAAAGTGTTTATGTTGGTAATATTTATTTCATCTTGTTAAATATGAGTGATTAAATGATATATAGATGTTAAAACCATTTCTCATACCCGAATGGAAATGGGAAAAGAACACCATGGATTTGGTTGTCAGACTCCCAAAAATAACTAAAGGGTAAAAATATATATGGATTATTGTTGATATCATTATTAATTTAGTAAACTTAATTTCCATTAGTGAAGATTTATATTTTTATCAAATCTATAGAATTTATATTAAGTTAGTGGTATGGTTGAATGGAGTACCACATTTTATTTTATCTGATTGTTATGCCTAGTATACATCGATGTTCTAAAAAAAACATCAACATGACCTAGAAACATTGTTGATTATCATTACGATATATCATTGTCAGATTTATAGTTTGTCTAATGGAACAATTAGAAACCCCATATGATATATATATATACCATGTTTTATATATTTAAATTTTTTTTCGGATCATAACCTTCCTCTAGTCGACTTTACATAAAACAATATCGTTCCCTCGAGCATTCAGATGTATCCTTATGAATCACTCAATGGATAAAAGGGCCTAAGTGAAAAATTATAGAATGATAATAGAAATATTATGCTACTGGGACCTTAGATTTCTAAGTAAATGATATAAAATGTTAGATTCATTCAGAATCATGTCATGGAAGCTTGGAGTTGACATAAAACCTCTATTGACAATGTTTGATGTGACATAGAATTTGAAGTTGGTGAGAATTTTTTTACTATTTATTTCTCCATTTAAGATGTTTATGATATTAAAATATAAGGGAATATTTTTCCCTAATTATATTTTCCATTTATATATTCTGGATCGAGTAAGGATGTTAGCTTATCACTTATCGCTACCAATGAACATCTCTCAAGTCCATGTTGTGTTCCACATATCATCCTTCAGGAAGTACATGCCCAATTCATAACATGTAAAAAACTCATAGTTCATACTAATATAAAATGATATTTCATAAGAATAAAATCCTATAGAAAGCGTTTATAATTGAAATAATTTATTACGGAACAAGACTACTCACCCAATGAGAGTTCATTAAAGAAATCAAAAATTTAAAGAAGTTACATTGGAAACTGGGGACACAATTAACAAAAATCCTCATTTATGGATTTCATAGTAATAAATTCTAAGGGAAAAAATAATTTTAATGGGGGTATAAGGTAACCCCCTGATATTATTGGAAATACTTGTTTTTAAAATGGATTTTATTCTTTGATAGCATGTGTTAAATGAAATATTGAGTTTAAAAGAACTATGATTTACTATTTATTATTTTTTCCACAAAATAGTTGGACTGGTGGGTATGAATAGAAATCAGTAAATTATGAAAAATTATGGTTACATGGGTATTAATTAATACATTAGGTGTCAAGTAATTATAAATATTAATAATCGTAATTTGAAAGTAAAAGAAATATTTTTTTGAAATATTTTTTATCCTCACAATGTTATTTATCATAATAAATTAAATTAGTCACTATAAGAGAATGATATTAATAAAATGTATATATTATATATCTAATAGAAATTATTAACATTCATTTAATAATTTTATACGCACCGTATAAGAATAAACCATGTTTTATGCTTAAATTTTAATTATTCCTCTCGTGGTGGATTCCAATTTTAATTTTTTTTCACTTTTAGAAGATCAATTTGATAAAATGGGATATATATTGGGAATTAGTAGGTTAATTTTTTTTAATAGGTACACATTATTTTTCGTCAATATGAATTTTAACTATGGTAAAATTTATCACCTCAATAAAGGGTCAATCAAGATAATCTAGGTTAAAAATAAATTATAAAACCGTAATTTATCAAGATAATTCTTATTTTAAGAAGTTAATTATATCATTATCACCATTTCAATGAAATTTTTTTAATCGATTCTTTCCATTGAAATTTACTACAAAAAATTTAATGTAATGAATTACAAAAAATTTCGCACTGTATGTTTTAAATATCTCATGTATGTCTACATAGTGAATAAAGAATGTTATGAATGAATATAAATGTCTTTTTTGTGATTAATGAAATTATTTTAATGATATAGATTTATTTATAATTTTTATAAATTATAAAATATCCTTAAATTCTTGTATAATGCCGATGGGATATTTATTCATTTATTAGGTAAGTAAAATAAATTATTATAAAAATATTGAAACAATATATTATGAGTGAGTTATAACATTCCTCTACTTTTATAGAATAATATAAAATATTGAATAATTTTTAATGTATTATATTTTATTTTAAACTATTTATTAATGTATTTTAATAAAAATTAAAATAATAGTGTCAAAATTGATATTAATTATATTATATAAAATAATATTTTAATAAATTATTTAAAACATATAAAAATGTGTAAATTATAATATATTGTCAAATTTATCATCCATTGTCCATTTAAGATTCAATAGTTACATTAAAAGTAAAATTATAATTCATTAAGTGTGAAAAATACAATGGTGTGGTTAATGTTAAAATAGGTACACGTGGGGAGTTAAAGTAAATGAAAATTATTAAAACAATACACAAAACGTTTCAAATTTACTGTTTTAATAGGATTCCAAAATAATTTTTTAAATACTCATAATCCTTGGATGTTTGAATTAATCTGATCAAGATAGTGACTTTATTATATTATAATCTTTTAGGAAATTTAAAAAATTTCCCTCACCTATATTATAAAAGGGATCCTCCTCTCATCATTTCTTCAAACATTTTGAGTTTTACTGTAAAACTATCACATAAGAAACCCCTTATTAGCTTCGCTATCATAATTCAATATGTTGTTTTCTTCCCAAAAAAAAACTACCCTAGTATCCTCAAGAGGATATATAATGGTGATGTTTTAAAGAGGAGGCAATCTTCTTAAACAATCACTTTCTTGTTAATTATTATTTTACCTCTTTTAAATCTAACAGATTCTTCATAAAATAATAAATTTATTATATTATATATTCTGAAATTATATTTTTATCATGAAATAGTAGATATTAAATCTTTTTTGATCAACTGTGATGTGAATGTATCTCTCATGTGTGCAGACAGCTTAACATCTCCACATAGAGATATAATTCATTTCTCATAACCATATTTTATGGATGGGTTTAATGATGGTTTTAATATTTATATATGTTATTTATGACATAATTAATATTATTAAATATTTATAATATATCTACCTTATTCCCTTCCAAATTTTTGCAATACAAAAACGAGACTTGTGTGTTAGTGTGGACTACCACCTTCACGAAGCGATGTGAATTATTTTAAATTTATGTTTTACATGAATGTTAATAAGGATGGATTTAAAGAGAATGTTTATTATATATTATAAAATAATGTTTCTATAATTTTGAGTCATTATTCACCTTTTCCCATTCCATCCATTGAAAAATGAAAGCAACGTTCATGCGCACATACAACCTACCATTTCCAGGAATGGTGTAATTCGTTTTTTATAGAGGTATATTTTATGGATAACTCTAAAAATGAATATAAATAATATTTATTTCATTACTAAAATTCTTTATATGATGTTACCCTAATAAAAATACAAATACTAATGCTACCAAACCAAAACATATTATAAAAATGATGCAGATGTCAACTTGAAAACTAATTTTGAAAAAGAATTGTTAAATAAATGGTGAAAATGGTTATAGTTAATTCATATATGGTATGATATATATTAATATGGTTATTAAATATATTTATAATAACTATATTTTTATTATACTAGAGTTTCAAATGTGTTTGATGGAACTTTTACCTCAGGTAAGGGTTTTAATTTCCATTTTATATATGTGAGACACATTCTATATCTGCCACCTATATATTTTATGTGGTGTATATTCTACATATGAATGTATTTTATAATAATGACTTTTAAAATTATGGATATTTATATATCTACATAAGTTTATTTCTTTAATGGGTCTTACAATTCAAATATTACCAAAGAGGTAAGGGTTTTATGTTATAATCTCATTATCAGAATTATTTAGGATTAATTTTATGAGGAATGAAACTTATGATCTACCTATAAAGATCAATATTAATTCTATTCTCCTATGGTTTTTTAATCAATACAATGTTTCCATTCATTTTCATTACATTAAGTTATCTAGAGGGTGAAAATAAATTTTAAGGAAAATCTACATTATTTCTCTCTCTAGTCAAAAAGACCTTTTCTCCCTTAACCATGTTTTATTAAAAAGATTCATTGAAAGCTTTTACTATTATTAATTTATTATTTAATACCATTTTTTCTAATTTGTTAATTTTCTTAATAATTAAAATTAATATTCTATTCATTTTTCCAATGAGATGATTTTGACCTTTTTTATAAATGTGGGAAATTAATGATTTATTTTAACATATATGGATTGAATATAATTTACCACCATGAAGAATGATCAATTATTTGATTATTCCATTAATAGTTTTAATTTTATTTTCAAATAAAAAATTTTCCAAATTTTTTTTCAAAATTATATATTTTAAAAAAGTTTATTTCAATTAGAAAGTATATTTTCCTCAAAAAATATTCCATTAAACTTTCTAATAATGTTTCAGCTATAATAAAATCATTTTCGATCATATATTGTTTAATTTTTCTATAATAAAAGGATACCATACTTATTCTTTCTCTATATGGGTTAAATTTATGATGCCAAATGCTTATAAAACTTATTCCTTGCACATGTGTTATGTTGTGATGAAATAATGAAAAGTTTATGTAATTTTTTTTCCATTGGTTATACTATGTTGAAGTGTTTATAAAACCCTTTTCTTTTAAGTGGTTATGATATGATAAATATTTTATTATTTTTGGTACACATATATACTATTTTTATTATGTGATGGGTGGGTCCATATTTATAAATCCCTACAATGCATTTGTTAAAGAAATATATCACCTAGATAAACAAGATTGGAATGTGGGAGTGAATACATCATATTAATGGACTCTATCCACTATAACATTATTGGGAGTCAACCTTGACTACTATTATGGATTGAAGAGTAAACTCAAACCACTATGATAGTCTAAGTAGTGAACCTTGAATACTATGAATGGTTTCATAGTGAACCCAATACATTTTCATAGTCTTGGAGGTGAACCCTAACTACAAAGATTTTTGGGGGAGTGAAAAAAATCCACTATGATACTCTTTCTAGTGATCCTTTACTATAAGGATGATTTTATGTTTATATTTAAATGTCATAATTCCATTTCCTACACCAATGTTATACTCTCGTGGCTCATGTTCTTTAATTATATTATGATTCGTGTCTTATGAACATCCAGTTTTTATGCCATGACTCTAGATTAGGACCAATGATATGAAGGGTATGAATTTAAAGTTCCAATATTATGTTCATACAAAATTAATCTCATGTTATGCATATGTGACCATTTATTTCTCCCTTATCTACCCTTAATGAGAATATAATATCACCATTTCTGATGTTTTATTTCCTAAGGTTATGAAGAAATGTTTTAGGAATGATATGTCTATGAAGGGTACTAGTTATGAAGAACATAATGGGAGACTCTTATGAACTAGTTGTTTATATTCCCATGATTCTAAGGAAAATAGTCATTTACGATTATGGTGTTGATCATTATGATATGTAATGAATATTCATCTAATATTATTAAATATCTATGTATAAAATTTATAGGTTATTATATATTATCTAATATGAAGTCTCAACAATATTCATCTTATGCCTAAAATGCACGCCCACATACCTACTTCACATAATAATAGAATTATTAAGGCCCTTGAACACTTTTTAATAGTGGTATAAAATCTTATTGACTCAATCCTAGATTGATGAAGAATCAGTTGTAGTGTTAGTGGTCCTCCCCACAATCCTACAACCTGTAACTTTTTAGATCCTCCCTAGTGTGTTTACCATGAAGGATAAATATTTTTCATTTTAGGATCTATCATGGAATATTTTCTCATGATGAGTACCATGGAATCCCCCCTTGAAATAAAAAGATACAATGGAAATAATATCCTCCTCTTTCCACAATCCACTAAGAAGGTCCTCCCAATAGAATATTCTATGTGATCCCTCTCTAGGTCCATACATTTGGACATGATGACAATTCTCCTCGTGATATAATTCATTTTTGATGTCTTCCACATGGTGATATTTCATTTTGGAAAAAATAACCACCCATCCTGAAATCATCCATCAGAAATCCCTCATATCATGAGGGCCATAACATTATGAGACTGACTACACATAATTATTTTTCTTTGAAAATTGATATATTTTACTAATTTTATGAAAGCCTAAGGAAAAGGTAATTATCTGAAACACCCTTAGACCACTTATCATCCACTAATACATAGATGATTCCTATCAAACCTAATATCTATAACAGTTTATCTGATAAACTACCACTTTGGTTTGAACAATTGAAAGACCCATAATAGAAGAAGAACTAGATATATGTATTATTAAAAAAATAGGATAAGTATAATATACCGATCGTGCTAAATTATTTGGACCCCCTTAGTATATCATTATAATTTTTTTAGATGAAAATATTAATAAAATTCATCTAAATATATAAATTAATATTCAATACTTATAAGATAAATTCTTACCTTATTAAGGGCGTGAAAATCACATCATGGAACTATAATAGTATCATTGATAAAATTATTTAGAAGTTCTTTCAACTCTATAATTCCCAAAATTGGGAAATAATCCTTAGAATCATCAATTTTCATGCATTTATTCTTTGTTCATTTTATGTTAGATGATTTTTAACACCGCATCTAGTATTAATATTAGAGGATGGGGTTAATATGAAGAACTAAATTTCACGACAATCCCTAATTAGGAATTCCTTCCAAATGTGAAATTATGCAATGATATTTCATTGGGATGACTCCCACAATTGGAATCCAAACATAATGGATCTCATTAGTAGTAGTAATTAGTTATGAACATGTCATAAAAATTTAAAACCTGATAGGGGTGAACCATTGAAATAATCATACGTCAATCATATTTAAATATTCAAAAATATTTTAGTTTTAAGAAATCTAATATTTATGTGTTATAATTTCTCACAGTATCAAGTAACTCATATAAAAAATATGAAATTCAATTAGTTTACGCTCAAATGAAAATTTATGAGATAAGAAAGGTGCTAAAAATAGTTTTGTAGTGTTAATCTAGAGGTATCCCAAATCTATCGGAATCAGGTTAATTTTTCCATATACATCCCGATAAAGATTATAAGATCTCTGAAGGGTCCATAATAAAGTTTTAGTGGAAGAATATTATCCCATACTTATATGGATGAGGAAATATTTACCCCAAAATCCACCACTATTGTAAATTCTGAATACTCTTGATTGGGAGGTACTTCACCATAAAGGTGTCTACGATTTTCCTTATCTTGTGAATTATATTTATCCTTGATAATTAATACTATTAGATTTTTCAATTACTCCCTTGTGAAAAAAAATCACAAATCATCATTGGAAGAATCATGGAAGTAAAATATGAAACCTGGTAAAGTATGAAATCCAAAGTGACTCGTTAAGTGGAAAAATACTTCAGAAGGCTGGGATTATTCAATTCAGTGATACTATAAGGGAGATAAATCCTATTTGTCTTATGATGGTGATATAAATACTGCATCACACTATAAAATGGAAAATGAAATTATCACCGGACCTAAAGAGATTGTAGAGCATAAATCAAGTGAGGGAGAACATGAAAAGACTGTTTTTATTTTAAATACTATCCACATAGAAATCAATGAAGAAGTTATGTTTGTGAAAAAAATGGTGGAAAAAATATAAGATCCCCCTCAAATTATTAGATGTCACCTATTTTGTTGGATTAAAATAAATAAAATAGAAATAGCATGGAAACATCCTACCCATTACTAGAGTATGTGAAACCCCTAAGTATTTTGGAATCTCTTACTCAGTATGCAGAAAAATGAAGGAGTTGAAGAGATTCAATGATAATTTCATAATATAAAATATCCATATTGGGTATGTTCTCTAGAAAAATATTTCAATTACCCATTCAGTATATATCCCTCAACCAAAATATATTTTCATATAAACAATGATATATTTAGTTTATCATCTCAATGTGAGATCTTGACAACAAATTTTTTTAGATCCAATAGAAGAATGATATATGGAGTTACATCTACTATGGAAATAATCGGGATAATTCCAAGGGAACTAAAATAGGATATACCATGCCGGTTATCATATGTGAACATAATAGGACCCACTATGTTAGGCACCACCTGTCACTACCCCAAATAATGTAACAACACAACTAACAGTCCCGTATGAACTTATTTACACTATTGAATCATTAATGTGTCAACTGGAGGGTATGTATGGGTAGCATTCACCATTAAAATAAAGATAAATTCTCTTCCCAAATGAGTGGATATAAATATTCCACCAGCAAACTCTAGTAATCATACTTTCCCAACTTTCAACAGATTTCCCAATGTGGTCCCATGATAGGAACAATTTATTAACATGAATAATCCCAACAAATATTATTCATGTAGACATTGGAGGTGACATATTTTATTGGAATACAAGTTTACCAACAAGGTCATTCATGATATAAAAAGACATCTACTAGAAATATATTTTAAAATTTAGTTATACACATTCAGTGAAATCAATCCATGATCTCTAAAATTGAAAACAATTTGAGAATGAGAATGTATCACACTTCATTACTATATAGAAGGGATTTACCTTGTCAATAAATCTATAACTTCCAAAAGAATAATTATTAATGTATTGTATAAATAACATCTCTATGCATCTTCAAGCACCACTCATTTTAGTGAAATATATACGAGTGGTCTAGTAATATTTCATAGTTTCACAAATATTTTAATATTCTTTTTAGAGGACCAAAGAAAAGTCATAACAAATAGTGGTAGACTATGGGGAATGAAATGGAAAATTATAATAAGAAACCATCACACTTAATCTATATCTGACGCTATATCTAGCTCTCAATCCCACATAATATCACATTAAACCTCCACCTAAAGGAAAGAAAATCATGTCAAAATCGGAGAATATATAGAAGCATCGACTTTATGAGGAATTGAATAATATTATTGATTTCTTTCAAGATGAGTACTTCCCTGAATAATTCATTAGATCCATTGCTAGATTTTTTGTTGATGTAGATGGAACCTAAAATACTGAATCATGTAAGTCTCATTGATTACCTAATTTGTTTCCACTTTTTCTGAAAATAACCAACACCATCTAGGATTGATTTATTTACAAACACACCCTCTAGAAGATGGTTGATTTTGGACTGTAGAAATTTTTAAATCAACTAGAAAACATGGAATGTGTTTACACTACTATAGAGGAAGAAATAGGATGTATGAAATTTCTATGAAAGGGTGTATGTATGTTTTATAAATATATGACAAGAAAAAAACCAATTTATCTCGTTCCTTTATCAAGTAATTACTTTACTAACTAGTCTTGTATCTAATTCATTTCGTTATTGTGAAATTTTCATAATAGATTTCATAATCCTCTATGTTGTAATATTCAAAAAGTTATCATTACCATTATTAAAATGTTAAATTAGAATAAAAACCCTATATCAATGCTAAAGACGGCCAAAACTTAGTCAAATTTCATGACTTGAGTACTGATAGAATGGTAACTACCCAATTAAATATAACTGTTGCTGGAATAAGATTTAATCTTTGGTTAAATTATCACCATTTATTTAAAATACCCTTATTTGATGATAAATATGTGAATGGACCTTACTTTCATATAGGAAAACATGGTTCTTGAGGTTGAGGCCATAAAAATGAGGGAATATGGGAAGATAAAGTCATGGATGAAACCAATATCACGTACCAAAATATATTTATATAGATAATTCCCACAATAATGCACTATATTGAACCCATAAAGAGTGTAGAGGAAGACTAGGATTTTTCACGATTCATTCAAACCATGTTATTCAGCATGACCTGTTGGAGGGTGTACAACAATCCAATCATCTCAGGAAAGTAGGCAGACCAATTCAGCCCAAACGTCCACTAATATTCATGCATTCAACCTCTGTTCTAGATTATGATCCATATACCTAGAAAAATTTGAAAACTATTGTTATTTCTAAGTATTAACCTCAAATGGGGACATGTAAACCTCGGGCATTGAAATATAAAATCAGGAAATAATTGGTTGTGGTGCTTACCAAGATTTCAATCATGGGAACCATCAATTTATCAAAATTATTTGAGGAAATTATTTTTGAGGCTTTTTTAATTCCTCAAGAGTTCTAATTATACATAACTAATATATATGTGTATCATGGAGTGTCTTATATCTTAGAATGTCATGTGGTCATCTCCTTCATTGTGACTGATAGAGGAACTGTCAAATAAGAAAATATCATACCCTTGTGTATATCTAGAAATCTAAGTGACATTGACCACTATTGAGCTTCCATTAATAATAAATCAAGAATCATCAGTATTCTAGTCAATATTCTATAGTAGCTGGGCTACCACAAAGCTAATTTTACCCCCTCTACTATTATACTTCAAGGTTGTGGATAAATTTTGAAAACCCACTTTTGGTGAATCCTGATTTGAGATCAGTTTGGGTATCCTATCTATGACCCCAAATTCTTCATTTTTCAACATGATTCTAATTTAAATGACCTATTATAGATACCTTGGTCTAATTTGTATAGACCAATTCCCTAATCATATGATAAATGTCTCAAATAATATTTTTACGGACAAATCAATACATTTCATGGTGATAGGTCGTTATTTGAATCTTTCAAGTCTCAATACATTGATTAAAGATTATACGAAATAATAGGGAAACCACAATTGATTGATGACATTTCATGGGTTATAGCTACAACCACTTTTAAAATGAACCTTATTGATATATTTAAATTGATTGTAAATGAATATATATTTCCCATAAATCAAATGGTGGTAAAGAATTTAAAATTGGGAATGTCTTCACAATTCTTATTAATATCAGTCACCTCAACGGAAAATGATAATACAGAGTAATTTTATTGTATTTTTAATGTAAACAACAAACCTAATGAAATCACCCTCATTTTTTCAATATATTCTCAAAGGATTCACATATCATAATTTTAAATACAATAGCATCTCATATTCCTAGTAGAGAGTGTGAACATCTCTATCCAAATTCTATAGTATCAGTATATTGATACCTCTTCTAAGCCTATAGACACTAAGGAGGAAAACGGATAAATATATTTTCTTTTAGATTACCCTATAGTGTTTGAGGAAGGTTTATCCACTACTATTGATGTATTATAATAAGAAAAATTAGGAAATATATAATGATATGTTGGCCATATTTATCATTACAACAATGTTTTATGATGAAAATAGATTTATACTTTTTTTCTAATGTATAACCAATTAGTGATTTTCTAGAATTATATATTAATTTCTAGAAGTGATCCCAATATAGACTATCACCACTTGTTCGAACAAAAGGATCACATAGGTTACAAACAAATAGCCTGATGAATGAATCCAACTCTCCCTGCAAAGGTTATAGATGAGGTTAACATTATTATCAAGAATAACTTTATTTGGTGGGGGGTTTATTACCTAAAATAGCTTTCCAAAACAGTTTGATACAAAAAAGGACATATTATATTTTGTATACAGTTTTTCTATCCAAAATAGAATTGTATAAAATATTATTTCCTAGTGCCTATTTCAAAAATTCTTCTTGATGAAACTATCAGATATCATGCCATTTAATTTTTTTATCAATATTCAGGATTCAACCAAAATCAGTAAGCTCATAAAGAAGAAAATGTTAATGCTTTTTTAAGAACACAATGAATTTATTGATATTGAGTAATTAATTTTTTTTGTGGAATTTTTCCAACAAATATTATTGTGTCATGCATTATATTTTTAATCCACTCTCTTGGAAGACTATTTAATTATAGGCCAATGATCTGGTGGTTAATTATCAATAGAATCATTGTCATGTTTCAAATATTTATTTTGTTTTCAAAAAGTTATGTCAGTATAGTGTGAGGATAAACCCTTTAAATTTTTATTTTTTTTAATTTAATAACGTATCTTGGATTCATAGTATTTCATCATAGTATTGTGGTCAATTATGAGAAAACCAAGGCTATCATTGACATTTTACCTCCTATAAACCTAAAAAAGATGAGAGGACTCCTTGAAGTCCTCACATACATATAAATATTCATATAGAATATTAATATAATGTGTTTAACCTTCATTTAATGGATGAGTACTGGGGTTACCTACAAATTTATTGATGTTTATTGGGAGGCATTGATAGTCACAAGAAATAACTTTTGTTCCCAATGGTACTGATGCCCTCTATTGAATTAAATATACTAATTTTATATGTTAAATCCTTAGATTAATCACTATATTGATTTATCACATAGAATAATTATGTATGCAATGAAAATGGAATCTATTATCTTAGTAGACAAATTATTGGTACCTAGATCTAACTTTCATATATTAAGAAAAATTTCCTAATATTAATCTTCCTACTCTAGAAGTTGAGCCACTACCTATAGCACCATAAGGTCCACTTGGACTCTTATATTTTAGTTATCAAATGTATCATCAATCATACCATGTTAACGAGATGTTTTTAATTGTGGTTTGTAACCCTGCAAAAGTGTGACATTCACATCATACTTTAAAGGAATTTAAAAGGAAATGCATTAGAATAATTTATAAAATTTCACCCTTCAATGAAATTCACATCATTGGACATTATGTTTTCTAATGAAGATGTATCTTTTATTCAAAAATACCCAAAATATGACATATACACTTTGATTAAAATTCATGAAGCCCAATAGGTAAAATAATTGGAGACCCCATACATAGCCCAGTTGGTTTGTTAATCATCCTTATCTCTCAATCCAAGGTAGTTTTGACATAGTACTTCTTATTTTCTAAAGGTTGTGCCAATAATGAAGCAGAACATCAATCCCTCATTTTATTCTTTGAATTAGCAATATAAATATTGGTGTCCCGTTTGAAAATAAATGGTGATTTAGAATTTGTATCCAAGAAAATTATTGGTGAGTATACTATCAAAAAGTAAGAGTTAATTCCCCTTCTTAACTATGAATGAGGTTTCATGGATGAATCAACCTTTGATGCAACACAAGAATATATATATAGATCATAGAATTAACATTAATATTAATTATATAATAAACATACTATAATGAACCATTATTAATAAATTAATATTAAATCATTTTTTCATAATGCTTGATAAATTTCACAAATAGAAACCCAAAGACCATACAAGTCTACTGCATTTGGAAACGTGTAAGCATAAATACTAGTACATAAGTGATCTAAATTATCTCTTACTAGGTTATTCTTAACTAGATCCATATTTAAAGAAATCAAACATAATATATATCTTCATAACCTAGGATAAATGAAACATAGAAATGGGTGAGCTCAGATGCTCAACAAGGGGAAGCACAGAAGAGAGGAAAACATAATCATGAGTGTAAGGGTATGAGAACATTATCAGGAAAATAGGTGATCATACCCTACATATCAGTGATCATAATCCAGAATCATTGAATAAATTTTTGTTCTTAATAATAAATGATTCACAAGGAAATAAAAAACATAATCCATGAGATCATAACATAGGAATAAGATAAGAAATTTGTGGTAGAAATATATACATATAAAATGATTTCTATAGTATTCAAGGAATCACTTCAATGAACATATTAGTATTATGGGTTCACTCCCCATACCATCTTGGTAGTCATGCTTTACTCTCATGTCTGTCTTAGTAATCAAGGTTCACTCCCAAGACCATCATATCAGACAATGTCATTTACTGAAGTGAGTTCATTCCCCATTCAAGCTCTTCCTATCTCATGAGATATATTTCCATACCCAATGAATTTGAGAGAGATATAGGTACCAATAATATCATTTTGAAATCATACATATATCAACTAAATGAAAATAAATTATGTATCATATCATAACCCATGTAATGAAATGGATTTTATAAACATCATTCAATTATAACATAACTTGTGGAAAATAAATGTGTATCATAAATAAAATTCCATCATAATCATAAACCCATAATTGAAAAAATAATAATTGTTAAATTTTTTATATCCCAATTAAATCATAAGTAACATCATATAATGTTATCTATGATGGAAATTTTTTTTCTAGATCATTTAAAAACCATTCATGAGGAAAATATTATATCTTCTTTGAAATCATTTTATTTTGTTAAAAAGTTTACACAATTTTAAATGAAAATATTTTCTTTGGAAATAAACATGTAATATTGTACTTTATGTTTCAATTCATTATTGGATAATTAAAGTGTAAAAAATACAATCATGTCGTGTAAGTTAGGAAAAAAATCTTCATATACTTTTTCCTAAAAAGTCAAAAAACAATCATCATTAGAAAAATGAAAAAATATTCCTTTGAAACCATTTAATAACAATAAATTCGAAGGGTAAAATGACTTTATAAAAATATAGAATAGTATTAAAAAAAATTTGAATAGATTTTTATGAAACATGGACATATAATATAAATATTTCATGGTAGATACATGCATATAAACAATCGCGATAATAATGAGATTTTGGAATTAAACATTACTTATGATATGGATTCCACTATACATATCTGAAAATCATTTATAATGGTTTAATTATTTTTATTAACATATTATAGAACCATATTTAAATTTATTATATCATATATTATCACCGTATCACCTATTTATTAATAATATTTCTTTATTACTCTTCTTTCCGGTGTTTACTGCTTGATTTTTTTATTTATGTTTTTCCATATATGTGTGAATTAATGTGAATGTGATATGTTTCATTCATTTAAATAATATTAATTAGGTAATAAAAATCATATATATTAATTATATAAATTTAAATAATCATTATTTTTTGGTGAATAGGATAAAATGGATCCTATCTCATCATGGAGACGGTAGGTCGTACGTACGCACTTGCAACGATATGGTTCCCTAAATTGTAAAAAAGTAAAGAAGTTAATGCTATAAATTTTGTTCAAGAATCAATATCATTTTATAATAGTCATATAAAATTATTACAATTATCATTATACTCATCCATTTAATGTGGTGATGAATAAAATATTACACCTCATTGTGGAGATGGTAAGTCGTATGTACGCACACGTGGTACATTAAATTTTTATAGAATAAATAAAAGGTAGAATATGGTTGTTCCATAATCATAATAAAATATTTGATTATATTTTATACTAGACATATTACTTTGTAATATAATCATCACATGAAGAGGATGTATATAAAGAAACAATTTTGAAAGAGTTGGTAAGAAGATTACCTCTTCTTAGATTACCTCCATCTTGATCTCCCCTTATGGATACTATAGTTGGTATTATGAAAATATAATCACTTATATAGTGTTAATAGGGAATTTGAGAAGGAATATTGGCTGGATATGTTTGATCATTAAGGATCATTGTGAATTTTATAAGTGAGAGAGTAATATCCCTTTTATAATTGAGGCGACAGTCACTATTGGAGTTCATAGGAATATTAATTTATAATGAATACAATATCAATAAAAATAACTCTAAAAGGAGATATATTATAATATAATGTTATAAAATATATTAATATCATCAAATAATATATTTTATACAGGTTTTTATGCAATTTTAAACCTTATGTTTTTTACTAACACTTAGTTAACCTATTTTAATTTAAATTATACTAACAATATTTTTAATTTTTAAAAGGTATAATTTTTACATATAAAGATAAAATTGGACCATAAATGGTCAAGTAATAATATTTGATACTATATATAACAAAAAATCTCATTATTTAAAATTTTTATGATTTTTAAACAATTAAATAACATATTACTTTCATAAAATATCATTAGTGTCAATTTTGATAGTGTTCATTATTTTTCTTTTTTAATATATCTTAACAACATGAAATATTTGAAACAATTACATTAAATCATCCCTAAAATGTCAAGTTAATCCATAATATTATTGGATGATATTAATTATGTAAAATTATATTTATTTTACTATTTTTAATATATTTATTTTTTTCCATTAATTTAACAATTATTTCACAATCATTTTCGAAGCCTTAAAGATATTTATTTATTTTAAAAAAATTCCATGATAAATAAAAACATTTAAGATTTGAAATTAATATTTACAATTGAATTTATCTTCTTTGTAATTTTATATATTAAAAATGATATAGCAATTAAAAATATGAATATGGAATCTTTGGTTTTTCATTAAATAAAATATAAAAAATGTATTAATCTCATCCATGTTGCTCATAAATTATTTCATTTTTGACCAAGGATGATTATAGTCGAAATAAAGTCATAAAAAGAAATTAATACAATTGTTAGTGTAGTTTTATATTATTTATTAGATTATTTCATACCCTTTATTACTATATTTATCTATTTTCCATGTTGAAAAAATATAACAAAAGTTACCATACATAATTCCCAAAAATAAAAGAAATATACCTACATAATTTATAACCAGTAATTCTAAATATGAAAATAAATTAAAAATTCCGAACATTGATGTTTCAGTAATTAATTTAAAATCAGTCCCATTGAGGGTGTGAGAAAAAAGGTTATTAAAGTTAAAACATATAAAATCTGAAAAAAAAATTATATCTAAATTCAATGTAAAATTTATTCCAAAGGAATACACTAGATTTATTGGTAATAGTTAATTTTAATTATACTTTAAAACCAAGAAAAAATAACTTATCACTCTAAATTATTTCACTGAAAAAGTAGTTTTTAATTAAAATTTAGTATTTTTTAATATTTATCAAAACATAAAACATATTACAAATATAACATAAATTCAATCAAAGAAAATTTTTATATCCCGAATTGAATGATGAATTTTATTTTGTCAAATAAAATATATAAAAATGTAAAAACTTTGATTTAAAATGGGTTCACTATTGAAAAGTGATGAAACTACCTTTTTAAAAAATATTGAATTTTATGCATAAAATTTGTTTGGTTCTTATCTTATGCCTATAAAATATATTTTATGAATTTCAAAAAAATAAATATATAACATATATATTTCATTAATTTCATTCACTAATTGTAATGAGTTTAATTTTTTAAGACAAAATTAATTTTGGGGCATAAAAATTATAATATTTCCTTTATATTGAAATGGTATATATCACTACTATTAAAGTGACCTTTAGAGACTACCACCAGACCAAATTCAGGGGTTTTATTTTCCCCGATGATAAAGGGTAATAGAGACCACTAAAATCAGTCACAATAGGTACACAAAAAATAACCACGCCAATGGTCGAAGGGAAAGGATTTAAAGACCGCCAAAACATCATAGCGACTGCATATGGTGGTCCCTAGACTATAGGTTTAAAATGACTTCCACGGTTCTATAGGCGATGGATAGGGAAATATATAGCATGCTCCATAAACCATGAAATGTTGGTTAGTTCTACATTAATGGAGGTTCAAAATCACTGAATGAATAGAGAAAAATAAAATTCATAGATATATATGAAAATCCAAAAAAAGTATGTGCAATTAATGAGGTTTATTTCTGGAATAAGATCGTAAAACCAATGTATGAGACATGAGATTCGATAATCAGAAATCTCTACTATGATCAGAAATATTTGTCACCATTGTGATGGATAAGAAAATACAAAACAAATAAAGATTACCTGAAAAATAGAGAAAACATATCAATATCATGTATAATAATTCAAAAGAACATAGTTTTACTAATATTGAAAAGGCATTCAAAGAGTAAGATACCATATTAAACCATGAAGGTTGTATGATACAATGTAACCTATGAAGAATATAGTAGGAATCAAAATATTATATAAATAGGTTTTATACTACACATCTGATGTTTTGGAAGATGAATTCTGGAAGAATAAGATGAGAACAAATGTTTTTTTGGAAGAAGTTTTAATGTGTTTATGAATAGTTTACTTATAGGACTATTGAATAATTGAAGCACTTGCAAGATTATCAGAATAATGGCAAATAATCAGTGCATTTTTCAGAATAATATTATATATAATATTTTTTATGTAATAAAAAGGTGAGTGTAGTTTTGTGTGAAGATGAGCCCAAGATGTAGAGTTTCAAAAGTATATGTCATGTGTGAGTTTGTGATTTATATAAAATTTTATTTTCAAAACATGTCATTTCAAAAAAAAAAGATTAATGTTTTAGAAGGATATGTAATGGCTCAAATATAATCAAGTTATATGTGTGTATATTTTCAAATCGAGGATGTAGCATTGTATGATAGCATTAATATACATAGGATCAACTATTAGAAGGATGAAAAATATTTTTTAAAAGCTACATGTTGAACAGGGTATCGAAAGATGAGAAAATGTTGTATTGAAATAACATGAAGTTTGGATTTATTATATTAGCCAAATTTCCTAAAAATAAATGGTATATTAAGGTACATATATAATGAAACGTGATGAGAAATATATCCTACATATATCAATGTGAGTTAATTTGTTCTAATATATCTACAATATCCTTAAACAATGAATCTCGATGAATCAAAAAACTTAAAATGTTGATCTATTAGAAGGATAATAAAACATCCACAATAAGGGGTCTAACAATTAACATATATAAACTTTTAATAACATTAAAAAATTCTAAAGGAAAAAATTCATGAAATAGTAAGATAAAAACTAGTAGAGTATGAATATAGTAAATGATAAAATAGACATGGTTTTATATTAACACATAATATCTTATCTCTTATTAAAATGAATTAGATAAAGTAAAAAATGGAAAACAATTTTAAAAAAGTGAAGAACAAAACTACAATGTGGAGTTTTTAGACCTAATAGAGTGTAACATCAAGAAGAAGATTCTGCCTCTAAGGGAAATGTTCAAAAAAAAAGAGAAATGTACAGTATCTAAATAATAGATAGTGAATTATTGGTTACTAGACTACATACATAGACACCTAATGAGGATTCTATTTTCATAGAAAATTAAATTTCAACAAATTTTTCAATAAATCACTTTTCATTAAGATATTAAAGGTGTCATACTTTTAACCTTGAGTTGGGATTCCTATAGTTATCCTTAGATATGGGTTAACGTTGTTGGGATTCAGTGCCCAATCGTGGATTAATTTGGGTCACTATAACTTTTTTGGAATCGTTATATCTACGAAAAGAATATTTTTATAGTATCGTAGAATAAATTCATCAAACCAATATTTTTTAGAACTTATAGCATTAAAAACTTATTCTTCTTCAATGTGTCTCTCATTTCCAGCTTCATCTGGGATCTTCTATAACATCCAAATGATTCTTTTACCTGTATGAATGAATTTTTTATATGGAGGATTCTAAGAAGTATGTTTTTATACATGGGATATTTTATTTATATGACCATTAGAGGATATTACAGGTCTATTATTCCACAAGATAAATGGTTTCAATCTACGTTATCTCGTTTGAATTTTTAGACCACATATTGGATGTACAAACCCATTACCTCTATATGGATTGTTCCAATGGAGTTAAAAGATCTTTCTATTGAAGATGTGATTTATCATCTTGATAAGATTAAAGATCTTATCCCTATGGATTATGATAAAATGATTTAAAGTTATGTCTTTAATGGATATAAACACTTATTTTAGATACTATAATGGTTATGAAGACCCAGTACTAACCTATTGTATACCCATATTAATTTAAATCTAGTAAGGACTCTTTTTTGGAATCATTGATACAAAAATAATATCATCATGTCAGCAAGATTTATTTTAATATGTAGGATTTGGAACAAAATGATTCATGAAGTTGATCAAATTTCTTTATCTGTTTTTCATATTATCACATTATGATTCTACTTTATGATGGTGGAGGATGATTTATATCATGACTTCATACAATATGGATTTATTAAAGTTGTTTGGAAATTTATATGCAGGCATTTTTTGTGAGTGATAGATGAGATAGTTCTAACCCTCATTTACGTGTTCTCTCATGGAACTATTCTAGAGTCCCCAAATGACTAATCTTATTCATGAAACAATACATCATATCATCAATTTATTCTCACAGATCTTGTTAGTCTCAACATTTATATTCTTGGAAACAAAATCCCCAAATTATCCCCTTACAATACTTGTGAATACACACTATACTATACAAACAAGACTCAAAATAATTTCCTTAACATATATAAAACCCAACTATATACCACACCACAACAAATCTTAGAATCCTATTCCTAGACCTAACTATATCATATTTAGTGACACAAACCCAAAAATAATAATTATTTATTCTATGATATCCAGCTCTTTAAATTATAGAACACAACTTAGGACAACATCCAAACAAGACCACTCCCTTAGTACCTAATTATATTAGTAGCCGCTTTATAATAATTGACTCAAATATTAGGAGACAGTTGAATTACACACACTAAAATGTTCATGACCAAAATATTTGAAGGAACTTTTAAAGGTTTATAGCCTAAATCATCTTAGAAAATCATAACATTTCATTAATAATTTCATGTAATATAATATTAACTATAAGTTACCTTTATAAGGTGACAGATTTAACTTGAAGAAATGTTTTCTTAACAATAGAAGGATTTTCAGGCTTGGTCAGTCTCATCTCCAATAAAAATTTAATCCCTTCAACATGAAATTTCAACAACCACCCTCTTTATTGTCATATCAAAATTATGATGTTAACCCAAATGAAAGTCACTTAAAAATAAACTAATTAACATATCATTAAAGTAAATCTTACAAATTTCTATGTCAATCTTATATTTAATGTATGTCAATTGAATCTCTGCAATGGTATGCAGTAGATTCCCCCTTTGAGGAAACCACTTACAAAATCAAATCCAACATATTAAAGGAAAAATCATATAAATTAAATACATAATCAATGAAAATAATATCACCATGTTAATAAATTATATGATACAGCCCAAAACTATAAATATAGAAACCACTTTTACCTGCATCATATCCATGTCCATAAACTTTGAATTTTCCAACATATGATAATTTCCTAATGTCTACCATCAGTTTGAAATTTTTCTATTAGTCACAAGAAGAAATAGCACTAAAATTTTTAAAAATATATATTCATCATACAATAACCCATCCTTTAAAAAAGAAAATACATTTTACTCATCATTGAAGGATGCGTTTGGAAAATAGAGCATCATAAGTTATAAATATCATCACAGAGAATGTATCATGTTCAAGAGATTAAGATAAACTTTATTCAATGGAATCATAAAAATGATTTCTTTGATTAAATTGGATGCTAGAAAATAATCAAAAAATGATTATATTGAGTAAAATCAGCAGAAAAAAATGAATTAAATTTAAAAATAAAAATCATTACAATTCTTTGTGAATAGGGTTACCTATTTTAGTCATGGATAAAATTATGGTGGTCGATATTGAAAAATTGGGTCTGCTTGTAGTCTTGGGATTGGCTTAAATTGATTTTATCTACATGTGAGAGAGAGATCAATGATGGGTAGTGAGATGGACAAGAGGGGTCGGTGGTCAACTCCAAACATTGGAGACAACAGGTGGTGGTGATGGTGGGAAAAAGAACGAGGGTCATGTAGGAGTGGGTGTGTGATCGGTAAAGGGGGATCGATGGGGTTCAATGGCAGTGGCTATAGGTGAAAAATTTAGTGATGGTGATGGGGTCCTAACAGATGGTGGGGGAGTATCCTGATTAGGTGGTGGTGTGTTTGGGGAGCAATGGATGAAGGGGAGGAATAGGGTTTATTTTTTGGATGAAGTGTGATTACTGCCTTAAGAAACATCAAAATAAATTATGAATTACATAATGAAATTTTAATAGAAAACAAATAAATATAAAAAAAATTAATATTTACTTGTATAAACCCTCATTTTTTGAATGGATATCTAAATTCACCGAAATAATATAAGAAGTATTAAAAAAATTATGTACACATTTCAACCTGCAAAAAGTAACATCAAACTAATGTAAGAAGTATGTAATAAAAATTAATAAGTAAATTTGCATGTAATAAGCCTCATTTTTTTAATTCTACAATATTAATAACTACATCACAATATAATATTGAATATAAATTTCCAGAAATAATACATTAAAAAATGTTGGTATAGTGAAAAAAATGTGGAAACGCGCTTGAAATAAATACTATCACGACTTAATCCTTCTATATTGATGTTATTATAAAACATTCTCTCCCATTATCAAAAATAATAAAGGTAATTTTTAAATTTAGTGGTTGGAATATTGAATACTAATAATAGTAGATAGTTTCTAGGATCCCATATAAGTTGTATATTTCTGAAACTGCATGGATAATCATCATTCTTAACCAGTACAGTTCATGATACAAAATTTGAACTGCATGGAGTGTCTGGGTGATGAATTGTGAAATTATTCTGTAACGAATAATTATCGTACACCATTTTATTCACTATAAATCATAAATATCAAAAAATAAATTTTGGAATGGTGATATATCTTACATTCGTATTGTTTTGTTATGTTGAGGATAATGTAGTGTGCATCATTGGATCACTACAATTGGTTTAGTGATGTAGAATCAGGAGCCGGTTTTCCCACACTGATTCCTTACACTCAACCAATAAAAAAATTATAATATTTTTATTAAAATATAATATCCAATTAAACATGTGGTAGAAAATTTCACATCACCACGTGCTTGAATATTTCTCCATGAAAATGAATCATGCAATAGGTGATGCATACATTCTTCATTCATTGGTTTCCCAATTGATCCAACCAGTATGATGTGATCATGGTGAAAATGCTTTAAAAAATTCTAAATACATTCCTTTGTTCACCAAAAACACATGTTTTGTAAAGTGAGAATGAAAAAGAACATATATGTACAAAAAGCCAATATATATTATATATAGAAAATTTGTGTGTGTTATAATACATAGATATAGTTTTGTGTGTTTTTGCATGCACGTGTAGAGGCATGGGTGTGTGTTTTTGTTTTGGTAACATAACACATCCACATATATATAATGGAAGGAGAATGTGGTTACCTGAATATCCAAATCATCAATTTTCAATATTGATGAGGATAATTGATGGAGGAAGTGAAATAAAATTGGAGATAAAAATTAGAGAAGCACTACAATATCATGAAAACATTATTACTATAATAACATCATGGAGAAAACTAAACACCAACCTCGGTACCATAATTATATAATACCAAAATAAATGTATTCATATAAAAATACAAAACACACACACATATGTGCATAATATAAATAATTGTTTTCCCAAGTTTCACAAAATTGTCAAATATATGTTCTATATATATATATAATAAAAAAATTAAATAAGGGATGCAATTAGAATTGAAAACATATATATATCCTATATATGAAAATAAGATATACAAGATGCATATATAAAAATAATATATATGTTTCGGTGAGTAGAATTAGGGCTTTTCGTAGCCACAATGAAGGATGTATGCCTTTGAGGGGAATAAAAAAACATGTGGATATTGGAGTACATGAGTTTAGATTATCTAGATTTGAAGAATAATTACAATTTTTAAATGGAGTATGGTTCCCAAAATCAAAACCCTCAAACCAAAATTATGGTTTACATCATTAGGTGAAAAATCCAAAATAACAGATTACCCAAGGGGAAAATTACGATCGTAGGTTGCATGTTGATTAGGGGTAGTGGTGGAGAAGATAAATAGTGCCTCCGGTAGGGGGTTCAATGATCAGGTAAGGATAGGTTGCAAGAATGGGAGGGTGGTGAAAGGGAGAGGTGATACTACATGAGGGAGGGGGTAGCGAGGAACGGTGATAACCAAGGAGACAGTGGGTGAGGGAGATGGTAGGGGCAATGTGGTGGCGATGATGTCAAGTTCAGAGGGAGGGGATGGTAGTGAAGGGAGACATACTAGGTGAGGGTGGTAAGGGGATATAGAGGATGTTATGTGGCTACATCATCGATGTGAAGGTGATCTTTTCCAGGGAGAGGGAATCAATGATGGGGGAGGTCGGGTGAGGGGAGGGTCATGTTTGGGGGGAGATAGGTTATGTTTTTTTAATTAAATTTATTGACTTCCTTAGGCGGTCTCATGTTCCAAGGGGCGCATTTTTTTGATTTTCTAGTAGTTTATTTGTGTTCCTAGTTAATTGGTTACGTTTTAATTAACATTTTAATAAGTGAGTAAATTAGATTAAAAACCTCTAATTTAGTATCTTGTTTTTATCTTATTTAAATAATAATAATATAATGTTCTTAGAAAGTTATTATTGTGTTTAAAGCATGCTAATATAGTTTTGTGTGTAGTGGATGATTAAATTAGTGTAGTGTATAACATAAGACATCTATGTAAATTAATTTATTTGAAAAAATCATAAAAACTCTAGGTGTTACATTATACCCCACATAAAATGTATTTCTCCCTGTAAATTTCTCATTATAATACAAAACAAGAGGATACTTCTACTACATCATATCTTTATGTTCTCACATAACTTCCTCTAACTGTTGTGTTTCTAAATTACGTTGACCAGTTGAGTGGTATTGTCTCATAGAACATTTTTTTATGATCTAGAATTCCAATTGGTTTCTCCTTGTTTGAAATATTCTTCACCAGTGGTATGAGTATAACTTTTCTTCCAACTTTGTGCTGCCTTGATATGCTATTGAATGTTTCTAACATTCTCACACATATCTTCTGTGATCTTAGGTAACAATATCTTTGTTTCTCCGACTTCATTCCAGCATGTTGGATCTCTAAATTTCATCCCATATAGGTCTTCGTAATGATCTATTAGAATTCTTGAGTGAATTCTAATATTTTAAGAAAACTGAAATAGATTAATTTTTTTCCCCAGCCAACTTTGAAATCCATATAACAAGATATCAACATAACCTTTAGGGTTTGAATAGTTCTTTCAGACTAACTATCCTTGTAATGATGATAAGCAGTGCTGAAACTCAATTCTGTATCATGTTCTTGATAAATACTTCACTGTAATTTTTATATTATCCTTGGGTCCCGACCAGATATAATATAATTTTTGGTCCCATGAAACCTTGCCACTTTCTTAATGTATATCCTAGTATGTTGATCTAGAGATAAGTATTATCTAATAAAAAAAGTTGTGATGACTTAGTATGTTGATCAACTAAAACCTATATAGATTTAAAATCATTAGAGTTTTTAGGGAGTCCAACCACAAACTCCACAATGAAATACTCCCATTACCATTCGGGTATGGGTAATCCATTAAAAATCCCCTTATATTTTTATCTTTCATCCTTAACTTTCTGGTGCACTAAGAAGTGAGATACAAACTCTACAATATCTCTCTCCATGACTTCCAACCAGAAGTATTCCTTAAAATCTCAATACATCTTTGTACTTCTTGGATGAATAGAGAATGATAGAATATGATCATACCCTAACAGATCCTTATTTAAATCTGGAAAATATGGAACATAAACATGGTTCCTGAACTTATCATTCCATCCTAATCAATGTTAAACTCATAAATATTTCTAACCTTCTTTTTTAGCTCTACATATTCCTTTTACACCTCTTTAATATTGCTTTGGTCGGAGGGTTGAACATTCAATTGTGAAAGATAAATGTTTTTCCTTTCCTTCTATATTTCCAAATACATACTTTCTAAACCAATAAGTGTTATATATTTTATGTTCCTCATCGGATGTAATATAGAATGATCTATTCGACTCAAAGCATCATTCACCTTGTTCTCTTTCATAGGGTGATAATGTACTTAGTAGTCATACTCCTTTATCATCTCTAACCATCTCATTTATATCATGTTTAACTCCTTAGGTGTGAATATATATTTCATAATTTTATGTTTGGTATATATATCAGACTTTTCCCTCAAGATAGAATGACTCTAGATCTTTAATGAAAAAATTACCGCGGCTAACTCAAAATCATGTATTAGGAAATTTATCTCATTAATCCTTAACTATATGGATGAATAAGATATAACCATGTTATTATACTTTAGGAAACATAAGAATCCCCTCTTGGATACATTAATAAAGATAAACAAATCTTTAACCATTACAACGTAAAGTAATCACAAGTGTAGTGACCCATATACTCTTTAGTTTTTTGAAATTTTCCTCACATTCATCCATCTAGAAGAACTTGGACCCCTTCCGAAGAAACTTGGAAAGAGGATTAGATAGTCATGATAAATTATTCACAACCCTTCAACAATATCTAGGTAAACCAAGAAAATTTTATTTCTCAATCAATGTGTTTTGATAGGACCACATTCAATAGCCTCAGGCTTTGATGGATCCACTTATATACCATATAATGAGATTATGTGACCCAAAAATGAATCCTTTTGTAGCCAAAATAAACACTTTATAAAATTTTCATAAACATTATCATTCCTTATGGTCTTTAGCACAATTATCAAGTGGTTTTCATGTTCTTAATTTCTCTTTTAAATGATTATAAAATCATCATTAAAGACTACCAAAAAAAATTAAGGTAATATCTAATGACTTTATTCTTCAAATCAATTACGATATTATAGAATTAGTTGGACCAAATGGAATTACTATATATTCATAGTGACCATACCTTATTCAAAAATCCATATTGATTATAGCCTCTTTTTTGACCCTCAACTAAGGATATCTAGAATGATTGTCAATCTTGGAACCGGGTTGAGATCCATGAAGTTGGTCAAACAAATCATCAATATGGGGAATATGATACTTGTTCTTGATTGTGATCTTGTTAAACTCTTAATAATCGATGAAGAGTCGCATTGATCAATCGTTATTCATCAAAAAAGAATCATTTCACCCCACTGTGACAGACATGGAAAAATGTATCTCATATCAATGTTTTCATAGAGTTTCATTTTCAATTATTGAAACTCAATTGGGTCCATTCTATAGGGAAGATTAAAAATTAGTATAGAACTAGGAATGAGTTCTATAGGGAACTGAAATTCCCGTTGTGGAAGAAGATTTAGAAACTCTTCCAAAAATACATCTACATATTCTTGATAAATGGGAAGATCATTGGTGCCAATTTTTTCTCCAAACATTTGAGATAAATAACCCTTATAAATGGGAATTAATACCCATAAATTAGATATAATCTTCATAGGATATTCATATTAATTATTGCATTTATAGCTGATCATAGGTTTGTTTTAAATATAAAACCTAACTTGACATCTACAGAAATTGATGTGGGTTTTATACATAGAAATCTATTCCATTCATAAGATGAAATCAAATTCAATCAGTGAAAAAAAAATTTATATGAAACACATTCCTACAAACATCAGCCGAACATGAATCATAGACATGAGATGTAATAATCATATCATCAGGGGTTTTCACACCAAATTATACATATAATACTTTTACTAGAGTCTTATCATCCATTTAAAATTATTTACCTATGAATGAATGTGTAGATCCATAATCAAATAAGACATCTTCAGTTCTATAGTGGATAGTAAGTGTACCTTTCACTATGTCATTATCCAAAACATCATTATAAATAGTGATCACGTTAGATTTTCCCATGTCCCTTGTCTTAATATGTTGTTGAAATCTATTATCATCACTATCCCTTGGGGTTTGGCACTATTGAATATAATTTCTATTACCCTTATAATTATAGCACTAAAGTGTGGGAGGTTCATTCTTTGCAGCTTTCTATCCATATTCATTGTTAGTTAACTTCTTCCCATTACATCACTAATTAAATTCTTTAATACATTCCTTTCCATATGTATAACATTTATTATACACATAAATATAATTTAATTCATGATTCTTATCACAATTAGATATTAAAAATATCATCGTTTTTTCTCCATGGTTTTCAGATATTCCCTTAAACTCCATATTCATATTCTGGTCAAAACTATGAGATTGAAAGCTAACTCTGATCCTCATTTCAACCTTGATTTCACAATATCAAATATATTCATATCTAATGAATTCATTTGTTGAAAATTCCCTTCGTAGACTTTTCATTAATCCACTGATAAATTTATCAACTTTACTTTTGGGATAGATAATAATTCCAAAAGTATACCTCACAAGTCTATTAAAATTTTCTTTATAGGTACCAGATGATTCATTATCCCTTCACATTAACATGATAAACTACTTCAAAATTTTTATACATAGAATATTATGAATGAACTTGTTGAATTTTACGTTTTTGATATCGTCCCAATCTGTTGATTCAATTTCATATTGCAACCATTTATTATTGATTTGAGTCTTCCACTTGTCTACTTATCCTTATAACTGAAAAAAATCTAGAATAAATTTCTCATGATCAGAACACTTTATAATAGAGAATATATTTTTAGTGGTACTGATAAATGTTTCAGAAACAATTGGATCAGAAGACCCACTAAAAATAGGTGAAAATTACCTCATGAGGGACTCAACACAATTTAGTTCCCTATTTTCCCCTTTGGGAAGTCCCACATGATTCATAGGTTTAAAATACTTGGTAATCATAGAAAATTTATCTTTCATTCTAGATTATATAGATTTTATTTTCTCGAGAGGAAAATAATTACACTATCCATCACAATTTCGATTAACATGATTCATTTGGGTTCCATCCATTAACAAAAATGAAAAATTAGTGTAAGAAAAAATATTTCATTATGAGGATCCAAATATTCATTAAAAACAACTTATAGAATGTCTTACTTTTGAAAACATTCTTTAATATATGAAACCTTAGGTTCATCTAATGTTATTCTTATCAAACTTATATTTAAATCATTTATGATGGTTCATGAAGAGTTTCCAAATTCCCCAAGAATATCTCTAGAGAGTTTAAAAATAGGTGTGCAACAAATCTCATTATCAATTATTAGGTTACACTTGAGTTAGGACTAATGTACCTTTTTTATTTTTTTTTATCCTAGTTACATATTTTCTTGATATGGAAAAACTTTTGAATCCAAACAAGGATGTATTTATAATAAACCAATCACTCTATCCTTTTCCAAAATTCTAAGACATTTTCTCCTTCCTTAGACATATCCATAAACATGTACTTAGGGGACTCTCTATGGTTTTATAATCCTTGTTTACAAATATTATGTAATATTTATCTTTGATACTAACTATAATGACCCAATTTATTAATACATTGATATTACATAACTTTTTTGGAATATGTAATAGATTTCACAAATAGACACCCAAATACCGTACTAGTATAGTGCCTTTGGAAACATAAAAACCATAAAAAATGGTACATAAGTGATCTAGATTATCTCCCAAAAGATTCTTATTGACTAGAACCCTCCCTTAACACATCAAACATAAAGCATATCTTTGAAACTCGTTGGATAGGGAACAAAAAAGGGGTTATCTTAGATTTATAGTAAGGGTAAACAAAAGATACATGTAAACATAATCCTGATGATATGAGTTTGTGAATGTGATAATGAAAATTGAAGATCATACAATGCATTTCAATGATAATAATTAAAAATCATGGAATAAATATTGGAATTTAATAAGACATGTATCATATGGAAACAAAAAGAATAATCCATGAAATCATAACATAGGAATAAGACATGAATTTTTTTGCAGAAATATAAGTATATAAAATGATTTGCATTGTAGTCAAGGAATTGTTCCAAGGCCATATTATTAGTTTGGGCTCACTACCCATACCATCTTGGTAGTCATAGTTTACTCTTATAAACATATTAGTAGTCATGGTTCACTCTCAAGACTATCTTACCAGACAAAGTTATATATTGAACAAAGTTCATTCCACATTCCATTAGATAAAATTTGTTACCCGGATCAATGGAGGGATATATAGGTCCCACACATCTCATAATTAATTCATACATATAATTTACCAAATAGTTTTTATCATATATCACATTAGAACCCCTAGAACTAAATGGGTTCCATAAACATCATTTAATCATAACATAACCCATAGAAAAGAAATGGATTTCATAAATATCATTCCATCATATAAATAAACCATTAATAGAAAGAATAATAATGGTTACATTGAATCATATACTAATTAAAAATTAGTAATATCATATAATGTTATCATATGTGGAGAATGATTTTGAGAGATCATTTGAAAACAATTTAGGAGGAAAACATCCTATCTTCTCTGAAGTCATTTTATATTCTTAAAGTGCCACACAATTATTAAAGAAAAAATTACCATTGAAAATATTATTTTAATATTTTAAGGGAATATTAAAGTCATTATGGTATCATGAAATCATAAAAACTTGTTCATGTTATATTTGTTTAAAACAATTATTCTTTTACTTTTTGTCGACAAAGTCAAAAGGGTACCTCGTTTGTATAATGAAATATATTCCTTTCAAACCATTTAATAAAAATCCATACATGGGTAAAAATGAATTTTAATTTTTTTTGAATAATAGTAAAAATATGTTGGAATATATTTTTAAGAATCATGTCCACAGCAGATAAATATTTCTCGACAGATAATTACCTATAAACAATTACAATAATATTGAGATTGTGGAATTAACACATACCATAGGTCTGGATTCCTTTATACATATCCAAACCTCTTGTATAATGGTTTAAATAATTTAATTAAATTATTTCAGAACCAAATTAAAATTTATGATATCATATATGGTAACCATATCACCTGTTTGTTAATAATAATTCATTACTACTCTTCTTTTGGGTGTTAACTGCTTTATTTTCTTATGAATGTTTTTTCATATGAGTCCCAGTTTTTGTGCATAATATATAGTTAAATAATTTATAGAATAATATTTATGTAATATATATCATATATATTCATTATAAATATTTATATAATCATTCTTTATTGGTGAATATGGAAAATGAATCACATCGCGTCTTGGGGATGGTAGGTTGTACGTACACAGAAGTGACATTATCATTCCCTTAATTGAGAAATTATATGGAAGTGAATGGTATATATTTTGTTGAAAACCCAATATCATTTAATAATAATCATATATAATTATTATTCCCATCATTATATGAATCCAAGTAAGGTGGTGATGAAAAAAAAATTACACTACTGCGTAGAGATGGTAAGTCGTACGTACGCATGCATAATACATTCATTTTACGTAGGATGAATAAAATATGAAATATTGTTGTTCAATAATCAGAATAAAATATAATAATATAGGTTATAATATATTTATTACTTTGTAATGGAATCAACACTTGAAGAATAAATATAATAAGAAACAATTTCAAAAGATTTGGTATGGATATTACCTCTTCTTCGACGATCTCCCTCTAGAACTCTTCTTAGGGAGACTTGATCCAGTATTTTTAGAAGACAATAACCTCTATAATTTTATTATTGATGTTTATAATTGAAATAATTAGGGTATGTTTGATATTGAAGTCTCAATGTGATGTGTATAAGTGAGATAGAAGGTTTCCTATTATAAATGAGTTGTGGGGAACTTTTGAAATTTATAGAAATTCTAATTTAAAATAGATTCAATATCAATAAAAATACCACCAAAAGGATATGTATTTGAATATATTATGAGATATTGTTTTAAGAAAATCAACCTATAAAATTTTAACACATTATTATTCAATGTTAAACCTTATAGTTTTTATTAACCCATAGTTAACCAATTTTTATTTAAACTATGATAACAATGTTTTTAATGATATGAGAAAGCAATTTCTACATATAAAGTTTAAATTGGACCATATATGTTAATTTATGATATTGTATACCATATATTATCCCCCTTTCCTTAACTTTTTTTTTCAATTTCTTAATATTTTAATAAAATATTACTTTCATAAAAAATCATTAGTGTCGATTTTGACACTATTAATTTTTGTAAATATCATAATAACTTAACTTCATTGAACCAGATATATTAAATCATACTGAAAATGTTAATGTCATTTAGAAATTTCGTGGATGAAATTAATTATATCAATTTTGTATTTTAATATTTTGAGTATTATTTATTTTTTATTTCCATTAACTAAACAATTATTGCACCATCATTGTAGAAGCCTTTAAGATGATTATTTATTTCATACAAATTAAATATAAATTAAGATGGTAAATAAAAACATTTCGTATTTTAAATTATGATTTATAGTCAAATTTATCATCTGTATAACCCAAAATTAAAAATGATATAGTTATCGAATATATGAGTATGACATCTTTAACTTTTATTCAAATAAAATGTAATAAATGTATTAATCCCATCCAAGTGGCTCAAAAAAGTTATAATTTCATTCCATGTATGATTATTGTAAAAATCTACATAACCAATGAAATTACTACAATTGTTAGCATAATTTTATATTGTTTATAATATTATTTTTTACCCTTAATTACCTGATTTATCCTTTTTTCTGTGTTAATCAAAAATTAAAAAAGTTTATATTCGTAATGCCCAGAAATAAAATAAAAATATTTAAATAATTTAAACCTTTTGATTCCAAATATGAGATCTATTTTTAAGAACACAAAATATAAAAGATACAGTAATTAATTTCAAATTAATCCCATTGGCGGGGTTAGAAAACATGTTATTAAAGTTAAAACATGTAGAAGATTGAATCATTTTTATATCTAAATTCAATGTTATATTTATGAATATTTTCTAAATTACATTAACAAATAAAAACACAATCTAATTATAACATAAATATAATAAAAATTTTAATTTAAATATTTAAATTATTTTGATGAAAAAGTTGTTTTCAATTAAAATTTATTACTTTTTATTATTCATAAGAATATTAAACTTATCAAAATAAGACTGAGAATTCAATAAAAGTTAATTTTTATATCCTGAATTCAAAGGAGAATATTTTTTAAAGAGAATATATAAAAGTAAAAAAAATTATATTTAAAATAGGTTTTCTATTAAAAGGGGATGATATTAACTTTATAAAAATATAGGTTTTTCTGCATACAATTTGTTTGGTCCTTATCCAATCACTATGAACTCTATTTGATGAAAATAAATATTTATTTAATTGAATATACGATATATATTTTTCACTAAAATCATTAAACAACATTATTTAGTTAATTTATTAATACAAAATAAATTTTGTGGAATTAGAATAAAAATATTTCCTTTATATTCAATTGGTATATATTTTTGTTCCTAATTAATTGTTAACCAAGGAATTCACATTTTCATAAGGTAGTTAATACTATTAATACCCTCTAATTTAATAAAAGGGTTGTAATATTATTTCAATAATAATAAAATTATATTTCGTAGAAACTCAGTGTTGCATATAAATAAAGCTAATCTGGTGTAGTGTGTCATGAAAAATAAATTTGGTGTAGCATATAACATAATACATCAAAGAAATTTTATTTCTTTTAAAAAGGTTTTAAAAAAATAGAGGATGTTTCAGATACTACCCTGGTAGTTACAGATTAGGATGAAACTATTATCAACAATTTACATCATAGTATGGTTTTAATGATCATTAGTAACAACATGGGGGTATCAATGATGCCAAGTCTATCCCAAAAAAAGATGATTTTGTCAACGAATGGATATACCCCATATTAGACTACCACAAAAATTATATTTTTCCATCCTAAATGGTAAATAAATTGTAAATATGATGTTAGGAAGTCAACTTTACCCTTTATTATAGGACATGCTTTTAAAATTAAATTATTAAAAGAGGATATGAGGATGTTCTCACAATATGCATCAATGGACAATAAACTACCTATTGGATTCAAGAATTCTATGGTGGTTCCTGTGGTTATCATTCATTAAGGACTATGATTTTCTATCAGATCAAGTGGCTTGGATATATATAGTATTCCACTCACCATGATTGTAAAGAGGTCACCAGGATTTTTCAGCTCTATCTGATACATCCCAAATTATTTCATCAACCACTATAATTGTTTCACACCAAAAAATATTATTTTTTTCTCTATTTGGGGAATATATTTCATTAGCCCATATCCCCTTGAAACATCCAGAAAATTTTGGTAAATTCATACGTCAACCAACTTCTTCTCTAAGTGGTATGGGGATATAACCCCCAAGGAATTTGGATAAAATGATATCATTAATCTTGTGATGAAAAAAATCATTACTAGATTAGGTGACCATTATATAATATTGATAAATAGTGGATCTAACTTTTTATATTCTAAAACTAAAATAATGAATTATAAATATGTCATTAAGTATAATAAATCATCCTTCTAATGTAAAATGTAAAATTGATAGAGAGAGGGGATTTCAAAAAAACCCTTTCCAATATAAACAAAAAAAAATTAGAAAAATTAAAATATATCATTAAATTATAAAATTATGAATACTTTGTGGGATCATCATACCACAACCTTCTTGACCACATGGGAAACCCCTCTTCAGCTTATATGTTGGACAATAATGGTACTAACCAACAGGGTCCAATTTCCATCACTCCACAATTCCATTTAATTATTTTAACCACATACAATTAATCAAAAAAGTAATTGGATGCGTTGAAATAGAGAAATTAGAAATGGATTTAAACCCAACTCATCTTGGAAGTTCATCAGAATTGATTAGTATTATCCATGAGGAAGAACGTTTACATCCATTTATTCATTCAATGAGATTTTTTATAATCTCTTAGAACCCCAATGAAACATAGAAAATATCGTCCAAAACAAGAACCGAATTGGGAAATAACTTATTCGATACAAAATTTCTATTCAAAGTGATCTTATTCCTCAATTAGAATGAATAGTGAGGGTATTACAAAATTCACTACGAGAAATTTTCTTAAGAAATACATTGCATAAATTCATGACAAAATATTTTTAACTGCATTACATTAAACTACCAAATGTTAGTCTGAGATTCATGACATTTAAATAAATAATGTAAAACCTAGATGGAATAAATTAAACTACATTACAACCATATCCTCACATAATGATGTAAAATACATGGCTAGTGACTTAGTCGTATGATGTTAAACTATAGGACAATATCTTGGTTGTATGTTGTCAAACTAAACTATAACCATCCCGACCACATGACATTAAACTATAAACTGTATTTCTATCCAATAAGGAATTAAACTTCTCATAGTGGACCATTAATTTTGACACATTTTTTCTTACATGAAATATACATCCATGTTAAGATCCTTGAAGTGTATTTTTCTTTATCTAAGATCATTAATTCCCTATATTTCTTGAATTTGGGCAAGATATATGTAAATGAATTTTATTTTAATGAAAAATATTTAGTCTTGATTCAAATCACTATGCTCTATATAGTGATTTCTCGATACTCTACTATAAGCCCAACCATTATCATCTTAATCAAATTACAATATTGTTCCCCTTATCTTATGTATGAACCCAATCTATGTGGGAAAATTTGATATAGATTATTGGATATATGGAACTGTGCGTGGAATAATATTCACTCTCCTCAGAATAGAAGATACATATGTATATGGAACAAATTTCCATTCAAAGAAATTAATTTAGATTGATTCCTACTATAATATGATATGTAATGATTCATAGACCCCATATCCAGGTTCTAGTAATAATTATTAAAAAAAACCCCTTGTATAAAAATTAGATCTATGAAGGGAATTTTTTCAAGAAATATGTATGGATTGATTTAAATTCTGACAAGATACGTACTAAAACATGGATCCCTGTTTCTAGGAAAAATAAAAAATTATGTCCCATGCATATGGATAATATCTATGTAAGAAAACCATTATGAGAAAAACATAGGATCAAGTCCATACCTCTGGAAAATATCAAAAATATCCACTCATTGAAAGATCATGTTTAATGGCCTCTATTATTCATTGAAAACATTTAACATTAATAATATTCACTTCATTTCTTCAGAAACATGTATTTTCATAAACTATTTATGACAATCAGTGATAAGAACATCTAAATACAAGGGGAAAATCAATATTAGTTATTCATACAACTCCCCTGACATTTTTCTGTATATGCACCTCCAACATGGATATTCAACGAGAGATGTGAATTCTGAAGGAAAGGTCCTATTATCCTCATGTACACTGACAATATTGCAATGGAATTTAACTTTCAAACAAGGTTAAAATTTATTCCTTAGATATATATCCCATGTTGTCTTCTTCTATATGAGAGCCTTTTTTATGATTTACAATGATTGCGCAGGTTCAAAAAAATTGTTGATGGAACATTCCTATCAATGATCCCCATTTGGTTTGTTACTCCAACCTCATTTTTCCGAGAACACTGAAATTAAACAATGTTCACACCATCATTGGATTAATTCTATATTACATATTCCCCCATAAATATGTGTCCCATACATCGTGATGTAATATCCAGGGGACATAAATACTTACTGAATATTACATTCTTTATAAATCAAATTCATTACACATATGTAAAAATATAGAAAAACCTTCAAAGATATCTTTGATAGGGATATCTGACTATAAGGGACACTTCTATTTTGACTATTAATATTAAAAGCTAAAAATTTATCTAAATTTCTTTTTTCCTCATTTCCTATAAACTAGCTCCATCTATATCCCCTGGAAAATATCCTTGAATCCCAATACATATTTACACCATTTTAGATTAATATGTCTTCTGAATTTGGATCATGGTCATTCTCCGAATAAGTGACTCATTTTATCACTCCTGATTTAAAATTCTTATGTTATAAATTTTATAGTCCAAAATTAGACAACTCAAGTAGGTTCAACACCCTCAATGTCACACACTTGAGCTTCATACCCATTACAATTAAAGATATATTATGTTTTATATAAAGAATTTAACAATTAAAAATCTCATGAATTAAAACCATATGACATAATGGTCCTAGCTTCTTGACCATAAACAAAATGCCACCTTCCCCTTTTATCCATTATTGAGAGATCATGTCTACTTCTTATGTTTAAATCATCATGTTCTAGAGTACACTTAAAAGAATATAATTCAACATCCTTAAAGGTAATGGTTACAATGATTGGGAATCATGTCTATGAATTATATTTACACATTTCTGAATTTTTTTACATCAATAATATCAAACTTTACCAATTAAAATTGGTTCTACTCCACCCATGCAATTGAATATGTCACCTATGTGTTTTAGTAAAATCTATACACCTAGAAAATATATAAACCCTTTTTCATAGCTATATGACATTAAAATAATTCAACCATTAGTGAAATATATATGAGTATAAACTACAAAAAAGCAATATAAAAAAAATCTTCTCTTAAAATACTGTAATAATTAGAAAAACGTTTTTAAACCTAAGAATCAGGTATGTTGTTCTAACTTACATGACATTAGACATCCTAAGGGATAAGTCATAAGGTCCCCAAAATGAAAAGCCAAAAAGATAATTCTGGGTAAAAGTAGTGTATATTCGCAAAATACATGTTATTTTCAATTTATTTAAAAGATAAAACACTTCAAAGTGAAAAGTCACACAATATATTTTAAGAAAATATAATAAATGGAGGCCTTAGATAAATCCAAGACAAACCCACAAAGCATTATTAATTAGATGTTTAGAAAAAAAGATAGGGAATTGACACAAAAGTGAAAAAATTATAATGACCAACATATGACCTTACCAAAAGTAAATAGTATACTATCACGGTCTCTTAACCTAGAAAAAAGTTCAAAAATTATTCCTTCTATTACGTATTAGATGAAATAATTCCATAAACTATTTCAAATGTGGGATACGAAATACATCCTCTAAATGGTGCAACTCTAATGTTATGGTAATGGAGGAGTACCACTATAATGGTCTCTAAGATGCACCTTCGGGGAGATTTATTTTCCAACTGCACCATTTTGAGAGTGATTATTGAATTTTTCCACTTTCTGTTCAATGTTAAATTGGATTCAGATTATCTAAATACATACATTTCCTAAACCATAATATGATATTATAAAATGGTAATAAATCTAAAATAGAACTCAAGGAATAAATTACAATTTTTAAAAATTACTTTTCATTCAGTAAACATCATAAAGAAGTAACATATATAGAATTTTTTGTATCAAATATAATAAAAATAATTTTATTATGAAGAATTCTCAGAAAATTCATTAAGTGGAATCATTACTTGATCATATTTTTCTACACCTTTCAGTAGCACTATAGGTGTCTTTATTTATATTTCTACCTCAATCCACATGACCTTTACCGTATAAATGGAATTCGACACTTACTTTTTTTCCTATTGTACTTTTCATTTGACTTCATTAACCACCAACTCCACATTTTCTAGTTATTGGTTTTGCCAATAAAACACCTAGGAAATCCATTCTAACTCTTGAAAATGATTTTATTCTTGGGATTTCTTTCCCACTACTCAACTATTTCCTCTTATCTCCAATCCAAAATGTTCAAAGTATTCACTAAATATTATATTTATAGAGAGTAAAAAATGGTTCATGGTCTTTTATTTCACAATTTTTTATTAAATTTAAACATCTTTATCTCTTGTGGAAATATCCTATTTACCTTTAGCATGTATGGACAGGTAATAAAATTTCCATATCTTAGATTAGATATTTAACTTTTAAATTTTTTTAGAATTATTAGATAGGGGTATAAGAGATAAATTTTCATATATGTCTCCATTTAGTTCCCTAATAATTTGTAAACCATTGATATATTTTTGATCTTCTTAAAATCACTTATTAGAGGGATTTATTCTGGGACTAGATCAATTATAGAATATCATTTCTCAACACATTATTAATTATATTATTCTATATTATAATACTTCTTGAAATATCAATAAGTTTGGATTTTTTAAACAACACTAAAAACAACTAGGTTTTTTTCAATGTCACTAAAATAGATGTTCTAAGTAAATAGTTCTAGATGAAGAAATAAATGACATAACCAATGAAGTAAATGAATCTATTTCACCTTGTCGAAGTGATAACTTCTATAATTTTTTCTACCTCCCTAATATATATTTTATGTGATATATTATCCATGTAAAAATTAATTCAATAAGACAACCGTATTTTTTGGAATTCATGTTTATCACTATAAAAATCTAAATTAGGAAACTGATAGTGATAATTACCAAAAAAATATCTCGTATAAAATCCCAAGGTAACTAACCATATTCCGTGGATGTACACATGGTAAAATAATAATTTTTTCTATATTATACTATATATGAGACCTCTAATAAATCAATTACTAATGTTGAAACTATAAAAATAATAACCAGTGAACTTGGATTGATATCTAATCTTGAATATCCTTGGATGTTATTCAATGTTTTACTCAATAGTAATTCCATATGGCAGAATGGGACATATATATATACACACCACTTCCATTGTACCAATTTCTAAACACAGATCCATATGAGTAGTTTTTGATATAGTTGGATCCTCATTCAATTCCATCCTCCAATAAACTTTTCATGTTGTTTCATCCACTTCTAGAATGGAATTTGTTTCACACCCTGGGATGATAGGTACTCTAATGCTTGGGACATTTTCTTCAACATCTTCTTAAGATAACTCATTAGAAATAAGAACCTAAAAGAATTGAAAATATATGAGAGAAAGTATAATACTAACCTATTGTTAGCAACTAAATTCATATAGTTAGATTCTTTTCATGATTTCTCCTTATGGCCACCTATGATGATTGTTTCATTAGAGGAACAATTAGTGGAGGTGGGTGGGAATTACTTATCAGGATAAACAACCATTGACCATATATACTCTATGGTTCCAGTAAAACCATCCTCTATAAACCATTAAATTTAATTAATTTCCACCCCAAATGTTTTTAACCTTCATTATATTACGAGGAAGGTATATTTGATTACTAGTTAATAGAATCCAAAAAATGATAAAAAAATATTACAACCATAATAATAGAAAAAATATAATTGGAATTAGACCCCAAATATCTTCTCCCTTAGTGTCAATTATTTCTGTTCTTGATGTTATAATCTCTTGCACCTCAATAGGGTTATTAAATATTCCATTTAAATGATAGATTGAATTATCTACCTCTTCATTTTTGTAACTGACTTTTTTTAAATTTTCATCAAAATGAATGTTCTTGGGAAAAGTGACAAGCCCAAGACTGGGAAAATCATTCTCTCCTCATGAAATACATGGATATATTCTCCATTAGATACATTCCTTCTCTAGGTATTGTACTCCTTCCAAGTATCTGGAAACCCTATCATGATAGGAATCAGCAATATGGATGACATCACTCTCACATGGGGAGAGAAAACTAAATTCCACACATATTCTATTGGTATCTATGTTACTCGAGTGTTCCTCATATTACGATGTTTATGAGATACCAATCATGAATAGGATGGTACATCACCAAGTTTATATATAATTTAAAAACTGATCTCATTGATCTCCTATGTATAAAGAGAATGTTTCTATTAATACCATTATGTAAAATATTATATCATAAAGACATATAGAAAGAAACCATACCACCTCTTCTTGAAAAAAAATTCCATTCTTTCCCCTAATTTTCTCTCACTCATATATGGATTCAATATTTCAAGTGATCTACATGGATATATATATATATATATATATATATATATATTGATCATAAAAAATTCAATATAGGACTTGAGGTGTTGGAAAAAGACTTATACCTTTTTAGGTTTATCTGAATAATAAACACCTTTATTTCATGATATGAACTCCTATATCTTCAATATTGGATTCTTCTCATGAGAAAACATCTTCTATATATGATAATAATATAGGTATTAAAATAATTCCATTACCTCCAAGCCAATAGATATATACTATCATTAGGGATAGAAGCTTGGGGAGGTGCTTCATTAGTCTGAGGAGTGAAACCAAAAACCATTAAAATCTTCCATGATATCCTAGAAATGGGAGGTTTTATTTATGTAGTTACTTTTCTTGGCCTAAAAACATCATTTTTGTTCTCCCTTGATCCTCTTTTCTAGTAACCAATGGACCCTAATTTATGGATAGAAATTCAGCTAGTTATCCATTTTGATACTAGAAAATTAAAGCCTCACCATTTGTTTTCATGTCCAAGGAAACATCTTGAGGTCCGAAGTCTGACCGGATGTCCCATTAACTAAAATGTAAACATGATCCAAAATTATCAGGTAATCAATATGTTTTTTACTTTCTATCATGGTTTAGTTATTTTAGAAATTTTTTCTATATGAAAATGAATTTATTCCCAAAAATAGGATTTGAATATGCTTTACTAATTAGTTTTTCATCAATCATTGTGTGAAAAACATCATCCCTTAAAGAAAAAGGTATATATATGTCGCATGACCTCTAGACAAATCATTCACCAAGGACTCTGTTAGAGTTTTGTAAAAATCCTAGAAACAATAAACATAATGGTCAAGTACCCCCTCCATATCATTTGGATATAGTGATAATAGATTAACCCCACTAATTCTTTTCAGGTATTTCATAAATCGAGCCTTTTGGATTTTCTGGCTATTGTCAAATTTTTATCCCCCAATTTGAGCCACTATACATCCCAAGATAACATAAAATATTCAAAAAATGTATGTAATGGGACTTACACCTTCTAATTTTTCCTAATTGATGGTATATTTTTTATTTATACAAGAAAATCTAGAATAATACGCCACTTGATTACCAACAATGTTCCTAGAGAGAGCATTATATCTATATACTTAGTGTATGAATTGCATAATAGTAATAAACAATAACTTAAGAACACTGCTAAAAATTCCTCTATATGTAGCAGTCGGTCAACCCCAGTCTTGAATTTCTAACCCCATAGAGTAAATTTACCTTTTTCTATTTTTGGGTAGTATTCACAAGTAAGCCTTTGAGTTATATGGGTCAAGTATGAACATTGTCTCCTTATGGGTGGCTTCAGACTGTTTGGTGTAAAAAATGTCTAGATCAAATTATATAAAAAAATATCTATATTTGGATGAGGTTCTACTATGAAAATATTTTATGATATGATTAAAAGGTATTTCCTGAGTGGAGTTATCCTCTCTAAATAATCCCATACTAAAGAAGTGGGGAGGAACTCATTACACACATCTTCAATGATCTATTTCCCTATAACCATTTAGATGCCCCAGAGGCTTACCCAGACATCTCTATGTACAAAATGGGATGTGTTTGTATCCTGACATTATCTGCTATATATGTCATAATTAATTGACCTATTATAATGCAAGAAATTCTATCATACCGATGTGTCTTTAGACATCCCTTTATATTTTTACTAGTTTTTAAATACATCATAGCTTGACATTACTAGATTTCCCTCCCCCAGTCCAAACTAAATGAACATATTGGACACAGATCCCATTCTAGTGACCACCAAATCATTTCATTGATCATATCTATTCTCATAATGTATTTATAACAATGGGTTTTAAACCCTTTCTTTCATAGATATTCTTCTAATGAAAAAGGTGTATAATCAAATAAGTATCATTTAGATTGGAGTTAAATGATATATATTCCATTTTCTATGATTGTTTCTTGAGGTGAAAGATTGTAACTATTTATCTAGTCAAAGATAAATTTTTCATGGTGGGGTGTGGGAATGGGATCATCGAAAAATAGTCTGAAGAAAGAGATGGAAAACCAATCTTATATGGGTTAATCATGGAATCTTATACCCAAGATCATTGACATGATATTTTGTGTCACTAGAACACTTCACTTTTCATCATACTCAACATTTAAGATCATGTCCTTCATCTTCTCATTAACTGTATTAATGAAAAGGTGGGAGTTATTTTCTAGAAGAGATGATAATTAGTTATATTGTAAGATATTTTGATATAATATTTGGAAAATTAAAAATGTACATGTTGTCTAATATGTGTAATGTGAAACACATGATACTGATTACATGGGAGTTAGAAAGTTGTAATGTAAAATGAAATTCAAAAAAAAAAATCATGATATTTTTTGTACACTATGTATGTAAACTTCTTATAGTACATGGAGGAGGACTATCAAATTTGAAAATCAATATGTATAAGAAGCCTTTTGACTGTTATACCATATAAGATCATAAATAAGGATTTTATCAACAAAAAAAATGAGATCCCCTTACACACATTATAAAGGAATTCTATCCTCATTGGAGTCCTAAAATACCCATAAATATCTAATTCAAGAAAAATATTCGTCCCTGTAATTACCTTCTTTTCATCCCAAATGAGCCAAATTTTGAACGAGGATTTTTTGGGCATGTTGGATTTATATTAAAAAAACTTCATAGTTATATATCATCGACCAACCATAATGATTAATATGATTGAAATTAGGGAAGAATTTTTTGGAAAAGGAAAGAAATGCATATAATATCAAGGTTATTTCACATAGAAATGAGGCACTATGTAAATTCTGTTGATTTATATATAGTCCCAAAAGAATAAAAAGTGGTTATACCCACTGTAAAGGAATTTTTTTTATGGTGCATGCCACTGATCTTGCACACTAAAATAAATTCACCGAATAATGATGCTTTTTTTATTATGGAAGAGGTTTCAAAAAAACGCCGCTAAATTTGATGTAAGTGTTCAATATACAGAAATTTCTTCACATTAGTTGAATTTCCTGGATACTATCATATTAAAAGCATTTAGTGGTGATCGGTATGGTTTTCATAGTTTTTTGGCTTGAAAAAAATGAAATCTTTTTTAGGTGCAGTTTTAACCACTGCTAAAAAAAGATTCATTTTTTTCAGGGGAAATAACACAAAAACCACACCAACCGCCACTAAATGATATTAAAAATTGAGGATCCTTTAAGGTTGGTTTTAACCACTTCTAAAAAATATCCATTTTCACGAGAACCACCACTAAATTGTATGGTGTATGTATTTAGCGGCGGTTTAAACCGCCCTAAAGGTAGATGTACAATTAAAAATGATGCTAATTCTTCCATCCAAGTACTTTTACCGTGAAAAAAAAACATGTGAAAAATTTATATAACACCTGAGATTGGAGGGGTACATATTAAAAAAAAGACGCATACTATGCACACACACACATAGATATATATATATCCACACATATTCCCATATTATGAGTTCATAACATGAGTGAAAATTTACAACCACCACTAAATTCGTAACACCATTAAAGAAATCCAAGAGCCACAATTTACATCCCAATTTCTTTCTAAATTGAAATAATTACACAATCTCTAATCATCATATGTAATCAGAAGGGAAACTAGCTCCACGAATAGCTGGCCTAGAATTTTCCCAAGTAATCCTAAGGAATCATTCGTAGGGATCCCATTAATATCAAATGGGAAAACTATCTTCTCTCTGGTCAGATTTGATACATCTAAACATTTCAAATTTTTCTCAATAAATTCATTTTTTACATCATTTATGAAAAATCCATTAGTATAAAAAATGTGAAACAAATTTATTCATATTAAAATTTTTACTTATAACAGTCACCCTCTAGTATCCCCGTGAAGAAGTAGAAGTGACACCCTACTTTCTCCTGGTAATTCTTTCCATTTAATCTAATAAAACTAAGTTCAGAACATATATTTCAAAAAAAATATGCAGAAAAAAATTAAAAATGATAACAAATGCACAGTACTAATAAACAAAATATATATGACAATGATAACAAATAACCGCACAAATGAAATAAGTGGTTGAAAAATGAATTCATAACTGTACATATAATCATTTCCCATTTAATCATATTGGTTTCCTACTCCATTACATCATCCAATTTATCCCCCATACTAGACTAATATTTTCAATATCATGATGGAAAAATAATTCTGATTCTTGTTGTTGATGATATTCTATGTTAGTAGAAAAAACTTCCACTTCATCACCCATATCATACAAATCTCTTTGTTTTATGCGGGATACTATACACCACCCTTCATCAAAAACATAATTCACATAATATACCATTTTTATTGGCAATGATAGGATATATGGATCATGCAGTTCATGATCACCAACATCCATCAATCAAGAGAATTCACAGAAGCAAATTCCAAGGAATCTCCTTTAACACCTCTAATAATATTGACCCATTTACATTTGAATAAAACAACTAAAGAATTATTGTGGTAGTTTAATTCGATAATATCAGTCAACATTCCATAGTATCCCACTTAAAAAAATGTAAATATACCACTATTCTGTGTTTTGAAACCCTTTTCTCGATCAACTATACGAAATCTAAATCCATTCACGTTGTAAGCTTCGAACTTTCTGCCTTGTTTTATAGGGCCTCAAGCAAGAAACAACAAATATTATGATAAATCTTCTCAATTATCAATATTCATGATCTAAAAAAGGAAATATAAAGTATTATACTAACAAAATATATGTTACAACCTAATATTTGAATTTATTGCAATATTTAAGAACTTGAAAATCATGAAAACCATTCTACAAGATATTTATTAAAAACTTTCATTATATATTTATCATTTGGTGTTCTGCCTCTCATTCGTCCCTTTTTTTGTAACCTCAACTCTTCAATAAATGGATCTTAAATTTCACTATTCAGAAGCACATAGCTATGTACCAGTAATAATTCAATTTTTATTAGTGTAACATTTGATGTCCTCCCAACTAATCGGCAATATTAGGAAATATTTTTTATTTCCCTTGTATTTGAGATTGATTTGATGTATCTTCAACATGTCCAACTCGAATAAATCTTTTCCCAATATCATCCATGTATCTAGAACAAAAGATAAGACACTCCTCTTCCAAATAGCCTCCAGAAATAGTGTCTTCGGGTTGAGCATTATTTCTCGCATATGATTTCCAATGGCCAATATATCTGTGAAATAAAAAAACATTATTATGTATTTAATTAATTTGCATGAATTCTTTACATAAATTATATAAAATATAAATAAATTACCTCTCAATTGGATAGATCAATCAGTAATGTATGGGGCCTCCAAATTTAGCTTCCTCAACCAAATCCTTAGTTAAATGCTCCATGATAGTAAACAACGTTATAAGAAATATCATATCCATTACCAAAAGTGTCAAACAAAATATCTCAAAATGGTTGTAAAGCTCAAATGGATGAAGAAACTTTTCACATAATTTCTAAAAAATGTGCATAATAGGAGTACAATAGTAGTCACATTTTCAAGTAATAATGTACGCAATTCCAATTGTAGTAACTGTCGTAACAAAATATGTGAATCGTGACTTTTAAATCCATTTAACCTTTCATGCTTTAATTCAACAAACCTTGTGGTGTTACTTGAATACCCATCAGGAAATTCATCACGCAACAATTTCAATATCATGTACAATTCCTTACTTGTAATTCCACATATGTATTTGATGTGGTACAACTTCAGCAGAAATGAAAATTTTGAATATTTCAAACACCCACTATACATCACATAATTTACAAAATCAACTAAACCATGAAACATATTTTTTTAGTGATTTTTTTTCTTACATTATTCTCCACAGAATCAAAAGGAGGATCCATTGATATGTTACAATCTTGATCTGGTTGTCCTACAGTCTCAAAAAAATTACTTTTCACGTTGCTATTTGTATCAACCTCAACTGGTGGTTTTGATATGTTTTTATGTTTATGTTGGTGTCTTTCAATGTTTAATGCATCATTTATAATGTTTTGAATTTCATTTTTTATTTTCAATGAAGTTGAGAGCTCATTATATGGATTTAAATCAGTGCTCATCCTTTATATAACATTATATTCTTCATGCCTAATCATACACAATTATTGAGTAGGGGATTTCTTCAATATAAAGTGTTTATAAACTTCAACTCTCTTTATCCATTGTCTAAACATAAATTTAGGACATAGAAAACCTATTATCTCTTCAATCGATCGATTGGAAATTGAAAAATCTAAAAACTCCTCCAGAACCTTAGAATACTGAGGTGTGTTCCTCGATAATGTGATCCAGCTTTTATCCATGTATATCACGATGTGCCTACACAATTTTAAAAAAATTAAAACACGTATCTATTACTAAATATATAAATATATCCAAATATACTAGTTGAAAAAAATAAGTTAAATAAGTTTTTCATATAAAAAAACATATGGTAAATAATGAAGCATTTCAAATAAGGTTTTATATTTCCTTTTTACTATAACTAGTTGAATAGAATTATCTTTTTGGATTCCATCCAAATATTTTTTGTATTTATAAAATACCCAAAAATTAAATTAATTTTTTTCTAGGTCTAAAATTAGGACTCAAAGAATGTTATGTTAAACATGTTGATATATAGTTAAAATATCCTAAAAAGAGACATGCCACCCATGGTAAATGATTGAATTATTGATAGGTGGAATATCATATAAAAAATAGTCAAATCCGAAAGGACTATTACTATGGTGTGCGGAACTTTGAAGGCCTGACAGTTAGTTATTCAATAGTATATAATAGTGAAAGCCATGTCAAGGAGGTTGATTCAATTAGGAGAATTTTTCATGATGTTTTATCATGGATGATTGAAGGGATATCTAAATCATACTACAAAAATGGTAATTATGGCATAGTGTGTATGTTTCATAAGATTAAATTTTGGGGTTAGAGGAAATCACAACAAAACCTTGGTGTTTTTATATAAATAATACTTTAGGATATTGTGTCACATTGAAACCAAATTGTTTTATCCTAAAGGGTTCTTTGATTCAGTTTTATCATGCATCCCTTGGGTGGTTGGTTGTACCTTGATTCCATAGTCATGTTTCAATATCTCTTTAAGATGATATGGGTGTTTTTATAGGGTTAATTTTTATGCCATTATCCATTAGTTCATTCTACAAAAAATCTATATAAGTAGGGAATTAATCCATTCCCCCATAGTCTATGATAAAATGGTCATTCCGTCCTATTTTTTGGAAGGGTCAGACCTGTTACAAGTGGGTTAGTTATTCCTTCTTTAGTTAGGCAGGTTTTTAAAGTGTAATTTTTTCATCCCACTCCCCCATTGTTCCCCTATTTGGATCCCCCTTCCCCTTTATTGGAGGTTGATTAGAAGTTTTTTCACAATACTAATGTTATGTAATATATTCCACCAATCATCTCAATTTCTCTTTGTCATTCCTCCACTAATTTTGGATGGATTCATCTATGGATTTAATGAAAATTCCAGAAAGCATTGTGGTTTTATATCTTATTCATGGGGATTTATGGTATTTTGTACATAATATTCCTAAGGAGGATAAATGATGCTTGTTTATCATAATTTGAAAAATGTCTTACTGATGTATTTTTTTGGGAATTCAACCAGATTAGATTGGAATTGATAGTCAATTCATGGGGATTTTGGTCAAAGGAGTTCTAGAGGAATGATATTAGCATTTCACGCATCATTGTTAGATATTTTTTTATTGTGATGATTCTTCGTGATTTATCAATAATTGTTCATTATTTGATTAACTTGGATAATTATTTATAAATTTTAACAATTAACTATTAGAGCCCTGAGGTATGAGAAAGAGGATCAAGATAATAGTGATTATTTTTTTGATCTTGGATAGATATGTAAGCGGGATATAGAATGGGGTAAATCTAATACCGTGTCAGGTTTCCCCTTTAATATATATAATATTCATGCATGAATGTACATGTGTGTGAATGATAGGGGACTGGGTTTAGGAATGTCGGCAGGGATTAGTTGGCATCAAAGTTCCTCAAGTGTCATTTTTTGATCCATAAAAAATAAATTTGGGTATTTCATACTTGGTACATGAATTTTAAAAATTCCCAATGATGATACCTGTAGGGATAAAAGAGTCATAAAAAATTGATGTACCTTTATGTTGTCTTTATTGGTGTAAGGAGTTGTTTTTGGCTTTGGGAGGGCCAAAATGAGCTAGTTTAGGGGCATCCAAGTTTTTTACCCTTTAGGAATTGACTACTTATCATTGGATATTGGGATTTGTCGAGGAAAATCTATAAGAAATGACCTAGAACATAGAAACACCTTAATTGATAGGTTTATGATGTTATTAACTAGTCTAGTAGCATGTGATAAGTTGTTGGTCTTGGGATGATCATGGGATTAGATGGTAGAGATGATTAACCACTCACTAGAATGTTTCTAGAGTAAATTTGTGATAAATAAGTTGATTTTTAAGATTATTTATCCTTGTGGTTCTGGATGGAATCAGGTGGAATCTATGTAACTAGTTAGACACCTTAGTTTGTGGTAGGATCTAAGTGTTGTTCTAGTGATGGGATCAGGTGATAGAATTTACTCTATGATTACATTTTAGGGGGTGTACTGACTCCAATAGTCTTAATGTTTATTGTGGATAGATATGACCTATTAATCAAGATTTTATATTGGATAAGGACTAAGTGCTTGAAATTGTATTGAGATCTTATGTACCTATATTTTATGATCCTGATGGTTGTGTGGCTGATATTCGTCATGGTTAAGATTGGTCATGGTGGGAGAACAAAATACACATATAGGATATATGCCAACATTCATATTAGGATATTCCCACATCTAACTGAATTCCCATAAGGTATCTCAAAAACATAGAAGACACTAATTTATAAATCATAATGAACATTGTAACCATATATAAGAATTTACAAATAGTCCTCAATCCAAATAAAGAAACCACATCACCCAACCAACCCAATTTCAAATGCAAACCAACTACAAGAATCTAAAAATGGATAAAATAATCTGAAAACCACTCAATTACAAATTAGAAGCTAAATTGTCATTTTATCAAACTCTTTAAATGTCTACATATTTATTCTTACTAAAATAAATCCTTTGCAATCAATTTTTTTATCATAAATATAACATAAAAACACCAATGTAATCCATAAAAACACACCATAATCATGAGAAACCAATTTATAATTTAATTAGGAATGATCAAAAATTGGAATATTATTTTTAAAATGTACTCGATAGAGACACATAATCAATAGTGTGGGAATGCAATAAAACACTCATAAAAGGAAGAACAAGGATTGAGGAACAATACACACACCATATAATCTAAGAAAATTAAACCAAACACCAAATATATCACATCAGGTTCAGCCAAGTAAAATCCAAGGCAAGAAATAAGAAGCAACCAAGGGACGGAAAAGAGGAGAAGATAAAAAACCCTTAAAATTGAGAAGAACTTTCCTAAGAACCTTCAGGAGGTTTCGACGGAGGATCGAGAGTAAGGTAGGCATGAAGAAATTATGAGGAGCGACGTGGGTGGAGAGGGTGGTGAGGTGGGACGAGGGGCGGTTGCAAGGTGTGACGAGGGGAGATGAAGGGGTAGGTAGGGCTCTAGTGAGTGGGGGGTCCAGGGTAATGGGTGTTAGGGGAGGGGGTGAGTGCCGTCTAGTAAAAAAATCAATGGTTTAATATCATTTATTTTAAACCACTTTTAAATTTATTTTAAAAAATATTGCACTGGTTTAATAAACCGCCGCTAAAAACTGCCACTAAACTGTCATTTTGGTGTAGTTCCACCCTCTAGAAGTGATTTTTTATACATCCCGAGGTAGTGATTTTATACCCCATCAATCCGTAAATGTATTTTTCCAGTCAATTGAGGTGTATATAAACATCATATCATATCATATCAAGTCTTATATATCCATCCATTTAGGGAAAATGTATTTTTCAAAACATTATATAAATTCCATATTACTTAATGATGTAAAAAATGGAGATACACCAATATAATTACTAAAAATGAGAGGAAAGAAATTTAAATTATTAAATAATTCCATGAAATTGACTGTAAAACTAACCATATGTAAAAATTATACAATAAATTAAGGGAATAATCCTTCAATTGAATTCCTTTCAAAAATAATCATATCTGAAAAGAAACCCTTTATAGAATGAGGGAATCAATTAAACATTTGTAAATAGGGCACTCTCCTTAGAGAAGAAAACAATTCATGTTAGACCCCCTTTGTGATTCTACCTATTTAACATAGCAATACCTCTATGCAAGATGTTAGAACTCAAACATATTTATCTCATAACAATTAATTCTCTCATCTTGTGTAGTGTTTTGATCTATTTTATCCCCTATAAGAATTTTCTTAATGTTCCTCTATCATCAATTCTAAAACCCATGGAAACTAAATTTGAGTCCTACCTCATGACCACCAGATCCCTACTATTAAGGTATGAGCACCTTAGTGCCCCAATATTCGATAATGTATCCCTTTGTTAATGGTTATCTCCATTTTTTATATATCAAATAGAGTCCTCAGGGTTTTGGAGATCATTCATCCCCATTGTAATGAGGACAATAATACTGCGGAAGATGTGGGAATCTCCCAGGATCATGTTGTGACACTAAAATCCTAGATGCTACCTGAAATGTGAAGTGAGTCAAACCCTATCAATGAATAATGTTTTCCTACAACCAGATACTTAATCCCAAATCCTGGGTTGAGATTCATGTAGAGAGATAGAAAAGGGAAACCCTTGTAGACTAATCACCCAACCATTCTTGAAGGATATTATATCCCTCTTTCCATCCATTTCCCTTCCCTCATCTACCACCAGATCGGGGATTAAATTTCATTTTAGGATTCTAATTAATGTATAAGTCCAATAAAAACATAATAATGTGATTTTATTAGTCTTATACATTCTATTATTTTCCACAGCAAGAATGAATCAGGTGGGATTACAAAACTATGGTTATCACATCATTATAATGATGGAAATGCTTCTATTATGGGTGTCTGCTTTAAGTACAAGCCCCAATCTATTATCTATTTTCAAGAAATTCATCAAAAAATATACCTGAAACATGGTGTTAAACTGTGTATCCAATTTTAAATATATATGATTATAAATTTCACAACAATTTCTTATCACATGATATTAAACTACATGGTATGGTTCCTTCACAGAATGTAAAAATGTTTCACTTGACCTGTATGGGATTTGATTCTTGTATCGAAAGGTTATGTAGGATTCCTCCTTGAGGTTAAAACCTAACATAATTAATTAAAAATTTACTTTATTGGTCCATAATAAAAATATAATAATTCCCCTACTCAGAAGGATATACTCATTTTAGTCTCTCATTTCATCCCTATTGGGTCATACTCCCAAAGAGATCTATCTTCACCATTCTGTATTCCTTGTAAGATCAACAATATATCATAGTAAAATTTTCCCTTCAAAAAAACCCACAAAAGTCTAATCATTAATAAGGTCCACACAAACCATTTCTGGGCACCTTTCATCATGTTATCCTTAACACGTGATGTAAAAATGCCTGAATCTATCCTTGTTATATGAACTTAAATGGTATATTTTTTCCTATTTGGTGGTTCTAAAATACATGGGTTCTTCATACATTTATAAGGACATGTAATAATACAATTTAGTGACCTTTATTTTAACACCATAAATACCTAATAATTTCATGGATGGAAATAAATTACAAAGCGACCAACTAGGTGGGAAAACCCATATTCCACTAAAACATAGAATTAAAAGGTAATTGTGAAACCTGAGAGAAAAATTAAGATATATATAGATTGTGGAATTTATGGAGGACCACTTATACATATAGATGGTTCCATCTGTGAAGAAAATTTGACAAATTCAAGTAATAAAATTGATTTATATCAATAATTTATTACTAATATCAGGAGTAACCAAACATTTACATGAATTTAGGAATGATTCATGAACTTGACTTAAATCTATAACATATTTCTAGAATAATAAATAATTCATCTAAACATGTTGTGAAGAAACCAACCTCCCATCCACCTTTCTAGTGTGATTTCCTACTCATCATTAGTAAAATACTATAATTACAACATGTCATTGGAAAGAAGGTGCGTATCTTATCATGGGTATAGAAAATATTGGGTGTTCTACTTCCACTAATCAACCCTATTAGTAATTATCAAAAAAATCCAATGATTCCCCAAACACATACAACCTCACCCCTTCCGTTGAAAAAAATGTTTCAATTTATAATGTCTGAAATTAAAATACTGATAAGTAAAATGTAGATAAACTAAACTGGAGTAATAAACTATCTTAATTAAATAGAAAAAAAATATATTGATAACAAAAAATGATTAAATGATACATTAAAGTTATAGATCTCAATAGTAAACACCTTTAAAAAAAGTTCAATTAAATGATATATAAAAATCGGGTAAACAATACTTCACACCTTAAATAAAAATAGGAAGTCTGATCAAAACTCATTCTCAATGGACATAATTGATTTAAAAAATGGAAACCTCTACAAAAAATTTTCAAAACCACATGTATTATAATCATAATTCTTCAACATACATAAATAAATCTCAATCCAGAGAACCCACATTCATGTCATGAAAAATTAAAATTAATGAACTATAAATTCATTTTATTTTAATTAGAAAATTACATATTGATATCACTAAAATCTATTTCATCACATGGGATAAAAAAATATTTTTAAATGAACACATTATAGATTCTACATTCAATAATTCACAATATGAATTTCTAGAAACAATCCTAAAAAACATGAAAATTGAAGTACTCATGTTTTGATATAGTGAATAATTGTTGAATGAACGTGTTCATATCACCTCTGTTCCTCAATTAACCCTTTTCAATTTATAATAATTAGAATAAAAAAAATCTCAATAGTAAACATTCAACTCTTTGGGAACCACATTCTCCTTTAACAAAATCAAAATGTCGAATATAAGAATCTATTTGATGTAGTATATGTGACTTCATAATTTTCTATAAAATTACATGTATAAGAATAAACTCTCCATAAAATGTGAATTCAGTGTTAGAGTAACATAAAAACAACAATAATAATTCAATAAAAATCAGTTAAATATAATGTGTATTGTGATTTTCAAATTAAAGGATATATAATATGTCATTCATGAAATGAATCGATAATATTATCTCAATATATTATCATCCTTGGATGGAAAATAAGGCTTCTAATTCTCTAAGTTGAATGAATCATGATACCATATCAAAGTGATTATCATTAAGGAATAACAGGATGATATGGTGCTACCAAAAGATGGAAAATATCCCAGAGTTCAAACATCACAATGATGAAATTATAAGAGTTTTATCATGAATATGTCTCTCATCCATATAAGAAATAATGAAGGTTATTTTAGATGATGTACATGTATCATAATTATTTATTCACCCTAGAAGCATAGAAATATGTAAAGGTTTTAAGGTGAACATATGGTGGGACAACATGATGATGTATATTATAGTGTATACATCATGATTCCTAGTATACTAGAAATTTAACACCAATCATGTATAGTCTAAGGGGATGATAATACCATTCCACTTACCATTATGAAAAATTGAATACAATACTAAGGATTTTTTCTTAGGTCTACCCTATAACTCAACTATATCTTATCAAGATCCAAGATTGATCTTAATGTTTTTGTAGTGTTTATAATAATCATTTAATTCAACTTAAAACATTATCACATCTTATCAACTTAAAAATAAATAAAAATCTAAAATAACCTCTTAAACATTAGAAGATATTTTGATAACTCTTTAGTGTGTTTAAAAGTATGATAAGATCAATATATTCATTTGATTAAGTCTACATATAAAAACATTACCAACTCTAAAATTGAAATAAGACTATATAATGATCTTTATGGGAAGATATGTAGAACTTTGAAATATTGGGATAATGTTATAGAGAGTTTATTTTTGAGACCAATAAATAAATAAAATAAAGTTTTAAACTATTTAACGACACATTAAAAAATTATAATGCCCAAAGAAGAACTATGCTTATAATCATCTTTGAGATCTATAGTTTGAGGATTGATATAAGGCATATATTTGTATATGACACATGGAATATGTTATGAGATTCATAATGTCTGTAAACATAACCCCTCGAAATGTCAATTTTTTTAGATTTTCTATCTTATAGAGATTGAAATTTATTGTTTGGAACTTTCCACAAACCTCTCTTAAGTGCAACATGTGTTCCTGATATCACTTTTTTCCAGAAGTAAATACAAAATTCACCAGAGTTATGGAGCTCAGAGGTTTCACAACTAGAACATCATCACACTTATAGGGAATAGAAAATATATATCGTTGATCATAGAAAAATTACTATGAAACATCACCTCTCACCAAGTCAAAATTCTATAAATAAAACATTAGTCTAAGTAGGAAATTTTGGAACCTAAGGTTGTAATGAGACAAACTTACCCTAATATATTTAATTCATAGAAATGAAATTTCAATGGAGAAATTTCTTAAGGACGTTTGATGTAACACCCCATAATTTTAGTGTGTAATTACATTAAATAATCCCCATATGTTTTCTAGATTCTCTTAAACGTAACAGAAAATAAAAAATAAAAAATTCCTTATTCCAATAAGGTAATACATCTTAATAAAAAATAAAATAATTTGTAATACATTATAAAATATCTAGATGAAAAAAATTTAATGAAATTACTAAATGAATCATAACAAAAGTAAATAAAAATAATAAAAAAGTTAAAATCATATAGTCGATGATAGCTGTAAAGTGAAATAAAAACATTGAAAACATGATGAGAATCCTAATAAGGAAATTAGGAAAGAGTATGAATGTTTTTAGGGAAGTATATAATGTTATATATAAACATAAGGGTTTATATGACTATTATATAGTTTTCAAAAATATATGTTTATTGAATCCATGGAATTTCGATATAGGGTTGTGGGTATACATTTTTACAATAAGAATATTTGAGATACTATTGTTCAAATTTTGTAGTGAATTATGTGTTATAAATAATATATTTTATGTTTAATTACATATAATTAATAACTCATGAATAAAATATAATGACAATAGTTCATTGGTAAAAATAACATGTATTATAATAATTTTTATATTTATATATAATATGTATTATTTTTAAAATTAAATAAACTACATTTAAATAATAATTTTCAAAATTATTATTTTTAATTTAGATAAATAATAAATTAAAATTCATAATATGGTTATTATTTGGAAATAAATACAAATAAATGATTACAAAATATTTTTTTAAAAAATATTTTCTATACATTATTAAATATCATTCTAAAATTAATTTTTATCAATTAAAAAAATTAAATTTAATAAAATAGATTAAATTTTAATATACATATCAAAATTATAAAATTTTTTCAATATATATTTTTTGCAATTAATATTAATTACCAAGGCTAAAATTGATTTGTCATGGAATATTCATATTGATGTAAAAGGGTTAAAATAAAGAGTAATGTCCTAAAAAATTATTATACTTATCTTAAAATTCTGAATGAGGGAATGTGAAATATCATAGAATATTTTTGTTGTTTTTACCCTCTTTCATATTAAAAACAATCCTTGTGAATTAAGTTTTGAGTATCAGGGAATATGCCCCTCAAACTCCCTTAAAAAAGGACACCCTCTCCGCTAACTTAAAATAATTATATTACTTCATTTTAATATTTAAAAAACATCCCAATTACTACTCATAATAATAATTACTTAGGTTTAGTAACTTTTTATCACTATAAGGAGTCTCAAATACTTCTTTTAAAATAATGACTTTAAGGGAATATTTCACTCTTCTATATAAGGACTATATTATCATTAATCATTTTATTTATCTTCTTCCATCAAACACTTTTTTAATATTAATTAACACTTAAAAAAATATAATTGAAATCATTATACTTTTTATAAAATTATATTATAAATATTAAACAATAAAACCTTACACATTCATTTATTATTTATTGTTTTTTTTTGGATATGTTTAACCATATGTGCTAATGATATTTTAACAATTTTTTTATAAATTGTTAAGAAATTTTAAATGATGATAGTATATGATATTAGATATGCATTAAAGTCATGTTTATAATTCTAGAATAGTGGTATACATACACATATTAATTAATATAATCCAGTATTTTTATTGTTTTAATATTCACAAAAAGGATAACTTTATACCATTAATTAAAAATCATTACCACTATATCCTTCAAATAATAATGGGACTCTAAAACTATAGAAAAAAATATATATGTCATCGTAGATATAATTACATAGGTAATGAACATATGATCATGGATAAATGAATGATACTACTAAAATAAAAAATGCTTGTATCAAATAGTACAATTAACAGTCGATAATTATTTTTAATGATTACTTAACAAATAATTGGTATTAAAAAAATTTCACAAAATAGTATTGCATAAAATAAATATTGATAAATATTTTTTGTGAATTACTAATAATCAATAATTTATTATTCATGATCTGATATCTTGTTTCACTATTTATAAATCGAACATAAGGAATTTATTGACTAATGATCTTTTCATTAATTCATACTCTTTCATGTTTGATTTTTTTATAAGTTTGATATATTGTAATAATTTTATATATAAATATTTATTTTATATTTTACTAAATTTGAATTAATTTACCTTATCAAGTATTATTTTTTAAATTATGGCTTCATAAAATTATGATATTAAAATGGATGATTCTCACACAATATATTTAAAATTTCCCTTTTAAGACTAAATTTCTTCTTTTAGAAAATATTTCTTTGATTTTTGTAAATGTAAAATATATACTTCCCTTTCCATAGTATATATATCTCATTAATTCTATATGAAAACTATGTTTATATATATTTTTTCGGATTTGGGATACATTAAACTATTATATATACATAAACGGAATTTCCTTAGAGTCGTGTACCATTTTTCTTGTTTTTCTCTATGCTTATCTTAATTACCATTAAATTATATTCAGGGTTAAATTATATGGATGGTTAATAATAAAATATTGTTTTTAAATTATTTTTTAACTTTAAAAAATGATTTGGAAATTGAAATATATATTTGTTTCAATGATATTATTATAATTTGATTTAGAAAAATTTATTCATGATTTCTCTTCTGGTTAGCTTTCTTTCCTAGAGAGATCTATAATATAATGTCCTTGGTGGTTTAACTTGAAATATGTTATGAATTTATATTGATATGTTCCTACCAAATTCGAAAATTATTTCTCCCTGACTCGGGGTTACTTTATTATTATTCCATATTTATTTACCATAGTCTATGTTATGCTTTCAAAATGATCTATTTAGGGTTCCACATTTCTATTCAATGATCAAGGATTAAATTATCTTTCCTCACTATCATTACTTATGATTTTATAATCTTATAATATTAATCATTTAATTTCTTCCATTTTTAGGTTCCTCCCATATCTATGATACGATCATATTTTCTCCCAGACTAAATGGTTTTCCTTTTCCCTCACTTATAATTTAAGAGTACTTTTTTCTACTTTTTTCTTTTCTGTGGATATTAAATTATACTTTTTTATATTCCCTATCTATAAGGGAATCATATATAAATAAAATTTGGATGAAATTTTTATATATTTCATGAAATAATTCATTCAGGTTGCAAATTTACAAAATTGCCTAATATTTGGGTTCTAAGAGTAAACTTATTTGATGGATGATATATATAAAGTTATAAAATATATATTGTTCAATATGTATTATAAATAAATTAAAAAATGTTAAACACTAATTAAATATAATACCAAAAATATAATCATGTTATAAGGGGTATATAATTTAAATGGATCTCTATTAAATATGAAAAACTATATCCTCAATATGTACTTGAATAATCTATGGTCACACTATCCATAAAAATAATTACATAAATAAAAAATAATGTTTTTATCATGAAATAGATTCAATGAAATTATATTTCCTTTAATAGTGATCATGTACATAAATAATCATGTAAATTATTTTACATAATGAAAATAGTAATCTATACTTCTTTTTTAGTCACAAAAATTCATAAAATTTCTGTTAACATTACTAAACCTATATAAAAATACTCAATGAAATTTGATATTTCTAGAATAAAAAAATAATCTATTTACTTTATTGAGTTTTATCAAACTAGTCAATATTTTCATAGTATCACTAGGGAGCTAGCCTAAATATTTCAACTTCTTATTCTTTTTCCTCTAATTTTTGTTTTTTTTTCAATATACAACTCACATTAAATTCATTTTTTTCATTTATCTCTCTCTTTCTCTCAATATATGCCCGATTAAATCAATTATTGATATTTAGTGTAATCATAATTGAAATACCATCTCAATATCACTCAAAATATTCTTCTGCATGTCTCAAAAATAGACATGAAATCTGTTCTTGAAACAACATCATCATACAACATATTCTATTTTTCATCTCACCAAATATCCCATTGTTTCTATCAAAAAAAATGTATCAAATATTTTTCTTAATTTAAAAACTATGACTACTTATAGAAGGAGTAAAACATTCAATCATTAATAACCCACAATCTCTTATAGTTTAAATACCGGTTTTACAAAATAAAAAACTTTTCAATGAAATTCATTCATAGGTTTCCTTAGAATTGAATAATTATATATAACACATCCACCATTAAATCATTTATAAAATTCAAATAAATATTATCTATCATTTAATATGTTTATATTAATTTTATATAGACTATAAAAATTCTAGTTTAACCTCATGAAATTTCGTTCCATGATATTTAATATAATTCTATCCTTATAAACCAACCTTCAACCTCGTGTTTAAAGTTTCTGATTTTGAGGGTCATATCATGTTGGTAAATATTCCGTCGACTTCATAGAATGGAATTTTAACATCATTACAGTCATTTAATATGTTATTTTTTTCTTTTTTATTTTTTTGTAGGGTGTACTGGCCTCAACTATAGTGAACCCATGAACCCCCATCCTTTAAAAAATTAATTTAATATTGAGTGACCTATTTATCCAAATATTAGATATTAAACTGATGAGAACAGATAATACACATGAACTTAGATAAAATGATGAGAAAGTTCTTAAATATGTGATTGTTGTTATGTATATCCTTTATTCCATATTTCAATTTCAGAAGACATATTAAATTTGATTCATAGTCTCACACAACATCTCATTTTATATTTTTTCTAGCACATTTTAATTTTCTTAAACTAAGAAATTCTACTCTACTTAAACCACTTGTTATACATGTACATTATATCCATTAAAATATTGAGAATAAGTGTCCTTTTTAGAATAGTTTAAAATAAAAAAGAATTTATGGAATAAAATAAATAATTTTTGAGTACTCATTGTAAAAAATTAAAGAAATATGATCTAAAAATATATATCACTATGTTATATATATATATTAAGAAGACCTTGAAGCCCAATTTTGATAATTGTATATATATATATATGTGAGATTTTTATTGTTATAATATTCTAATGTATTCATAAATATTCTATGAATATTTTAAAATTGAGAGTATTTTTTATTTATTTTCCTCTATCATGGGAACTATATAATGGTTTTCTTATGAATAATATTGATATCTTGTTCTTACACTATTAACACCCCTATAGATCCATGAATGTAAATTATTCATTATAAAAGATAAACATTATCCATTCCGTATATGTATTTCATGATATTTAGAATGTTAATTATTTAATTATGGGTTATGATAAAATTAAATGCATTTTTATAATTGAATTAAATTCCAGGAACATAGAATGATAGATCACTAATATGAAATAATTAACATAATTAGTTTCATAAAATATAATCAAACATTGTTTCATTATATTGTGATAAAAATAATATCAACAATGATATAAATTTTATTCTACGTATGTAAAATATTTATCACCAGTAGAATTAACAATTGATCCGATTTTTTTATTGGAGGAATCCTATTTATATAATAAAAAAACATAATATCATATATTTTTTTATTGCTAAATCATAGTAAAAAAATATGTCACATATTATTGTGGATATTTTATGATTACAATATTTTAGGTATAAAATTTTCTATCAGAATTAGAAATACAAACATGTTTTACATGAAAATTGTTTAAATATACAAATTACTATCTCCAATTTTCATATAAGAATGAACAAACATAAGTAAATTTTTATTTTATAATCGATAATTATATAAGTAATATTATGATATTATGTTATGGTTGGACCAAAATTTAATTTATTAATATTACTACCAAAGGGGTTATAAGGTCATGGTTAAAACTATTATCCAATAAACTAAACATCATAACATTATATATCCCACATTTAGGGTGTTTTTTAATACAATTATGTATCTTAACATGGGTCTATATAGATTCATTTTGTTTTACTGGGTAAATATTTTTGTTCTTATGCGATTTATTTTCAATTTTTAATCTCTTAATATCACAATGATTGGGTGGGTCTTTCTTAGTGTAAAAAATTCTTTCGCATCACATTAAAAACACTATAGGTTAATCATTAAGGAATAACCATCATATTTATCAGTGATAAAATAATCAAGGGGTGTCTTTGTCTATTCTATGAGAAAATGAATTCTTATAGGGAAAAAACTCAGACTCTAATTTGATAAAATGGAATTGACTACTATATTGGGTAATTAACTTAGAAATTATAGATTAGAATCAATACTTATGAAAACTATTACATTTAAACTACCATTGTATATTAAAAGGAGAACTGAGCCTACATGAATTAAATAAAATCCAATTTAGAAATATAAAATAAATGATAATAAAAAATTATGACATACCAATTTAAAAAATTTAAAATTTTAATTTCACAATTTTATATTGAATAATTCTTTAAAATTTAAACATCATATTGATATTGTCATTATTTTAATAAGAAATAGACTATTCAATGGTCATTTTTATAAATTGTTTTAACAATATGTATTTTTTCTCAATTATGATTATATGACACATGTTTAAAGATGTTAGAAAACAAATAATTATAAAAATAAACATTGAATCTAGATATTTTTTTTACTTTATTATGGTATTAATCAATTTAAATTTTTAAAAAATATCATAATATTCATTATCTATTAATGTATTAGGTTTTGGATAGTGATTTAGAGTTTTTATGCTGGTTTACTGGGTGTTAGGGGCTTGAAACTGAGTTAAGTCCTACAAAATACTATAGAGGGACTATAATGCCAAAATATATTTGGTTCTGAATGAAAGAAGTGTTATAACATAGGTAATGTTAATAATAAATCAATTTCAAGTATTATTAATTTTCATATAACTATTGTACAAATTCATATATAATATATTATAACTTTATATGATTTTTTAGTTGGAAATGAATTTGTTTTATTCTAGCTCCAATGTTTTCCATTAAATATATTATATTATTTAAATTTTAATTTGTAAAATTTTATAGTTTTAAATTGATAAAATTAAATTCATCTTTAGATTTATAATATTTAAGTTATCTTTATTTGAATTTTATATTTTTTTTGGAAAATATTATTTTGTGTATAATTTAAAATGAAAAGTTTTATAGACATAATCTTATATTTTCACTTAATTTCAAATTCTTATTCGTTTTTGAATTAAATAAAAAGTTAAATATGAAAAAAATTATTAAAATTAGTCGAAAAAATGAAATAAGAAAAAATATAATTTTATTATTTTATTATAAAATATATTTTTTCACAAAAAAATAAATTTTTGTCTAAAAAGTGTTTTTTCGTGCATCTTATGCACATATATTGGATCTATTGTTTCCAATTATAAAAATTAAATATTGAATAATTGATTTCATATTATAAATATTGAGGTTAAAATTTGGTAATGTGGTAAATTGCATTTATATAAATACTAATTGTGGTAATACATTACCACCCTGGTAAAGGTTAAAAGTGTTAATGGGGGTAAAATTAAGAGAAAAGTCATAAATATTCCTTAAAATATGGATAAATGGGATTAGTTGAGTGGATTTATACCTTCACCTATCATTTATTTAATTTTTCCATTTTATATCACTTTAACTCAATAAGTACATTATTTATATTTAAAAGATTGGATTATTTACAAGATTACTGCTCTACAACATTTTAAAAGGGAACCTCCTCTCCATAATTTTGAACACATTTTGAGCTAGTTACATTACAAAAATCCTACCCAGAACCCATACAAACTATCCAACCATATCCAATAAGAATTTTTATTCTCAAAATAGTAATTTTATATTCATTAACATGTAATGAAGACAGAGATATATGAGGAGGATACTTATCTCATAACAGACATATTTCATGTTGATTTATTCTTATACCTCTTGAAATAGATTCTAACCACTATAACATAATTAAATCATTATATTCTATATACTGTAAATTTATTATCATGATTGATAAATCGTTTCTATCTCTTTTCCATCCTATGGAAAATGAGAACATAGTTCATGAATACATGTGAACTACTACCTCCACGAAGCGATGTGATTCGTTTTTAATTACCACCTCATATGGATGGTCACAAGGATGGTAAATATGAGAAAATATAAATTTTTTTTACATAATTATGATTCTATAAAATTAAAATATAATATATCTTACTTTTTCCATTCATTAGATAGTAAAAACATCATTTGTGTCCATGAGTATACTACCACCACCAAGATTCAACATATATATTTTCCATTCCCACAATCCATAAATGGTTATAAAAACTATATTAATGTATAATAATAATAATTTTTTGATTATTAATGTTTTTTAGGGATTGATCCATTTTCCCTTATACCTTAGTCAACCAACCAAATTCATTTTACACTTACAAACAAAACATCCCCAAAACATTAACTATAAACAAAACAATTTTAGTAACTAAATAAAACATGGTAAAAATTGAAATATATGGAATTATAATAATTGAATTAAAATGACAATTTTTCTTTAAAAAGTTAAAAAATATTATTATTTTATTACTCAGTGGGGTATTATATGAATTAAATGAGTTTCTACTCTAGGTATGTGACTTTTATTTCAAAATAATATTTTATATTTTTCATTCCATCTCTTTTTATTCCCTGAAGATGTTATTTTTTAAGTTTCAAGAATTTTATTATATATGTTTCAAATATTATAAAATGAAATTAAAAGAAAAAATAGTCTCATTTCAAATGATTAAAATAGAATCATTTCAAGATTTTCCATATGTGTTATTTTTATCTTTGTATAAAAAGGAAAAAACATATTTAACAAATACATCTTCACTACAATTTACTATCATCATAGCCATTATTCATTGTAAATATTATAAAAAAATGTTAGTGAATCTTTAATTAATGTTATATTCTTTTTATTCTAGGATTTTTTTATTTATAAAATTATTTTCGAGAAAAATAATCATTTCTTCCCATTTTTTTGATATAATTGAAAGAGTTGTTGCTTATGGTATTCAATTAAAATTAAAATTTGTTTTATGGTGATAGTGAAATAAATATATATTTTCATGGATTGGTTCTGGAAATTATTATATTGAGTAATTGGGAGACTTAAATTGCTCTAATGATGGCTGAGAATGGTAGGTCTATATAATGCATTAGATAAAGTGACATAGTTTACCAATTATTGGTTTCTTCTAAGATATAAAAATTATATAGTTTTGATATTCCATTATATGTTTTATTATAAGGGTGAATATAAAGATTGTTTCCCAGGGTACCTACATGATATTCTTGAAATGGTTAATAATGGAATTTTTTTTGTTTTAGAAGGTACAGAAATGAGATTATGTTTTTTAAAAGTTATAATGATTTTTTTAAAAGGTTAGAGTATTGTTTAAAAAGGAAATGTGTTAATGATTTTTCATGATTTATTTGAAACTCTTATGACTGTGATTTTTATTTTAATATTTTAAACAAACTATTTAAATATATTAATAAATTATGATTTTTTTATGGAATGGTAAACATAAGTTTTATCTCAAATTTTTATTAATAAAATTATCAACATTCGTGTCTACTTTTCATTTTTAGAAACAGACTAATGTGTTTATAATATTTTATTTAGCATTCTAATATTTTTGTCTCATCCCATATTTTCTAATGTTTTTTATAGGAATTTAGGATGAGTATGACCATTGATAATGTCATAGATATCATTATGAGAGTAACCATTAATAAATTAAGTAAATCTTATAAAGAACATGTTTGTGTGGGAAATGGAAACTTTTTGAAGTTTTTTATTTTTAATGTAATGGATTACATAACAATGTCAAACAATTACTCAAAAAATTCAATTTGATATATGTGATGAAATATAAACCATAAATAAGATAATTTATGAATCATTTATGTGTATTTTTTCAATTTTTTTATCTAAGAAAAATATTAGATAAATTTAGAGGGTATAATGATTTTAAAAGATTTTTTTATGATATTCTATGTTATGGTTATATTACCATGAGATATGATTTTTGTATTTCCATTTTTCTTTATCAAATGTTTGTTTACTCAGAATATTTTACCATAGTGGATAGAAGGTAGATGATGTAAAAATGCATCTGGAGGGATAATGTCCTTCTGAACAAGAAACCTAGAAAAATTAGAATTAGAAAATAGAAGTTTATCGCTATGATAACTCAATTAATTTATCCTATTAATTAAGGTATAAATGCATTATGGTGAATATATTATCCACAAAACAATGTTTTTATAGTAGGTAATTTCATGAAAAAACACCCACTAACTTTTTATTGATCCTTAAACCTAGTAATGGTGGAATGGTGGATTAACTTTTAGAGGCCCAAGGTGGAATGGTGCAGTGGTTATGGATATGGTTCCCTAACACTGAGGTTATGATTTCAAGTCCCCTCAAGGAAACACCTAAGATGACTTTAACAATCCTTATTGATCATCTACTTTCTTGGTAACTAGCCCAATCCATGTTTGGACACCATGGGCCTCGTTGGGGATGTGTAGCATACAGGTGGGGAGGCCACACCTATACCTCATTACTAGAGTACACATTTTGAAAAAGGATGGGGGTATAAAAGATTTTTTTCACTTTTCTCCCTATTGGAATTGATGGCGTAGTCCATGGATACGATCTAGGATCCCCTCTCCGGATCTCTCCTGGTGGGGGGAGGGAGCTCCTCCCACATCACCCCCACATACACCTCACATTTCTTCCTTTTCCCACTTTAGAGATCCTACAATTCTCCCAGGGTTTCCCTCAGTGGTTGTTTTACCAAAAGTGAAATATTGGGGGAATGGCATTCATTCTATCTTGATTTCTTTAATGGAGTTCATGAACACCTCTCCGCTATTTCATCTTACTTTGGTCACTATATTTGGGAATAAATGAACCTCTATCGATGCCTTCAATAGGCATGTCTTCTCGTCTTGGAAGCGTCAAGAACATGCAGTAGTGTAACTATTAGATTTCTGGCACATCGAGATCTATTTTATGAATGAAGATGACTTGATACACTCCTGGGATAAATCTTCACATGCCATGAATGGGTTTTTATTTCATATATTCATATGGTGATTTTAATTTCATCGGAAGCACACCCCCATCCTCAGAAATGAAGATTTCTCTTCCTAGTCTCCAGTTACGCATAAAAATCAAGAAATTCGATGGCTTATTGGGAACATGATAGGTCATTTTCTCTATTTGGATTCTTGAACTCACATCACTTGACATATTATATCTCTATGTATTTGTTTGGTTGTGGATGTCACGAAGTGTTTGTTGGACTTCATCTATGCTGAGGAAAAAGGAGAACACCGTTGCCTCCAAAAGTTATGCTTTGAATCATGGGTTTTTTTTGTCTTTCAATCATGTGGGGCATTATGCAAGCTAATTTCACCAAGTATTATAATTTCTTAGTAAATCATCCCTTCTTTAGTTCCCTAGAGGGATGAAAATTCCTCTCCATATTCTATAGAGGGGGGGTCAGCTACGTAATAAAAAATCTTGATCAATCTTACAAAAAGTGGTGCATCTGTTATATCCATAACCAAGAGTTGTGGGGGAGTTTTTATAGGTTTTATAATGATCCGGGTTTCAAGAATCCTTTATATTGAGATTATAAGGGTGTATTTGTCCCCCTGAGAAGCTATTATGGGGTCTTTACTTCATGTGAAAACCTGGTTAAACAAGATGTTATCACTCCTCAAGGAACGGTTGTAGTGGCCCAAGATTATCCTGAAAAGGCCAAGCATAATTATTAGAATACTATAACTGGTTTTAGTTCTAAAAATATCTTTTTGTTGTTGGAATAAGGGGTTTGTAACACCATTTAAGAATTAATTGAAGTGGTGGTTTCCCATGGAGAGAAGAATAATTAAGAAGTATATGATTCTAATTTAGACTCTTGATCTTCTAATTCCAAGGTACTGGTTCTGGTAGAGGTATATTTATGATCTTCCTCCATGAATGGAAAGATAATCATGGATTGGGATGGATTTATTAAACATATTTCGAGGGAGTGAAGACAAAAAGTCTATTCAAATTTACCAAGCCCTCCTGTTATAATATCTTCTTGCAAAGCTAAGTGGCCGCTTAAGATTTTGACTTATGAAAATTATAACTCCAAAAGTATATATAAAGGATCTACTAAAAGTGTGGAGTCAGGGGATAATGAGAAGCTAAAATCCCAATTAGATAAACCCTTTGCTAATAAACCAATGAATTTTGAAAATAATGTTGATGAATAATACTTATCCCAAGAGTTCATCACGAATTTTAATGAAGAAATGTTGTTGGATTACATTTTGAAAAATATTTTAGATAAGGGTACACATAGAATGTCCAAAATACCATTGCATGTTGATTTGAGAGTTGAAAAATACTATGGGACTAATAAACTGAATCAAATTTTGATTGGTGGTTTTAATGAGTGGGTGAAAACATAGAGGATCACATGAAGGCTTGGGACTAGATGGCCTCTCGTTTTGAGGATCTCATAATTGAAAACTCAGAAATTCATGTCACTACCAATGATTGGTCTCTAGATAAGGTTAAAGACTCAAGAAATTTTTAAATTTTCTAAAATGATATAGCTATCTCTTATATGGTTTTAATTCTCCAAATTATGTACTCTTGGATTCACAATTTTTTTTAAATTGCTACTGAAATAGAAAATATTTTATTTGGTTTAATTACCTCTTTAGAGAATATAATTTAGGCTTTTGGGATGTTTGGAAAATTAGAATGTGAAAATTTCTTATTTAGGTTTTTGATAGTGAATTTAATCAATAGTAGTCATTGATAATTAACAATAATTAAAATGAAAAAATTGATACCATGGATGGTTCATTAAAATAACATCCTTGAAATATTTTTCCCAAATTTATTTGAATTATAATGAAAATGAAATATTATAAGTTGAATCATAAGGATGAGAACTCTAGTGGTCCCTATAAGGCTAATTTTACTAGATTTTCCAAATATGCACTATATTTTATTATAGACCATGAATATAAAATTAATTTATTTTACTTAATAATGAATCCAATTTTTTAAGGGCTCTGGTTAGACATAAGTCCATAAGTTGTGAGAAAATTATATACTGTTATGAGAATGTAGAGATAGTGTTTTTTTCATTTTAAAATATTAATGATATGAAAAATTATAAGTGGCATGAAAAGGGGAAGCTTTCATTAAAGAAAATTTATGGTAATAAAATTAAATTATGTGGTTATGGAATGAATGGTAAGAATAGTTTTTGGAATATTTTTTGATGGATAGAAATTGTTACTATTGTTGAAATCTTAAACACATAGATTTTGATAGTTAAAAAATAGTTATGGTAATAGTTAGACAATTAATGATAATAATACAATGAAACATTTTAATTTTAATGAGAAGGGTCCTTATGTGATGGATTGTCCAGACAAAGCAACGAAGTATATTGATCACTATGAATGTAAAAATAAATATGTATCAAAGAATTTTTAAATTTTTATACCCAAAGAAATATTGGGGAATTATATAGGATTTATAGTATTTTTCAACAACTGCACTCAATTTTGGGTACCACCAACTACAGTTAAAGGAAAAGGGAATTCTCAAGATGGAATTTCAGTCTAGGACAGTCCATTTTGATTTTTTTGTTATTCCTTTGGGATAAGAAAACCACTCTTTTGTTTATGGATATAATGAAATGATTTTTCAATTAATGTTTTGATATGTTTTTTTATATGATGATCTATTATATACTAAAATATGATAAAATATATGAAAACCATGAGAATCATCTAATAATTTTTTTGAAAACACTAAAGGAAATTTTGTTATATAGAAAATTTAATAATTATAAATTTTCATTATTAAAAATTTCTTTACATGGACATATTTTATATTAAGATACAATACAAATGGATAACCAAAAGTCTATTATGGTGGAATAGAGTTCAAGACCAATAAAGTTCATGGACAATTGATGTTTTATTAGGTTAGTGGGTTACTACTAGTGGGTTTTTTGAAAACAATTCTGAGTTTCTAGCCAAATTACTAAATAAACTATAAATGGTGTTATTTTTATCTACATAATTTAATTTGATGAATGATTTCATGAATTAAAAATAATACTGTTTTATGCTTTTATATTAGCCATGATATCTAGAAATGGGGAGTTTTTTATTTATAGAGATGCTTCTTTGAAAGGTATTGGTTGTGTCTTGATGAAGAAATATTAGGTTACCATGAATATGTTGTGAAAATTGTGACCATAAGAGAATAATTTTTCTACACATTACCTTTACTAGGAAGTAGTAATTTTTAATTCCAAAATATGGATGCATCATCCATATGGATAAAAATGTGAAATATATAACAATAATTAGATTTAAAATTATATATTAACCCAGACATAGTTAAACATAATGTAGGAAAGATGTCTAAAACTGATTAAAGATTATTGAAAGAGCACTGTCGTGGGCGCCCTCAAATGATTAGTGTGATTTTGGGGTACTTAGGTGCAGTAGAGTGGCTGACCAAGGTCGTCTCTCAAAGGAGGAAGTGAATTAAAATAACATTTTAGAGGTATTCTAAAAATAAAAAAATATAATGAAAACACTAATTTAAAGGATTAGGGTTGGTTATAGTTTACAAATCTAGAAGACGTTTGCTGAAAGAAGCTTGTATATTTTTTTTAGTTTTGAAATGAGTTTTGATTAAAATGACACAACAAGAAGATGTTTTTTAGACAATATTTAAAAAATGTAATCTATCTAACTCTAACTATTCAATCAATTATTTATCATTATCATTTAAATTAACATCCACTTAATTATTATCCCTTAACTTGTTAACCCCTGAACCCTATGAGAATTAACCATACCACAAAGATGAAGTGATTTAAAACCTAGGTTATCTTTAGAACATGAAATCACACCACCCTACTTTGATTGATGTTCTAAGGATATCTTATTGTCAATGGTAAATTAAGGAACATATTCATTCTTTAAATGATGACTAATTGAGTTTAGGGATTATGTTTCAACTCTACAAATTAATCTCCTGTGGTTTTGAATTACCGATTAAGGTTGCGCTCTCACAGTTCACACAATTTCTAACCACGTGTGTTTTGTGTTAACTATTAAATTGCTTTCTTAGTTTCATTAAAATCATAAAATCAATTAATGGATCATATTATGTGAATTACAGTATATCATTGATTCAAAATAAATAATTTAGAAGGTAAGAGATAGATCGATTACTAAAAAACTACTCTTTCATGGGTGGTGTAATCATCGTAGAAGCGAAATGAATTTGCAACGGTTTGTAATGGGTGTAACCCAATAATGCTTCTACTCAAAAATTACATACCAAAGAGGAAGATTAAGAGAATAATAAATTTGAATAAAACTGAATAAAAGAAAATAAATAAAATAAGTACAAAGAAATTTTTTACACAAATAAAAGCATTACAACACGAAGGAGAAGAAGAAGGCTTTGTCAAAGGGATCCTTGCTTCAAGAGCTACCCTGATTGAACTGGTTGGAGAATTGGATTTGATCCACTTCCCCTCTTCCCTAAACTTCCCAATTCACGTCCCAACCCCATCAAATGAGAAAAAAACCAATTTATAGAGTGGTGGGGAGGCTTGGTTCAAAGTGGTTTCAAGTGTGAATAGGGAATCTCGACCAAATATCTTATTCCAAGTTGTGCCACCCATTTCACCACCAAACCACGTGAATCAGCTGTCTTTCCAGAAGGATGATCATCAAAAAAATGATTCTTGTAGCATATCCCAAAATTTGGGACTGCACCAAGAACGAATGAAAATGTTATGGCCCAAATACAAAATCCATGTCCATTCTGCCGAGTCCAGCCCACCATTGACTTAATGGACCATTTAATCCATCCAAATGAACTCTTTAGCTCTAGTGTCCTGAATGAAAGTTGTAAAAAATTAAGTTGGGGACACTTTTAGAACATAGTAAGTTCAAATAATAAATATTAAATTTTTATCTTCAAAATACTACAATACATTTTAAAAGGGTAAAATCGGAACATTCATCAAATTTTCAAATGAATGATCTAATCCCAAATATTTAATAAATGAATGTATTTATCACAATGTGAGGAAATTATATCATTTATTATAAATAAAATATTAAACAAAATAGTGTTTTATCAACTCCCCCACACTTACCCTTTTGCACTCCTGGGAAAAACCCCATATCAAGTAAACATCAATATCAAATCAAAACCAATTTTAAAACACATATTCCTGAGATTCAACAATTTCACACAAAGAAAAAAAAGGATACCATGCCTCATAAAAAAACCATTATTTCTAATTCTTCATTTATATCATTCAATATATTTCCACTTTATTTATCCTCCCATGCACAAAACACTTACCTCACTTGAATTTTCTCTTATCACACAAATGTCAAAAAAAAATTGCAATGTCTTTATCATACAAACTCATACAAGGGTCACCATAGGATTGATAAATTACTACATCACTACATGATGTGAGTCAAGGACATATGTTTTTCATGAGGACTTTTTAGGGTTGTTATGTGGATTTTGGTTGGTAGGATTTATATGTGAAAAATTCTGAGGCTGAATGAGGAGGGCTTGACTCTTTTTGAAGAAAAATTGCATTAATCTAATTTTAACTTAAATATGGTCTCCTCCTCAATCAACATAGAATTGATTCATGTTAATAATCATGAAAAATAAAGGAATTTTCACTCCATTAAACATTTCAGCAGTAAAATTTCAATCTTCTCGAACAGGATTTTATTAAAATCTCCAGATAGGCACAACTTTCCCCCACTATTAGAAGCTCCAGAAAGGCACAACGTCTTTTATCATGAAAGATCCAGAAAGGCTCAACATTCAATGGATTTTTTTTTCTTAATTATCAAACACATCTCTTCCGAATTTAATTTTTCACCTGAAGTACCACAAAATGTGGTAGCACAACACAACACAACTTCCCCCACACTTAAGCTTAACTAGATTATGTAATTTCACATCAAGAGTTGGCTGGATAGGGAAAATTGGCTTGTTATGTGGCTAACCTAACAGGATGTGCATGGATTATAAAGTCTAGAAGGATTAAATGTTCAAGTTAGGCCATTATAAAAATGGATTCTTTGAAATATGGGCTTTAATACCAAACAAATGCCTCAATAATTTTAACATAAGTACCTCAAACCCTCAAGTTTTGACATGAATTAATCAAATTATAGTTAAATCAAGAATGGTTTGGTTCTATTAAAAAGTGAGGTGAATGTAAAGAATATTAAAATAATTGTTTAGAATCCTCACATGTAAGTGGTTTCAAATATAAAGATAGTGATATGTGGCATGAGATTCAAAATTCAGTGTACTTTTCATGAAATTAATAAATATTTGAACATGAAACAAAGTCATTTCAACATTAATTTAAGATTAGTTTTAAGGGATAAATTGTTTCACTTATTGATATGGATTTAAATATGGTGATGAGAATCATTTTAGCTCAAAAGTTTCAAAAACACACAGAAAATTGAAAAATAAACACAGAAAATTTGAAAAACACACAATATTTTCTGTTTTTGTTTTTATTAATAGAAAAACAATTGAAATTACTAAACTAAAAGGTTCCCTACCCAACACATAAAATATTTCATTGTATTCAATGTGAACCCATTAGATTATATATACAAATGAAATGTATAATTTTAAATAGGACAAATAATAATAAATAGTTAATGGGTTAGGAACAGCCTGACGTGCTCAAGTGATGATAGGGTCATGTAGTGTGATAAAATCTACTGCATCAGTAGGAAGTACCTTAATGTATCTTTTCAAACATTGCCCATTGACTGTAAAGATCCTTCCTTTTTCCTCATGTGTGACAGCCAATACATCATAATGAAAAACATTAGTCACACCATAAGGACCAAACCATCTGGAAATCAACTTAGTAGGCATCAGCTTTAGTCGTGAACTGTAGAGAATGAATTTCTCTCCAACATGAAACACCTTTTGTTGGATCATTCTATCATGAGAAGCTTTTGATTTTTCCTTATAGAGCCTAGAGTTCTCATATGAATACAGTTGAATCTCCTCAATCTCTTGAATTTGCAGCGTCCTTTGGATTCTAGCTTGGGCCAAATCCATGTTGAATTTCTCTATAGCCGAATAAGACTAATGCTCAAATTTCACGGGGAGATGACACACTTTCCCAAAAACAATCCAAAATGGGAACAAACCAATGGGTTTCTTGTATGCTATCCTATAAGCCCAAAATGTATCATCCAAGCACTTCCTCCAATCTTTCCTATTTGTATGCACGGTTTTCTCAAAAATTTGATTCAATTCTGTATTTGAAACCTCAGCCGGACCATTTGTTTGAGGGTGGTATGGTGTTGGTGTTTTGTGTGTCACCCCATGCTTCCGAAGAAGGGAAGAAAAATTCCGATTGCAAAAGTGTGTCCCTTGGTCACTGATGATAGTCTTTAATACTCCAAACCTGCAAAAAATCTATGTTTTGACAAAGTACTCAACAACATGAGAATCATCCATCCTCGTGGCCTTAGCCGCCACTAATTTACTAACATAATCAATAGGAACCAAAATATATGAAAATTATCAATGAACTAGGAAAATTACCCATAAAATCAATGCCCCATACATCAAAAATCTCACAGAATAGTATGGGTTGTTGGGGAATCTCATGTATAACGACCCATACTTTACATACATTATTAATACTTCAAAATTGAAGCACACTTATTAAAACATATGACAAAACCACAAAGGACCGTATAGGTATAGTGTCTTTAGAAACTGGGAAACATAAACAACTTGTTCATAAATCTTCTACAGTGTCTCCCATTTATTTCACCATATCTAGGTTCCCTTTTAGCATATTCTACTTAATATCCATCTTCTTGACCTGGGGAAAAGAAAACATAAAAGGGTGAGCTCAAATGCTCAGCAAGGGCAACTAAAGGAAATAAAAATCATATCATATCTTTTTGAAAATCATAACCTGCAAAAGAGATCATAAAATCTTAACATGGAATAAATCATAGAAGTGAAAATGAGATCCCCATAATCATAACATGAAACTTGAAACTTTGTGGCATGCACACTTAATCATGGAAAATCATTTCTTGTTAGTCATGACTCATTTCCAAGACTATCTTAGTGGAAAAAGTCCCTTTCTGAACTGAGTCACCCTCGTTCCAGTCCTGTTTCACTGAACCGGTATAACCTACCGTTCCAGCCATGTCTATCTCATGAGATATAAAACCTTTACCCAATGCATTTGAGGGAGATATAGGTCCCACCCATCTTATAATGAATCCTTTCTTATGTGTGCCACATAATCATAAACCATACATCATAGCGTAATCCACGTAATAAAAATGGGATTCTTAAACAACATGACATTATAAAACAATTCATATAAGATAAAGGAATCCATAAAAATGTTTCCATCACAACATAATCAAATCCATGTAATAATAGGGATAAAAACAGAACCCTTTTATTGTCTTAAATGGAAAATAATTTTGATAAAATACTTGAACTCCATTCTTGAGGAAAATATCCTTTCTACATCAAAAACATTTTTCCTTTCATAACATGTCATACGACTTTAAAATAAAAGAAGTTGATTAAAAATAAACTTGAAAACTTGTAAAGGAAGCTTCTTGGAAATAATGTTTTAGAAATCCATTCATGCCGTATAAGTTAAAAAACATTCTTTGTACTTTTGTCGGAAAAGTCAAAAACTACCTCGTACGAAAAACGACAAAAGATTCATTTCATATCTTTTACTAAAAACTCGCCGAAGGGTAAAATTGGATTTAAACAATTGTACATGGATGGAAATAATATTACATATTGAGGAAACATGGATGTGGATGATAAAATACACCCCAGTAAATTTAAAAGTATAAACAATCTCGGATAAAAATGAGATTGTGATATTTCCCTTACCTTAGGTCCGATTTGATTTGTACGTGTCCGAATCTCCTGTATAATGGTTTAAATAATGTTATTGACTTATTCCAGAATCATACATATTGATATGATATCATATATGGTCATATTCTTAGCTTCTTGTTAGTAATATTTCATTGTTACTTGTTACTCGGGTCTTTATTGCCTTTTGTTCTTATGCGTGTTTTGCCGAATACATTCTTATTATTCTTTTAAGGTTATAGATACCTTATATCCAGAATGGTATTAGTGTAAAATATATCATATTTATTCATTCAATTCATTTATATAATTACTATGTAATGATGATCATGTAGAACGAGTCACATCACATCGTGGTGACGGTATTCTGTATGTACGCACGAGTGATGATATCATTCCTATGATCGTGGAAATGTATTGAAGTATATATATATTATTTCAGTATCAATATTACTTTATAATAATCATAAATAGTTACTCATTACACCATTATACCCATCCTTGTAAAGTGATGGTGGAAAAATAGATTACACCACGGCGTGGAGACAGTATTCTGTACGTACGCACGCGCGGTGATTTCATTTTTCCGTGGGATGGATAGAAGGTGAATTAGGGTTGTTTAATATTTATAATAACATATCAGTATGTAAGTAATACTGATTTTATTACTTTATCATGAAACAACTAAAGAAGAAGAAGTTGAAGAAGAAAGAAATTGAAAAGATCGGTAATGGATATTACCTCTTCTTTGGAACGCCTCTTTGAATCCTCCACTTAGGGAACTAATATTGGTCCTTGAAGAAGACCAGGACCTCTAGGATTATTATAGGGAAGTGGAGAGGAGAAAATGTCAGGGGTTGGCCGAGCTTGAGTGCTCAAATTGGTGTGAGGAGGAGGGGGAGGAGGTGCCCTTTTATAAGGGAGGAGAGGGGCACCTTAGGAATATCTCAAAATATTATTTTATATTAAAGTCAAAATTGGTTTATAATGGTTCCAAAGGGTCTTATTTCGAAGCTAAAGTGGGGATGGGTCGAAATCCTATCAACCAATATGATTTAGACAAGTTTAGGGTATTATTTTAACCTTATCAATTAGATTTAACTCTAAGTTAAATAATTTAACTTTTACCGTGTCTTTTTGTCTTCTTTAACTATATGGTTAATACACTTACTATAACATGCCAAACGAACCCCAAATTGTTTATTATTAATATATATATCCTTATCTAAGTCATTTGGCCGAACCTTAGATTTTTAGGAATAAAATAACAATTAATAATATAATATTTGATTTAAAAACTATTTTGTGTCAATTTTCACACTATTTGATATATGATTTTTTTGAAAGTCATAACAGAATTATATGTTCGAACCAAGTTGATTAAATCAACATTAATATATCATAGTAACCTAGAAAATTAGTGGAATTCATAAAAATTCTCAAATTGTATTTATTTTGGTGTTTATAACATCAATTATGTCAATATTTCATTAATAAGATAATTACTGCATCATCATTGTGTCATAAATAAATTAAATTATTTAATGTCTAAAAATTACAAATAAAATACTATTATGTTGGAAATATTTTTAGATTTATAATGAATATTTATAGTCGAATTTATATTATGTATAACCCCATATTAAAAATTATTTACTTATTAAACATTGATTTTAACTATTTTAACCCTTCTTTAAATAAATTAATAATAAATGTCCTAATCTAATCCAAGTGGGCCTAAATGGTCATATTTTTATTCCTAAGTTTGTTTTTGGTCGAATTACACTTGTCCAATAGAATTAGGACATGTGTTAGGGTAATATTAATATCATATTTACCCTTATTTACCCTATTTACTATTAACCGCGGTAAAAAAAAGTAATAAGTTACTATTCACCAAAAACTTATTTTTATCTCATTGAACCACATTTTACTTACTGATATCAACCGTTTCTGTCGGATTTTTTGATATTCTATTCACAGAAGCGGTAAAATTAAGTTTTATGCAAAATTCAGTTTTTAACCTACCACTTAGTGGTTTCACTATTCATCAAAAATTAAAAGTTTTTCAGAAAAATACCAAAATTTCACCCTAGGATAATTTCAATATTCTGAGTCCAAAAATGAAGACCATTTTGAAAAATAAAATTTATAAAATTTCAAAAAGTGGTTATTACTATTCATAACGGCTAGTTTTAATAGCATATTGTTGTTTAGTTAAACTCGGTATTGCGTACGACGCAAGCTATCGAGGAAGGTCGCGATTGCGTGTAAAGCAAGCCAAGCAATTGTTGTGTAGAAAAAGATTCCATTGATGATTCATATAACATAAAAGTCTCGGGTGTTACATTCTACCCCCCTAAAAAAGAATTTCGCCATCGAAATTCGTCACTTTGTAACAAACAGATGAGGATACTTCTCCCTCATCATATCCTCAAGCTCCCATGTAGCTTCTTCAAGTTGGTGGTTCCTCCATAAAACTTTCACCAATCGAGTGGTCTTGTTTCGTAGGACTTTTTCGCTACGATCCAGAATCTCTATCGGTTGTTCTTCATAAGAAAGATCTTGCTCCAGCGGTACAACTTCTGAGCTGAGTACATGTGAAGGATCTGGTATGTACTTTCTCAGGAGAGATACATGGAACACATCGTGAACATGAGATAGATTCGGTGGAAGCGCCAATCGGTAAGCGACCTTCCCAACACGATCCAGTATTTCGAAAGGACCGATATATCTAGGGCTCAACTTCCCCTTCTTTCCAAATCTCATAACCCTCTTCCAGGGAGATATTCGTAAGAACACTTTATCACCCACTTCAAACTCTAGGTCTTTTCTTCGGTTGTCGGCATAACTTTTCTGTCGACTCTGAGCTGCTATTATGTGTTGTTGAATAGATCTGACCTTTTCTGCCATTTCATCAACGAGATCAGGTCCTAATAGCTTTCTTTCCCCAACTTCATCCCAGCAAGTTGGAGTCCTGCATTTCTTTCCATAGAGAGCTTCATAAGGAGACATCTGAATACTGGAGTGAAAGCTATTATTATAAGAAAATTCCACCAAAGGTAGGTGTTGATCCCAACCTCCTTTGAAATCCATAGAGCAAGCTCTCAACATATCTTCTAGGGTTTGAATTGTTCTCTTAGACTGACCGTCTGTCTGGGGATGATAAGCAGTGCTGAAACTCAACTCTGTATCCAGAGTATACTGAAGACTTCGCCAAAACTTCGAGGTAAATCTCGGATCTCGATCAGATATAATAGAAAGTGGTACTCCATGCAATCTTACCACTTCCTTTACATATATCCTGGCAAGCTGATCTAGAGAGAAATCCTCTCTAATAGCAATGAAGTGTGCAGACTTTGTAAGACGATCAACTATGACCCAGATAGCATTATTGCCTTTGGATGTTTTAGGAAGTCCTGTGACAAAGTCCATAGTGATGTTTTCCCATTTCCATTCGGGTATGGGTAATGGTTGTAACATCCCCTTAGACTTTTGTCTCTCAGCTTTAACTTGTTGACAAACCAAGCATCGAGAGAAATATTCAGCAACATCTCTTTTCATGCCATCCCACCAGAAGTACTCTTTCAGGTCTCTATACATCTTCGTGCTTCCAGGATGAATAGAGAATGATGAACTATGAGCCTCATCCAGCAGATCCTTCTTTAATTCGGGGATGGGAGGAACACAAACCCGATTCCTGAACTTTATTATCCCATCACAATCAAGGTTGAATTCAGGAACATTTCTCACCTTCTTTTGTAACTCGACATCTTCTTTCTCTGCCTCTTTAATCTTCACATGTATAGATGGTTGAACATTCATTTGAGAAAGATAAGATTTTTCCCCTTCCATTATAATTCCAAGATCCATCCTTTGTAAATCCATAAATATTGGATCTTTTGTGATCCTCATCATGGATAAACTAGCGTGGTCTTGTCGACTTAATGCATCTGCCACCTTGTTTTCTTTCCCATGGTGGTAATGGATTGAGCAGTCATAATACTTAATCAGCTCCAACCATCTTCATTGGCGCATATTCAGCTCCTTTTGTGTGAAAATATACTTTAAACTTTTATGATCAGTATAAATATCACACCTTTCACCATAAAGGTAATGCCTCCAAATATGCAAAGATTACCGTAGCCAACTCCAAATCATGTGTTGGGTAATTTTTCTCATGGATTTTCAACTGTCGTGAGGCATAAGCTATCACCATATCATTTTGCATAAGAACACACCCCAATCCCTTCTTGGATGCATCACTGTAGATCACAAACCTTTCTCCACTACAAGGCAGTGTGAGCACAGGTGCACTGGATAACCTTCGTTTCAACTCCTTGAAATTCTCTTCACATTCCTCTATCCAGACAAACTTAACTCCTTTCCGAGTCAACATGGTGAGTGGATTAGATAATCGTGAAAAATCTTTTACAAAACATCAATAATATCCAGCCAAATCAAGAAAACTTCGGATCTCATTTACTGTTGTTGGTCTCGACCATCTTTCTATAACCTCTGTTTTTGCTGGATCCACATATATCCCCTCTTTTGAGATTATGTGACCCAAAAATGCAACTTTTTGAAGCCAAAATTCACAATTGGTAAATTTTGCATAAAGCTTCTCCTTTCTCAGGGTCTTCAATATAATTCTCAATTGAACTTCATGCTCTTCCTTGCTCTTTGAATAGACAAGAATATCGTCTATAAAGACTAACACAAATTGATCAAGATAGTCTCTAAAGACTCTATTCATTGGATCCATGAAGATAGCAGGGGCATTAGTAAGACCAAATGGCATCACTATAAATTCATAGTGTCAATACCTTGTACGGAAAGCCGTCTTTGGTATATGCACCCTTTTGACCCTTAATTGATGATACCCTGAACGAAGATCAATCTTGGAAAAGTATTGAGCTCCGCGTAGATGGTCAAATAAGTCATCAATGCGTGGGAGAGGATATTTGTTCTTGATAGTGATCTTGTTAGGTTCTCGAAAATCAATGCAGAGTCTCATTGATCCATATTTCTTCTTAACAAATAGAACAGGTGCTCCCCAAGGTGACACACTAGGGCGTATGAATACCTTATCAAGATTCTCTTGGAGTTGCTTCTTCAATTCCTGCAACTCAATTGGGGCCATTCTATATGGTGTCTTTGAAATAGGCAAAGCACCTGGTATGAGTTCTATTGAAAACTCAACTTCACGATTTGGTGGAAGACCCGGTAATTCCTCCAGAAAGACATCATCAAACTCCCGTACAATGGGCATATTCTTAATCATGAGTTTCTCACCAACCATTTGAGATAAATAACCTTCATTTAGTGGAATCAAGACCCATAAGATGGAAGGAATTTCCACTGGAAGGTTATGTTCATCCTTGCATTGATAGACGATCGTAGATTGATCTGGAATATGAAATGTGACTTCCCTTCTTTGGCAATTGATATGAGCTCCATGTAGAGAAAGCAAATCCATGCCAAGAATCACATCAAATTCCACTAAAGGAAGGATCACAAGATTTGAAGGAAGCACTTTCTCACAAACTTCGATCGGAGAAGAATTATAAACTTTTGATGCGACTGTTGTGCCATTAGGTGGTGTCACAGCTAACTCAACATCTAATTGTTGAGGTAATACGGTGATACCCTTAGAAAATTCTTTAGAAATAAAAGAGTGGGTGGATCCAGAATCAAATAAAACATTTGCTACTTTAGAGTGGATGGTAAGTGTACCTTTCACCACTTCGTTATCGTACTCCACATCGCTGATAGAAATTGCATGTGACTTTCCTTTGTCTTTAGCCTTAAGATTTTGTTGATGTCGACCATCATCATCAACCCTTGGATTTGGGCATTGATTGGCATAATGCCCCATCTCCTTGCACATGAAACATTGAAGTGTAGTAGGTTCATTCTGTGTATCCCTTCCTTTGTTTGCGTCATTAGACATCTTCTTCCCATTATCACGGCATTCAAATGCCCGATGACCTTCCTTTCCACATTTAAAACATTTAGTTGTCCCTTTAAGACAACTCCCTCCATGTTTCTTTCCACACCTTGAGCATAAGGGAACGCTCATCTTCTTTTCAGTGTGCTCTTTAGATTTTCCTTTGAATTCCATATTCCTCTTCTTATCAAACCCATGTGACTGATGGGTTACTCCAATCTCCATCTCGACTTTGAGAGAACATCGAACGATTTCCTCGTAGCTATTGAAGTCCCTTATGGCTAACGCCCTTAGAAGACTTGGTTTTAAGCCACTAAAGAATCGATCGATCTTACTCGCAGGTTGGATAATAATACCAGAAGCGTACCTTGCAAGTCTTGTAAAATTTGCTTCATAGGTACCAACAGATTCATCATCCCTTTGCTTCAGTTCAAGGAACTATTTCTCCATCTTTGTTCGGAGAATACGAGGGAAGTACTTATTGAAAAATAAGTTCTTGAACTCGTCCCATTCCATAGACTCAATTTCATCCCTTTCCCTCGTATTCTTAATAAGATTCCACCATTGATCAGCATCTCCTTCCAAACGATACACTGCGAGGATGACTTTATCATGCTCAGAACATTGAAGAACTAAAAATATCTTTTCAGTAGTACTAATCCATTGTTCAGCAACTAATGGATCAGTAGACCCACTGAAAGAAGGTGGACGCTGCCTCATGAAGGATTCAGCAGAATTTTGCTCCTTCCTTTGCTCGTTTGGAAGTCCTGCATGATTCATAGCTTGAGAAAGTCGTGTGAGCATGGCGACAAGATTTTTCATTCCAGCTCCCATATCGTTTGGTTGCTCAGGGGGACAATCATTACATTGCCCATCGCATTCCGCATTAAAACGGTTCCTTCAGGTTCCAGCCATTGACTAAAACCAAGAACAATAGTGTGAGAAACACTAATTATAATAGAAAAACCACATAATTCAAGAATAAAATTTTCATGCTTAAGGTCTTATCCTAGGTTATTCAAGGCCATTTCTAAAACACTAAGATTGTGTTCTATGCTTAGATTTATCCTTATTGTTCTTAATAAGGCTTTCACATCCTAGTTTCCAAAGGTTGACTATACGTTTCCTCTGATAGCAACTATAACGACCCATACTTTACATACATTGTTAATACTTCAAAATTGAAGCACACTTATTACAACATATGACAAAACCACAAAGGACCGTATAGGTATAGTGTCTTTAGAAACTGGGAAACATAAACAACTGGTTCATAAATCTTCTACAGTGTCTCCCATTTATTTCATCATATCTAGGGTCCCTTTTAGCATATTCTACTTAATATCCATCTTCCTGACCTGGGGAAAAGAAAACATAAAATGGTGAGCTCAAATGCTCAGAAAGGGCAACTAAAGGAAATAAAAATCATATCATATATTTTTGAAAATCATAACCTGCAAATGAGATAATAAAATCTTAATATGGAATAAATCATAGAAGTGAAAATGAGATCCCCATAATCATAACATGAAACTTGAAACTTTGTGGCATGCACACATAATCATGGAAAATCATTTCTTGTTAGTCATGACTCATTGCCAAGACTATCTTAGTGGACAAAGTCCCTTTCTGAACCGAGTCACCCTCGTTCCAGTCCTGTTTCACTGAACCGGTATAACCTACCATTCCAGCCATGTCTATCTCATGATATATAAAACCTTTACCCAATGCATTGGAGGGAGATATAGGTCCCACCCATCTTATAATGAATCCTTTCTTATGTGTGCCACATAATCATAAACCATACATCATAGCGTAATCCACGTAATAAAAATGGGATTCTTAAACAACATGACATCATAAAACAATTCATATAAGATAAAGGAATTCATAAAAATGTTTCCATCACAACATAATCAAATCCATGTAATAATAGGGATAAAAACAGAACCCTTTTATTGTCTTAAATGGAAAATAATTTTGATAAAATACTTGAACTCCATTCTTGAGGAAAATATCCTTTCTACTTCAAAAACATTTTTCCTTTCATAACATGTCATACGACTTTAAAATAAAAGAATTTGATTAAAAATAAACTTGTAAAGGAATCTTCTTGGAAATAATGTTTTAGAAATCCATTCATGCCGTATAAGTTAAAAAAACATTCTTTGTACTTTTGTCGGAAAAGTCAAAAGTACCTCGTACGAAAAACGACAAAAGATTCCTTTCATATCTTTTACTAAAAACTCACCGAAGGGTAAAATTTGATTTAAACAATTGTACGTGGATGGAAATAATATTACATATTTAGGAAACATGGATGTGGATGATAAAATACACCCCAGTAAATTTAAAAGTATAAACAATCTCGGATAAAAATGAGATTGTGATATTTCCCTTACCTTAGGTCCGATTTTCTTTGTACGTGTCTGAAGCTCCTGTAAAATGGTTTAAATAATGTTATTGACTTATTTCAGAATCATAAATATTGATATGATATCATATATGGTCATATTCTTAGCTTCTTGTTAGTAATATTTCATTGTTACTTGTTACTCGGGTCTTTATTGCCTTTTGTTCTTATGCGTGTTTTGCCGAATACATTCTTATTCTTCTTTTAAGGTTATAGATACCCTATATCAAGAATGGTATTAGTGTAACATATATCATATTTATTCATTCAATTCATTTATATAATTACTATGTAATGATGATCATGTAGAACGAGTCGCATCACATCGTGGAGACGGTATTCCGTACGTACGCACGAGTGATGATATTGTTCCTATGATCGTGGAACTGTATTGGAGTATATATATATTATTTCAGTATCAATATTACTTTATAATAATCATAAATAGTTACTCATTACACCATTATACCCATCCTTGTAATGTGATGGTGGAAAATTAGATTACACCACGGCGTGGAGACGGTATTCCGTACGTACGCACGCGCGGTGATTTCATTTTTCTGTGGGATGGATAGAAGGTTAATTAGGGTTGTTTCATATTTATAATAACATATCAGTATGTAAGTAATACTGATGTTATTACTTTATCATGAAACAACTAAAGAAGACGAAGTTGAAGAAGAAAGAAATTGAAAAGATCGGTAATGGATATTACCTCTTCTTTGGAACGCCTCTTTGAATCCTCCACTTAGGGAACTAAGATTGGTCTTTGAAGAAGACCAGGACCTCTAGGATTATTTTAGGGAAGTGGAGAGGAGAAAATTTCAGGGGTTTCCGAGCTTGAGTGCTCAAATTGGTGTGAGGAGGAGGGGGAGGAGGTGCCCTTTTATAAGGGAGGAGAGGGGCACCTTAGGAATATCTCAAAATATTATTTTATATTAAAGTCCAAATCAGTTTATAATGGTTAAAAAGGGTCTTATTTCGAAGCTAAAGTGGGGATGGGTCGAACTCCTATCAACCAATAAGATTTAGACAAGTTTAGGGTATTATTTTAACCTTATCAATTAGATTTAACTCTAAGTTAAATAATTTAACTTTTACCGTGTCTTTTTGTTTTCTTTCACTATATGGTTAATACACTTAGTATAACATGCCAAACTAACCCCAAATTGTTTATTATTAATATATATATCCTTAGCTAAGTCATTTGGCCGAACCTTAGATTTTTAGGAATAAAATAACAATTAATAATATAATATTTGATTTAAAAACTATTTTGTGTCAATTTTGACACTATTTGATATATGATTTTTGTGAAAGTCATAACAGAATTATATGTTCTAACCAAGTTGATTAAATCAACATTAATATATCATAGTAACCTATAAAATTAGTGTAATTCATAAAAAGTCTCAAATTAAATTTATTTTGGTGTTTATAACATCAATTATTTCAATATTTCATTAATAAAATAATTACTGCATCATCATTGTGTCATAAATAAATTAAATTATTTAATGTATAAAAATTACAAATAAAATACTATTATGTAGGAAATCTTTTTAGCTTTATAATGAATATTTATAGTCGAATTTATCATATGTATAACCCCATATTAAAAATGATTTACTTATTAAACTTTGATTTTAACTATTTTAACCCTTCTTTAAATAAATTAATAATAAATGTCCAAATCTAATCCAAGTGAGCCTAAATGGTCATATTTTTATTCCTAAGTTTGTTTTTGGTCGAATTACACTTGTCCAATAGAATTAGGATATGTGTTAGGGTAATATTAATATCATATTTACCCTTATTTACCCTATTTACTATTAACCGCGGTAAAAAAAAGTAAAAAGTTACTATTCACCAAAAAATTATTTTTATCTCATTGAACCACATTTTACTTACTGATATCAACCGTGTCTTTCGGATTTTTTGAAATTCCATTCACAGAAGCGGTAAAATTAAGTTTTATGCAAAATTCAGTTTTTAACCTACCACTTAGTGGTTTCACTATTCATCAACAATTGAATGTTTTTCAGAAAAATACCAAAATTTCACCCTAGGCTAATTTTGATATTCTGAGTCCAAAAATTAAGTCCATTTTGAAAAATAAAATTTATAAAATTTCAAAAAGTTGTTATTACTATTCATAACGGCTAGTTTTAATAGCATATTGTTGTTTAGTGAAACTCGGTATTGCGTACGACGCAAGCTATCGAGGAAGGTCGCGATTGCGTGTAAAGCAAGCCAAGTAAGTGTTGTGTAGAAAAAGATTCCATTGATGATTCATATAACATAAAAGTCTCGGGTGTTACATTCTACCCCCCTTAAAAAGAATTTCGCCCTCGAAATTCGTCACTTTGTAACAAACAGATGAGGATACTTCTCCCTCATCATATCCTCAAGCTCCCATGTAGCTTCTTCAAGTTGGTGGTTCCTCCATAAAACTTTCACCAATCGAGTGGTCTTGTTTCGTAGGACTTTTTCGCTACGATCCAGAATCTCTATCGGTTGTTCTTCATAAGAAAGATCTTGCACCAGCGGTACAACTTCTGAGCTGAGTACATGTGAAGGATCTGGTATGTACTTTCTCAGGAGAGATACATGGAACACATCGTGAACTTGAGAGAGATTCGGTGGAAGCACCAATCGGTAAGCTACCTTCCCAACACGATCCAGTATTTCTAAAGGACCGATATATCTAGGGCTCAACTTCCCCTTCTTTCCAAATCTCATAACCGTCTTCCAGGGAGATATTCGTAAGAACACTTTATCTCCCACTTCAAACTCTAGGTCTTTTCTTCGGTTGTCAGCATAACTTTTCTGTCGACTCTAAGCTGCTCTTATGTGTTGTTGAATAGATCTGACCTTTTCTGCCATTTCATCAACGAGATCAGGTCCTAATAGCTTTCTTTCCCCAACTTCATCCCAGCAAGTTGGAGTCCTGCATTTCTTTCCATAGAGAGCTTCATAAGGAGCCATCTGAATACTGGAGTGAAAGCTATTGTTATAAGAAAATTCCACCAAAGGTAGGTGTTGATCCCAACCTCCTTTGAAATCCATAGAGCAAGCTCTCAACATATCTTCTAGGGTTTGAATTGTTCTCTCAGACTGACCGTCTGTCTGGGGATGATAAGCAGTGCTGAAACTCAACTCTGTATCCAGAGTATGCTAAAGACTTCGCCAGAACTTCTAGGTAAATCTCGGATCTCGATCAGATATAATAGAAAGTGGTACTCCATGAAATCTTACCACTTCCTTTACATATATCCTGGCAAGCTGATCTAGAGAGAAATCCTCTCTAATAGCAATGAAGTGTGCAGACTTCGTAAGACGATCAACTATGACCCAGATAGCATTATTGCCTTTGGATGTTTTAGGAAGTCCTGTGACAAAGTCCATATTGATGTTTTCCCATTTCAATTCGGGTATGGGTAATGGTTGTAACATCCCCTTAGACTTTTGTCTCTCAGCTTTAACTTGTTGACAAACCAAGCATCGAGAGACATATTCAGCAACATCTCTTTTCATGCCATCCCACCAGAAGTACTCTTTCAGGTCTCTATACATCTTCGTGATTCCAGGATGAATAGAGAATGATGAACTATGAGCCTCATCCAGCAGCTCCTTCTTTAATTCGGGGATGGGAGGAACACAAACCCGATTCCTGAACTTTATTATCCCATCACAATCAAGGTTGAATTCAGGAACATTTCTCACCTTCTTTTGTAACTCGACATCTTCTTTCTGTGCCTCTTTAATCTTCACATGTATAGATGGTTGAACATTCATTTGAGAAAGATAAGATTTTTCCCCTTCCATTATAATTCCAAGATCCATCCTTTGTAAATCCATAAATATTGGATCTTTTGTGATCCTCATCATGGATAAACTAGCATGGTCTTGTCGACTTAATGCATCTGCCACCTTGTTTGCTTTCCCAGGGTGGTAATGGATTGAGCAGTCATAATCCTTAATCAGCTCCAACCATCTTCTTTGGCGCATATTCAGCTCCTTTTGTGTGAAAATATACTTTAAACTTTTATGACCAGTATAAATATCACACCTTTCACCATAAAGGTAATGCCTCCAAATATGCAAAGATTACCGCAGCCAACTCTAAATCATGTGTTGGTTAATTTTTCTCATGGATTTTCAACTGTCGTGAGGCATAAGCTATCACCATATCATTTTGCATAAGAACACACCCCAATCCCTTCTTGGATGCATCACTGTAGATCACAAACCTTTCTCCACTACAAGGCAGTGTGAGCACAGGTGCACTGGATAACCTTCTTTTCAACTCCTTGAAATTCTCTTCACATTCCTCTATCCAGACAAACTTAACTCCTTTCCGAGTCAACTTGGTGAGTGGATTAGATAATCGTGAAAAATCTTTTACAAAACGTCGATAACATCTAGCCAAACCAAGAAAACTTCGGATCTCAGTTACTGTTGTTGGTCTCGACCATCTTTCGATAACCTCTATTTTTGCTGGATCCACAGATATCCCCTCTTTTGAGATTATGTGACCCAAAAATGGAAATTTTTGAAGCCAAAATTCACACTTGGTAAATTTGGCATAAAGCTTCTCCTTTCTCAGGGTCTTCAATATAATTCTCAAGTGATCTTCACGCTCTTCCTTGCTCTTTTAATAGACAAGAATATCGTCTATAAAGACTACCACAAATTGATCAAGATAGTCTCTAAATACTCTATTCATTAGATCCATGAAGATAGCAGGGGAATTAGTAAGACCAAATGGCATCACTATAAATTCATAGTGTCTATACCTTGTACGGAAAGCCGTCTTTGGTATATCCTCCCTTTTGACCCTTAATTGATGATACCCTGAATGAAGATCAGTCTTGGAAAAGTATTGAGCTCCGCGTAGTTGGTCAAATAAGTCATCAATGCGTGGGAGAGGATATTTTTTCTTGATAGTGATCTTGTTAAGTTCTCGATAATCAATGTAGAGTCTCATTGATCCATATTTCTTCTTAACAAATAGAACAGGTGCTCCCCAAGGTGACGCACTAGGGAGTATGAATCCATTATCAAGATTCTCTTGGAGTTTCTTCTTCAATTCCTACAACTCAATTGGGGCCATTCTATAAGGTGTCTTTGAAATAGGCAAAGCACCCGGTATGAGTTCTATTGAAAACTCAACTTCACGATTTGGTGGAAGACCCGGTAATTCCTCCGGAAAGACATCATCAAACTCCCGTACAATGGGAATATTCTTAATCGTGAGTTTCTCACCAACCATTTGAGATAAATAACCTTCATTTAGTGGAATCAAGACCCATAAGATGGAAGGAATTTCCACTGGAAGGATATGTTCATCCTTGCATTGATAGACGATTGTAGATTGATCTGGAATATGAAATGTGACTTCCCTTATTTGGAAATTGATATGAGATCCATGTAGAGAAAGCCAATCCATGCCAAGAATCACATCAAATTCCACTAAAGGAAGGATCACAAGATTTGCAGGAAGCACTTTCCCACAAACTATGATCGGAGAAGAATTATAAACTTTTGATGTGACTGTTGTGCCATTAGGTGTTGTCACATCTAACTCAACATCTAATTGTTGAGGTAATACGGTGATACCCTTAGAAAATTCTTTAGAAATAAAAGAGTGGGTGGATCCAGAATCAAATAAAACATTTTCTACTTTAGAGTGGATGGTAAGTGTACCTTTCACCACTTCGTTATCATACACCACATCGCTGATAGAAATTGCATGTGACTTTCCTTTGTCTTTAGCCTTAAGATTTTGTTCACGTCGACCATCATCATCAACCCTTGGATTTGGGCATTGATTTGCATAATGCTCCATCTCCTTGCACTTTAAACATTGAAGTGTAGTAGGTTCATTCTGTCTATCCCTTCCTTTGTTTGCGTCATTAGACATCTTCTTCCCATTATCACGGCATTCAAATTCCTGATGACCTTCCTTTCCACATTTAAAACATTTAGTTGACCCTTTACGACAACTCCCTCCATGTTTCTTTCCACACTTTGAGCATAAGGGAAAGCTCATCTTCTTTTCAGTGTGCTCTTTAGATTTTTCTTTTAATTCCATCTTCCTCTTCTTATCAAACCCATGTGACTGATGGGTTACTCCAATCTCCATCTTGACTTTGTGAGCACATCGAACGATTTCCTCGTAGCTATTGAAGTCCCTTATGGCTAACGCCCTTCGAAGACTTGGTTTTAAGCCACTAAAGAATCGACCGATCTTACTCTCAGGTTGGATAATAATACCAGAAGCGTACCTTTCAAGTCTTGTAAAATTTGCTTCATAGGTACCAACAGATTCATCATCCCTTTGCTTAAGTTCAAGGAACTCTTTCTCCATCTTTGTTTGGAGAATACGAGGGAAGTACTTATTGAAAAATAAGTTCTTGAACTCGTCCCATTCCATAGACTCAATTTCATCCCTTTGCCTTGTATTCTTAATAAGATTCCACCATTGATCAGCATCTCCTTCCAAACGGTACACTGCGAGGATGACTTTATCATGCTCAGAACATTGAAGAACTGAAAATATTTTTTCAGTAGTACTAATCCATTGTTCAGCAACTAATGGATCAGTAGACCCGCTTAAAGAAGGTGGACGCTGCCTCATGAAGGATTCAACAGAATGTTGCTCCTTCCTTTGCTCGTTTGGAAGTCCTGCATGATTCATAGCTTGAGAAAGTTGTGTGAGCATGGCTACAAGATTTTGCATTCCATCTCCCATATCGTTTGGTTGCTCAGGGGGACAATCATTGCATTGCCCATCGCATTCCGCATTAACACGGTTCCTTCGGGTTCCAGCCATTGACTAAAACCAAGAAGAATAGTGTGAGCAACACTAATTATAATAGGAAAACCACATAATTCAAGAATAAAATTTTCATGCTTAAGGTGTTATCCTAGGTTATTCAAGGCCATTTCTAAAACACTAAGATTGTGTTCTATGCTTAGACTTATCCTTAGGGTTCTTACTAAGGCTTTCACATTCTAGTTTCCAAAGGTTGACTATACCTTTCCTCTGATACCAACTATAACGACCCATACTTTACATACATTATTAATACTTCAAAATTGAAGCACACTTATTACAACATATGACAAAACCACAAAGGACCGTATAGGTATAGTGTCTTTAGAAACTGGGAAACATAAACAACTGGTTCATAAATCTTCTACAGTGTATCCCATTTATTTCATCATATCTAGGGTCCCTTTTAGCATATTCTACTTAATATCCATCTTCCTGACCTGGGGAAAAGAAAACATAAAAGGGTGAGCTCAAATGCTCAGCAAGGGAAACTAAAGGAAATAAAAATCATATCATATCTTTTTTAAAATCATAACCTGCAAAAGAGATCATAAAATCTTAACATGGAATAAATCATAGAAGTGAAAATGAGATCCCCATAATCATAACATGAAACTTGAAACTTTGTGGCATGCACACATAATCATGGAAAATCATTTCTTGTTAGTCATGACTCATTGCCAAGACTATCTTAGTGGACAAAGTCCCTTTCTGAACCAAGTCACCCTCGTTCCAGTCCTGTTTCACTGAACCGGTATAACCTACCGTTCCAGCCATGTCTATCTCATGAGATATAAAACCTTTACCCAATGCATTGGAGGGAGATATAGGTCCCACCCATCTTATAATGAATCCTTTATTATGTGTGCCACATAATCATAAACCATACATCGTAGCGTAATCCACGTAATAAAAATGGGATTCTTAAACAACATGACATCATAAAACAATTCATATAAGATAAAAGAATTCATAAAAATGTTTCCATAACAACATAATCAAATCCATGTAATAATAGGGATAAAAAAAGAACCCTTTTATTTTCTTAAATGGAAAATAATTTTGATAAAATACTTGAACTCCATTCGTAAGGAAAATATCCTTTCTACTTCAAAAACATTTTTCCTTTCATAACATGTCATACGACTTTAAAATAAAAGAAGTTGATTAAAAATAAACTTGAAAACTTGTAAAGGAATCTTCTTGGAAATAATGTTTTAGAAATCCATTCATGCCGTATAAGTTAAAAAAACATTCTTTGTACTTTTTTCGGAAAAGTCAAAAAGTACCTCGTACGAAAAACGACAAAAGATTCCTTTAATATCTTTTACTAAAAACACACTGAAGGGTAAAATTGGATTTAAACAATTGTACGTGGATGGAAATAATATTACATTTTTAGGAAACACGGATGTGGATGATAAAATACACCCCAGTAAATTTAAAAGTATAAACAATCTCGGATAAAAATGAGATTGTGATATTTCCCTTACTTTAGGTCCGATTTGCTTTGTATGTGTCCGAAGCTCCTATATAATGGTTTAAATAATGTTATTGACTTATTCCTGAATCATACATATTTATATGATATCATATATGGTCATATTCTTAGCTTCTTGTTAGTAATATTTCATTGTTACTTGTTACTCGGGTCTTTATTGCCTTTTGTTCTTATGCGTGTTTTTTCGAATACATTCTTATTCTTATTTTAAGGTTATAGATACCATATATCCAGAATGGTATTGGTGTAACATATATCATATTTATTCATTCAATTCATTTATATAATTACTATGTAATGATGATCATGTAGAACGAGTCGCATCACATCGTGGAGACGGTATTCCGTACGTACGCACGAGTGATGATATCATTCCTATGATCGTGGAACTGTATTGGAGTATATATATATTATTTCAGTGTCAATATTACTTTATAATAATCATAAATAGTTACTCATTAGACCATTATACCCATCCTTGTAAAGTGGTGGTGGAAAAACAGATTACACCACGGCGTGGAGACGGTATTCCGTACGTACGCACGCGCGGTGATTTCATTTTTCCGTGGGATGGATAGAAGGTGAATTAGGGTTGTTTCATATTTATAATAACATATCAGTATGTAAGTAATACTGATGTTATTACTTTATCATGAAACAACTAAAGAAGAAGATGTTGAAGAAGAAAGAAATTGAAAAGATCGGTAATGGATATTACCTCTTCTTTGGAACGCCTCTTTGAATCCTCCACTTAGGGAACTAAGATTGGTCTTTGAAGAATACCAGGAACTATAGGATTATTCTAGGGAAGTGGAGAGGAGAAAATGGCAGGGTTTGTCCGAGCTTGAGTGCTCAAATTGGTGTGAGGAGGAGGGGGAGGAGGTGCCCTTTTATAAGGGAGGAGAGGGGCACCTTAGGAATATCTCAAAATATTATTATATATTAATGACAAAATCGGTTTATAATGGTTCCAAAGGGACTTATTTCGAAGCTAAAGTGGGGATGGGTCGAAATCCTATCAACCAATTGGATTTATACAAGTTTAGGGTATTATTTTAACCTTACAATTAGATTTAACTCTAAGTTAAATAATTTAACTTTTACCGTGTCTTTTTGTTTTCTTTCACTATATGGTTAATACACTTACTATAACATGCCAAACAAACCCCAAATTGTTTATTATTAATATATATATCCTTATCTAAGTCATTTGGCCGAACATTATATTTTTAGGAATAAAATAACAATTAATAATATAATATTTCATTTAAAAACTATTTTGTGTCAATTTTGACACTATTTGATATATGATTTTTTTGAAAGTCATAACAGAATTATATGTTCGAAAAAAGTTTATTAAATCAACATTAATATATCATAGTAACCTATAAAAGTAGTGTAATTCATAAAAAGTCTCAAATTACATTTATTTTGGTGTTTATAACATCAATTATGTCAATATTTCATTAATAGGATAATTACTACATCAGCATTGTGTCATAAATAAATTAAATTATTTAATGTCTAAAAATTACAAATAAAATACTATTATGTAGGAAATCTTTTTATATTTATAATGAATATATATAGTCGAATTTATCTTATGTATAACCCCATATTAAAAATAATTTACTTATTAAACTTTGATTTTAACTATTTTAACCCTTCTTTAAATAAATTAATAATAAATGTCCTAATCTAATCCAAGTGGGCCTAAATGGTCATATTTTTATTCCTAAGTTTGTTTTTGGTCGAATTACACTTGTCCAATATAATTAGGACATGTGTTAGGGTAATATTAATATCATATTTACCCTTATTTACCCTATTTACTATTAACCGCGGTAAAAAAAAGTAAAAAGTTACTATTCACAAAAAAAATAATTTTTATCTCATTGAACCAAATTTTACTTACTGATATCAACCGTGTCTGTCGGATTTTTGAAATTCCATTCACAGAAACGGTAAAATTAAGTTTTATGCAAAATTCAGTTTTTAACCTACCACTTAGTGGTTTCACTATTCATCAAAAATTGAAAGTTTTTCAGAAAAATACCAAAATTTCACCCTAGGCTAATTTCGATATTCTGAGTCCAAAAATGAAGTCCATTTTGAAAAATAAAATTTATAAAATTTCAAAAAGTGGTTATTACTATTCATAATGGCTAGTTTTAATAGCATATTGTTGTTTAGTGAAACTCGGTATTGCGTACGACGCAAGCTATCGAGGAAGGTCGCGATTGCGTGTAAAGCAAGCCAAGCAAGTGTTGTGTAGAAAAAGATTCCATTGATGATTCATATAACATAAAAGTCTCGGGTGTTACATCATGTCTCCTAGAAATGTTCCTAGTGTGTTGCCAATGAGAGCATGACTTGAAAAACACACGGACATCATGGAATAAGCTAGGCCAATATAATCCAGAGTCCAAAACATTCATAGTTGTCCATTGGGGTCCAAAGTGTCCACCACAATCAAGTGTATGAAAGAAATGCAAAACAGAATCAAACTCATGATCAAGAACGCAACTCCTAATTGCTTGGTCACTACACATGTGCCAGAGGTAAGGATAATCCCACACATAAAACCTAGACTCACTTTTTAAATTTTGGACTTGATTCTTCTTAAAATATATTGGGATTTCAGAGGAAACAATCTAAAGAACTAAATCATCATACCAAAGATGTGTACCTGAGATGGTATAAAGATGCTCATCGGGGAAAGTGTGCTGAAGTGGTACCTGGTCCAAGGTGTCACCATATGGTGTGTGAGTAAGCCTACTCATGTGGTCTTCCACCAAATTCTCTGACCCCTTCTTTTCCTTTACCTCAATTTCACACTCTTGAAGAAGGAGAATCCAACGAATAATTCATGGCTTTGCATCTGAATTTTTTAGGAGGTACATCAAATCTGCATGGTCAGAAAAAACAACTACTTTATATCCCAATAAATATGAAAGAAATTTATATTAAAAAAATATAATAGCAAGAAAATACTTTTTTGTTGTGGTGTAGTTTGATTGGGAATAATCCCACGTCCTTGATGCATACAAAATCACATTGAACGTCCCTCCATCCTATGAGATAAGACAGATCCAACCACAAAGTTGGATGCATCACACATATGCTCAAAAGAAAGGTCCCACCACGGGGGCTGTATGATCATAGGAGTGGTCAGACACTTCTTTAACACATCAAATTATACCCTTCATGAATCATCAAAATTAAATTCAATATATTTTTCAAGCAATCGAGATAATGGTAGAGCGATGTTTCGAAAATCCTTGATGAAGTGTCGTTAATATCCAGTATGTCCAACGAATGATTGAACATCACACACACACATGTAGGATATGGAAGGGAATAAATAATTTCTACCTTAGATTTATCAACTTCAATTCCATATTTTGAGACTATATGCCAAAATACAATTCCCTTTTCAACCATGAAATGACATTTTTCAAAATTCAAGAATAGATTTTTTCCAATACAACGATGCAACACATCACCCGAACTAGAGAGACATTCATAAAATGAGGATCCATAAATTTTAAAATCATCCATAAATACCTCCATGCACGTCTCAATGAAATATGAGAAAATACTACCCTAAATATATGGAAGGTACATGGGGCATTGCAAAGTCCAAATGGAATCCTTCGGTAAGAAAAGGTACCAAATGGGCAGGTGAATGTCATCTTCTCATGGTCCTCTACTGCAATGGGAACCTAAAAATAGCCATAGAAACCATCCAAGAAGCAATAATGTGTTCTAGTTTCAAGTCTCTAAAGCATCTGGTAAATGTATGGAAGTCGGAAATGGTCTTTACGAGTGGATTGATTAAGTTTCCTATAATCAATACACACTCACCAACTGTTGTGTACTCTCATAAGAATTAACTGATTGTTTTAATTTTTTTATAATAGTGAAACTAGTTTTATTTGGTACAACCTAGACAGGGCTAACCCATTGTGAGTCATAAATAGGTTAAATGATACCCGACTCAAGTAATTTTTTAACTTATTTCTTAACAACTTCCAAAAGTGTTGGATTAAGTGTCCTTTGTGGATGCCTAATTGGTTTATCCCCATCCTCCAAGAGAATCCTATGCATGAAAATGGAGGGGATAATACCTGATATGTCTGCCAATGCCCAACCAATTTCTCTAATGTTATCTCTCAGAAGATTCAAAAGTTTTTCTTCACGTTCAAAAGAGATATTGTTAGCAATTATAAAAGGTAATCTATCACCACTCAGTAAGTATGCATATTTAAGATTTGGGGGAAATGGCTTGAGTTCCAATGTAGGGGAGTGATGTATGGATGGACAAATTGACGCAACAAACATATCTTCATAATGAACATCGGTATTAGAATAAAAATAATCAAAATTAGAAAATAATGCATAAAATCCATCAGCATACCCAACAGCTATGTCATAATCAGAGTTTATATGATCAGAATTTGAATCCACATCAAAATAAAATCCAAGAGAGGTTTTTTCATCAAAAACAGGTGTGGAAGTACTCTTAGACATCAAACTAGAACCAATACTCATAATCTCCCTAAGCATAGTACAATCAAAATCCATAGATTTTTTACTTGTTGGTACAAAATGGGAGATTACAAAAGAAGAATGGTCCTCATAGTGGTACTTCATGGAGTCCATAACATTAAAAATTACAACTTCATCTCCAAACTCTAAAGAAAGTGTACCTTCATGAACATTTATGATAGTTTTTTCAGTTTTGAGGAAGGATCTACCCTAGATAATGGGAGCACGAGAACTTACCTAATCATCCTCTATTTTGAGCACATAGAAGTATGCTGGAAAGATCATGTCTCTTACTTGGACAGGTACATCCTCAAGGAATCCCGCTGGATATGCCATAGCTCTATTTTCCAATTGCATCACTACTCTCGTCGGCTTTAACTCACCAACCTGTATAAAAGAGAATACATAGTAGGGTATCACATTTATTGAAGCACCTAAATCAAAAAGAGAATCATAGAAGTGCAACTCCCCTATGGTACATCAGATGGTGAATGTCCCGGGATCCTTGCACTTTATTGGCATTGACATATTTGGTCTAATCAGGGCTGAGACATTCCTTCCAAGGTTGATCCTCTCATTTCCCTTCATCCCTCTTCAATTCGTGCAGAGTTATTTTAAGAATTTGGCATACCTTGGGATTTGTTTGATGGCTTCATGTAGAGGGGTGTTGATCTCAACATGCTTGAATGTGTCCAACACCTCTTTTTGCATCGCCTCTTTAGCCATATTCATTGTTTGAACAACCCTATTTGGAAAGGGAAGACGATTAGGAGAAACATCATCAATATTTTTCTTACTATTATCTTTCTCCTTGGGTTTCTCATTAGTTGGTATGGAGTGGGGTTTCTCCGGATTTGAGGTGAATACTGGTAGAATGATAGGTCGAGAAGCATCAGTTGTTTTCTTTCCGCTTCTCAATGTAATGGCACTGACATTCCCCTTTCGATTGGGAGTAGGTAGGGAAGGAAGATTTCCATAATTCTTACTTACCAGTTCATGGAAGGTAGTGGAATTATAGCTCATTTGAGTCTTCAACTCCCTCAACTCCAAACATTGACTCTTCAGCTCATTCTGTTGATTAAGAACAATTTGTTTCAAAACATTAGTAGTGTTAGAGTCTACCGTGTGTTGTAGATTCCCTTGTCGCTGACTTGTTGATGTTTGAGCTTCGAATCTCTTTTGGGGTTGTTTGAAACCCTTTTGGTCAGGTGGAGGCTGCTGGAAGTTTGGTTGAAAAGGGGGACTTTGTTGTTTCCCAGAGCCATACCTCATGTCTAATTGATCCTTCCACCCTTGGGTGAATATTGTTGAAAAGGATTCATACTTCTTTTGGGGATGTGGTTGTTGTTGTTTATGATTGTGTCCCAGGGAATACTGCTGCACAATATTCTATTTCATGTAGTTGGGGGAAATAGTCAATTGGGTGGCTTGTCTCAGTGAAAATTCCACAAGGCCTTGAAGGAGTGGGTTGGGATGTCTTTTGAGTTAAAGCAATATTCCTCACCATAGTGGTCAATTCTTCCAACTTGGTATCAATAAAATGACTTTCAAGAGAAGAAGGACTTACCTAATGTACTCCCCTGACATGTGGTGTACCTCTATCACCAAATTGATGGGAGTTTTGGGCCATCTTTTCGATCAATTCATGAGCAGCTACTGGTGTCTTGTCCACCAATGCACCTCCTACTGCAACATCAACCATGCTCCTCTCCATAGGTGTGAGTCCTTCATAGAAGTACTAAATGAGTAGTTTCTCACTAATTTGGTGATATGGACACCTTGAACACAACTTCTTGAATCACTCCCAGTACTCATACATTGACTCCCCTTGTGCTTGATTGATCCCCGAGATCTCCTTATGAATGGAAGTGGTCCTTAATGCTGGAAAAAATCCCTATAAGAAAAGTAGTTTCAAATTGTTCCAACATGTTACATCTTCAGGTTGTATATATTACATCTAATCCTTTGTAGCTCCATCAAGTGAAAATGGGAATGATCTTAATTTGATTTGATCATCAGATAAATTTCTAGGTTTTAGGGTTGAGAAAACCACATTAAATTATTTCTAATGTTTATTGGGATCCTCACCATAGAGGCCATCAAACATTGGAAGTAAGTGAATTATCCCAGATTTTAGTTCAAAGTCCGATTCGAGATTTGGGTATGTAATACGATTTTGTTGATAAATAATATCAGGTGCAGCCAGTTCTCTAATGGTTCTATTTAGGTCATTTTTATTATTTATATCCATTGGTTCTATTTTTATTTTTGAATTTGAATTGATTCCAAATTCAATGTTTCTAGAAGAGAGGAATTCACCAACTGGTTGAATATTGAAACTTCCTGTTGACTGAGATTGTATGATTCGAGCTCGAAGGCTATGTTGAATCTTAAGGTCAATATCTAAGAGATACTCGGGATTAGATCCTGTTATAAATCAAAAAATGAAAATAGGAAAAGTATACCATAAGAAAAATGAGAAGTTTGAGTTGATGGTTCAAAATAAAAGAAGAGGATGGAAAAAATGAAAACATGAGAAAGGGGAAAGATGAAAGAGAGAGGTGAAGAAAATAATAAAATAAATGCCTCTAAATGGTGGAATAAATTACTTGGCTCCCTGGAAACAACACCAATTTGAAAGAGTGCTATCGTGGGCACCCACAAATGATTAGTGTGATTTTGGGGGTACAAAGGTACAGCAGAGTGGCTGACCAAGGTTGTCTCTCAAAGGAGGAAGAGAATTAAGAAAAATAGAAGTATTCTAAAAATAAAATAAAAGATAATGAAAACACTACTTGAATGTATGCGGGCTAGTTATAGTTTATAAATCTTTAAGAAGTTTTCTGGAAGAAGATTGTATTTTTTTTTGTTTTGAAGAAAGTTTCGATTAAAATGACACAACAAGAAGAAGTTTTTTAGACAATATTTAAAAGAAGTAATCAATATAACTCTACCTATTAAATCAATTAATTATCATTATCATTTAAATTAACATCCACTTAATTATGATCCCTTAACTTGTTTACCCCCTAACCCTATGAGAATTAACCTTACCACAAAGATGAAGTGAATTAAACCCTAGGTTATCTTCGGAACATGTAATTGCAGCAGCCTACATTGATTGATGTTATAAGGATAGATTTTGGTCAGAGGTAAATTAAGGCACATATCCATTAATGAAATTATGAATAATTGAATTTAGGTATTATTTTTAACTCTAAAAATTAATCTCATATGGTTTTCAATTACCGGTTAAGGTTGCGCTCTCACAGTTCACACAATTTCTGACCTCGCGTGTTTTGTGTTAAATATTCAATTTCTTGCTTTGTTTTGTTCAAATTAAAAACGAAATTAATTGATAATATTATGTGAATTATAGTATATCATTTATTAAAAATAAATGAATGTATATGGTAAGAGATAGATCAAGTACTAAAAGACTACTCTTCCATGGGTGGCATAATCATCGTAGAAGCGAATTGTATTTGCAATGGTTTATAATGGGTATAACCTAATAAAGATTCTACTCAAGAATTCCAACCCAAAGAGGAAGATTAAGAGAATAATATATTTTAATAAAATAGAATAAATGAAAATAAATAAAATAAGTACAATGAAATTTATTACACAAACAAAAGCATTACAACACGAAGGAGAAGAAGAAGGCTTCGTCGAAGGGATGCTTGATTCAAGAGCTATCCTTATTGAAATGGTTGGATAATTGGAGTGGATCAACTTATCTTCTGACCTCAACTTCCAAATTCACATCCCAACCCCACCAAAGAAGAAAAACACTAATTTATAGAGTTGTGGGGAGGCCAGGTTCCAAGTGGTTTCAAGTGTGAACGGGGAATCTCGGCCAAATATTTTATTCCAGATTACACAGCACCTTTGACCACCAAAACACGTGAATAAGATGTCCTTTCAAAAGGATGATCTGTGCGAACATGAGTCATGTAGAGCCTCTCATAATTTGGTCCTAATCCAAGCAAGTATGAAGAAGTTATGGCTCAAATACAGAACCCATGTCCATTCTACTGAGTCCAGACCACCATTGATTTAATGGCCCATTTACTCCATCCAAATGCACTCTTTCGCTCTAGTGTCTTGAATAAAAGGATTAGAAAATTATTTTAGTAACACTTTTTCATAATATTATGTTCAAATAATAAATAATAAAATATTTATCTTTAAAATACTATAGTACATTTAAAAGGGTAAAACTAGAATTTTCGTCAAATTTTCAAATGAATGATCTCATCCCAAATATTTCATAAATGAATTTATTTAGCTTAATGTGAGTAAATTATATCATTTATTATAAATAAAATATTCAATAAAAATATAGTTTTATCAACTTCCCCACACTTACCCTTTTACACTCCCAGGAAAAACCACATAACAAGTAAACATCAATTTCAAATCAAAACCAATTTTAAAACACATATCCTTGAGATTCAACAATTCCACACCAAGAAACAAAAGATATCATTCCTCATAAAAAACCATTATTCCAAGTTCTTCATTTATATCATTCAATATATTTCCACTATATTTATCCTCCCATGCACAAAACACTTACCTCACTTGAATTTTCTCTTATCACACAAATGTCAATTTTTTTGCAATGTCTTTCTCATACAAACTCATACAAGGGTAACCATAGGCTTCATAAATTCTTAAATCACTACCCAATGTGAGTCAAGGACATATTTTTATCATGAGGACTTTTTAGGGTTATTCTGTGGCTTTCGTTTGGTAAGATTTAGATGTGAAAAATTCTGAGACTGAATGAGGAGGGCTTGACTCTTTTTGAAGCAAAATTGCATTAATCACATTTTCACATAAATATGGTCTCCTCCTTAATAAAAATAGCATTGATTCATGTTAATCATCATGAAAAATAAAGGAATGTGCACACTATTCCAAATTTCAGTAGTAACAATGTCAATTTTCTCGAACATGATTTTCTTAAAAGCTCTAGATAGTCACAACTTTCCCCCTCTATTAGAAGCTCGAGAAAGGCACAAATTATTTTATCATGAAAGCTCCAGAAATAAGAAGATTTCGATATAATTTTTTTCTTTAGCAGCAAACACATCTCGTCATATTTTTACTTTTCACCTGAAGAATCACAAAATGTGGTAGCACAACACAAGACTGCTTCCCCCACACTTAATCTCAACTAGATTATGCAATTTCACTTCAAATTATGGTTAAATCAAGCATGGTTTGGTTCTCTCAAGATGTGAGGTGAATGTAATGAATATGAAAATAATGGTTTAGAATCCTCACAGGAAAGTGGTTTCAAATATAAAGACGGTGATATGTGGAATGGGATTCAAAATTTAGTTTACTTTTCATGAAATTACTAAATATTTCAACATGAAATAAAGTCATTTCATTATTCATTTAAGCTTAGTTTCAATGGATAAATTGTTTCAATAATTTATATGTATTTAAAAATGGTGATGAGAATAATTCCAGCTCAAAAGGTTTAAAAACACACAGAAAATTGAAAAATATAAACACTAAATTTGAAAAACACACAATTTTTTTTTGTTTTTGTTTTTTTAAACAGGAAAAAAATTGAAATTACAAAACTAAAATGTTTCCTCCCCCACACTTAAAATATTTCCTTTTACTCAATGTGAACTCATGAGATTATATATGCACATGAAATTTATAATTTTAAATAGGAAAAATTATAAAAAAATTAAAGGGTTAAGAACAGCCTGATGTGCTCAAGTGATGATGGGGTCATGCAGTGTGATAAAATCCACTACATCAGTAGGATGTCCCTCAATGTAACTCTTCAAACGTTTCCAATTGACTATAAAGCTCCTTTATGAGTCCTCTTGTGTGATCTCCACTACACCACAAGAAAAAACATTACTCACAACATGAGGACCTAACCATCTCGAACACAACTTACCAGGCATCAGCTTCAGTCGTGAACTGTAGAGAAGGAATTTATTTCCAACATGAAACTCCTTTTGTTGGATCATTTTATCATGAGGTTATTTTGATTTTTCCTAATAGATCCTTGAGTTCTCATATGAATACAGTCGAATCTCCTCAAACTCTATAATTTACAGCTTCCTTTGGATTCCTGCTTGAGCCAAATCTATGTTGCATTTCTTTATAGCCCAATAAGCTTGATGCTCAACTTCCAGAAGGATATGACACGCTTTCCCAAAAACAATCTGAAATGGGGACATACCAATGGGTGTCTTGTATGCTGTCCTATAAGCCCACAATGCATCATCCAAGTTCTTGCTCAAATCTTTCTAATTTGGATACATGGTTTTCTACAAAATTTGTTTCAATTCCCTATTTGAAACCTCAGCCTGACCATTTTTTTAGGGTGGTATGGTGTTGATGTTTTCTGTGTCACCCCATATTTCCGAAGAAGGGAAGAAGAATTCCAATTGTAGAAGTGTATCCCTTGGTCACTGATGATGGACTTCGGTACTCCAAACCTACAAAAAATATGTGCTTTGACAAAGTCCACAACAACATGAGAATCATCAGTCCTGCTGGCCTTAGCCTCCGCCCATTTAATCACATAATCAACAGAAACCATAATATACAAAAATCGAAATGAACTTGGAAAAGGACCCATAAAATCAATACCCCACGCATCAGAAATCTCATAGAATAGTATGGGTTGTTGGGGCATCTCATGTCTCCTAGAAATGTTCCTAGTGTGTTGGAAATGAGAGCATGAATTACAAAACACATGGGCATCATGGAATAAGATAGGACAATATAATCTAGAGTCCAAAAAATTCCTAGTTTTCTGTTGGGGTTCAAAGTGTGCACCACAAGCAAGTGTATGACAGAAATGCAAAACAGACTCAAACTCATGATCGGGAACACACCTCCTAATGACTTGGTCACTACAAATGCGCCATAGGTAAGGATCATCCCACACATAAAACCTAGACTCACTTTTCAATTTTTGGACTTGATGCTTCTTCTAATTTACTTGGTTTTCAGAGGAAACAATTTAATTAACTAAATCAGCATACCAAGGATGTGTACCTGAGATGGTATAGAGATTCTAATCGGGGAAAGTGTCCCGATGTGGAACCGAGTCCAAGGTGTTACCCTCTGGTGTGTGAGTAAGCCTACTCATGTGGTCTTCCACCAAATTCTCTGACCCCTTCCTGTCCTTTATCTCAATGTAAAAATCTTGAAGAAGGAGCATCCAATAGATAAGTTGTGTCTTTTCATGTGGCTTTATTAGGAGGTACCTCAAAGCTGCATGGTCAGAAAAACCCACTACTTTAGTTCCCAATAAATATGAACGTAATTTATCTAAAGCAAATATAACAGTATAAACTACTTTTCTATTGTAGTGTAGTTTGATTGGGCACAATCCAAAGTCCTGAATGCATAAGAAATCACCTATGAACATCCCTCCATCCTCTGAGATAAGAGAGCTCCAACCGCGAAGTTGGACGCATCACACATAAGCTCAAATAGAAGGCCCCACTGCGGGGGCTGTATGATTGGTGGAGTGGTCAGACACTTCTTTCTCTCATCAAATGATACCCTTAATGAATCATAAAAATTGAAGTCAATATCTTTTTGAAGCAATCGAGATAAGGGTAGAGCGATCTTACTAAAATCTCTGATGAAGCGTCAACAAAATCTATCATGTCCATGGAATGGTCAAACATCACACACATATGTAGGATATGGAAGGGAAGAAATAATTACTACCTTATATTTATCAACTTCAATTCCATGTTGTGAGACTATATGACCTACGAAAATTCCCTTTTTGACCATGAAATGACATTTTTAAAAATTCAAGACCAGATTTTTCTCAACACAACAATGCAACAAATCACCCAAACTAGAGAGACATTAATCAAATGAGGATCCATAAATTGTAAAACCATCCATAAATACCTCCATGCAGGTCTCAATGAAATCTTAGAAAATACTCAACATGCATCTCTGGAAGGTACCTAGGGCTTTGCAATATCCATATGCCATCCTTCGGTATGAAAAGGTACCGAATGGGTAGGTGAATGTCGTCTTCTCCTGGTCCTCTCCTGCAATGGGAACCTGAAAATAGCCATAGAAACCATCCAAGAAGCAATAAGGTGTCCTACCTGCAAGTATCTCAAGAATCTGTTCAATGAATGGTTGTGGAAAATGGTCCTTACGAGTGGATTGATTTCGTTTCCTATAATCAATAGACACTCGCCAACTGTTTTGTACTCTCACAGGAACTAACTCATCATTTTCATTTTTTATAACAGTGAAACCAGTTTTCTTTGGTACTACCTAGACAGGGCTAACCCATTGTGAGTTAGAAATAGGTTAAATGATACCCTCCTCAAGTAATTGTTCAACTTCTTTCTTAACAACTTCCAAAAGTGTTGGATTATGTCTCCTTTGGGGCTGCCTAATCAGTTTAGCCCCATCCTCCAAGAGAATCCTATGCATGCAAATGGAGGGGCGAATAACTGATATGTCTGTCAGTGTCCAACAAATTTCCCTAATGTTATCTCTCCAAATATTCAAAAATAAATCTTCATGTTCAAAAGAGATATTGTTAGCAATGATAACAGGTAATCTATCACCACTTAGAAAGTATGCATATTTAAGATTTTGGGGAAATGGCTTGAGTTCCAATGTAGGTGGGTGATGTATGGATGAAGAAATTGATGCAACAGACATATCTGTACATCAGTATCAGAATAAAAATGATCAAAATTAGAAAATAATGCATCAAATCTATCAGCATACTCAACATCCATTTCATAATCAGAGTTTATATGATCAGAATTTGATTTCACATCAAAATAAAATCAAAGAGAGGATTTTCCATCAAAAACAGGTGTGGAAGTACTCATAGACATTAAAATAGAACCAACACTCATAATCTCCCTAATCATAGGAAAATAAAAATCCATGGAGTTTTCACTTGGTGGTTCAAAATGGGAGATAACAAAAGCAGAATGATCCTCAAAGGGGTACTTCATGGATTCCATAACATTAAATATTACAACTTCATCTCAAAACTCCATGGAAAGTGTACTCTCATGAACATTTATGATAGTTTTTTCAGTTTTGAGGAAGGGACTACCTAAGATAACGGAAGCAAGAGAACTAACCTGATCATATTCCATTTTGATCACATAAAATCATGTTGGAAAGAACAAGTCTCTTACCCGGAAAAGTACATCCTCAAGGACACCCACTATACATGCCATATCTCTAATTTCCAATTCCACCACTACCCTCATCAGCTACAACTCACTAACCTGTAAAGAAGAGAATACATAGTGAGTCATCACATTTATTGAAGCTCTTATATTACAAAGATCATCCGAGAAGTACAACTCCCCTATGGTACATGGGATGGTGAATGTCCCTGGATCATTGCACATTGTTGGCATTGCTAGAGTTAGTGTAATGAGTGCTGAGACATTCCTTCCCAGGTTGATCCTCTCATTTCCTTGATACCTCTTCAATTGGTGCATAGTTCTTTTAATAATTGGCATACCTTGGGATTTTTTTGATGGCTTCAAGTAGAGGGATGTTGATCTCAACATGCTTGAATGTGTCCAAAACCTCTTTTTGCATCACCTCTTCAGCCATATTTTTGGTTTGAACAACCCTATTTAGAAAGGGAAGAGGTTTAAGATGAACAACATCAGTCTTTTTCTTCCCTTTATCTTTCTCCTTGGGTTTCTCATCAGTTGGTATGAAATAAGGGTTCACCAGAGTTGAGGTGAATCACGGTGGAATGATAGGTGGAGAAGAATCAGTTGTTTCCTTCCTACTTCTCAATGTAATGGCACTGACATTCCCATTTGGATTGGATGTAGGTTGGGAAGGAAGATTTCCAGAATTCATACTTACCTGTTCATGGAGGGAAGTGGAAATCTTGTTCATTTGAGTCTTTAACTCCCTCAACTCTGAATATTGACTCTTTAGCTCATTCTATTGATTAAGAACAATTTGTTTCAAAAGATCACCAGTGTTATATTTTTCCTTGTGTTGTTGATTCCCTTGTTTCTGAATTTTTTATGTTTGATCTTTGAATCTACATTGGGGTTGTTGGAAACCCTGTTGGTATGGTGGAGGCTGCTGGAAGATTGGTTGAAAAGGGGGCCTTTGTTGTTGCCCAGAGCCATACCTCATGTATGATTGATCCTTCCACCCTTGGTTGAATGTTGGTGCAACAAAGTCATACTTTCTTTGGGGATGTGGTTTCTGTTATTGCTGATATGGTCTCCCAGGGAATAATTCTTCACAATTTTATGTTTCTTGTAGTTGGGGGAATATTCAGTTGGGTGGCTTGTCTTACTGCGAATGTCACAAGGCCTTGAAGGAGTGCGTAGGGATGTCTCTTGAGCCAAAGCAATCTGCCTCACCATAGAGGTCAATTATTGCAACTTCGTATCAATCAAATTACTTTCAAGAGAAGAAGGACTTACCTGATGTACTCCCCTGACATGTGGTGTTCCTCTATCACAAAATTGTTGGGAGTTTTGGGACATCATGTTGATCAATGCACGTGCGACTACTGGTGTTTCTCCACCAATTCCCCTCCTGCTGTAGCATCCACCATGCTTCTATCGATAGGAGTGATTCCTTCATAGAAGTACTGAATGAGAGGTTTCTCATTGATTTGGTGATGTGGATAGCTTTCACACAACTTCTTGAATTACTCCCAGTACACATACATTGACTCCCCTTGTTCTTTCTTGATTCCTGATATATCCTTACGAATGAATGTGGTCCTCGATGCTGTAAAAAATCTATTCAAGAAAAGACTTTTTAAATCATTCAAACATGTTACATCTTCCAGTTGTAAATAGTACATCCAATCCTTTTCAGCTCCATCAAGTGAAAATGGGAATTCTCTTAATTTGATTTGATCTTCAAAGACATTTCTAGTTTTTAGGGTTGAGAAGACCACCGTAAATTTTATCAAATGTTTATTCTGATCCTCACCAGAGAGGCCATGAAACTTTGGAAGTAAGTGAATTATCCCAGATTTTAGTTTAAAGTCTGATTTGATATTTGTGTATGCAATACAAATTGGTTGATAATTAACATCAGGTGAAGCCAATTCTTGAATGGTTCTATTTAGCTCATTGTTATTATTTACAGACATTGGTTCTTCTTTTATGTTTGAATTTTAATTGCTTACAATTTCAAAGTTTCCATAAGAGAGAAATTCACCAACTGGATGAATATTGAAATTTCACGTAGATTGAGACTGTTTGATTCGAGCTCGAAGGCTATGTTCAATATCTGGGTTATGATCTAAGAGATCCTCGGGATTAGTTCATGTCATAAATCAAAAAATGAAAATAGGAAAAGTGGACCATAAGAAAAATTAGAAGTTTGAGTGGATGGTCCAAAAAGAAAAGAAGAGGATGAAAAAAAGAAGAAAACATGAGAAAGGGTAAAGATGAAAGAGAGAGGTGAAGAAAATAATAAAAGAAATACCTCTAAATAGTTGAATAAATTACTTACCTCCCAGGCAACGGTGCCAATTTTAAAGAGCGCTGTTGTGGGCACCCTCAAATGATTAGTGTTATTTTGGGGTACTTAGGTGAAACAGAGTGGCAGACCAAGGTCGTCTCTCAAAGGAGGAAATTAATTAAAACATCTTTTTAGACTTCAAATGATTAGTGTTATTTTGGGGTACTTAGGTGCAGTATAGTGGCTGAACAAGGTCGTCTTTCAAAGGAGGATGTGAATAAAAACAACTTTTTAGAGGTATTCTAAAAATAAAATAAAAGATAATGAAAACACTACTTGAAATGATGGGGTTTGTTTATAGTTTATAAATCTAGAAGAATTTTTCTCGAAGAAGATTGTATATGTTTTGTTTTTAGTTTTGAAATGCGTTTCGATTAAAATGACACAACAGAAAGATGTTTTTAAGACAATATTTAAAAGACGTAATTGATCTAAATCTACCTCATAAATAAATTATTTATCATTATAATTAAAATTAACATCCACTTAATTATGATCCCTTAACATGTTAACTCTCGAACCCTTTGAGAATGAACCTTTCCACAAAGATAAAGAGAATTAAACCCTATGTTATCTTTAGAACAGATAATCGCAACACCCTGCTTTGATTGATGTTTTAAGGATAGCTTATGGTCAGTGGTAAATTAAGGGACATATCCATTCTAGAAATATGACTAATTGAGATTAGGGATTATGTTTAAACTCTAAAAATTAATTCCATGTGGTTTTGAATTACCGGGTAAGGTTGCGCTCTCACAGTTCACACAATTCCCGATCTCGCGTGTTTTCTGTTAACTATTCAATTTCTTGCTTAGTTTTATTCAAATTAAAAACTAAATTAATTGATCATATTATGTGAATTAAATTATATAATTGATTCAAAATAAATTAACGTAGAAGGAAAGATATAGATCGATTAATAAAAGACTACTCTTCCATGGGTGGCGTAATCATCAGAGAATCCAATTGCATTTGAAACAGTTTATAATGGGTATAACCCAATAAGGATTCTAATCAAGTATTCTAGCCCAAAGAGGATGATTAAGAGATGAATAAATTTGAATAAAATAGAAGAAAATACAATAAATAAAATTATTACAAATAATTTTATTACACAAACAAAAGCATTACAAAACGAAGGAGAAGAAGAAGGCTTCATCGAAGGGATCCTTGCTTCAAGAGCTACCTTTATTGAAATGGTTGGGGAATTAGAGTGGATCAACTTATCCTCTACCCTAAACCTCCCAATGCACGTCCTAAACCCATAAAATGAGAATAAAACCAATTTATAGAGTGGTGGTGAGGCTAGGTTCAAAGTGGTTTCAAGTGTGAATAGGGAATCTCAGCCAAATATTTTATTCCAACGTTAACCGCCCATTTGACCCCAAAACGCATGAATCAGATATCCTTACAGAAATATGATCCACTCTAAAATGATTAATGTAGCTATTCTAAAGTGTTTTTCCTGATCCAAGAAATGATGAAGATGTTATGTCCCAAATACATAACCCTTGTCCATTCTGGCGAGTCCATCCCACCATTGATTTAATGGCTCATTTACTCCATCCAAATAAACTCTTTAGCTCTAGTGTCCTGAATAAAACTTGTAGAAAATTACGTTAGGAAAACTGTTACAAAATATTAAGTTCAAATAAAAAATAATAAAATATTTATCTTCAAAATACAACAATACATTTTAAAAGGGTAAAACTAGAATCTCCATCAAATTTTCAAATGAATGATATAATCCCAAATATTTCATAAATGAATATATTTAGAAAAATGTGAGGAAATAATATCATTTATTACAAATAAAATATTCAAAAAAAATAGTGGTTTATCAATTATTATGTAATAATTCATTATTTCCAAGTTAAAGAAAAAAATGGGTTTTAAACCATTAAGTAAAAAATATAACTAATCATTAATTATGACTCATTTAAAACAATATCCTTTAGTTAATGATTTAATAAATGTTTTCGTAGAAATTTTTTAAGCATAACTACTATAAGATACTTGATTTTTTCACGAAAATTCTATTTTTATTTTTATATCAAACCATTTTAAATTCTAAACATGAGTCGTGTACCCGTTTGAAATGTTTTATGGATATTATTGGGAAAGTATAGGCGTAAACAATTCAAGGGATAATAATGGGAAGAAAAATAAATTATTGTAGTGTCACTATATAGTCAGTGGATATAGCAGTAACTATGTAAATATAAGGGAGGACTATTGGTGTGTGAGTGAAACCCACTAACCTACCAGTGAAACCTTGGTAGAAATGGATTACTACATAAATCCCAATGTCCAGCTGATAAAGACCCAAGGGCTATCTGATGGGTTTTCCAAGGGTATAAGAATTCTTCCATGCACCACCAGATATCCAATTGTAACATCCCTAAACTAATGTCCTCTATAACAGGAGACCCAAGCTTAGATATTACATGACCAAAGGTGTGCCTCCCTGTATGCTAGAGGATACCGACTAATAGTACATGTCTAAAATAAAACATGGGGAGATTATACCCGCTTATCATAGTAAATCCAAAATACGAGTAATATCAAACAATGAAATATCCAACAAGAAAAATAAATAATAAAATACATCAAATTTTGACAATAACTATGGATCCATGCTATAAAAATAAGTTGAATACGTTATATTTCAGGTATTCGTACATATAAAATGTCTAGTACCAAAACCATAAAAGATCCCAAACACAGTCATAATTACCATCCCAATCCTAGCATCCCATACTCTAACCAAACATCACATGCATAAAACTAACACCAAGTCCCTTACCTGAACATTAAACAAAAATTGGTAGCTTCTTCTCGGGAACCCAAGTGCCATGGAGGCCCAAGAAGGGATTGAGTACAACATATTAGGATATCCTAGATTGTTTCTAAATAAATAACTAGCCTATAAAATCGTGTGTAGAGACAAACAAGTTCAAAAAATAAACATAGAAATGAATGAAACATGTTCAAACTTAATAATTACCCATTTAAAAAAAAACTTTTATTAAGAAATATGCTTTAAATTTATATAATTACTAATTAATCATTTTATCCATCATGTTCTCTAGGGTCAATAAACCAACTAAACATGATCTGATCATATTTGAATTATTATCCATATCCTAAGGGGTTATCCACTTCAATCAAAAGGGAATTCACTAATCATAATTTATCGACATACCCTGGATCCTTAGTATAATAATTATGAAATTTCTATGTGTTTAGAAATCATAGAGCCTCAGTAAAACATCCAAACCACACCAAGTCCATATATTGGGAAGCACATAGCCTCAATCTGAAATCCCAACCATACATTACATTACACTTTGATTGGAGCCTCGTCCTATGTAGTCTCATCAAATGATATCATTATGTGAATAGATCCTTAATCCAACTCTCTAACCCATGCGTTATATGGGTATGGTTTAGATCCTTACTCCAACCTGAACCTTTGTAATATAACCTCATGTTAATACCCTACATACCACCAATCCAAGTCCACATGCTTATTTAAACATAACACATTTACCATTTACATGCCTTTTCTCATTTAAACACATGTATCATTTACAAACAAAACTAATTAAACACACATACCATTATATCAAATTCCCTTATTCCAATTTCGCAATAAGAAAAACATTAATATCAGTTTCATTTTACAAAACATGATAATATAAAAATCAACAAACAACATTAAAATCATCTTGAATCCACTATTTATAACAAAATCATAATATTTTTAAAACCAAAACATACCCCAAGGATTTGATTCCCATTATCTACCAAACATTATGGATTATTTTTCAGAAGAATTGTTTCGAAAACCCATTTAAAATCATCATTTTATGTTTATTAATAATAACCTATTTTTAATAATTTTAGGTCAACATCTCTTTTACAACATTACCCAATTTAAAAAATCAATTCATTCATTAAAAACCATGGTCCATTAAAAAACAAAAACACATCATTTAAATAATTTCAATAACCCAATGGTAAATTATGAATATAACAAGTAAATGCACTGGTTATCCAATAAACTGAACTCATATACCCCGAATACAATTCACCTCTCATTAATTTCCACAATTACATTTATTCGATGTTTCTAACTCATTTCACCATATTCAAGGGTTTGGAATACCCCAAGTGTATTCCTAGGTTTGTTCTCACAATATCGATGAACCTAATGGGGTTTGTGAAGGTTATTGCATATCAATTTAGGGACTAAATAAATTTATGTAGTTAAAGAAATTAAAACAAAACAATAATGTACAATGGTGCATCCACATACAGATTTTCAACAATGAGACTATGAAAATACACATTAAGTCCACCTACTTCTTGTTTCTTGATGAAAGCTTTCCTAATCACCACACTTGATTCAAACTCAAACATCAATTAAAGAACCCAATTAGAATCTACAAGAAAACTTATGGTTTTAGAGTTTTTTGTGAGACGAAATGACCCACCAATCCTCCTCCAAAAAATGGAAGTAAACTAAGTTAAATACTAAAACATAGGATTGATTCACACCAAAAAAACCCCAAATATCCCTGAATAAATGGATAATATCCCATGGAGTAAAGAATATCTCTTATTTAATCACCCTTACTATAGAAGGTATAATGGGGGAAAAACTCAGGAGGGAAATAAATACAATTTTGAGGGAAAATGGGAATTTTATTATTTTTAAGGGCCACCTGGTTTGACGCAACATGCGCCAACCGTGTGAATCACTCTATAAAAGAGGGGAAAAGTTGTAACATCTCAGGGAAGAACCCACACATTTTGGAAAATCATTTTGTTCAAGTACCCTAGCCTTTGTCCATGAGGAGGTCTACCCTTATAGTTTCCCTATCCTGGCACATAGTTAGTACTAACTGTGTACTAACTGTGTATTGCACCTGTTCATTACATCACCACATGGTTGGGATAAGGTGTCCATATAAAAAACTCATCTCACATGTTTCCGCTTGAACATGGTCATTCCATCACCACACTCGGACAAATGATCCAGTCATTTCTTGAAGAAATTTCCCCAACATGTTCCACAATCACATACCCAATTCCCCTCCATGGATGAATCCACCACAGAGGCAATGTTTCCAACATAAAAAAAATGAGAAAAGTCTAAATTACATCCCTAAACCCCCAAAACAGATGTTACCAACAAATTACTATACTACCCTAGGGGATACAATCGTAACACCTTAGGTCTATTCCTCTCAACAAATATTGGTCCAAATTGCCTGACACCATCTTTATTGGTTTCTAAAATACAAATGATGACCCAAGATCATTTCCACTCAAGGGACACATAGATTCCAACCAAATTTCCTAACCAACAAATCTCCACAACTCTAGGCCCAAATACCTTACATCACAAATGAACATTTGTAAAATAACTAAAGCATAACCATTACCTCAAAGTACCCAATCGATCAAACCCCAATAAAACACACATTACCATAACTATAACACAAAGATGGTTCTAACCCGATTCCATCCCACCCATACCACTACTCATTCCATCAAGTGACCAGTTTTATGCTATGGTGATCCCCCATTATAATAATTAGATTACCCCCACCATCTCCTATAATTGGGTACCTCCACCATTGAAAAAGAGACTAATAGAACCTCTACTCTACTTTCTGAGCTTAACCAATTTATATTACAACTCATTTCTCCCAAAAATCTATGAGAAAACCACCCAACACTGGTAATCATCCTTATCATCAGAACCACCTAGATTGAACATGCATACACCATCCATTTTCAGACTAAGAACAAATTGACTTCTCTCATGTTTGACATCATTTCTGAAGAAAAATTTTCATCAAAACATCAAACTAAAGTTTTCCTATACTTACCATGTTTTTTCCTCTTACCAAATCATGTATGAACATCCCCTACTAACTTATCTAGAAACCTGCCTATTTAATAGTAATCATGCTACCCATTAAGTCTACTTTTAGAACCATCTTACTTATTACATGCCACCATCATCCCTCAAACCTACCAAATTAATTCCCCAGTGACTGGTAAAACTTCACCATCAATTCATATGATACTCATCAAACTATTTTCATGCTCTATAGAACCCCTAAACACATCATTGATTCTACCATTGAGATTAATTTCAGGGGTACCTTGATCCTAAAGCCATCATTCATCTTGATCCACCACATTCAAATCCTAGAAGGTCTTATCAAAGGAACCCAAGTGTGTTTCTCACATGTTTTTCCTTTGAACCTATGTGCTACCAAATCCACTCCATGGCCCTCTCTACAAATAGATTATTGACATACAACTCCCTACCTTAGGAGTATAATTTTTACCATTTTACTAGAGAAATTTCAACCACCATAGTTCATGATTCGATCAGAAGATATACCCAAAAACTTTGACATGGTTGTTCAACCTTCACTACAGCAATAAAAAACTATCCCCTATTATTCATTCCCAGATTATGAGAATAAAACCCATGGCATTTATCAACTTTTGGCCCATCCCGAGGACCTCTCCTGTAACCAGTTAATGGTGGATTCCCCACCACACATCTCCACATATACCACTCCTTGATCATAGCCTTTAATGTGTCTATATCTATCCAAACCAATATTAGGTATCTAAGCATAAAGATTGATATCTCTTAGCATACTAAATATGATGAAATTATATTGGCCCTGATCTTCACTAAAGAAAAGTAAAATTAGAGTTCATTGATAAATGGCATCACACAATACCCATCACCGATTTTAACTCCCACTACGGGGAAACCTTAACAAAAACAATTTCATGGGAGTTACATATAGTCGATGTCTCATCAACACTCACTAATGAAAACATGATTGGGGTCTCTAAGTGAACTCACAACCACTTAATGACCCTCTCTTATGTTATCGTGAAACAAAATACCCTTTAGCCCGATCACTATTTCCCCACTTGATCTCTTCCAGCATGACCCTGGTGATTTACATGAAAAAATGACCACCACACAGCTCCACGGCCCAACTGTCATTATCATAATAAGAACATCCCATTATGATCACATAAATGAATACATGCATTTATCCCAATTTAACTATTCAACCATCTCCAATAGTATTGTGCCTTCCCACCATGTTCCCACATATGGACCACATCAGAGACCTCAAGGACTAGAACATTCCAATGAAAACACACTAAACCTGAATCGAGATCAAACAAGTTTTACAACATCATAGATAGAACCAAACACCTACTTACTCTTCTAAACATGCCTCATAGTCTTTCAGCCTTATTGGCCTCGACACATTCTCAACATTTCTTCTGATGATTTCTCCAGGGCATGCATCCATCTGTGGAGGACACGTTGAACTGTGTTTCCCCACATTCCCTATTTCCAATGGCTGACAGCATCTGTCTTTTATTTAGGGACATGTTCTCTTTGATTGAAATAGGATGATGGGATGTTGGTATCGTTTACCATGAATTCCTCCTCAGAACTCAGCGCCTATTCCGAGTCTCCCTCAATGATTAAGACATTTTTTGGGAAAATATTACCAGATCCATCTCTTTGTGTACTATGGTTAATTACATTACTTCTATTAGGACATTCCAAGGGGTCATGTCAGGGAAGAAACCTTCATTCGGGGGAGTAGTCATGTTGGACATTGTTGGTCTGTCTAGACTCTGGAACACTAATGCATCTGGGTTTCATCCCCTTATGATAGGGATTCTTGGGGGCATGAAATCCTGAGAAATACCATGTATAATGTGGGGAATAATATGTCAAGGGCATGTCAGGGTAGTTTTAATCATCTTCCTATTCTTAAAATAGTTTATACCACATGATTAACATCTGGTGGAGATGGTTCAGACTGATCAGAACACTACTAAGAGTGGATCAGATGGGTGCAACCCTAGGAGGGAGAACCTAAGAGTCCCAATAAATGGCCTTATCAAAACATTCAATGAAGACAGATATGAGTGTTCTTTGGTCCCTATAAAGTAGACACATGGGTTTACTATTGGCTGGGATTGATCCTCCGGGAGGTTTCCTACCTACCATGTCTTGAGATACAGGGATCAAAACCAAATAAGTATGAAGGGTGATAAATCTGGGTGTTCTCAGAGGATAGAAACCTAGAGAATATGTTGGGGAATACATTTGGATTGTGTCCCATCTTAAAAGGAATTATCTTGGGTGGATTACTATGGACCATGTAGGGATAATGCAGCTAGCTGCCCGATTTCAATTAGGAGTAGAAAGAATGTGGGTTATGTGATCTCTCCGGGATGTGGAATCCCGAGTAATAATCAGGATAGATGATGGAGGGTTGAATGAAATGGTTAGGATGAATTGTATGGAACCGACATGAAGATGAAAGTGATGTTGGTCTTGATCCTTAAAGAGACTTCCAGCGTATCCTTGTGGTGGGGAATCTAATTCCATGTAGTTAGGTGTTGGGGAATAGAATCAAGGTGTACACATAGAACAACGACCCAATGATATACTGAGGATTACACATGGTTAGTAGCCTGGGTTCGTCTGACACCTAAGGGGAGTAACATAGATGTAGGTCCCAACAAAGAGGACTATAATGGATGAACATTGATTGTGGACTACAACAGCATACCACTGGTTGGAGGATACAACGGCTTACCACTGGTTTGGGCTACAACGACTTACCATTGGTTTCGGCTACAATGGATTACCATAGTTTGGGGCTCCAAGGTCTTACCACTGATTAAGGATGAAATGGATTACCACTCGGTGGGGCTACAATGGCTTACCACTAGTTAGGGCTACAATGTCTTACTACTCGTTGGGGTCGAACCTCAGGGTGGCTTCCTATGTTTCATGTCTAGGAGATAGGGATCAAAACCCATGTAGTTCAAAGGTATATAGTTTAGTATCATTCTATATGAAAAGGGGGTGTACAATTTAAAGTCATGTAGGATGGGGGTGAACCGAAGTGAAGTGGTTGGGACAAATGGGTGTTGTTCTTGAACCTCAAGGAGGATTCCTACGTTACATGCTCGGCTAAGGGAAAGGATCAAAGTCCACGTAGTTCGGTATGAGGTATACAGTTTAACGTCTTGTGGGACCAAGGTGGACTAACAAGAATTGGAGAGACCAATGGGTGTTGGGATTGAACCTCAGGTAGGCTTCTAGTGTACCTTTCTTAGATAAGTTAAATGATCAAAGTCCACAGAGATCGGTAAGGGAAATACAGTTTAATGTGATACAGGATGAAGGTGGACTGATGTGAAGTGGTAAAGACTAACGGGTGTTGGTCTTGAACCTTTGGGAGGATTCTTATGTACATTTCTCGGATAGGTTCCATGAAAAAATCCCATGTAGTTCGGAATGGGGTATATACATTAACATCATGCGGGACAATGGTGGAACAATGTGAAGTGGTCAATACTAATGGGTGTTGGGATTGAAACATAGAGAGGCTTCCTACGTACCTTGCTTGGATAGGGTCAAGGATGAAATTCCATGTAGTTCAATAGGGAGGATTGGTACTTACACTGTAGTGTGTCCCAAGAAGGATTCCATGATCAGTCTTTACTCTTAACCCAAGTGAGTATTGCTATGTGTGACAAACAAGAGTCACTAAAGACCGGACGATCATGTTGTGAATGGTGTGTACATAGGGAATGAAGAGGGTCTTACACATGGATAGTGTCTCAAAGAAGAAACATGGGATTATGTGTGGTTATTTTCCTAGGGATATGGAGATTGGGACTTACTCTAGGATGTAGTCCTAATGGCGTTAAATCCCAGAGGGAGAGGGACGAAGGTCCCAGTGCCCATCTCCCCTCTAGTCTTCGGCACGAAAGAATAGAAGGATATTAGAGATCCTACCTTCCACAAGAAAAGCTAGGGGCTTACACAAATATGGTTTCCCTTCCCCACAGATAGACGCCATTCCAAAAATGAGGATTTAATTCCATGTGAGGAAGATCTCACTCATGTGAAGACAAGCGGGCATGGAGAATGTCCAAGACAGGGCACCCTTTGTATATTGCACGGGGTGAGGCTACAGTTTAATGTCATGTGATGAGGAAGATGGTGCTTTTAAGTTTAATGTTCTGCAGCTCGAATGAGGCGGGATCATTCTACACCCCAGGATGTACATAACTAATACCCACCCCCCCTTGGGGAAGGGAAGGCATCAACAATGCCACAGTGAAGTAGTGTTATGGAGTGATCCATTGAGGTGTCCACATTAGTGTGGCTATGAAACAGATAAATAACTATTAGCATACCTATGTGAAAAAGCATGGGGATAATAAACACAATGTGAAGCACCTCCCAAGGGACCTTGAAATCACATTGCAAAAACCTAGATGGTCATATGGGAGAAGGGTTTATACAGAAAAAGGGTTCACCGGAAAGGACCCTGCATAGATCTGGTGCTCCATAGAATGGAAGGACTCCCTAAAGGGGTATTCTCTACAAAGTAGGTTGTCCTAGAATAGAAATGGAGTACAAATTAATATAAAGGGTGATTTGTGAAGTATACAGGATTTCACAGAGTAGGACTCTATAGAGCATGGATTCCCTGAAAAGCATTGCACTGTGAAACAATGTACTTCGTGAATCACAGGGATCCTGTCTTAGCATATTGTGTACATGTGCATGGATGGTACTTCATGAAACATAAGTTATTTGTGAAGATGTGAGTCCCCTTATGGATCTATTTCCTTTACAATGGCCTGTGGGAACCTCAAAGGGAATCCCTATTTGAAGATGGGTCAGTTTCGAGCTACAAGAAATATACTTTGCAATGCTCAAGTACCTTGAAGACCTCATCTTTTTCAATGTTTTAGAGAGCAGAAGGTGGTTCATGATTTGAGAGGTGGGAGGGAGAAAGGATGGAATATCTATCCTTTGGGTCTGAGGGAAGCATGTTATTTATAGGCAAGGGGCAGTGCAGAGCAATGACAGCTCGTTGCGAATCCACATGGAACTATATGATTGGCTACAGATTCCATCAAGTTTGGTGTAACTGAGGAGAAGACTGTCATCCCCTCCTCAGTACAGATCCTTCATTAATTCCTTCTGCAGATATCGTAGAGACATCTGCCATGTTTGAATGGATTTCAGAGCTGATATGGTTTCCTCTTCAGCATGAAGCTTCCAGTCAATTGAATCGTAACAGTAGAGCCTATCGTCTTTTTACTATGTGGTGACCGTAGATGATGATTTGGATTTAGGAAACCCATGGTTCTTAGGGGGATCCATGAAGGAGCTTTGTGAGGTAGCCCCTTTGTAATTGGTTTTGTCTTTATCTTTTTTCCCGTGGTATACATTTTGGTGCCAACAAATTCCCTCCCTCAAAATTGGGGCTAGGGAGAAAATGACGGTGTAAGTATGAAGTATGATCGCCAAAAATATTAGGATAATTGCAATTAAAGTTCATGAAGTAGGGTCATGATGCGGAGAGGTGACATGTTGGTTGAGTTCACCATGAAGCTCCTCACAGCTAGGCATGCCATGAAGCTCAGATTTCTTTTCCTATAAATAGGAGAGGTTGAACCCTCTTCTGTCCTAACTCATCTCTACATTTTTTTATTATTCTCTCAATTTGCAATGCTCTACAAACTCTATGACTGCTCTTTATGAATCGGGTCCTTTCTTCTCTGAGGTGCATAGTTAGTATTCATACTATGCGTTCATGTGCTCTTCAACTTGTGTCTACAAGGTGTGCAGCAGGGCTCTGCAACATGCTTCTACTGTCAAACTCCATGAACATGCTCCGAAAATGAGCTCTGCGAAGCAGAACACCAAATTAAAAAAATTTCAAATCGAATGGCTCATCAAGGAGATGCCAGGGAGTCCTCGAGGATGTTGTCCGGAGGGCTGGGATATATGATAACGTAGGTATCATGGAATGTGTGTGGAGCTATTAAGACCATGAATCTCTTGTGGGGATACCGTCAGAAAGTTAGAAGAACTGCCCTCTATAAAATAAGGTTGCCTTTGTATGTATTTAGTTTGAGGGAGGATGTTTTCATCCCTGAACCAAGAAGGGATGAGCCAGTCTACTAGTTCTGTAGTACATCGTGCCATTGCCAGTTGTTTAGGGTGGATGAAGGTCATACTTGGGAGGATTATATGCTCGTCAATGACAACTGGATGTAAAATCATGTGAACAATATCGATGGGAAGGCATTGCAAACAGAGGTATCTCCCCCCTCCCCCACTATACCACACCATTCTGAAGAGGCCTTGGGGAACCCATAGAAGGGCTGAACCAATAATTGGGATCTGCACCAGGGTAAAATTTTCACAGATGATTGGTCCTAGGATTATTGTGAATGTTCCTACAATGAAGAGTTTGAGGTAGATCTAAGGCTAGAAGGCCTATATGAGGTGGCTTTGGCCTCCCCATTACATATCTACCAGCTGAATCAATTGATGCCAGAGTTGCTGAGCAGGTGGTTTTCAAGGACCAACACATTCCATTTACACTATAGAGTGGTTGGTATCTCCATCTGCAACCAGTACCAAATCTCAGGGATTCCAATATTGGGGGTGATTTATGATGAGTTCCTCCCCAATACGAATACATGGGAGGACCTGAAGGAGATATTTCCACTGGTAAAGGCATTGGTGGGCCTTATTACAATTGAGGATAAATAGTTAGTGAGGGATTTACATTTCAAGTGGTGGTTCAATTGGTTCTTGAATTCCCCCTAGATATGGGATGTTTCCTATGAGGCCTCTAACCTGCCCAAGGGGGGTTCAGGGATGAGAACTCCTACTGGCGACTCTTGGAGGAAATCCAGTGGAAGACCTGGGGGTTTAGAATCAACACTGAGCAGAAATCAGTGGTTAGGTGGGTTGCATTCATTTTGACGCTCATATATTGCTGGATTCTGTCGGTGAGGGACATGAACATGGGCATGCGGCCAAGAACGATTAGCATGAATTCCATGTGGGAAATAGGGGAACATGTCAATCTAGGGATCCCGATGATGGAGAAACTCTACAAGGTATTGTGGCATATCAGTGATGGGAAGAATCCACGATAGTTATGAATTCCATTTCATCTTCTATATGGATGAATATCGACACAAATTAGTGGAATTTATGAATACCTGAACCCCATTTCTCCTCCAGGGTCGGACTTCTAGTTAACCATACGGAATGTGGTCGGGAGTTTCTAAAAAAAGGTGACCCCAACATTGGTGTTGAACCAGGATTGGAAGGTAAATGAGTTTAAATTACAACCATTATCATTTCTAATAGGTGTGTTCACTTATGATATCTGGGGAACAGATGAACATTAGTCCTACTTCATTTCCTTTCGGGATGGAGTTTTGTTTGTTCCGGTTGATCGTGGGCCTCTCTATGATTTGTAAAGCCCGCATCACATCACTAGGAAGTTACATTGCATGTATAGGATCAACCTATTGGTATACTTGGGGGTACACAATGAGGACCCTCCATGTGTGATAAAGAACATGTGTCCCATGTTTACATGAGAGGATGGGAAGATGCAGAATGATATGCCTCTGCCCACAACTATAAATGGGTTGGTGAAGGGGTATTCTATGAGTTGGGAGGCATCCTACTTAGGGGATATGCTAAAGAAGTGTACCATTTGTTATAATTATAGGGTTCCTTATAAACCTCAAGGTCAGGGCCAGAAGGTGGAAAGAACATCACGTGGTGGTAGGGCTATAGTAGTAGTGATACCTGCACAGACTGAGTGGAAGGGAGTAGTGTCAAACCTGGTGGTCTCGGAGGAGCATATTCATCGAGAGGGGAGGCCAACTAGGGGTTTTCGTAGGATATCCAGTCATGATCTGAGGAAGTGGTTGTTCCATAAAGATATTCCAGAAAATTATATCAACCTAGAGGCCAAGGACATCTGGGATGTTAACATGAAATTTCTAAACCATTCCTAGATGTGGAAACATTTGAACCACCTTGAGATGGATTTGGAAAGAATATGTTGTGAAAGGGCTGGTTTAGAGTATCTCATGCATATGGGGAGTATTTTATCCCCATTCTAGTGGAATTCATGCACTCTTAGGGTTCTTAGTGTCCAATGAAGGTTCGAGTGAAGGTTATGGTCGATTGAATGACCCCTCTTTAGTTGTTGGCCACTAAATTTAGGGGGTACTTACCTCTACCTGATAAATCAGAAGGGTCCTCTTGGGAGGAGTAGGCTAGTAGAGGGATCCCTCTTGAGGAGGGTGAGGTTGCAAATTTAGAACTGGATGTGTTTGTAGAGGCACTTGAGGTAAACCCTAAACCACTTTCTCGTAGTCCTTATCCAGGTCATTTTGGACTTATCACCCAAAATTTTACCTCTGCAGGAGGGCCTCATATGAAGAACCCACTTCCACACAATAGTAGATGTAGCCATACGAGATTCAGGATCTGCACCAGTGATGATGAAGATTATCATTCCTAGTAGGGCTATGATACACAGGTTGGTTCCCCCAGAATCTTTTTATTTACCAACAATATACACGGGTCCATGCCTTGGGGTCCTAGCGGAAACAACTGAGAGAAGATACTAGCTCTTTGATCTCTATAATTCTACTCCACAGACTTTGTAATTGTCCTTTATTGAAACAGTACAACTATCACAAGTGTATTATGATGTGTGAAGCCCATAAAATGGAATGGGATGCCTTGGAGAGGACATCTCGAGCCCCTTGAACAACCCTTTTCAGGGAATGATGGTGGTCATGGAAGCGGAAGTCCATACTGACCTAGTCGCAGTGCTCTCGATAATAGGTGGGACCGACAGTAGGACAGATACTTAAATAATTGAGGTAGAATCTGAGGAAGGGATCAATTAGATAAAATAGGACCTGGCGTACCCGATCAAACACCAGATGAGGACCCTACTGATGAGTTCTTGGAGGCATTCCCCGCATATCAACATTTTGACCCCAAGGACCAGGATGAGATGGCTTCCGATGAAGGAGGATATAAAGGTAGTTTGTCGCTGGTCATGAAAGATGATCAAGTGCTTCATTATGGATACCCTATAGGCGAAATGGATAGATCAAATGGGGAGGCTTCATTCCTAGATACATGAATTATGCACTAGAGGATTGGATGTCTAACGTACTCATATGCTTATCCACGATTTCATGGAAGAAAAGATACCATAATATGATCGGGGACTTGGTGTAGGCCAAAAGTAGAGGATGTCCATAAACATCAAGAGACTCCAATAGACTGAGAATGTAATCTAGAACTTGAGGGTGTGGGTGAATGAGTAATCTTATTTCATATACACACAATCGGGGATTGTATTGCGGATGAACTCCCAGTTGGGAGAGGCTGAAGAACATATTAAGTGTGCCCCTAAGGAGATGGTGATCATCCGAGCTGAAGAGGAGCGGGACCAAATCCCAAATGATGAACTACATCTCATTTCCATCAATGATGACTTTTAGCTTAAGATAGGACAATAGACTATGGAATCCACTAGCAAGATAATGGAGGAGCTCGAATGCTCTATCGAAGAGGTTAACCCATTCATGGGAGGGACTGAACTATGGGCCATGTGATGTGTGTAAACTAATAAATGTACCTTCATTCCTGGCTTGTTTATGTTGAATTCTTGCATGAGTTATACTAGTTTTCATTGGTTTTTCGCTTTCTATCACATTCTAGAAAAATCCAGTGAGTAATCTCTAAGCTCGTGTGGGTCATGCCAGATGTGAGAAACAAGGTATGAACACATTATTATTCCATCTGAATATGAGAGTGAAACCAATCTACAGGAATTTGGGGCTTGAATAACCGACCCGAATTTATGGGAAGAAAGAGGGAGGCCTCACTAGAGAAGGAAGGTCTCAGGGAAGTTGATGTTATTTTCCCAAGGTGCTTAAGTGAAAAAGTGGGGTAACTCTAGGGGTGTTAAAATAAATCATAACATAGGGGAGTGGTATTTTTGAATCATGATACCCAAAATTTAGAACACTATAGGGGTGGTATGACAATGAATGATTAATTTTGATCATGTTAAAGACATAATATTCATATTGTGTTAGCCTGAAATGGGGATAACAATTGAGGGATGACCACTGACTATGTTCGAGACACAAGGCCTAATGCAAGATGTCATCCATTAGCCTTCTTGAACATTATCCCAAGATTGTAGGCAATCTATATGCTGAGAATCCATATTATTAGTGGGTTTATTTAGGTATGAAAGATGATTAGGATCCAAATAATTGGAACGAAAATGATGGAGGGTGGAGTGATGGGTTGTTCAAATGGATTCCAACACTCTTGAAATTACACCATCGTGATGAAACACACATTAGGTGAGCACATCAATCTGATAAAGGATCATACATACTTCTAGACTGGACCTCTCTGGTGAGGACCTAGAATTACTTGTAGTTTTTCATCTTACCAAAGATGATGGATAACATAGCTTTAAGGTCATACTACATGAACCATGGATAATAGTTTAAAGGTGCTTTGCACAGACTGCAGGCTCCTAGTATAAGGTCATAGAGACAATACAATGATCGGGGCTGAGGGGCCAGAAGGGTTAATGACACTGGGCTGGACCCATGGTGAAATTATTGGGAATCTCTATGTATCCCATAAGAATGAGAATAAATCCAACATAGTTCTTGAGCAGAGCGTGGTTAGGGACCAATGATGGCTGGGTCAATCCTCTATGGCGAGGAAGCTGATGCATCTCATAATTATCATGGGGAATCCAGAACTTTTTCAGTGTAGGGATGAATTTTAATGTCATGTGTCAAGGACATGGTTACTCCCCAAATGAAAAATTCAGCATGGTATGTATCCCGACGTGACTGTGGACCATAGGAGTCTGCATAAAAACATGTGCTCCTAATGGGATTCTTTAGTCCATAGACCAGAGGTGGACTGACATGGGTCTCAAACTGAGGGAAAGTGATCAGGTGTAACTAATTATCCCATTAAAATGGGATTCAAGACCTACATAGTTCTTGTATTTCAGTTTAACGTCATGTGAGATGAGAGGATTACAGGGATCAGCTGTACCAATACACTTCCTACTAAAACTACTAAGCCCACGTGAGTCATGCTCAATGGGGGAAACAACGAGTAGTGGTGGTATTTTCCTAGAACAGGGAGGCACACATTAGGGTAAATGGAATTCTAGGTGAATAACATCCAAAATTTATGGCCCACTTTCTTAACACGCATTAATGCATGGAGGGATAAAACCGAGTGTGTTGGAATTCCACTTGACCATAAGGAAGTGGAAAGATGTGAATCATGGCGCTTGAGGTATAGATTGTAATGATGGAAGAGGGACGATAGGGGACATATGTTGACCGTGTTTGAAATACAGCATCAATTTCATGTTAGAAAAATATGGGAATATAGAAATGAGGGTTGACCGCTAACCATGTTCGAAACATGGGACTTGTCACAAAATGTCATCCGAGGTCTTCTAGGGCGTTGGGCCATGATGGTAGGTGATCCAATGTGCCATGAGACCAGGACATAGAAGGGGTCCCATTAGATGTGGAAGAGGATGGAGATCTAAATAAAGTTTCACGAATTGTGGACATGAAATGAGCTAATTTCCATGTCGAAATTCCACACTCTATGCTATTTTCCATGATTCATTTGAGAACACTAATGAGATGTGTCAAATAGTGGGAGTAGAATCCCTTTTCAAGGAAAAGGCAGACACATGGAACAGTTATTGCAAAAAAATGATGTGAATTAGAACCCAAGAGGTACTCAATAAGACATGATCCCTATAGATTTTAGGCCAAGGGTCCAAAAAGAGGACAAGATTTTAGATACCTGGGGTTGGTCCCAAAGACAAAATGTCTGGGTGTTCCTACATATCCCATCAGGACAAGAATCAAGACAAACATAGTTCTAAAAGTGTTGTGCAGTTTAATGCCATGCAACAAGGACAGTTCAGTCTATGTTTTAAGGTCTTAGAGCTGAAAACGTAATGGAAAAGAGAAAAAGAGACACATGGTGCAGCTATTTCAAAACCCAATATGAATGAGGACAGTAGGAGTCTGTATCACCCCAAGTGCTCCTATAGGTGATTTTAGGTTGAGGTTCCAAAATTAATAGCTGGGTTGGGCCCGAGGAAAAGTTCTAGGGTGTTCCTACATATCCCATTATGATGGGAATCAATCCATATGTATTTCTAGAGAATATCATGGTTAGGGACCAGCAATAGGGACAATAGTTTCATGCGGGTTTGGTCCACGTAATAAAATAAGTGACATTTGATAAATCATGTTTGTTCTGAAGTATGGATGCATTTTTTTTGAAGCAACGACCACAGGATGAAGAATTTGGCCATCACATCTGGAATCAACCCATATGTGGTCCTTGAAAAAATTTATGGTGGATAACCGATACCAAACATGATGTCCCATCGAGTGAGGATATCACAATATAGTGTCGTTTTTCATCTTAAGGTCAAGACAATAATGTCTTAGTTTTGGATCGTACGATAGGACAAACCCATGAATTTTAACATCATGTAGTAAAAACTCAATAGTTTAATGTAATGTGGAACCAGGAAACATTTTGTAATGCCATATGTATTGGATGCATATAGATAAAATGAGTTTTTAGAGGGGAATGTGCATGAGGATGAGGTCCACACCACACATGGTGAAATTTTGGGGAAGAAAACTCAGTAAAAGGGGCCAGAAAAGGACTAATAATATGGGGTTGAACCCAAGGGTGAAACATCAAGGTGTTTTTACATATCCCATGAGGATGGGAATCAATCCATACGTAGTTTTGAGAGTTCAGTTTAATGTCATCTGGTACAAGAGGTAGGAGAGACTAGCTCCTATAAGGGGAGTATGTGGTGTGGCTATTTCACACCCAATGTGAATGAGGAAATAAACCCACACACACCACACCCTGAAATCCATTGAAATCTAGGGCCAAAAGGTCAAACATATTAGATAATTTTTGTAACATGAGAGGGACCCAAAGACGAGATGTCAGGGCATTCCTACATATCCCATAATAATGGGAATAAATCCATTCGTATTTCTTAATGATGTCATGGAGTTTAACATCTTGCGGAAAGAACATAGAGAGATCTTAGTTTAAGGACTCATATCTCAGACCAGAGAATTGATACTATTATAAATAGGTGCAAACCCAGATGAAATCCCTAAGATCATGTAATCCACACTCCACGTGGGAAACAAAGAAGGAAAAGGTATCTACAACATGTGGAATATAGGAAAGTGGGATAATAGCGAGGAACCTAAAATGCCAATTCACCATGGCCTTGTCCTCTAAACGTGCAAAAAACACTGAGGGATAACACCAAGTGTGTAAAAATTCCACTTAGACATGATGGAGTGGAAAAGGATGTGAATCATCCAACCAATATTAAGGGCTTCCTAAGTGTGGCAAGATGATGGAGGATAGCTGTGTACTGTGTTCAAAACAAAACATCCATATCATGTGACCTAAAATGGAAACAAAAATTGAGCGTCGACTACTGAACATATTCTCAACATGGGCCTTATATGAATTTTTCATTTCAAATTATCGAGGACGTTGTCCCAAGGCAGAAGAAGAGCACTGGGGACTAGAATCTAGGTTGTTCGGGGGTCTTTTCAAAAGTGAAAGATCATGAAATCCCAAATTAAGGGGAACATGAAGCCTGAAAATGGGTGATAGCATGTCTCTTTAGAATCCAAAAATCTATGTATGGATCCAGAGTTCTCTTGGGAACATTGGTGAACTGAAAAAGAGGTTAGATGGGCCCAATTTAAGAGAAACTAACTCAAAACGATGAGTGGAGAACAAGGGGAGGAAGAACTCTTAAGAGGGAGAGGTATGTGGTGTGGTTGTTACAAACCCAAACATGAATGAGGACATAAGACCATACCACACCACATACCCCCTCTTAGATGACTCTGGCTAAGGGGCCAGAGTGATGAGGAGGTTTCTAAGAGACACGGCTCGACCCGAAGACAAGATGTCTGGGTGTTTCTATGTATCCTTTGAGAATGGGAATCAATCCACACGTAGTTTTCAAGATTCCATGAATTTTAACATCATGTGGTAAGGATGAATATTAGAGGGGTATCTCGATGAGGAATGTGTATGGAATGGAGAATAGCCCAATATAAATGAGGACATAATCCCACATACACTACACCATTCTTAATTCTTGGAGGGAACTCGGGCCAAGAGGTCGAGAGAGGGAATAAATAAACTGGGATAGACTGGAAGACAAAATGTTTGAATTTTCCTACGTATCCATCGAGGTTGAGAATCAAGAAAAATGTTGTTTTCAGATATGTGTTGTAATTTAATGTCATTCGGAAATTATGATAGAGGGGGATATCTCCAAGGAAAGGGATACATTGTTTACTCTTGATAAACCTGATGTGAATAAAAGAAAACAAAGCCTTCACCACACCATGTGTTTGGAGAAGCATGTTGGCCAAGGGGAAGGAGACAAGGGGATATCTTATACATCAGGGATAGGCCTATAGTTGAAATTTATGGGTGTTCCTATATATCCCATGTCTATGGGAATCAATCCATAATTATTTCTGAAGTCATGCAGTTAAACATTGGGCGGTAAGGATGTTGGATGATAGAAGAACTGGAGGGACACATGGTGAGATCATTGCAAACCTAGTGTTGATGGGGCCAACGAAGTCTTCATGAAACTGTGTGTGATCCTTTAAGGGAACTACACTAAGGGGGTAGTCAAAATGAAGGATTTGGGGGCTGGACTCTAAAAAGAAGAGTCAGGGTATTCTTATGTATCCCAAGAGGAGGGGAATCAAGACATACATAGTTCTTGAGATGCTTTTCTATTTTACGTCATGCAGTAAGGGTGTAGAGAGATATTAGTTAAAGGTCATAGTGCTCAGACCATTTTGCAGTTTATCATCATGTGAGGTGGGTTCTGGTAAGTTTTATGTCATTTATCCTAAATGGATCATTCATTTTAATGTCATTTGAAGAAAAAGGTATAGTATAAGGTCATGTGGGACCATATACAGTTTATCATCATGTGGGATGAGTACCGAGTAGCTTTATATCCTTCAGCTTCAATGGATCACAGATTTTAACATCGTGTTATAAAGTTGTCATAGTTTATAATCACATAGGACCATTTTAATTAGGCAGAGTATTGCATGAGTAACTTGGATTTGGTGTGAGGAGTTATACTCTCACCATCCATGGTAACTAGTGAGTATGCTCTATTTGGGTAAACCTTGATAATGATGTAAGGTCTTTCCCATTTGGGCTCCAATTTGGGTAGTTTTCTATCGGGTATCATTGGCACTCTCAAAGCCAACACCATGTCACCTTGCAAGAATGATCAGAGCAAAAAATTCTTGTTGAATTCTCTAGCCATATTGTTTTTATGCCTCTCCAGATTTTGCAGGCACAAAGCCGATTCTCATCAAGCGCTTCCAGTTCAGCCAGAGAGATCTTAGCTACCTTATCTGGAATCTATTTATCCAAGACAGTTTTTTGCAATGTTGGGAATTGAATCTTGATTGGAAATACCACCTATATTTCATACACCAAGGAATATGAGCTCACTTGAGTGGAATAGCGAGTCGTCGTCTGAAAATCCCATAGGGCATTGGGGAGTTTCTCTATCCAAATCTTCTTTTTATGACCCACTATCTTCTACAGAATGTTAGAGAGGGTTTTTTTAAAAGTCTCAATATTCCCATTTTATTTCATGTGATAGCGGGAGGTAGAGTTAGAATGGATGTTATACTTGGCATAAAACATCATCAGTTCAGTTTCACAGATATTGGTACCGTTATCGGTGAGGATGGCGTGAGGGACTCTGAACTGGTAGATGATATTGGGGATCAAAAATTAAATGATATAATGGGCCTTGACCTCCTTGAGAAAAACTTCCTCTACCCAGTTGGAATATAAATTTGTATTAGTCGGGATAAACCTTCACTGGTGATCTTTCACTAGTGGATAGGTTCCCAGGACATCGAGTCCTCAGGCCGGTAAGGACCAAGAGTACCTGGTGGTGTGGAGAGGTTCTGGAGGCCGATGAAAAAAACTATAACGGATTTTGAACATATTTCACCACTTTGAAATCTTGATACAATCATGGATAGTGGAGGGCCAAAAATAACCCAATCTCCAGATCTGGTGAGATAGTTTTGACCTGGTCTGGTGAGACCCACATGAACTAGAATGAATAATCTGCATGACCTGAGAAGTCTCACCTCCTTGAATAGAATAGAGGGAAACCCCATCAAACCCATGTCTATAGAGGATCTTCTCAAGACCAGGACCACTATAGAGGGTAAACTGTAATGTGTGACTTCAGATATGCTTGTTCTTTGCTCGATCTTCTGGGAGATTTCCATGGTATAGATACTCGTTAAAGGGGGTCATCCAAACAGGTGTCACTCTAGAACTACGGAAGGGGAACATGGGCCCTAGATGTAGAGGCACCAATAGTGAGGTGGCTCACATGTAGGCTATCAACGTTGTCTAGAGTGATGGGGTGATGAATCACTAGTGTGCCACATGAATAATCAAATAATCATGGTCAGGTTTGGCAAGAGATGCAGCCAAGCTGGCCAAGGAATCATCTCGACTGTTCTGCAAACGAGTGACCTGAGTATCCTCTTGCCGAGATGGGAACTGGGCCATCAACATTTAGGTATGTTCCAATAGTTGTACAAGATCCAGCTTCTTGAAAACATAGTCATCGTTGATCTGCTTGATGAATAGTTCCGAGTCCCCCTTCACATGCATGTGGGGAACGTCAATCTTGAGGGCCAGCTTGAGACCAGTGATGAAAGACTGGTACTCTGCCTCATTGTTTGTAAAGCCTTTGGACAACAAGAATGAATATATAAGAATAACTTGTGTTGGTGTGATGAAGATGATACCTAGGCCTACTCTGTTGAGTCTGGGATCATTGAGTCTTCTGCTAGAAGGACTTCGGGAAGCACCATAAAAGTGCATTTTCCAACACAGAATGGCTTGTTCTACATAGAGGATTTCCTCATCGGGAAAATTAATATCTTGATACTTGTCTGTGGCAGATGGATGGGTGCCAAGGAAGTCTTTCAATGCATGTCCATTAATGTCCTTATAGAGGACAAACCTGATGTCGAACTGCTAGAGGATCACTGCCCACCAAGCTAGATGACATGTTAAAATAGGTCGGTTCAGAATGTACTTTAGCAGATCCACTTGATAAACTAGATGTATCTCATGACGATTAATTTAGTTTCATCAATTCTACACTGTGATTATGAGCACGAGAAAATGATTCTTTCTAGATGAATATCTGGTGTCTGTATCGGGGAGCATGTGGGTGAGATAGTATAAACCTTTCTCTGTTCCTTCGTTGTTTTTATGGGTGAGATGGGAACCAAGAGATCATTCTAGGAAAGTCATGTAAAGGACTGGGGGATTTTCAGAAATGAGTGGCCTTGGGACCAGAGGCTGTAACATATACTTCTTTATTTCTTCCAAATCAATCCGACACTCTTCATCCCCCTGATAAATAACACCTTTCTTCATGAGCCGGAAGAGGGATTACACTTGCCAGTTGGATTTATGATGAATTGGAATATATTGGATAAGGGGCATTTAAGGCCTAAATTCTCTTGAATATTTATTAGGGGAGACATATGGATGATGGTCTTGATCTTCTCTAGATCCATCTCGATTCCTTTATATATAACAACAAAGCCAACAAACTTTCTAGAGGTGACCCCAAATGCACACTTCAAGGGTTTCATCTTCAGATGGCGGGACCAAAGGAATCCAAAAACATTCTTGAGATCTTTGAGATGTTCCGGGCTCTGGTTAGAATTGACCACCAGATCATCCTTGTGGAATTCCACCAATGTCCCTAGGACCAGTTTAAATAGGCAATTCATGGCACACTGATAGGTGGCACCAGCATTCTTTAGACCGAAGGGAACCACTTGGTAACAAAAAGTATCTTGTGGATTTTTACAGGTCATATAATATTCATTCTCAAAGGTAATTCATATTAGGTTATACCTATAATACCCATCCATGAATGAGAGAGCATTGAACCCCACGATCGCATCAATGAATAGTTTTTTCACTCGAAGTGGAAACTCATCCTTCATACATTGACTGCTGAGATCCCAGAAGTTGATAGAGACTTTGATCTGGCTATTATTCTTTTTGATGGGCACAATGTTGGCCAGCCATATGGGGTATTGGACCTCTTTTAAAAAGTTGTCTCTAATGAGTTTATCAACCTCAACCTCGACCATGGAACCTTGAGAAGGGAACTTATTTCTGGGAGGTTGTTTGAACCTATGATGATTCATTAGAAGACCAAGGTGGTGGATGGAGGGTTAAGGATCTAGTCCTGGAATCTTGTCATAACTCCAGGAAAATACATCATTGTGTTGCTTCAGGAAGTCTGCATATCTCTGTTTCTCTTCTACAGGCATAGCGACATTGATCAATGTTGTTTTCAAATCAATCTCACTATTGAGGTTCACCTGTACCAATTCATAAACTTTGGTGGAGAAACCTTCTTTGAAATTCATAGGAGCATCCTCTAAATCTTCTTGTTAACTTGTGGATGAGGGATCCTCAGTGGGTGGCAATTCCTCCAACTCAACAGATCCCGATGGGCCACTGGTTCCAAGATGAGCAGCAGTGGACATCACATCAGGGGACTCCGGTACTGCTGAAACCACAGTGAATAATGTTGTCCATTAGATCCAATTTGGAATTTAGCCTAAGGGTCCACACTTGATGATGTCAAATAAATGCTGGTGCATTGTATTGAGTCGATTTATCCCATCCTAGAGAAACTACCAATTATGATGTATCGTCGTTGCCATGGGATGGACATCCCGATACTTTATCAAGGTAGGGGGATCTAGGAATAACCAAGCCTAATTTTTATTTGAATATGATGTGATATATCAACGTCCCTTAGACTTGGAAATTTGATTCCCCCTTGTTTCACAGACAACAAAGAATTTCCAAAAATCCAGTGTTGTTCCCTCCAATCAGTGGATCGGAAAGACGTAGGCATCATCCAGGCCTTTCCACGGGTTAGTCATGGCTGTAGCAGGTTCAACCTCATAAGCCTGAATCTGATTGTACTTGCTCTTGTAATAGTCATCATCCAGACAATAAGCTTCACGAGAGTTAAAGGGAGACGATTCACCTTGGAGTATACCTACTCGACCATTATTGGAGTACTTGAGAAATTTTTGATATAAAGAGGGGACTACCATGTGCAAGTGGATCCCTAGCCTACCCATCAATGCATTATCGGTAGTGTTTTATGAGACAACCATGAACTCAGTAATGGCTACCAGACCACCAAAATGTTTCTACAAAAAAATCCTGCTGACTGGTGTCTGTTTCGTCTTATCATAAACATGAATTTTCAGGCCAGAGGGGCTCATATCATTCTCATAAAACCTCAACTTTCGGAATGTCTGGTTTGGGATAACGTTGATCCAAGAACCGATGTCGAAAAGACAACGATGAACCTATATTCCATTGATGTGTAAAGAGTTTTACAATGGGCGGATGTTCCCCTATATGGTAGAGCCATCATCTTCTCTAGAGAAATAGATGATGGATTGACATTCATCATTCTCAGCTGCCTCAGTATGAAAATCTTCTCAAGTTTCTACCTCTGTCTCAAATTGGAGGGGTCTTCTTAAACCCTCCAAAAGTGATCCTTGCATATATCATGATAGATGAATATCATTGAGGATATAGAGCATCAAAAGGATACTGGAAAGTCGTTTAAGAATATCATAATTCTTTTAGAATGATGAACATATGCTAATAAAAGGTCTCTCTATGGAAAGAGGTATGACAGGCCCTTTCGGCTAAACCAATGGTTGACTAGAGCTAGGAATTCCCCATTGCTCAACAGTCAAAACTCATTGAGCGTCTACCAGATGAGGTCTAGATGACTGAGGATGGTCCAAAATAGAACGTGGATTATCAAAGTGCAGTCGCGGTGGCTGCACTGAGTCATGTAGAACAAACATTTGTGAAGGTGAACCTGATGATTCCAGATGAGAAGTTTACACCTGCAGCACTCTACACTAGGCCTGTTAGCTGGTATCAGTGGCATGCACATATGGGATATATGTATTGACCGATGTATTCCAATGACCCATATGGACATAGCTCTATTGATACTGGTGATGGATGGGGATGTTGGGAGGATCCGTCTGGAACTCCTTTACATCAGGAATCATGTAGGCCTTTACCATCTACATGGTGTTAACCAAATTTTACCCTTGATCATCACATGAAGAATCATCCACACTGGACGGATTCTGTGGGTAATCACAATCTTAGAGGGAATGAAAAAGTTGGTATTACAGGATGATGATGGCATCTGTGGAGGACTTTTTTTCCCTTTTGTGTCGCCAATGCAAGCCCTTATTGGAAGAGGAAGGCTAGGATGCTGACACAGAAGTAGTAGATGCAGATGCCACAACGACTTTTGAAGGCTCGGGTCAATTCAAACATGCATGAATAACTCAATGGGTAGGGGTGAATACCTTAAGAACCATCCAATCACCATGTTTTTGAGTTCCTCAATTAGGAACCATCTTCCAGTCACCTTTGTTGTCACAATCGCCATCAGGTTGTATGAATACACATGCCACTTGTGTCGGTGATGGAACTAACCTGGCTATGTTGTTATCAACCTGTTCATGAAGATATTCATTAAACATATAGAACATCATGAAGGTTTTCCCCAAGATCCAGTGATATGGGCTGTAATTTAGGAAATCAATGAGATTTTCCACTTTGTATCTTTAGCATTTCAGTAACCATAGAATACCAAGTTCTATGGATGTTCAGAAATAACTGGGGATCAGAGCCTCATTGAATGAGTATTTTCGGTTCCTTATTTCTGGAAAGGGGGATATGAGATCCTGGACATGACGAGGGTCTAGAGGAGCTTGTTGAGGAGTTGAAACTTGGTTATCATGCTTGGTTGGTGGTGGTGCAGTACACTAGGGAACCTACCAATTCTGGGGTGGTCGTTGCTGGGCCGGAGGTTGTGCCTGAGGCGGCGGGCCTCTGTGAGGTTGTGGAAGTGGCTCCACCAATAATAACTCCTTTTGGGGGGGCCTCTATTTGGGCCATCGTGGTGTGCTCAACCTTAGAGGTCCATCATGAGGGAACTACATTAGTCAATGGGTGTTCCTACATGACCCACAACAAGGCTTCCTCTAAAAGTTGGGCCTTATCATAGAAATCATGAAACCCCCCGAGGTAATTCTGGGTGATGAGATAGGGAACTGGTTTGGTTGTGACAATTTCCAAACATATTTTTAGTAGATCCTCTTGAGTCTCTGACATATCAATGGAGTAGGTGAGGCCCTTCCACAGGGTGGAAAAGTCCCTGATGCGCTCAGGTGGATTGTGTTATACATTACACGCCCTCTTTCCATAAGCACCATCTTCATCCCTATCTATATGGGAAATATGTTCAGGGTCACTCATAGGAAACTCCTTAGGTGGGATTTGTACCTTCCCCTGCTTCCCCGGCCGAGGATCACCATAGTATGATCACTACTCTGCAACACATTCAGCATAGAGGCCATCGACCATCCTCTTATAATCCACGATCTTTTGACACAATAAGGCCTTTTCAGGATCATCCTCTAACTTCTGTTCTGATCCATGTTGTTCAGAGAGTTTGACATCCCCAATATGCTCCTCACCCTTATTGGGATTCAGACTGAGGGCTAATGACTCAGTAGGTAAGGGAAGGCCAAATAAATTTATTTTATACTGAGTAATACTTCCCAAAGGATCCAACAGGTGTGGCACACTTTCTGAGGGTAAGTTATTGTCAAGAAGCTCGATATCATTCTCTCCCTCTGATAGGTTGTCTATTTTAAACGTGACTCTACCCGAAGTCATATTTTCAATATCACCATGCAAGTCGGGATGACACCAGATAGAAATGATATGAATGGCATCATACTACCCCCAACCACAAACCAGAATGTGGGGGGAGGCCTCCTTGATAAATCATTATTTCACATTAAATCTTTGGACGCCTCGTTGTTGGGGGTCTGATGGGAAACATGCAACTTAGGATGCTGGGCCACAGGGAGTGCATCCCATTCGACCATGAGGCATTGTTGTCCAATATCTTCAAAGAGTGTTAGACTATTTGGGAATTCCACTCATAGATAACAGAGACAAAATTTCATCACCTCTAGGGTTTGATGAAAAGACGTGACTTGCTCATGGTTAAAAGATTATGGCGCACAAAATTTCATAGATGTAATTAGCCAAAACATCACTAAGAAATGGTCTTTATAAGGATGTCCCACAATCTCCTAAAATTAGACATGGGACCTAGACCTTGGTTTCCCCATTAATCAAATTTGGGAAGCTTTGGGACCAGTAGTAGAACTAAAGAAGACTGCTGAGATGATAGAATATCCGGTGGAGAATATGGAGAATGATCTGATATGCTACCACATCATGGGTTGTCCTATGAAGAATACAATGAAATGTCCACCACATCCGGGTAAGACAATTTGTAGACCACATCATATGGAGAATGGGATGTGGTTATTGATGGTGGTTCATGTTGTTTCTCATCCTCCCTTGCTCCCCATAATAACTCTCCATGATCTCTGGTTGAGGTAGAGAATGACCATGCTGACGATAGAGAGGATTGCATGTCCAGGCCCTGGAAAGAGGGCAGATCTTCTTCATCGTGGATGTATCTTAGGAGGGAGGCAAGGATCTGGTGGACCTCACAGTCTAGAAGTATGATACTTATGCACCTTGTTCTTTCCTCGACCCCCTAAATAGAAGATAGGGGTGAGGGTTCCATTATTGAATTGCATTCCACCTCAGAATCTGAGAAGCAGATGAGTTAAATAGCTACCTAAAACATCCATGTAATCTTCTCATGGTGGAATCGACCCACCCTCCTTCCCTTGGATGGTTTTTTAGGGAAAGGTAGGTTTTCGACTAGAGGAGGACCTTCGGTCGAACTAATGCTGGGGGGGATAGGACTTCTGGTTGGGTGAGCTGGGGTGCAAGGAGAGCCTTGAAAAATTTCAAAGGTAACATGTGGAAGACCTCCATGTACATTGGATGACACATGGGGGGAATCTCTACAAGAAGTGCTAGAGTCGGTAGGACCTCTTCTCGAGCTGGGGTGGAACATGAGCAATACCTCCATGTGTGTTTACCCTAATAGTAACGTTATGAGGGGGATTCACATTGGTCAAACTAAACATGGGGAAGAACTCCATGATAGGTTCCAATGAGGAGGGACAGACCTCCTCCTCTCTAATTTCTGGGATGAAGAATATATTTTTTGGTTTCTATAAGAACAAGGGGCAGACAGTCATGCTGATGGTTGAACTGGAGAGGAGTATCTTTACATCAGCAACCTATGGCATGAGGAACAACACCATACTTGAGGGCATGAGTGTAGAAGGTACTTCCGTGGTGGATGTAAGTGTGGAGGGGAGGACATTGGATTAGAATGATGATAGAATATGTAGGAACTCCAATCCTAGCTTTGGTGTGAGGAGGAAAATCACTCTCATTGGTGGTGGAATGGGGAGGACCCATGTGTTTGGCGTATTTATAGTGGGTCAACCCGCGGTGGACACCACCTATGAAGGAAACTAGGAGAGTCACCCCAACCTTACCATGGGGTTGTTGGGGCTTTGATTTGGGTCAGGAATGTATGTTCCCCTATTCAGTATGGACGAGGCATTGACGTTATGCGTCACCGGTGGTGTGAGTCATGGTAGCTATTGATGATGACGCCCCTATAAGGTGTCCTCCTTGGCTTGAACCAGACATTTACGCAAAGTTAACTGGACAGGGGGCAGTGGTGCAGGTGCATAAATCACCTTCTCTTCGGCTTGTGGGTCCGAGTGGTGCTGCTTACACGACCTGGTCAGAGATATCTTTGATGGAATCTAGGAAGATACCACAATTGTCCTGGCATAGACCTCCCTCGCCTCATTGGCGTAGGGGAGGGAGTCATCGTAGATCTCTGGGTAGAGGTACCAGAAATGATTGTAGGTCGGAGTGGGGAGTTGTGGCTCCCTACATAGCCCTTGGGGGTGTCGAAGACAATGAGAATCTGAAGCCTCTAAGTAATGTCGGGCCATATCTTGGGTTGGGATATTCCCCTCTTCCTCGTATTATCATAAGAGGTTGTTAATCACCCTAATCTAAATGATTTGTGATGGGAAGATGGTGTGTGGGTTCCCAAAAGACATGGATGTGGAGGATACCGTGGAGGAGATAAGGTCATGCAGGATTTCCACTTTGATGTTTCCCCAACCCCTGCATCCATGGGTGGGTGGTGATGAGTTTCCTGTTATAGCATGGGTACTGCAAATCATAGATATTCAACCATTAGTGCTGAATTAAGTAATTTGATTACCTGTTCCCCAATGCTATCCCATTTCTTATTTTTTGTAAGGAGGATCCATACTAACAATTTCAAAGACCGGGATGTCCAATTTTAAACTACCCCAATCTCTAGTGAGTTTCACACCTAGCTCATTATTTTCATACTGAGACCTGGCACCGAATAAAAGGATTCAGTGACACACTAATCCAATGATGTTTCATATGATACTAATCTAAAAATTGATGATTATAATTTCACATAGGTTTCCCCAATTTTGTTTATGACACTTTCTCTAGGGAATGCATCCATATATGGAAGATTAACTAATCTGTTTCGCCACATTCCTACCTTCCATAGGCGGGTAGCATCCATCTCTTTTTTAGGGATGTTTTCTTTATGGTCCAAATGGGATGATTGGATTTCATTCTCTCCTTCTATGGAATCCTCCTCGGAACATGTCGCCTAGTCCTGGTCTCCCTCAAATATTAAGATGTTGTTCGTGAAACTCTTCCCGTTGCCACTAATTTATGGATGATGGTTAATTACAATGCTTCATTCAAAAAATTCCAAGGGGTCGAGCCAGGGAAGCAGCCTTTGGTTGGGGGAGTAGTCATGTTGGACATTGCTGGTGTGTGTGGACATTGGAACACTGATGCATAAGGTTTCTTCCCCTTATTACAGGGCTTATCGAGGGTGTTGAAGCTCGAGGCATCCCATGTTGAATGCAGGTAATTATGTTCCATTGGTGTGTCTCAGAGGTTTTCCTCAGCATCTCATGCTTAACACATGGTATTACGAGGGTTTAACGTCTTGCAGAGATGGATCAGACAAATCGGAACATATTTAAGACTGGATCATATGGGTTCATCCCCATGAGGGAGAACCTGAGAGCCCCACTAAATGTGCGGATCAAAATTTCCAATGAAGATGGATCTGAGGGTACCCGGTTCCATTTTAAAAATATACCAGGGTTTACCATTGGATTGGATTGAACCTTCAGGATGATTCATACATACCCTATGTCAAGGGATAAGGATCGATACCCATGTAGTTTGAAGGTGTGATAAATTGGGTTGTTCTCAGAGGAAACCGACCTAGAGATGATGATGGGTATTACATGTGGATTGTGAGACATTGCAAGAGGGTGATCATGGGTGGAAGACAATGGATCGATTGAGGATTACACAGTTAGCTTCCTGATTGCTGCTTGGAGTAGTGAGGAAGTGGGTGACATGATTTAACTGGGATGTGGTGGCCCAGGTAATAATTATGATGGATGATGGAGGGTTGAATGAAATGGGTAGGATGAATGGGATGGAACCAACATGAATATGATGGTGATGTTGGGATTGAGCCTTGAATATACTTCCTACGTATCCCTGGGGCAAGGAATCAATGTCCACATGGTTTGGTGTGGGGGCATAGAATTGGGGTGTACATATATGACAATTACTCGATGATATAATGGGGCATATTCATGGTTAGAAGCCTGGGTTGGTCTAACACTCCAGGGGAAGACCAGAGATATAGATCCCAAAATAGAAGACTACAAAGGCTTACCACTGATTTTAGACTAAAAATACTTCCATCTAGTTAGGGGCTACAACATCTTACCATTGGTTGGGACTACAATAGCATACCGCTTGTTGGGGCTACAATAACTTACCACTGGTTGAAGCTATAACGACTTACCAATGTATGGGGTTGATCCACTGGGAGGCTTCATATGTACCCTACCCATGAGACATGGATCAAAACCCATGTAGTTTGAAGGTATAAAGTTTAGCATCTTTTTAGATGAAAATGGGGTGTATAGTTAAATGTCATGTAGGACGGAGGTGAACCGACATGAAGTGGTTGGGACTGATGGGTGTTGGCCTCGAACATCAAGGAGGATTCCTATGTACCTTGCTCGAATAGGTTCAAGGATCAAATTCAATGTAGTTCAGTGTGAGGGATACAATTTAACGTCATGCGGGATGAAGGTAGACTAGTGTGAAGTGGTTGAGACCAATGAGTGTTGGGCTTAAACCATAGGAAAGATTCATATGTACCTTTCTTAGATAGGTGCAAAGATCAAAGTACATGTATTTCTATATGGGGGACACATTTCAACATAATGTTGGGAAAAGGAAGACCGATGTAAAGTGGTCGAAACCAAAGGGTCTTCAGATTCAACATTTTGGAGGCTTCCAATGTACCTTGCTAAAATAAGGGGAAGGATTAAAGTCCACGTAGTTCGGAATGGGGGATACAGCTTAACATCATGTGGGAGAAAGGTGGACCGATGTGAAGAGGTTGAGACCAATGGGTGTTGGGATTGAACCTCAGAGAGGCTTCCTACATACCTTGAGCAGATAGGGGCAAGGATTAAAGTCCACGTTGTTTGGAAGGGAGGCATGGGAATTACACTATAGTGAATCCAAGGAAAGACTCCACGGTCAATGATTACTATAAGCCCACGTGATTCATGATTCTTGTGGGAAACAAGAGGCATCAAAAACCTGAACGTCATGTTGTGAAAGTTGTGTACGCGGGGAATGAAGTGGGACTTACATGTGGTTAGTGTCCTAAAGAGGAAACAAGATCTTATGTGTGGTTAGTGGCCCAAGTAGATTGATATTGGGACTTACTCAATGATGGAGTCCGAATATAGATAAAGGCCAGAGGTAGAGGGACAAAGGTCCCAGTGCCCATCGCTCCTCTAGTCTTTGAAACCGAAGAAGCGGGGGGATCACGGATGCTATATCTCACAAGAAAGGCTAGGAGCTTACACCATGATAATTGTTTTTCCCTACAGACAGATTTCATTCTAGCATAGAGGATATCATTCCATGTGTGAAAGATTCACTCCCATTGAGATGAGTGGGCATGGAGAATGTCCAATAAGGGGCACACCGTATATATTTCATAGGGAAAGGCTACAATTTTATGTCATGTGATAAGGATGGTGTTTCTTTGCAGTTTAACATCCTGCATCTCGGACAATCCGATTTCATTCCCCACCCCTAAGAATTAAATAATTGATACCCACCCAACCTTGGGGAAGAGATGGAATCAACAATTCCATTGTGAAGTGATGTTATGGAGTGATCCATTGAGGTGTCCACATTGGTGTGGCTCTGTGAATGATAAATATTCATTAGCATGACTATCCGAAGAACGATGGGGATAAGAAACAAAATGTGAAGCATGGCCCAAGGTACCTTGAAATCACTTTTCACATACCTAGAAGGTTGTACGGGGGTAGGGTTTGTGGAGAAAAAGGGTTAATAGGAAAGGAACATGCAATCCTCTAGCGCTCTACAGAGTGTATAGACTCCACGAAGGGGTAGGCTTCGTGAATTAAGGTGACCTAGCCTAGGCCTGGATTATAAATGCGTATGAAGGATGATTCGAAAATTACTAAGGACTTCACAGAGTAGGATTCACAAAGCATGGGTGCCTTGCAAAGCATAGCACTGCGAAGCAATGTACATCATGAAGCACAGTGATCCTAGCTTAGTATATGGGCCACATGTGAATGTATGGTTCTTCACAAACCATGACTGCTTTGAGAAGAACTGAGTCCCCTTAGGGATCTACTTTTTCCGTGATGGCCCATGGGATTGGTGAGGGGCATCCCGGCTTCCAGAGGGGTCGGTTTTCAGATATTAGAAATGTACATCGCAATGCTCAAGTACCTTGAAGACCTCGTTTTTCTCAATGTTTCCCAGAGAAAATGGTGCTTCGTGATTTTAGAGCTGAGAAGAAAAAAGGTCAAAGTATCAGACTTTTGTGTCTAAGGGAAGCCTAGTATTTATAGGTGAAGGTTGGTGTGGCGCTCTGAAAGCTCATTACAAATCCATGTGGTGATCTACTATCAATCATAGATTCTGCAAATTTTGTAGTAACCATAGAGTCAGCCATCATCCCCTCCTCAACGTAGATCCTTCCTTAATTTCCTTCGTAGTTCTTGAAGAGACTTCCGTCAAGTTCCAAGGCATCACAGAGGCGATCAAGTTCCATCTATAGTGAGATGCTTCTTGTCAATTGCATTATAACAGTGGATCCTCCCACCTCTTTTACTCTATGATGACCGTAGAGGGGGCTTCAGCTTCAAGTTGGACATGATGTAGAGGTGGGCTCTATAGAGGAGCTTTGTAAGGTATCTTATTTGGCCTTGGTTTCCTCTTTGGAACACATTTTGGCACCATCAATAATCTAACCCTACATCCCAACTATTCACAAAAACAAACCCAACCATGTCACCACCCACCCTTGGGTGTCTCTTTTATAACAAAAGAATACATCCATGCTTTGGCCGCCATTGTATTGTACTTATAAAATCAACATTGACGCTTACACCAATAATCATCAAACAGAATAATTTGACACCCAATAATCCCACCTTTCAAAACCATCCTTAAAACTGACTAAAATCATCCATGTGCTGTCATAAGAAAGTAACCAAGGCATAGCCATATACTTCCACCAAAAAACGTTACGGTAAAAACCATACATTAATTCAAGCTCTAATGTAACTATATATTATTCACATTTCAAGGAACCTACAACATTAGGATAACCTTCCCCAAGTATTCCAATTATTTCTCAAGATAATAGATTAAGAAAAAACTCAAACTGCATCTCCAAACCCATCAAATATTTTCATTTAGACCTGTAGAATTATCACACTAGAAAACACTCTCTATGTGCCACTTACAAAGTCAAAAAACATCCACCTATGTTATACACACCAAATAGAACTAAAATATCTGACCGACCCCTCTTCCAGTCACTAATAAACCCAAAAAAATCAACTCCCTAAACTAGGGTCATGCATTACAAAGGATATTTTCTCTATCTATAATCAATACAAATGAAAATTGAAACAACCCACAGGTCATGGGAGGTAATCCTACCCCCGTTCAAACCACACTACATCTAACCCACCAAGAAACCAATTAATCAATGATTCTTAGAAAATGTACTCACACAGGTACATCGACACCATGATACAAACACTAACTATAGGTTACAAAACACAATTCAGAAGGAATCTACCCACAATAGTACCCAAATCCACATTAATAGACATCATATTACTACTTCAAGATTATTACCTAGCCAAAAAAACAAGAATAAACATTCTATTAACCATCACATGAATAAACATCATGGAATCACATCATATAACCAATGGTTTCAAAACTAAGGCACTCTCATTACCCAAAACACCCACCCACAGGTTCAACAACTTGTATAAGAGATACCCACAACTAATTCGCTTAAAAATTCCATAAATTTTAAAATTTTCCATAGTAATTAAAACATATAATTTAAAACCCATGGTTTTGCAATTCATAACATTCCACTTCAAAACCCAATCACTTACACATTCAAAATCCTTTTTATTAACCTAACATTTCAAAAATCCTAGCTTTGTTAAAATTCATTTTTATTTCAAAACATATTTTATTAAAAACCATTTTATGGAATGATCAACTTTAATAAATCAAAGGATGACAAAACACTATTGAATAGTGAGTCCCAAATAACTATCAATCATAGTAAACATAGTGATGACCTATCACCTTTATGATCGTATCTTAATTCCTGAACTCGCACTGCCTATTTTTCTATAATGGTTTAAGAAATAAAATCTCAAAAATAAATAAAATCATTTTCATGTTCACCACTCGATTTGGAAGTATAAAATAACCATAAAAAAATAGAACATCAATTCCCACCCTTGGAAACTTGGGTTCTCCCTTATACATGGTGCTATAATAACCCAGGAATGAGCTCAATACTAGGTACAGAAAATATACTAGTATAATTTATACCATGCCACAAATAGTAAGAAAAAAAGTTGGATTGTTAATACTTTATAACATTTCAGACCTTGTATCCACTATTTCTGGTTCCCCAAGCTAGGTCGTCACATGAAATCAGGTGTGCATCCCTATAATCCATGTCTCGTCGACCAGTATCACAATTATAAAGGAAAAAAATGGGGAGACAATACCATCTTATCATAGTAAATTGAAAACACAAGTATCATCAATCAAAGAAATTAAAATAATGAACAATAAATTAATAGCATATGAAAAGTTCCAACAATAACTAAATAGTATTGTTATAACAATATGATGAATACCCAACATGTCTAGAATTCATACAAATAAAATGCCATGTTCCTTAACCAAAAATTATCCCAAACACAGTCCCATATACAAACTCATTCTTTACATCCCATGATCTAACCAAATATCCCATGAATAAGACAAACTCCATGTCCATATCCTGAACCTATAATAGAAACAAGTATGTTCTTCTTGATTAACCAAGTGTCATGGTAGCCCAAGTAGGGTGTGAGTACAAATCATTAGGACACAATGAACTGTGTTTAAATTAATAAATAGTATGTATGATAGTGTACACTGGGATACAATTATTGTAATTAAATATAGAAATGAATATAACATTATTCACATTTAAGAATTACCCTTTAAACCAACTTTTATCATCTAATATGTTTCACATTTAATCAATTAGTAATTAACCATTTTATCCATCAAGTTCACTAGGGTCAGACAACCAACTAAACAAGCATCAATAATAGTAGAATCACAATCCATAAAATAAGGTTTTTCCTAATTTAAAACACAATTTTATTCACTAATAAAAATTTATCAACATACTCTATAGCCTCAATTTTGTAATCATGCCATATATATGTGTTTGGGAAGCATAGTTCCCTAGTAAGACATCCCAAACCACACCATGAAAGTATGTTGGGAAGCATAGAGACTCATTCTACCATCCCAAACATACATAAAATAACCCTTAACATGGAACCTTAGTCCACATAGTCTCATCAAATGCAACTGAATAGGGCTTATAACATATGTCTCACTCCCTAACTATTGCATTATAGGGGTGGGGTTTAGATCCTTAGTAAAACCAAATTTGTGGGCGTAGAATCTCTTGTTAATACCCCACATACCACCAATACATGTGCACAATCATATTTAACCATAAAACATTTACCATTTACATGTCTCAGATTAAATTATCACATATACCATTCACAAACAAAATCTCATTAAACACACAATCCATTACAGAAAACACCACCATATTCAATGTTAACAACTTGAAAAAAATTAATATCACTTTCATTTCACAATACGTTATAACCCACACATCAAATTTCTCATTTAAAATCATCTTGAAGAAACCATTGAAAACATGACCATCCGCTTTAAGAATCCAAAACATGCCATGATGCTTTCATTCCAATTATAAACCGAACATTAAATTTTTTTTTTCACAAAAAAGTGTAACTCCCATATTTCAAATCATAATTTTAAATTAATTTATAAAAACCCCTTTAATTTTTTTTAAAAAAATCCTTCCAAAACAATACTCAGTTTCAAAACATCAATTCCTTCATTGAAGACCAGGTCAGTGTTAAAACCCAAAAAACTACATTTTAACCACTTCAAAAACCCATTGGGCACTTATAAAACTAATACATAAACATATAGGTTGTTCTAGTAACCAATCACGCATACCCAAAATACAATTCAAAACCCATTAGTTTCCATAATTTCCATATCTTGGGAATTACTAACTCATTTCATGATTTTCAAGGGTTTGGCATACCCCAAGGGTAGCCCTAGGTTTGGTCTCACATAATCAAGGAACCCAACAGGGTCTGTGAAGGGTAATGCACCTCAATTTAATTCCAAAATATTATTTTGTGGTTAAATACATTAAAACTCAACATGTATGTACATTTTAACAACCACATACACATATATAATAATGATAATACATGAAAAATCATAAGAGGACATACCTCATATCTGTTGATGAAAACTTGTTTAACCTCAACCCATGATTTTAAATCTTACAACAATTAAATCCCCAAACTAGAATATAATGTAAAATATAGGGTTTTAGGTTTTTATATGCATAGGAAAAATCACACTATGTTTCTTATAGAAAAAGAAATAAAACTAAGTCATAGTTTTACATGTAGCATTGATTGTTTCAAAATGGAACTCAAAACCCCATAGAATCGATGTAGAATCACCCATGGTGGATGAATTTTCTCTTGTTTTATCACCCATATTGTAGGGGGTAAATTAGGGAGTAATTTTTGGGATAAATAAATACCATCGGGTGGAAAAATTGAGAATCTACCACTTTTAAAGGGTCTCATTATTTGGGCACATATTTGGACGAACTATGCCCTAACCATGTGACTTATTATATCAAAGAGGGCCCAATCCACACAGTCTTCTGGAAGAACCTAATTGGTTTGAAAAAATATGTTTTGACCAATCCAAAAACTCTATTAGAGAGGAGTTCATGACACACAATTTCCCTAGTCATGTGATTGGTAAGTACTACATGTGTGGTTACCATGTTATGAACAATGTTTGGACTCTTTTCATTATCCTTTCATGTCCTGAACCATGAAAACCCCCCCTAAAACTCCTCATTCACCTAAAAATCAAGTCATTAGCCAAAAAAAGAATATTAACCATAATTTAACTAATTTTTTACCTCCATGAATAGTTATTTTCTTGCACTAGAGGAAACTAATACCTATCGAATGATGTTGTTCTAGGATGGTAATCTTATGGGTAGGGTCATTTTTTACTAACCCAAATAATAAATATTCCCTTAGTCCACCTCCTTCAACCCTAATTCATGTATAATTGATTGTAAGGTTTATCTAGGGATTCATAAATATTTCCAACACTATTTATTGGTTCAATGATAATTTGATTGATCTGAACAACTATACTAGTTATTATTTTCATGGAATAAATTAATTCCACTCATTTAACTTTGAATATTCCTCTATTAGAACTAATTTTGTGGATTTATATATTTCATTAGTTATTCATGTTATTTTATTTTGATCTATATATTTTTTCTTTGGATCCCCACACACTTTTTTGAGTTAGGTGGTATGATTCATCTTACTTTCGTCTACTTTTGACTCTACTATATGCAATATCTACAATCACACTAGTATTCAATGTGTTTGTCCCCTTCTAAATGGAACCCACATTAATTGAATAAATTTTCATTCATGGACTTCCCATAACACCTTTTGGTTTTGTTTTTGATTTGGACTTAGTATCTTTGACCGCTAGAGAGAAGTTCTCCTATTTGACCTTAGGATGGAATTTAGAATATACGAACCAATTGCTATATAATTTAATTCCGAAATTGATTGTGAATTATAAATACCTTTTAAATTGTATTTTCATTGACATAGTTGGTATGTGAAATGGTGATTAGAGATACATAATATATAAATTATAATTATGAAAATTAATATGTGTTTTGTTAGTCTATCAGGTAGATGGAACTTTGTATAAAAAAATATTGTCATAAAATAGGTAATTGTAAAAATAGAAGATTGGAATGTATTGTTCTTTGGAATGATAATTGGTATCAAAATTAATAAGAAAAAAATGGAACGTAGTTAATAATTTTGGTATTTTTCGTATTTTGGAATGCATTGGATCTTTTTTGTACATGACACAAGTAAAGAAAATAGTCTTATCATTGGAATTTAAAATAGATTTTTTGTAAATTGAAAATGTAAGAGGCCCTTGGAAGTGAAATTAACATTGGTTATATTAACCAATAATTCAACCCTATCATGTGAACCACCTTGGATTATCTATTAAGTAACTGTATGAATGGTCCTTTTCATGGTAATTCTTTTGGACTTGATGGTGTGTATGGTGGAAGAGATTTACCATCCTACCGAAGTAGGTATTAATGACCCCTATTGACAACCTGGAGCTTGGGGGTCAACAGTTTTCATTAGATTTTCTAATTTTTAATGATAATTAATTCTTATTTTTATCATACAATTTCATGTGATACTACATAGACTAGATTTGTTTAGGCCCCATCAGGGGGGGGGGGCTATGGATTTTTACTCACACATTTTTTTGGACACCTTTTGGTACCCAAAAATACTTCATGGATGCATATCTAAAAAAGTTTTAGGGGTTAGGTGATTGATTGTCCGAGTGTCCTTTCGTAGATAATGCTTGTATTTGGGAACGAATATAGGATTTCAGACTCCTTTTAAGAGTTTTTATTATTTTTTCATTCTTTGTTTAATTTGATTGCTTGTATGATATTTAATACGACATTGCCTTGTTTTATTATAATAGATTATTTTGGACATTTCCTACTTATCTGGAAGATATTATATATAGAAATTTTTACATAATGATTTCTCTAGGATTTTTATTCTTCAATTGATTTTATAGTTTTTTTATTATATTTATTATACTCTCACTACTAGTTAGAATCCACTATAATAAATAGATGGGTGATTGACGCCTTGTAGTGACCAATCTCAGTCATGTGAGGGAGAACCTCGATGGGTAGTTAAAATGAGTTTTAAAATGATTCTATTTATTTTAATCTACAAATTGTTAAGGGAAATATTATAATATTAAATTTTGGGTCTTTTTAATAATCTTGTGCAATGGATACTGTAACCCATATTTGTGGGGGGGGGGATGTTTCCAGGGAAGGTGTTTTTGTTCTTAAAGATTCATTTATTATATTAGTGATGTTATTTCACCTTCTTTAATGAACATGTTATCTGAGGTTTTTGATATATGATATTTTACTCATGGGCTGGTAAGTCATGATGTGTGTATGCATGCATCATAGTAGACACGTAGAGAGAAATGTTATCATGCACTACTCATAGTAGGAATATATTTATCGCATATATATAGGTATATATATATATTTAAATAATCATATAATTTTTTTCAGAAATTTCATAGTATGGATTATAAAAAAGAATAAAATTAATCATTTATATTATGATTAATTTACCTAATAATATAAATAAATTAAGTGACCTTACATCTATGTGTGACATTCTAAAACCCACACTCACATATCCAATGATAAAAAACTAATGTATATTTTTTATAAAAAGAAATTGAAAAATATGGAGTCCTTTAAATACCTATGAATTATTTCAGTGAATGTTTTTTGATTATTAGGTGAAACCTTATATTCTGTCATAGTTTAATACAAATTAAAAACTGTAATTTTGGCATCGCCCATGCTAGATCCTCAAAAAAAATAAAAAAACATTGGAACTTTTACTAATCCTGAGAAAATAATTTTAAAATTTTGGGTGAGCATAAACTTTCCTATTAATGGTATTAAAACTAGGAATAAAATACTTTTATAAAATCACTAAAAATGTTTCAAAAAATTTCATTGAAAAAATTCTTTTGAAAATGTTACTTTGAAATAATTTCCCTTTATATCGAAACATTTTATTTTGTGAATCATCATCCCAGAATATATAATGATGGTATTTAGTAAAAACCCTAATAAAATAGTTTTCAAGGAATTTAAAATACTTATGACTTCAATAAAAAATTTAGTATCAATATAAAAAAACATTTAAAAATAGGTGGAATTTCCCTTATTTTTTTTTAAATAATTTTTTTCAAAAATAATAATTTTATTATTAAATATATTTATTATTGGGAATATTTAAAAAATTCATAAGACCAAAAGTAGTATCACTAGTTTAGAAACTTCTCCTTGACGTAATGGGTTTACTCTTTATTCCCCATTATCACATTCAATACCCTTGTGTTAATATCTTAGATAAAACATTTTTCAATGAATTCCTTTCCAACTATAATTCCATAAAAAATATCCCTTAAAATATTAATAGAATTAATTAATTTTTAAAAATGAAATATATTTATAAATATTAAAATTTATTTCTTTTGATAAAAAAGTCCATGTTTCTTTAAAATTTGAATCCTTTTAACACATAACAATTCTTTGGAAATAAATTTTTTTATAAAAATGAAAGGAATTTTAATGAAATAAATAGTTCTTGCGAATACATATATATATATATGTAGAACATCAATAAAATTGATGGAATTTTATACATAAAATGATAACTTTAAAAACCTTTTAAAAGTATAATCCTTGAGAAATAACTCTTTTTGGAGAGGCTTTGAAAACTGAAATCATCATTTCCCCCCACAAATAAGGTTTTATAAAAATAGGGAAAATATTGAAAAAAAACATAATTCTATATAAAAAGTTTTTTGGTAAATAATTTATGAAAATACAACTAGTAAGATTACAGTTTTTTCAAAAAATAAATATGCCATACGGTTTTTTAGAAACATAACTTCCCATAAGAAATATTAAATTCTAAATAAATATCCCTTGAAAAATGGTTTTTTGAAAAGATGCATGGTATTATCATTTTGAAAAATAGAATTTTCCTATACCTTAATTCTTATATCAATATAATACTCATTATTTCAAACACTCTTTATATGTATCTATCTCTATCACTCATGTATTCAAGAATGTAGTTTTAAATGGCATGTATACCATATGTAATCCAAAGCGGAGACATATATATATATATATATATATATATATATATATATCTGTATGGACACTGTTTTTTTATATATATAATATTTAAATAATATTTCAGTACATCTCATATAAAAGTTTACATGTGTATATATATATATATTCTATTAACTATCTCATCCATATAGGACCACTTCTATAGATATCCCATATTGTGTGATATTCTTGATTTTTATTGACTTAAAAAGGGAACTCAAGTTCTGGAAGGTTTAGATTAGTGATATAATGGTATAGTATATATATATTTCTTCTAATACAATCTGGTTGATAAAAATGACACAAACAAATGATTTTAAACAAATAAAGATAATCTACTTCCTTATATACAATTGTTATGTTTATATATATATAACTAATTTATATCAGGTTTAGTAGAGGATTCTCTATGAGGATTCCTTTAAAGAAGGCAATGCCAAGAATTTTTTTGCTATTTCCACTATCAATTTCAATCTAACTTGTAATGAAAATACAATGCATGTAATGGCATTTATGGGATTTGTGCACTACTATAGACCGAAAATAAATCAGTGAGAAAGACATCACAATAAGTGTGGGACAAGTGATCTTCATTTGTGTGGTGAACATTACAGTTTCATTGTTTAAAGTATGATTGGATTTTCATTGAAGTTGGATGATATTGGATAATGGGGAAGATTTTGAGATGGACTAATAAGCTTTCATGATTCAGGGATGAATCCATCATGGAGATTAGAAGAATATAACAACATCGGGGTTTGATAGATTAATAACAAGAAATTAGATGATTCATGATATGATTGGATAGCTCAAATGCATCTACTCGAATGGAAGTGATATTAATGCATATTTATAAGTTGGTTGATTAGTGCCTTCATATATCACATCCCATATCATTGTTTCTATCATATGTGAGCTTGAATATATATAAACCTCTACCTTTCACAACTTATGCCAAGGAACTTGGAGAACAACACCCTAACACACATACACACAAAACCGAGATCATGGGTTGTGCCAACCCACACAGCCCACTCCCATGCACTACTGAGCAAGCACTATATGGGTCCCATAAAACCATTAGAACATCCTCCAACATGGTCATCCTCTAGTCCAACACATTTGGTTGTGATGGTTCCCTAGTGGGATCATAGTTTTCCAATAAATAATATATATATTCTTAGTAAATTATCTAAATATAATTAAAATAAAAATAATAATTATTTAGTTATTGTTTTATACATATTCTTCTATAAAAAACATTCATATTCAAAATACTAATATTTTTATATGGTATTAAATATTAATATTAATTATAAAAACAAAGGATTAATAATATTATACTTAATATGATTAATTCTTGATAAGAATAAAACATTAATTAAGGTTTATAAATATTTTAAATTTTAGAATAATAAGTTATTAAAATTTAATAATATTATAATAATAATAATTTGAAAAGTATAAATTTTCATATATATTATTTTTTATTAATAAATTCTATTTTTTTATTTTAATACTTTTAAATTTATGATAAAAGTTTAAGAGAACATATTATGTAAAGATAAATCACATCTGATCAAAATATGTGTTTAAAATATATTATATATTTTTAAAAGTATGATATTAATTGTATATATAAATATATAAAAATAAATATATTTTCATTAAAATAAAATTTATATTTTTTCAGAAAAATATTATCCCTTGAAGAACATTACAATGGAAAAATTATTTTATTTTTAATATTTATTTATTTCAAAAACTCAATTTGATTAAATAAAAACATTTAGTTCCATATCATAGTTTATTTAAATTATAAAGAAATCAATTTAATATCATTTATTAAAATGATAAATATGATTAAATTCCTGTGATGTTAAACTAGGGTTATCAATTGTCTCTTTTTTCTTATGAGTTGTTCTTGTAATGAACACTATGATCTAAAGAGTTCGTTTACCCTCATAGAGAAATGTCTCAACTTCATCCTTTATTTAAACTTTTGGATAGTAGAAAAGAATACAAACCTCACTTAGTATAATAGAGACATCAGACCACTCTATGTAATATAATGGATAATCATCTCTAAGATAGATTCTCATGAGTCTTGGGATCCATGGGGAGATAGATTAATTGGGTTGTACCTTTTAGGGAATATAATGTAATTATTCATGATCTCATTAATGAAGAGAACCTAATGGTGGCCCCATGTGGTAGGAATTAAAATATATTTTGAAGATCATGTAGATTATATTAATGTAGAAAGAAATATTTCCAGGAGAATTTCTTCCAGCGCAGTGGTGGCCATAGTAGTTAGGGAAGTGGGAAGTTGTATCAAGAAATCAACTAAGGGAAGTGTCATCTGTATGGAATTTTTGTATAAAAGTTATAGAAGTACCCTTTATCTATAGTGGATAATCAATATTGTGGTAGTATGGGACACTTGTAGAAGTTCATTAGGATCTCTCCGTAATCTAGAAGTCGAAGATGAACATGGAAGACACTTTAGTCATTGAGGGACTCATCTACCCCTCAACTAATAGGTAGCTGGACTTCCAATGGTCCCTCATGCCAGGGTAGGGTTCATGGTACCTGGATGTAAGAGTGGTAGTATCAACTTGAAGGATAATCATAGTGGATTCATGATGGAGCTGAGGGTAGAGTGGTGAGTCAATTCCTTGCCATGATGTCTACTCTTACGAGTCAACATACAAGACCTTCCACTGATAGAGATATCATTCTTGTATAATATAAACTCTATCATGTTTTTATATAAAAAAATAACATTCCTCTATATCTAATCAATCCTTCAATGTATTTTTATTATTTGTGAAAATCATTGATAGGGTTATGACCACAGAGACAACATGAGGGGTGTGATCAAGGGATTTTCATTTTAATGGGTGTCTCCTCTTGAGGTTGGAGGTCATCAATTTCTATTGGATATATTTATGATAAAAATATCTAGATTCAATTTTATTCTAGGTATGGATTGACTAGTTATTTCCTAATGTAATATATATTATTGTATTAGGATGATGATCTTTCTATCTTCAAAAGGGGGAAGTTACATTCATAGTGGTGAATCAGATCATCAATATGGTTGTGTGGGGACTATTAAATGAACGTTAGGCCTGATCATTACATAGGTAGTCAGGATTATTATGTATGATCATGAGTTGAAACATAATATCATTTCTCTAATGGTGAACTACAATCAGTGTCTATTTATTATATAGTACTTCATATTTCTACTCAATTTGAAGATTGATTTCACTATCTAGATGGTGTCACGATCTAAAACTATCTCATTTATCTCTTAATAAGATATCACTAATGGATATTCTGTAGTTAAATATTTGGATTTAATATCTTGAGGCTAAGGTATTTATAAGTCCTTGTACATCTCTATGGGGGTTCCCCCTTGTTATTCTCTAACAATGAATATGGAATGTTGAATTTTTGTGTAGATTACCGGAGGTGAACCAAATGAAAATAAAAAACTGGTATTCCCATACATTCATCGATGATCTATATGATCACTTAAGAGGTACATAAATATTCTCCATGTTTGACTTGAGTTCAGGGTAACATTAATTTTTTGTGAGACTATTTGAAATACCTTGTACTTTTTTAAGGAACATGTATGGGTTCTATAAGTTTTTTGTAATTCAGTTTGGTCTAACAAATACACCAGTGGTATTCATAGACTTGATGAATCAGATATTATATACATGTTTGGATTAGTTTAGAGGTTTTAATTCATGATATATTATTATAATCCGAGTCTAGAGATGATCATTCCAAATATATTGAAATTTTCATGAGTATTTTGAGAGTAAATGGGCTATAAATATCAATTCTGGATAGATAAAGTGAAATTCTTAGGAAAAATTTACTGAGATTCTATTTTTTATAGAACTAGTGAAGGTGGTAGTTATATAATATTTCAAGTGACAAAATAATGACTTAAAGATTCACAGAATCCTTGTTGGAAGGCAATTACTAGAATTTTATCACGTACTTCTCCCGTTTGGCATCCCTAGAGTATGTTATAACTGTAAAAGGGGTGAGTTTTTTTTACTCTAAGGCTTGTAAAGTGGATTTATAGTAATTGAAGAGAATAATTGCCTCGGTAATATTTCTATCCTTTATATGTCTAATTAAGTAGTAAACTAAATATTTTGACGCATCAATAGTTAGGATCAAAGCTGTTTTTGATATAGGAGGATCTAGTGGTTTCTTATAGATCGAGGCAGTTGAGGCTACATGAGTAGAATTAAAGTGAAAATGACCTAGAGTTATACACAATGATATATTACGTGAGATAATGGTAGAATTATATTTTGGTTGAGAGATTCTTGGTCCACACAGACCACATGGTACTGAAGTACAACTTTTTCTAGTGGGATATGAACCATCAGAAGAAGAGGTGGGTTGAGTATCTACAGTATATTGACTTTATATTGGTATACACACCAATCAAGGGAAACATAATATTCAATTAAATCTGTTGGAATAAGTGGATTCCAGGGGTCTAAGAATCAATTAATGATTATAATATAGTGGTACTTTTTAAGGATATGTATTAGGATTTATAGGGTTCTCAAGGATGAGAAAATCTTACATCAACCTATGTTGTTACATTTCCTCATAGTTAGATCAAGAGTAAGTGATTATCATTCCTTGTGGGTGTATCCTTGGGGGAAATCATATATTGTATAGAGAAAACATTGCGGAGGTTTCTATATAAAAATGATGTTTTCGTGTCCATGGTTGCATATAAGTCCTTATGGACATGGAAAAGTAACTGATCAGGGGATTAAAAGCTTCATAATGGGTGGTACACCTTGCGAAGAAAATGATATATCATGATCTCAAGAGTAAATAATTATTTCCCAATATGAAAATGTATATAGAGGGGTTCATGGAGTGATGTTACACCTGTTAGTAATAGAAGTTGTATCTTGAGTGTGGAACTGGGTTGTTGTATCCATTATCTATTCTAGAATGAAATTGGGATGATATAACCATGTACATCATGAAAGGATTACCCATGACACCATAAAAGAATAATATAGTGTGGGTAATCATGTATTGATCGATGAATGTATCCCTTTTCTTGACGTTTTGGTATAATATCACCATTGATGATGTGGGTAACCTTTATATGTGTAAGATAGTCTGATTTCAAAGTTTTCTATGGAGTATCACATTAGATTGAGATCCCCATGTTACATAACTATTCTTGTATGGTATTCAGAAGGATCTGGGATCACATATTGTATTGAGAATATTCTATCATCCTTAGATTGATGGCCAATCTAAATATAAGATTCATATTCTGGAGGATATGTTTTTTCCTATGTTCTAGGATTCCGTGGTTTTGGGAAAAACACCAAGCTCTCATGGAGTCTAAATATAATAAAATATTCTAAGATTTATTACATTTTTCTCATTTTAAGGCATTATAAAAAAAGAACATGATGTCTTCATTTATTCTCATTATATGCGGGAGTGTCAAAAATCATTGGACCTAGTCTCATGCATTAGATATTTGAGCATGTTTAGTTGAACAAAAGTATTTTTTAAACCTCACAATGTAGGATGAAATATTATGCTAACCACAGGAGACTTCCTATTAATTTAAAGGTTGGTCAATAGGGCATTTTTCATTGTCACCAAGGTTGTGTAAAAACCTTATCTTGAAAAATAAAAATCTTGAAGATGGGTTTTTTTTTATCATTTGTGATATTGGAGATGATTTTTCTTGTATAATATCATTTAGTTCATTCAAATCTCTACAGTTCAATGAATTACATGTTTCATGTGTCACAAGATTAGAGATATGTGATTTGGTAGCTTACTTTGTAAATGTAACATGGAATAAAGAATCATTATCATGAAACTCGTAATTGAAAAAATTGAATATGTACATGTAATGGCAGCTGGAATGATAATTTGTATTTTCAAGGAAATATCAAGTAAGAAATATAGATATCATTTTGACATGTTTGGTATTTATTTATTCACTGTCACTTTCTTGTAATTTATATAAGGACGATAAATATTCACATCATGGGAAATATCAATGGGTATTTTGTAAGTTTAATATATAAGATTCCCAGGACATAGGAATTTTACCTTGATCCATTGATTTGTAATTCTCCCATGTAATTGGAATCTACCTTGTTTTGGATTATATCTAAACATGTAATTGGTCCATGGGATAGAAATAATCCTAGACTCAATGGTGAGTATAGTCATAGACATATGACATTATGCTAAAGAAGGTATGGATAACCTCGATTATTAAACCATACCTAGAGGGAGGTAGGTTAATTTGATATTTTTTTCATTTAAATGTTAATTAATGTGTATATAGATCATAATATTTCATGAAATACTAATGAGACTATATTGTTGTAGAAACTATAGTTTGTGGCTGACTATGTTTTATTGACACCCTATTAGGGCCTCTGTTTACTTTATGGATAGAGGTCTATACAAGGTCATGGTGCCATGTTCTTCATTGGTCAATTGTTCTAGAAGTAACTGGATTAGGGATTTAGTATGAAGTATGGTCATTGAGACAGGTTTTAGGAATATTAATTTTTGGATAATTCCATTCAATTTAATTCCTTTATAAAATTTGGTATGATATTTATTATGAAATTTTCATGGAATTATTATATTTTTTTCCAGACCATTGATTATTTATCATATGGAATGGAGATATACTAATCAAATTTTCTTGTTTCTACTATGATTTTTGTTCATTGCTATGGTGTATACTCTACTTGGTATATTTATTAGACTCTATCCACTATTTTGAAGGATCTATTATACTGGGAGGAATGATCAAGGTCTTACAGAGACCCATCTTGGTCATGTGAAGGAGAAATGGGCTATAACCATTACAAAATAGTTTCAACATAGCTCAACAATTAGTGTATTCAGTATTATTAGAATGAATTAAGGAGGCCGAGAAGGAATATCATTGTTTGTATGAAAGATTAGAGTTTTTTATAATGTCAAACATGTATGTGTTTAATATTGATGAAGAATATGTTATTGGATTTGGAAAGTGGTTATGAGTTCTGAGTGGTTCCCATTTGAAGAAGGAAATGTTGAGCGAAGATCACACCTATATATTTAATATTCAGTATAGAAGTATTAATATATATAAAGACCTTTGGGAATATTTTTAATAGGAAGATATAAAGATGTATTTTTTTGATTTTATAATTAAATATTGTACTTTTTAGTTGGATAAAGCTAAATGATTCCAAAAGAAGGGGATGCTTCAGCCATTGTTAGTGAAAAAATGGAAATTTGAGAGAATTTTCCTGGTTTTTTATGGTATTACCAAATATGTCCAAAGGTAATAATGTGATTTGAGTTATTATTGATCATTTGAAAAATTTAAATATTTTCTACTAATTCTAAATACTATATATTCGAATCATATTTTTAGGCTTTATCTGAGGAAGATTCTAGATACAGTGAGTTACCCTCCCCATGGAATCTGACTATTATCCCTAATTTACATTATTTTTTCAAAAGCATAAAAGATATCGATGGTCATTAAATTAAATTTTAATACAGCTTTTTATCCTAAATCTAAAAGATACTATGAGAATATAATTTATACATTATATGATATTATTTGATCTTTCCCATTATATTTCCAAGGAATTCTAGATAAATGTCATTCAATAACAGAAGATTCTTATTATAACAATTCTTATTCTATTATTCATATGGATAATTTTGAGGAATTATATGAAAGGTCATTGACTTTAGTGTATCTGAACTAATTTATTGAGATGAAATTATTAGTACTGAAATTGGTAGAAGAGATGGTTGAAAATGTAAAATTCATTCAACACCATGTAAGGGAATCATAGAGAAGGTGAACTAATTATATAGATATCTAAGGGAAATAACCTTTATATGAGGAATGAGACTATGAAATTATTAAAATATTTCATTGAAAAGGTTTAGTTAATTGGTTAAAGAAATGAAAATTTATTTTAACATAGTCTTAACAAAGGACATAGAAAAAAATTAAATTCATATGTTTTTTCTAGTGAAACATTGTGGCTAACCAGGGTTATCTCGCTTGAGGAATTCACAATTTATTACATAAATAATCTAATTAACCTAAATATTATTTTTTTTGTTATTATTTTATGAAAAGGGTGATATTTTTTGTGTTTGATTATCATCTAAAATAATGATAAAACAAGAAATTATAAATTACCATACAATGAAAAAAGATATAGTTTTAGAAAATAAGTTCCCCATAGACATTTTTTCATTGATCACCTTTATTTTTTTATTTCATATATACTTATTGAAAGAATTCCTCTATATGTGTGAATACCTTTCTCTATCCCAACTTTGAATGAAAATTTCACTTAATAACCACAAAAAAACTCCACATCCACCTCCTCAACTAAGGGATAATGTTTTTATAATAAAAATATAAACATTTGATAACCACAGTGAGGATTACACCCACTATAAATTATCCTTATATTTACCCAAAGTGGATGATAAACATGTCATTAGAATCAAGAACCATATTACTCCCCCATGATGATCCTTGAGCGAGTTACTCATCATCGAGAGTATAAGACTTCTCAGTGGATATAATAAAGAGAAGAAGAGAATAAAAATAAAAAAAATAAAATAAAGAGAAGGATGAGAAAAAAATATAAATAATAATTAGGGATTATAGAGAGATTAATAAAGAAAGAATAAAATAAAACAAAGAGAATTAAAAAAATAGAATAATTTAAACAATGATAAAATAGAATAATAAGAATAATAATAAGATGATTTGGGGGTCGGAACCCTTGAATATAAGAATTCAACAATTAATAAGAAACAAAATTAAATTTACATAAAAAATAAAAAATAAAGAAACAATAATATAAATAAAATAAATGTCAGAAGAATAAATATCAAAAAATGATTGTGACCTACCTATATCCCTTTGATCCATAAGTTTTCCCAAGATCCTATCATTCGATCGAATAAACCTCTATTTATAGAGTGGTAAATCTTATTCTTCATATCCCATCTTCAAATATGGTCAAGGATTCCTTTAAATTATTGGTTGATTACATAATATTTGGATTTCTTATTGAATAGGCATATTCAAATATAGATTAAAGACCATTTGTGTGCCCAATTTTTTCAGTGGACAATAGACCACTGTGGACACATTCTCCCATAAGGAATTCATCGGTGCAACCCTCGCTTTCTTCCATGGCTCCTACATGGGTCTTTCATGAAGTAAGGGGGATACAGAAGTGGTGATATCAGCCTTCATCATCCCCACATCCTTTACAGTGGTTGAAGAGATCATCATTGGCATACCTGAGATATTCCTCTTCATAGTGGGAATCATGGTGTACTTATGAGACTGTGTGTGTTATCCATAGTGGAAGATGCATTGATAGTTATGGTATGGATTGAAATTGATCATCGACATGGTCTATCATGGGTGTTTCAGACATGTTGCAATGGTGGTAGTGGAAATGAATTGTAGATCAAAAGAAGATACGACGATGCAGAAATGTCGGATCTTTAGGATTTCACTCAACAAGATAAAATGATAACATTTTAATAATTATAATAGTAGCCACATAAAATGAATCTCATATAAAAAAATGGTATAGGTGAGTCATTGAATATTTATAAAGTAGAATATTCTGTTATTAAAATCATACAATATGGTGGGCTCTAGATTCACGCAAACACACTTAAATGGGTCGCGTCTCACATGCACAACCCACAAAGGCTTTGTTCCACTCTACACACATGCGAGATACTATGTGTAGGATACACAACGCATGGGCCAGGTCCCCTGTAAGGACTCTCAACCCTACCAGATCATGTTGGCCCATTTGGTGGTTGGATTGGATGGTCAGCCCCTTGTGGGTAGGCTAGGTAGTTGGCTTCAACTAGTTGAGATCTACCAATGTTGGCCCTTATTTTTAATAGAAAAATATGGTAATGAATTTCATTAAAAATCCAAAAAAACATTATTCAATAAAATAGATCAATCAAATTCCATATTTTAAATCATTTTAATTTACCAACATCAATTGATCTCATTTTAATAAATAATATATTATATGGGAATACTCATTAAAATTCATCAAAAAATCATTAGAAAACAGATAAAATTTTCACGAAAAAATGAGTGTATCAAATAACACCACATATAGAAAATGATTTTCCTCAATAATAAATTTTAAAACAAGAATATTAGAAGTCACCAATTCTTACAATATTGTAATTTCAAAGAGAGAAAACAAAATGATTATCTATGGTAAATTGAATTTTCATCTTCCACATAAAATATCAATTTAACAACTTAATTTACAAACGATCAAGAAATATAATAATTTTAACTTTTACCATTTGAAAAATGATGGATCTTATCCTCTCATTCATTCAATATTCTCAATTTATCATTATATAACATGAGATGTACCGATTTAACTGACATTTGAATATTTACTCTCATCACACTTGATATAAATTTATGTAGAGTTATGTTCATATCATGAGAAAATGCTTCGTATCTATAAGACGGTAAAATAACTACTTTATCCACATTAAAATCAAAAAATAATCGTGAAATCATGAAGTATTTTCAATCAAGGATCTAATGACTCTATATCTTTACGATGGTAGGATTTAATGTTTTAAAATTAAGGCCTATAGAGGAGGTTTATATCTTAAAATATAAAGATTGATATCAAAATTAAATTCTCAATTAAAATATCCCATTCAAAATTTAAAAACTATCACTTGTCCAAAATTCAATGTAATGGTTATAAAAAATGAATGAATATTGATTTATGTGCATCTTCTTGAATTTTATCTAATTATATGTATATATAAATTTCAAATTAATTTTTCACCATTTTTTCTATTTTTTCTATGTTTTGATTAGAATGAATCTGACATCAACCACCGAACCATATATGATAAAAATAATCATTCTATAAATAGTGATTTTTTATTCTTCCAAGTCACAACCCATTTCTAATTTTCCCCTTTATTCATTTTGTTTTAATTTTCGTTTTTTTAAGGATGGAAAATAGTGAAAAAAAATTAATTAATAAATAAACAAAAACTAATTCCCAAGGTAACCCCACTACACATTTCACTTAATTTTCTCCTCATACTTTCCATCGTGATACCCTTAAACCAAACACATTAACATTAAAATATCAGGAAAAATACATAGAGGAGGGTATAAATGAATAAAATTTGGTAGAAACATAGATCATTCCTAAAAAGATAATTCATGGTGTCTAAGGGATAAATAATGATTAATATATAAGGTATTCTCAAGTATATGGACTTATCAATAAAAATAACACACTAATTTTAAATTTTTTTACACATTCATAGATTTTAAATGTTTCAACGCATGTTCTAGTAAGTGTCATGTCAATAAGTCACTCAATAAATATACTAGAGATAAAATAATAAGTGTGTGGTCTATATATCCAATCTAGAATGCAAATATGATATTTCCAAATCACTGATGACATGAATAATAATAACAAATAATTTCGCATGAATTTCAAAAATTAAAATCTCAAAAAAATGATAGGGAAATTTCATTTACATGAATAAACTAAATACCTGACATCATAGGTCCTCGTTTTAATATCCATGATTCAGTATAATCAATTAATTTTCATTTTACACATCCAATATCATTAACATTGAAATAAAGCACCTGGAATTAAAGGGTTCTTAAGAATCTCATGTATCACAGATAAGTCAGTTAAATATTAAATTCAATTGTTTGTATTTGATTTCAATTTTAAAGATCTAAGTAGTTTTTATGAAGAAATATAAGTATTTTAAAAGATAAAAATTAAAATTGAACTCCATTTTATAATGAATCATTATTCCTCTTCATCCACTATTTGGGGACATACTTGTGCTATCATAGACCAAAAAAATGTGATCAATCATTAGAACTAAGGGGCCATGAAATTTAAGATAAAAAGATAGAGGTAGTGGGGATAAATGAAAAACTAGTCCAAAGAATGAAATTTAAGGACCTAGAATGAATGTAAAAAAATATATATTTGATCCCCCATTTAGGCCTTCAGTTTCAAAGTACCTCCAGAATGGAATTACCAAATATTATTCACAATTTGGTAGTGGGTGGATATTATTTGATTTTAACCACCTCATTGAAATTTTCTTACATTCTATGTCTTCACTATTTTCGAGGAGTTCAAGGATAGATTACACCAAATCCATTACATTTACTATTAGGAGAATATATCATAAGAGAAGTATAATGATGTATGTATCATATTACTTATTGGATGCTACATCTACAACCTTCTCTTTATTTTTCCTGATAATTCCAAATACAATAATTAGGACTTATAATTTGAAAATTACCTTTTTGAATATATTTTTGTTTGAAAAAAATTAATCATGAAGAATTATAATCAAAATTCACAATTTAAATATGAGAATACTATGCCATAGTTTTATCTTGAAAGGACACTTATAATTTTTCTCAGTCTTCCTCAAATTCTTTTTCATCAAAATTAAATATCTCTATATGTTCTATAGAAGTTGAATTTTTTTCATTGTCTTCCACTAAATAAAAATATGGATTTATAGAATATGAAATTTCAATTTATTTAAGAGTGACAGTCAATAAATATTTTATTAAATCCAAATAAATGGAGTTTATGAAGGATTAAACTCACTGAGTTCATCCTAGTTCAATAAATTCATAATTGGTAAGTTCCTATTAAAGTTGGATATCATCCCCCTAGATTTTTCAGTAACATTGGAAAATTAAAATTGTGCTTCCTCCTTGTCCTCTAGTTTAGATCTAGTTTCTCCACATAATTTTGAGTTATTTTCTCCATTAGGATTTTTAGTAAATTAATTAATTATTTAATCTATCTAAATTGATCATTTAAATCATTATTAACAACTTTTTGTTATTATTTTATTTTTGAGTATTTATAAAATTCATAATAACATTGTTTGTTTTGATACATCATGGAAAAATAAATTTTTTGTGGAATTTTTATGAAACAATAGAAAACTATTAACAATGTAAAAAAGAAAACTATAAGTGAACTATTGATTGGAACTCCAACAATTGTGGTAGTTTTCTCACACCCCTATCATTCGGATTAGAAAAATAAAATTTCAATGATTTCTTATAGTGAAAAAATGTGTCTGGCCAGGGTTATCTCACTTGATCATCTTCAAAATTTCTTACATACATATTCTAATTCTCTTAAATATAATTCACCACTTAATTATTATTAATATTTTTTGAAAGTAATTATATTTTTGTATTTTGGTTATTTTCTAAAATAATGAAAAGGCATGTAGTTATATATTACTGTGAAATTAAAATATAATGTTTTTTAGAAAATAAAAAAAGTTCTCCAAATATTTTTTTCTGGGATCACCTTTATTATCATCTTTCAAATATACTTAGTGAACAAACCCCACCTTTTTCTTGAATATCTAAATCAACCCCAGTTGTGAATACTATGTGAACTTAACAACTTCCATGAAAACTCCACCTCCACCCCCTCAACTGAGGGATATTTGTTATAAAATAAGATTATAATACTTATATAACCACATTGGGGATTTCAAACACATAAAATCATCCCTAGATTATACCAAATCAGAAGAAAAATATGGGATCAGGTTCTAGAATTGGATTAATCCCCTGAGATATTCCTCGGGTCAGTTACTCATCACCAGGAGTGTACGAGTTCACTATTGATATAATGGAGAGAATAAAAGAATAAAAAAAATAAAGGGAAGGATTAGAATAAAATAAAAATAATAATAATAGAAAAGAGATAAATAAGAGATAGAATAAAATAAAATAAAGAGAATTATAAAAATAGAAAACTAAATATGATGAGAAAATAGAATAAAAAGAAAAATAATTAGGGGCATGAACACTAGAATATAGGAATGTATGAATTAATAATAAAATTAATCATATTTAAATAAAACATAAATCTAATAATAAACATAAATTAAATTAAATTAAATTAAGGAGAACAAAAATAGAAAAATGTATATGGCCTACCTTCATCCATTCAGTCCAGTTGTGGTTCAAATATCCTCTACTAAAATGAAAATCTCACATATTTATAGAGGGGATAATCTTCTTATTAATATATTATATTTTAATTGGGTTATGGTCACCTTAAAATACTTTTTTCATTATTTAAATGTTGGATTCCAAGTATAATAGGGACAATAAAATATATTATGAAGATTATGGGTGTTTTTGTTTTGCAATGTACAGTGGAACAGTGAAGACACTAGTTTATTCATGGAATTATTTTGGTTAGCTCTCACTCTCATGAATGGATCATGCATATAATGACCCATACTTTACATACATTGTTAATACTTCAAAATTGAAGCACGCGTATTACAACATATGACAAAACCACAAAAGACCGTATAGGTATAGTGTATTTAGAAACTGGGAAACATAATCAACTGGTTCATAAATATTCTACAATGTCTCCCATTTATTTCATCATATCTAGGTTCCCTTTTAGAATATTCTACTTAATATCCATATTCCTGACCTGGGGAAAAGAAAACATAAAAGGGTGAGCTCAAATGCTCAGCAAGGGCAAATAAAGGAAATAAAAATCATATCATATCTTTTTGAAAATCATAACCTGCAAAAGAGATCATAAAATCTTAACATAGAATAAATCATAGAAGTGAAAATGAGATCCCCATAATCATAACATGAAACTTGAAACTTTGTGGCATGCACACATAATCATGGAAAATCATTTCTTGTTAGTCACGACTCATTGCCAAAACTATCTTAGTGGACAAAGTCCCTTTCTGAACCGAGTCACCCTCATTCCAGTCCTGTTTCACTGAACCGGTATAACCTACCGTTCCAGCCATGTCTATCTCATGAGATATAAAACCTTTACCCAATGCATTGGAGGGAGATATAGGTCCCACCCATCTTATAATGAATCCTTTCTTATGTGTGCCACATAATCATAAACCATACATCATAGCGTAATCCACGTAATAAAAATGGGATTCTTAAACAACATGACATCATAAAACAATTCATATAAGATAAAGGAATTCATAAAAATGTTTCCATCACAACATAATCGAATCCATTTAACAATAGGGATAAAAACAGAACCCTTTTATTGTCTTAAATGGAAAATAATTTTGATAAAATACTTGAACTCCATTCTTGAGGAAAATATCCTTTCTACTTCAAAAACATTTTTCCTTTCATAACATGTCATACGACTTTAAAATAAAAGAATTTGATTAAAAATAAACTTGAAAACTTGTAAAGGAAGCTTCTTGGAAATAATGTTTTAGAAATCCATTCATGCGGTATAAGTTAAAAAAAACATTCTTTGTACTTTTGTCGGAAAAGTCAAAATACCTCGTACGAAAAACGACAAAAGATTCCATTCATATCTTTTACTAAAAACTCACCGAAGGGTAAAATTGGATTTAAACAATTGTACGTGGATAGAAATAATATTACATATTGAGGAAACATGGGTGTGGATGATAAAATACACCCCAGTAAATTTAAAAGTATAAACAATCTCGGATAAAAATGAGATTGTGATATTTCCCTTACCTTAGGTCCGATTTGCTTTGTACGTGTCCTAAGCTCCTGTATAATGGTTTAAATAATGTTATTGACTTATTGCAGAATCATACATATTGATATGATATCATATATGGTCATATTCTTAGCTTCTTGTTAGTAATATTTCATTGTTACTTGTTACTCGGGTCTTTATTGCCTTTTGTTCTTATGCGTGTTTTGCCGAATACATTCTTATTCTTCTTTTAAGGTTATAAATACCTTATATCCAGAATGGTATTAGTTTAAAATATATCATATTTATTCATTCAATTCATTTATATAATTACTATGTAATGATGATCATGTAGAACGAGTCGCATCACATCGTGGAGATGGTATTCCGTACGTACGCACGAGTGATGATATCATTCCTATGATCGTGGAACTGTATTGGAGTATATATATATATTATTTAAGTATCAATATTACTTTATAATAATCATAAATAGTTACTCATTACACCATTATACCCATCCTTGTAAAGTGATGGTGGAAAAATAGATTACACCACGGCGTGGAGACAGTATTCTGTACGCACGCACGCGCAGTGATTTCATTTTTCCGTGGGATGGATAGAAGGTGAATTAGGGTTGTTTCATATTTATAATAATATATCAGTATGTAAGTAATACTTATGTTATTAATTTATCATGAAACAACTAAAGAAGAATATGTTGAAGAAGAAAGAAATTGAAAAGATCGGTAATGGATATTACCTCTTCTTTGGAACACCTCTTTGAATCCTCCACTTAGGGAACTATGATTGGTCTTTGAAGAAGACCAGGACCTCTAGGATTATTCTAGGGAAGTGGAGAGGATAAAATGGCAGGGGTTGGCCGAGCTTGAGTGCTCAAATTGGTGTGAGGAGGAGGGGGAGGAGGTTCCCTTTTATAAGGGAGGAGAGGGGCACCTTAGGAATATCTCAAAATATTATTTTATATTAAAGTCAAAATAGGTTTATAATGGTTCAAAAGGGTCTTATTTCGAAGCTAAAGTGGGGATGGGTCGAAATCATATCAACCAATAGGATTTAGACAAGTTTAGGATATTATTTTAACCTTATCAATTAGATTTAACTCTAAGTTTAATAATTTAACTTTTACCGTGTCTTTTTGTTTTCTTTCACTATATGGTTAATACACTTACTATAACATGCCAAACGAACCCCAAATTGTTTATTATTAATATATATATCATTATCTAAGTCATTTGGCCGATCCTTAGATTTTTAGTAATAAAATAACAATTAATAATATAATATTTGATTTAAAAACTATTTTGTGTCAATTTTGACACTATTTGATATATGATTTTTTTGAAAGTCATAACAGAATTATATGTTCGAACCAAGTTGATTAAATCAACAATAATATATCACAGTAACCTAGAAAATTAGTGGAATTCATAAAAAGTCTTAAATTAAATTTATTTTGGTGTTTATAACATAAATTATGTCAATATTTCATTAATAAGATAATTATTGCATCATCATTGTGCCATAAATAAATTAAATTATTTAATGTCTAAAAATTAAAAATAAAATACTATTATGTAGGAAATATTTTTAGATTCCTAATTAATATTTATAGTCGAATTTATCTTATGTATAACCCCATATTAAAAATGATTTACTTATTAAACATTGATTTTAACTATTTTAACCCTTCTTTAAATAAATTAATAATAAATGTCCTAATCTAATCCAAGTGGGCCTAAATGGTCATATTTTTATACCTAAGTTTGTTTTTGGTCTAATTACACTTGTCCAATAGAATTAGGACATGTGTTAGGGTAATATTAATATCATATTTACCCTTATTTACCCTATTTACTATTAACCGCGGTAATAAAAAGTAAAAAGTTACTATTCACCAAAAAATTATTTTTATCTCATTGAACCACATTTTACTTACTGATATCAACCGTGTCAGTCGGATTTTTTAAATTCCATTCACAGAAACGGTAAAATTAAGTTTTATGCAAAATCTAGTTTTTAACCTTCCACTTAGTGGTTTCACTACTCATCAAAAATTGAATGTTTTTCAGAAAAATACCAAAATTTCACCCTAGGCTAATTTCGATATTCTGAGTCCAAAAATGAAGTCCATTTTGAAAAATAAAATTTATAAAATTTCAAAAAGTGGTTATTACTATTCATAACGGCTAGTTTTAATAGCATATTGTTGTTTAGTGAAACTCGGTATTGCGTACGACGCAAGCTATCGAGGAAGGTCGCGATTGCGTGTAAAGCAAGCCAAGAAAGTGTTGTGTAGAAAAAGATTCCATTGATGATTCGTATAACATAAAAGTCTCGGGTGTTACATTCTACCCCCCTTAATAAGAATTTCGCCCTCGAAATTCGTCACTTTGTAACAAACAGATGAGGATACTTCTCCCTCATCATATCCTCAAGCTCCCATGTAGCTTCTTCAAGTTGGTGGTTCCTCCATAAAACTTTCACCAATCGAGTGGTCTTGTTTCATAGGAATTTTTCACTACGATCCAGAATCTCTATCGGTTGTTCTTCATAAGAAAGATCTTGCTCCAGCGGTACAAATTCTGAGCTGAGTACATGTGAAGGATCGGGTATGTACTTTCTCAGGAGAGATACATGGAACACATCGTGAACTTGAGAGAGATTCGGTGGAAGCGCCAATCGGTAAGCTACCTTCCCAACACGATCCAGTATTTCGAAAGGACCGATATATCTAGGGCTCAACTTCCCCTTCTTTCCAAATCTCATAACCCTCTTCCAGGGAGATATTCGTAAGAACACTTTATCACCCACTTTAAACTCTAGGTCTTTTCTTCGGTTGTCGGCATAACTTTTCTGTCGACTCTGAGCTGCTCTTATGTGTTGTTGAATAGATCTGACCTTTTCTGCCATTTCATCCACGAGATCAGGTCCTAATAGATTTTTTCCCCAACTTCATCCCAGCAAGTTGGAGTCCTGCATTTCTTTCCATAGAGAGCTTCATAAGGAGCCATATGAATATTGGAGTGAAAGCTATTATTATAAGAAAATTCCACCAAAGGTAGGTGTTGATCCCAACCTCCTTTGAAATCCATAGAGCAAGCTCTCAACATATCTTCTAGGGTTTGAATTGTTCTCTCAGACTGACCGTCTGTCTGGGGATGATAAGCAGTGCTAAAACTCAACTCTGTATCCAGAGTATGCTGAAGACTTCTCCAGAACATCGAGGTAAATCTCGAATCTCGATCAGATATAATAGAAAGTGGTACTCCATGCAATCTTACCACTTCCTTTACATATATCCTGGCAAGCTGATCTAGAGAGAAATCCTCTCTAATAGAAATGAAGTGTGCAGACTTTGTTAGACGGTCAACTATGACCCAGATAGCATTATTGCCTTTGGATGTTTTAGGAAGTCCTGTGACAAAGTCCATAGTGATGTTTTCCCATTTCCATTCGGGTATGGGTAATGGTTGTAAAATCCCCTTAGACTTTTGTCTCTCAGCTTTAACTTGTTGACAAACCAAGCATCGAGAGACATATTCAGCAACATCTCTTTTCATTCCATCCCACCAGAAGTACTCTTTCAGGTCTCTATACATCTTCGTGCTTCCAGGATGAATAGAGAATGATGAACTATGAGCCTCATCCAGCAGCTCCTTCATAATTCAGGGATGAGAGGAACACAAACCCGATTCTTGAACTTTATTATCTCATCACAATCAAGGTTGAATTCAGGAACATTTCTCACCTTCTTTTGTAACTCGACATCTTCTTTCTGTGCCTCTTTAATCTTCACATGTATAGATGGTTGAGCATTCATTTGAGAAAGATAAGATTTTTCCCCTTCCATTATAATTCCAAGATCCATCCTTTGTAAATCCATAAATATTGGATCTTTTGTGATCCTCATCATGGATAAACTAGCATGGTCTTGTCGACTTAATGCATCTACCACCTTGTTTGCTTTCCCAGGGTGGTAATGGATTGAGCAGTCATAATCCTTAATCAGCTCCAACCATCTTCTTTGGCACATATTCAGCTCCTTTTGTGTGAAAATATACTTTAAACTTTTATGATCAGTATAAATATCACACCTTTCACCATAAAGGTAATGCCTCCAAATCTTTAATGCAAAGATTACCGCAGCCAACTCCAAATCATGTGTTGGGTAATTTTGCTCATGGATTTTCAACTGTCGTGAGGCATAAGCTATCACCATATCATTTTGCATAAGAACACACCCCAATCCCTCCTTGGATGCATCACTGTAGATCACAAACCTTTCTCCACTACAAGGCAGTGTGAGCACAGGTGCACTGGATAACCTTCTTTTCAACTCCTTGAAATTCTCTTCACATTCCTCTATCCAGACAAACTTAACTCCTTTCCGAGTCAACTTGGTGAGTGGATTAGATAATCGTGAAAAATATTTTACAAAACGTCGATAATATCCATCCAAACCAAGAAAACTTCACATCTCAGTTAATGTTGTTGGTCTCGACCATCTTTCGATAACCTCTGTTTTTGCTGGATCCACAGATATCCCCTCTTTTGAGATTATGTGACCCAAAAATGCAACTTTTTGAAGCCAAAATTTACACTTGGTAAATTTGACATAAAGTTTCTCCTTTCTCAGGGTCTTCAATATAATTCTCAAGTGATCTTCATGCTCTTCCTTGCTCTTTGAATAGACAAGAATATCGTCTATAAAGACTACCACAAATTGATCAAGATAGTCTCTAAATACTCTATTCATTAGATCCAGGAAGATAGCAGGGGCATTAGTAAGACCAAATGGCATCACTATAAATTCATAGTGTCCATACCTTGTACGGAAAGCCGTCTTTGGTATATCCTCCCTTTTGACCCTTAATTGATGATACCCTGAACGAAGATCAATCTTGGAAAAGTATTGAGCTCCGTGTAGTTGGTCAAATAAGTCATCAATGTGTGGGAGAGGATATTTGTTCTTGATAGTGATCTTGTTAAGTTCTCGATAATCAATGCAGAGTCTCATTGATCCATCTTTCTTCTTAACAAATAGAACAGGTGCTCCCCAAGGTGACGCACTAGGGCGTATGAATCCCTTATCAAGATTCTCTTGGAGTGGCTTCTTCAATTCCTGCAACTCAATTGGGGCCATTCTATAAGGTGTCTTTGAAATAGGCAAAGCACCCGGTATGAGTTCTATTGAAAACTCAACTTCACGATTTGGTGGAAGACCCGGTAATTCCTCCAGAAAGACATCATCAAACTCCCGTACAATGGGCATATTCTTAATCGTGAGTTTCTCACCAACCATTTGAGATAAATAACCTTCATTTAGTGGAATCAAGACCCATAAGATGGAAGGAATTTCCACTGGAAGGTTATGTTCATCCATGCATTGATAGACAATCGTAGATTGATCTGGAATATGAAATGTGACTTCCCTTCTTTGGCAATTGATATGAGCCCCATGTAGAGAAAGCCAATCCATGCCAATAATAACATCAAATTCCACTAAAGGAAGGATCACAAGATTTGCAGGAAGCACTTTCCCACAAACTTCGATCGGAGAAGAATTATAAACTTTTGATGCGACTGTTGTGCCATTAGGTGTTGTCACAGCTAACTCAACATCTAATTGTTGAGGTAATACAGTGATACCCTTAGAAAATTCTTTAGAAATAAAAGAGTGGGTGGATCTAGAATCAAATAAAACATTTGCTACTTTAGAGTGGATGGTATGTATACCTTTCACCACTTCGTTATCGTACTCCACATCGCTGATAGAAATTGCATGCGACTTTCCTTTGTCTTTAGCCTTAAAATTTTGTTGACGTCGACCATCATCATCAACCCTTGGATTTGGGCATTGATTGGAATAATGCCCCATCTCCTTGCACTTGAAACATTGAAGTGTAGTAGGTTCATTCTATGTATCCCTTCCTTTGTTTGCGTCATTAGACATCTTCTTCAAATTATCACGGCATTCAAATGCCTGATGACCTTCCTTTCCACATTTAAAACATTTACTTGTCCCTTTAAGACAACTCCCTCCATGTTTATTTCCACACTATGAGCATAAGGGAAAGCTCATCTTCTTTTCAGTGTGCTCTTTAGATTTTCCTTTGAATTCCATCTTCCTCTTCTTATCAAACCCATGTGACTGATGGGTTACTCCAATATCCATCTCGACTTTGAGAGCACATCGAACGATTTCCTCGTATCTATTGAAGTCCCTTATGGATAACGCCCTTCGAAGACTTGGTTTTAAGCCACTAAAGAATCGATCGATCTTACTCTCAGGTTGGATAATAATATCAGAAGCGTACCTTGCAAGTCTTGTAAAATTTTCTTCATAGGTACCAACAGATTCATCATCCCTTTACTTCAGTTCAAGGAACTCTTTCTCCATCTTTGTTCGGAGAATACGAGGGAAGTACTTATTGAAAAATAAGTTCTTGAACTCGTCCCATTCCATAGACTCAATTTCATCCCTTTGCCTCATATTCTTAATAAGATTCCACCATTGATCAGCATCTCCTTCCAAACGATACACTGTGAGGATGACTTTATCATGCTCAGAAAATTGAAGAACTGAAAATATCTTTTCAGTAGTACTAATCCATTGTTCAGCAACTAATGGATCAGTAGACCCGCTGAAAGAAGGTGGACGCTGCCTCATAAAGGATTCAACAGAATGTTGCTCCTTCCTTTTCTCGTTTGGAAGTCCTGCATGATTCATAGCTTGAGAAAGTTGTGTGAGCATGGCTACAAGATTTTTCATTCCAGCTCCCATATCGTTTGGTAGCTCAGGGGGACAATCATTTCATTGCCCATCGCATTCTGCATTAACACGGTTCCTTCGGGTTCCATCCATTGACTAAAACCAAGAAGAATAGTGTGAGCAACACTAATTATAATAGGAAAACCACATAATTCAAGAATAAAATTTTCATGCTTAAGGTATTATCCTAGGTTATTCATGGCCATTTCTAAAACACTAAGATTGTGTTCTATGCTTAGACTTATCCTTAGGGTTATTACTAAGGCTTTCACATCCTAGTTTCCAAAGGTTGACTATACCTTTCCTATGATACCAACTATAACGACCCATACTTTACATACATTGTTAATACTTCAAAATTGAAGCACACTTATTACAACATATGACAAAACCACCAAGGACCGTATAGGTATAGTGTCTTTAGAAACTGGGAAACATAAACAACTGGTTCATAAATCTTCTACAATGTCTCCCATTTATTTCATCATATCTAGGGTCCCTTTTAGCATATTCTACTTAATATCCATCTTCTTGACCTGGGGAAAAGAAAACATAAAAGGGTGAGCTCAAATGCTCAGCAAGGGCAAATAAAGGAAATAAAAATCATATCATATCTTTTTGAAAATCATAACCTGAAAAAGAGATCATAAAATCTTAACATGGAATAAATCATAGAAGTGAAAATGAGATCCCCATAATCATAACATGAAACTTGAAACTTTTTGGAATGCACACATAATCATGTAAAATCATTTCTTGTTAGTCATGACTCATTCCCAAGACTATCTTAGTGGACAAAGTCCCTTTCTGAACCGAGTCACCCTCGTTCCAGTCCTGTTTCACTGAACCGGTATAACCTACCGTTCCAGCCATGTCTATCTCATGAGATATAAAACCTTTACCCAATGCATTGGAGGGAGATATAGATCCCACCCATCTTATAATGAATCCTTTCTTATGTGTGCCACATAATCATAAACCATACATCATAGCGTAATCCACGTAATAAAAATGGGATTCTTAAACAACATGACATCATAAAACAATTCATATAAGATAAAGGAATTCATAAAAATGTTTCCATCACAACATAATCAAATCCATGTAATAATAGGGATAAAAACAGAACCCTTTTATTGTCTTAAATGGAAAATAATTTTGATAAAATACTTGAACTCCATTATTGAGGAAAATATCCTTTCTACTTCAAAAACATTTTTCCTTTCATAACATGTCATACGACTTTAAAATAAAAGAAGTTGATTAAAAATAAACTTCAAAACTTGTAAAGGAAGTGTCTTGGAAATAATGTTTTAGAAATCCATTCATGTCGTATAAGTTAAAAAAACATTCTTTGTACTTTTGTCGGAAAAGTCAAAAAGTACCTCGTACGAAAAACGACAAAAGATTCCTTTCATATCTTTTACTAAAAACTCACCGAAGGGTAAAATTGGATTTAAACAATTGTACGTGGATGGAAATAATATTACATATTGAGGAAACATGGATGTGTATGATAAAATACACCCCAGTAAATTTAAAAGTATAAACAATCTCGGATAAAAATGAGATTGTGATATTTCCCTTACCTTAGGTCCGATTTGCTTTGTACGTGTCCGAACCTCCTGTATAATGGTTTAAATAATGTTATTGACTTATTCCAGAATAATACATATTGATATGATATCATATATGGTCATATTCTTAGCTTCTTTTTAGTAATATTTCATTGTTACTTGTTACTCGGGTCTTTATTGCCTTTTGTTCTTATGGGTGTTTTGCCGAATACATTCTTATTCTTTTTTAAGGTTATAGATACCTTATATCCAGAATGGTATTAGTGTAACATATATCATATTTATTCATTCAATTCATTTATATAATTACAATGTAATTATGATCATGTATAACGAGTCGCATCACATCGTGGAGACGGTATTCCGTACGTACGCACGAGTGATGATATCGTTCCTATGATCGTGGAACTATATTGGAGTATATATATATTATTTCAGTATCAATATTATTTTATAATAATCATAAATAGTTACTAATTACACCATTATACCCATCCTTGTAAAGTGATGGTGGAAAAATAGATTACACCACGGCGTGGAGACGGTATTCCGTACGTACGCACGCGCGTTGATTTCATTTTTCCGTGGGATGGATAGAAGGTGAAATAGGGTTGTTTCATATTTATAATAACATATCAGTATGTAAGTAATACTGATGTTATTACTTTATCATGAAACAACTAAATAAGAATAAGTTGAAGAAGAAAGAAATTGAAAAGATCGGTAATGGATATTACCTCTTCTTTGGAACGCCTCTTTGAATCCTCCACTTAGGGAACTAAGATTGGTCTTTGAAGAAGACCAGGACCTCTAGGATTATTCTAGGTAAGTGGATAGGAGAAAATGTCAGGGGTTGGCCGAGCTTGAGTGCTCAAATTGGTGTGAGGAGGAGGGGGAGGAGGTGCCCTTTTATAAGGGAGGAGAGGGGCACCTTAGGAATATCTCAAAATATTATTTTATATTAAAGTCAAAATCGGTTTATAATGGTTCCAAAGGGTCTTATTTCGAAGCTAAAGTGGGGATGGGTCTAAATCCTATCAACCAATAGTATTTAGACAAGTTTAGGGAATTATTTTAACTTTATCAATTAGATTTAACTCTAAGTTAAATAATTTAACTTTTACCGTGTCTTTTTGTTTTCTTTCACTATATGGTTAATACACTTACTATAACATGCCAAAAGAACCCCAAATTGTTTATTATTAATATATATATCCTTATCTAAGTCATTTGGCCGAACCTTAGATTTTTAGGAATAAAATAACAATTAATAATATAATATTTTATTTAAAAACTATTTTGTGTCAATTTTGACACTATTTGATATATGATTTTTGTGAAAGTCATAACAGAATTATATGTTCGAACCAAGTTGATTAAATCAACATTAATATATCATAGTAACCTAGAAAATTAGTGGAATTTATCAAAAGTCTCAAATTACATTTATTTTGGTGTTTATAACATCAATTATGTCAATATTTCATTAATAAGATAATTACTGCATCATCATTGTGTCATAAATAAATAAAATTATTTAATGTCTAAATATTACAAATAAAATACTATTATGTAGGAAATCGTTTTATCTTTCTAATTAATATTTATAGTCGAATTTAGCTTATGTATAACCCCATATTAAAAATGATTTACTTATTAAACTTTGATTTTAACTATTTTAACCCTTCTTTAAATAAATTAATAATTAATGTCCTAATCTAATCCAAGTGGGCCTAAATGGTCATATTTTTATTCCTAAGTTTGTTTTTGGTAGAATTACACTTGTACAATAGAATTAGGACATGTGTTAGGGTAATATTAATATCATATTTACCCTTATTTACCCTATTTACTATTAACCGTGGTAAAAAAAAGTAAAAAGTTACTATTCACCAAAAAATTATTTTTATCTCATTGAACCACATTTTACTTACTGATATCAACCATGTCTGTCGGATTTTTGAAATTCCATTCACAGAAACGGTAAAATTAAGTTTTATGCAAAATTCAGTTTTTAACCTACCACTTAGTGGTTTCACTATTCATCAAAAATTGAATGTTTTTCAGAAAAATACCAAAATTTCACCCTAGGCTAATTTCGATATTCTGAGTCCAAAAATGAATTCCATTTTGAAAAATAAAATTTATAAAATTTCAAAAAGTGGTTATTACTATTCATAACGGCTAGTTTTAATAGCATATTGTTGTTTAGTGAAACTCGGTATTGCGTACGACGCAAGCTATTGAGGAAGGTCGCGATTACGTGTAAAGCAAGCCAAGCAAGTGTTGTGTAGAAAAATATTCCATTGATGATTCATATAACATAAAAGTATCGGGTGTTACAATGCATGTGAATTTCATGGAATCATAGAGATGTTTCAGTGGGGATCTCATCATTCATCAACCCTCCGACTTTTATAGTGACTGGATGGAGTACCGCTGGACGAAATGCATTATTTCTCTTTAGAGTAAGAATCATAGTGGTAATCAGAGATGATAGAAGTGATCCATGGTGGTGGTGGGATTTGATAGTGGTAGTATGGATTGGGCATGAACTTCTAGTTGTTTGACCATGGTGGTTCTCATTGTGTTGTAGTGTAGGTGGGGAAAATGACCCGTGAAGTCAATATGAAGATGGTAGTGTAAGAATATATAAGGATGATGGTATCGTGTGGCTGGATAAAACACTGACATTTTTGTAAGTGTAATAGTAACCTCATAAAATGTTTCCCATATTCTATAACATAGTAGGGATGATAACTCTTTTATTTATCAATATATATCAATTGATCATCAAAATCATGCATTGGGCGGGCTCCCCGATACATGCCCACACACTGAAATGGGTTGCATCTCACATGCGGGACCCATGTTCGATTTGGCCCACTCTATGCTATTATGGGCTCCTCCCCATAGGCCACTTGTTTCATGTTATAGGTCCCCCATGAAGGCTCACACCCCTTTAACATCATGCTGGAGTTATAGTGGTCGGCATGGCCTGCTAGCCCCTTGGGGGTTGACTAGGTGGCAATCTTCAACTTATTGAAGGCTTTCCATATCGACCCTAATTTTTTACTAGGAACATTTATTAAATAATTACTATAAAATCCATAAAATATTATTCAATATAATAAATCCATAAAATAACCATTTTAACTCATTTTAATTTCTCAACTTCGATTTCACACATTTTCAATAAATAAACTATTATATAAGAATTTTCATATAAATGCATCAAAATATCATTGGAAAAACAATTAATTATACCTGATAAATGATTGTGTCAAATCCAATATTTTCTTAGACTATATAAAATTCTATAAAAAGTGGGATATGTATCTTACCAGGTCTCCTTACCTCAAATTGTATCTCTGGTGGATGATTTATTTAATGTCTAATTGTTGAGGAAGTATATTCCTAAATCATATCGTGTTTTCATCCTTATATTGGTACTTTTATAGATGAATCTATCTAATGTGGAAAGACCATATGAGATTTCAAAAAATAAAAATAAAGTGTTATGAAAAAAATTAAATTCACATGTAAAATATTTATAGAGAAAGCATATGATAGAAGAAGAAACATGGGAATTAGAGAAATCTATGAGGGAAAAATATCCTCAGTTGTTTAAAAACTGAATATAATTGTGAGGAAATAATTTATAAAATGTTAAATAATTTTAAATACAATTCAATGATAATAAAAAATAAATTTCATGTAATATTAATTTTCAGAATTATATTATATATATTCATATATAATATTTATATTTAATATGATTTTTCAATATGAAAATAAATGGATTTATTCTATCAAGAATGTTTTCACCAAATATATGGTTTCACTTAAAAACAATGAAGAACTTTTATATTTTAGAAATAATAAAATTAACTTAGTTTTTTTATAAAAACTATCAAAATTATCATAAGGATTATTTTTGGGTTTTTTAGATAATATTTATTTTTTAATGAATTGTGGAATAAGTCCCATTTGGTTTTTGATTCATTTTTTAAATAATATCATGTATTTTCAAGTAAATTAAAATTTCCCATTTGGTATTAGATTGATTTAAATTTATATAAGTTCCATCTGATTAAAATTATAAATAATTTCATAAGAATCGTTATTATATATTTTTTGGTATAAAATTGGTTTAATGATTAAAAGGAATTTTTCGAAAAACTATTTTTCTATGTGTTTTGGACACATATATTGATATTTATTTCTTCCACATCTATAAATTAAATAATAAAAAACTTATTTCATATATTCAATTAGGATTTTCAATTTATTGTGTAGTAAATTTCATTTTTGGTCCCAATAAATAGTTACCATTGTAGACCTTATCACCCTTAAAAAGGTTAAAAGGGATAATGGGGGGGGGGTTAAATTTTGAGATAAGCATTCTAATTATATAGAATTAGAAAACAATTGATTTTTTGGGTGGATATAAAACATACCCAATCTTGGATTCTTAATAAATAAATTTGGTTCCCCATTACAATGATAATAATATATATATATATATAAATTTTAAAAGCATTTAGTATATTTCCACTACCCTCACTTGTAAAAGGTAACATCCTCTCTTCACCTATTAACACGTTTGAGAAACATATCTCTATGAATCCCTACCAAAACCCATATAAAATATCCTCTTCTTGTCATATTGGTATAGGTATTCTCAAAAGCCCTATCCAATAAGTTTTAATGTTTAATCAAAAGGGAGATATTCCAGGATATGGTATAACTCCTAAAAGATAAATTACATTTATATTTATTATTATTAATCCATCAAATATATTCAGACCACTAAAAAAATTACATTAATATATTATCTATACTTAAATGTTTTTCTCTTGATGTGAAAACTCTTTTCAATCTATTTCCCATCCTATATTAAAACAAAACATCACTTGTGCATATGTGTGGGATACCACCTCCACGAAGTGATGTGTTTTGTTTTCTATCAAAGATCCACACAATCAATTATAAATATAGAATTAATTAATATATATAATTTTTATGAAAATATAGTAATCATTTAAATATGATACTTTACTTACTTTCTTAACCTTTAAATCTGTTAGAATATGATAACACCACTCATGTATATAAGTGCAATACCACTTCCTAGAAACGATGTGGTTCATTTTTCATTAACAAAACACATTATAGGTTATAAAGATGCAAATATTGAATCCATTTTACTTCTATACAATAATTTTGATTTTAAAAACTTAAAATATTTTGAAACTTATATCCTTTACATCCAGAAAAAATATTTAAACATTTCTCATATGTATGTGTGGTCTACCACATCCATGATTTCTCATTTACACATTACATGGATGGTTATAAACAAATAAATTTATATATATAATTTTATTCATAATTGAGATGTTTGAGATTAAGGAATAATGATCCCATTAACCTTGTCAGAGTGACAAAATATATTTTTAATATTAGAACCAAACTATCTCAAAACAAACGATGTGAACTTAACCATTTTAGTGACTATGTAAAATGAGGTAAAAATGAAATAAATGGAATAATAACAATGGAAGTAACATTAAAGATATTCTTATGAAATTAAAAAACCAATAATTTTTTTAATTGTGGGGGTAGGAATAAAAAATAAACAGGTTGCAACCCAACATTATAAACATTGTTAAAAAAAATATTATTTTAAACTTTTCTAGTTAATTATTTTTCATCCATTTCAGGCATCTTTTAAATTTTACAAAAATTTAATTATGGATTATTAAAATGTTTTTTTTTGTTAACATTGATTAATTTTTTTACTTTTTCTAAAAATTATTATAAATGAATTTTGAACATTTTCCACAAGGGTTATTTTTAACCTTTTACAAAAGTATGAAAAAATGTATGTTTTTTTCATATATGGTTTGACCAAATTCTCTCCCTATCACATCGAATACAAATTATCAACATTATTTTACAATTTATGATGTATTTTTCAATGAATATTCTATACCACTATTTTAAATTTTTCATCATTAATTTTTTTAAGGAAATTGAAATTTCATCCCATTTTAATGAGATAACAAAATGTGATATTGATTTTTGTATTGAGTGAAAATTCAGATGTGTTTTATTTAGAAATTGAAATAAATATATGTTTCAATCATGATATATTTATGGAAATTTTATATGAATTATGGATGAACCCAAATGAACTCAGATGATGGGTGTACCCAATAGAGCTCTATAAAGCATTGGGTAAAGTGATGTTGCCTTTTGATGATAGGTTACTCTTATGATATGTGGGTGTTATCTAGTTAAGATATTCCATTATACTGTTTTTTATAATGGCTAATGTAAGGATAATCCCCCAAGGTGCCTCCAAGATATTCTTGAATTTTTTTTATAATTGAATATTTTTAATTTCAAAAGGTAAGAGAATGAGCTATAGTTTGGGGATTTTTTTTTCATTTTTTAAAAAATGATTAAAGGATTGTTTTTAAAGGAATGGTATTCATGAGTTTTCTTGTTTTCCAAGAAACCTATATTATTATGATTTTTTATTTAATAATTAGAAATGAATTGTTTTATGAAATATAAAGAGAAATTAAATTTTCTCATGGAAAGGTAAGTGTATTGTAGGACCCCGGGACACCCTGAGAGGGGAGGGGTGAATCAGGGTGGAAACTTTTTCTTCTTTTAGTTGTGGATCTTGTTCCCACACTGGTAGGAACTACTTAAACCTGTATTATGGATATGATCAGCAATTAAACATTCACATGCAGAGAGACTTTGCTTGCATCAGGGTTCAGAGTTGATGCTCTTTATATTTCAATCTTTCTTTTTTAGTGCAATGACTGAATGCACTAGATCCCCTTGTCTTTGTTTTCCTGAATCACAGTCACTGATGTGATTTTATACTTAATGAAGCTCAGCTTACTCGGCGTTGTCAGAATCAGTTCTCCATGTATTCATGAGATCATGCATGTATCATTTAGATTTCTTCTTCAATCTCACTTTTCACTGAAAGTATCAGGAAATCTTTAGCTCTTGTGCAGCTCCAGAAGGGCGGGCGTGATTCAACAATATTTGGCTATCCTTTTCAAGCCCGGCGCGCAAGTCTCTCCCGACGCGCAATTCTTAGGCGCGCAAGTATAACCTGGCGCACAAGTGTCTCCAAAGCACCTACGCGACTCTGCCTTCATGAACTTCAAACTTGCGCGACTCACTTCCTTCCTTGCCCAAATCACCTGGGGCGCTCAACCATCAGTTGGCGCGCAACCTCTACTTGCGCGACCCAACTACCACTTGCGCGGTTCAACCACCTGCGTGACGAGAGCTCGAACAATCTCAAAGTCTTGAGCTCCGTTAGAAATGAGGAGGGGTGGTCCAGTATTTATAGGCAAACTGGACCCCCTGCACGGAGGCGCGCAAGTCCCTCAGCGGCGCGCAAGTCTTGTATCCTACTAGGCACTTGCGCGATCAACATCCAAACTTGTGCGAACATCTTGCCTTTGACAAATTTGGATTTTCTGATCTCGAAAAACCATAGGCGCGCAAGTTATAATGCATTCAAGGCGTCGGCGCGCAATTTTCTTCCCGGCACATAATTCACTTGCGCGACCTCACCAAAACTTGCGCGACCCTTATCCCATTGCCATATTTTGAAGCTCTGATCTTCAAAAACATATGGCGCGCAAGTTTACTATCCTCCAAGAGTATGGCGCGCAAGTCCCTTTTCCAAAATCACTCTTTTTAATTTGTTGATTTTGAGGCCCTGAAATTTGGCAAAAACTGGAAAACGGCGCCACCTTGTATCTGCTCTTTTTGTACCACCTCCAGATCATCCATTCCTCTGTCGATGTTCTTGAATCAAAAAATAGATCGTTGACCACAACTCTTGAACTCGACATGTCACCATGGAATCTCCTTTGTCAACAAATTTGTATGTCGTTCGTTTTCTGTTGTCGACAAGCACGATCACCTCAACAACACATCTTCTTGGTGATTTGTATCCTTCAGCAACGCTTTTTCTTTTATCACAAACTCCACTATTGTGATATGTATTCTTTGAAGGAATAGATTTAGTACCATCATCTTCTATGACAATGTGATGTGCATGGCCATTTCATAAGTCAACTCATTGGCACATTGCCTCCTTCATCAACCGTCATGATCAAATTCATGCAAACCATGTGATTCAATCCGTCAAGAAGTCTCTAGCATGGTTCTCACGCAATCATGAGTAATTGCATGGTCTTCATCAAAACCCATTGTTATGAAATAATGAGGAATTGCATGGTATTCATCCAAAAACACCATCCTTCTTTAATCATCCTTGGATGGATTACTCCTCACATTATTCATTGTTGTAAACAATGTATCACCTTTGACACATGTTCTTTGAACTTACGATCAGCACAACAATCGTCTGAATCACGACTCTTCTACTTCATCAAAGTACTCCTTGATCTCTTTCATTTTGATATTCCATTGACAACTATTGACAACAAATAAAAACCTATACACAAAGTGGTTCCAACATGTATATTTTATCTCAAATGTTAATTCTGAATATGAAACTTTTCAAATGAATTTTTTAATATTTTTCAAATAGAATAACTTATTTCATTCCTTTTATATCCCTTATGAATATTGTTTTATCATCACAATTTTTTGAATATTTTTCATGGGATTTAAGGATGAGTAGAATATTATTAATGTGATAGTTAACATTATGTGAGTTACCTTGAGAAAATATATTGTGTCTCATAATAAAATACGTTTTGTAAAAAAAAATTCATCATGTTGAAATATCCCATTTTAAATTAAATGAAATTCTCAAATAAATGAAACCTAAAAAGTCCATTAGGTTTTATGTGGAAAAATATATTCCATAAATCAGTTTATTTATTTAATGTCTTTGTGGTTTGTTAAAGAAAATCACATGGAAATTATTTTACCAAATCATGAAGATTCCATTCATGGTCTAGGGAATCAAAATATGGTGAGTGACACATAAGCGTAACTCCATCATTTTTCAATGAGATATTTTGAAGAACATTGGAGAAATTGTGACAAGGGATGTCATTCCATGAACATTACCCTTATGAGTAGTATTATAAATCATATATAGATAATTTATCAAGAAATTGTGAATTATATACCATTTTTAACTTTGAGAAAAAATGAGAGGGAAATCAGGTCATGCCACAACCATGGACTTTGGATATTGATACATTATGAGGGAGGGAACCTAAGGAAGGTGTCGCATCATGGGGGTATAATTGGGATTTTTTTCTTGTTAAGACCATTTGTGGAATTTCATGAAGGACTAGAATAGTGGGGTATCATTGATTCATTATGGGACATACACATTACATCATATCTAGAAGGAACACACCATGGGGAGACCCCAATGGTTCATTACTCCAAAAACATTATATAGTTGTGGTGAGGTGTTTTTTTGAGGTTTTTAATTAAAAATAATTAAATAAGTGGATTTAAAATTTATATAAATTAAATAAGATCTACTAATTATTCTAAATTTTCGTGAATTCATCTATGCCTCCCTTAGATATCCTCTCATTTAATGTGAGAACAACTCTGTTCCTCAACAGATTCACATTTCATTTGATTTGATATATAGAGGAATGTCATTTACCATGATATGATCTTATATTATATTGTATTAATTTTTTGTGGATGATAAAGGTTATAACTATTTCTTCCAAATTTCAATGTTTTCTTTTAATTTTATGACTTCCACCATTTTAGTTCTCATAGAATCTGATATTTGATGAGTAATTATCTTCAAGCATAAGTTTGGAGGTACTAATTATATATATAAAATATTTTCATATATTTTACATTTATGTGACGTGTAGTCATGATGACCTAAGGTTCGTTATCCTAAAACACATTCTAAATAATAAAATTTTCTTATTTATATGAAAAAACATGTCATTCGGAGGAAGAGATGTTAATGAATAAGGGTTGATCCCAACCATTATAAACCAAGGGTGGTGTGATAAATTCTATATAAAATTTTCTATAAAGAAGGAAGTATGATGGATTACCAATATTAAATGGGATTTTCTATATATAAGATTATTGAGTGGGTCTACCTCAACTCTATAGTGTTATATATAATAATATAAGGATATTTACTCTCCCCATAGATAAGCTACATATGAGATTATTTGGCGGGATGATATTCCCCATGATTTTTGCAATATATGAGATTAATGAGATGGTGGATGTTCCCCTTGGTATTTGTTGTATATGATATTAGTGTACATACTTATCTTTCCCGAGATGTGTTATATATGAGACTGCTATACAGGAATATCATTTCCTAAATGTAGTACATATGTGATCAATGAATTTTCTTATCACCCCTAAGCTGTGTTTTATATATGAGGTTAAAGGGTGTTCTATTTTCCCTGAGGTGTGAATATACATGAAATCTCAGAGTGGGTCTTCTTTCCCCAATTTTTTATTTATTTACCACATTTAAGGACATCCAACTCTGTAATTAGATGATAAACATAGGTTTATTTTTTTATGATTTCATCTAATTATTTTGGAACATTATGAGATAATTTAGTCTAGATGTGTTTATTGGAATTACTTCTTGTTTCCAATGGAGTTGTACTCACACATTACCTAGGCCCTCAGGGGTGCCTAAGACAATATCATGGTTAAATGACTTGATATGAGTAAAGTTCATATCATCACCGATTAATCTATATTTATAGATTGGATTAAAGTAGATGGGGCTCGACTATGACCGAGAACTAGTTTTATGAGTTTCTATAGTTTTTCATACTATGGATTATTTTTATATTTTTATATATACAATCCAATAAAATTGGATTTGATATATATATATATATATATATATATTTTATGACCAATAAAAGAATAATTTTTATATAACATGGGATGTATATTTTGTTTATTGGGCATCTTTTTGAATTTTGTTACCTATTATTTATCTCAATTTATTTCATTATCACTATTTCAGATATTATTTCTTCACTTTGATATGAGGATATAGTCTCCCACCAATATCAATTTATACTTTCATTACTATATGAAATCCTTGGGTGTATGGGGACACATGCCTAAGGTCTTATAACACATTAGTCTGGTTACTACTGAGTGAACCAATTCAAGGTGTTAAAAATTAGTTTTATTGTATTTCATTATTTTTTTTCTATTACTATTTGGGAATAGGTGATAAGGGAGAGGATATTATTAAAACTTCGTACATATCATAGGACTAGGAGTAGTTAACTAACTAATGTTTTAAGTCTAAACTACCAAGGATGTTTATTTCCTTGGTGTTTATTTTTAATAACTTGTTTACTCTAACTAATGTGAAGCACTATGATTTTGTATTTATAATTTATAATATTTATCTATTGGACCAAAATGGAAGAACAATTTTTGTTCATGAATAATATCTACCCATTAGGATTCACATGTCATGAATTTTCATTCCTATGATTTTTTGCCTTGATTATGATATCAGGGTCGGGTATTTAAGGTTCAATTAGAAATTTATATTTTTTTACCATATAACATGATGGTGGAAAATTATCTCACTAATTCTTTAAATGGTTTCAAAATTTTCTCAAGTGATTAATTAACCTATTATAGATGGTATCAATTAAATAAAATTTTAATAATAATATATAAAGTGTTATCCTCTTTATCATTAAATGTAATTCAATTTAACTGAACAATAATACAATATCCTTGATAATGTAAGTGAAGAGAACAGATAGAAATATGATAATGAGGATCTTATATCTATATAATTATGACCCAGATTATGGGAAGATGAAACTATATAGAGTGATCATTTGGTGATATATATCTGAGATGGGGTGTATGTAGTTGTGAGATTCTATGTCTGTTACTTATTTTTTTCTAAAGTGTAATATTGATAATTTCAATAGAAATGTATTTTAAGGTTTGTGGCTATTATTTTAGAGTGTTACCTCCATGATGTTCACTAATGGATCACAACGATGGTATAAAAAGTAATACCCAACATGTGTTTGAATTGAAGGAACCAATTTCATTAGGATTAATGGTGGAAAATTTCCTCTTGGAAAAATTACTATATGTTATGTGGTCTATGAAATTAGAGACCCCACAAATAGGATCTTCTAATATAGTGTTGAAATAAAATTACAAGATGTAGCACCCAATATTGTTTATGAAGGAGTGTGGACCTAGGAAAGATAGCCTCTGAGTGGATTCTATTAAAAATATCATTACCATTTAAAAACACCATCTAAGTGGTGGGAGAAGTAAGTGAATTACATTTTATGAGCTTCTTATTGGTGTGTAGGATTTATATTGGTCTTGGATGACTAACATATTAGGTTGTGCTAAAAAATCATCTAGAATTGATTCTCTGAACACTTCTTCCAGAGGCTCTAATTGAACATATATCCTAAATGTTCCTAAACAAGATGATGGCAATGATATGAATGATGAAATAAATTATATGCGTTGTTAAGTTATAATTATTTTTCCTATTTCCATCTATAGATTACATAACTGTAGAAAAATGTTTTAAAGATGGTCGTAGGTATGTGTTATGAGTTTATATAAATATTTTTCACCTTACTACATTTTTAATGGTAGTGAAATAAGACATCATCTTGAAGAATAACATTAATGATGAAAGATTCTTAGGATTGTTGACTTAAATAGAGGGAACTGATAGTAAATCAAAAAGTAGCATGAAGTGGAATTTTTATGGTTCCCACATCGGGTGGTGGACAAGGTGGTAATAGAGGTGGACCATACCTTCCTCCATATTGAGGAAGTACTATTGTGTTTCACTTATCACTACCAGAAAAAAGGTCTATATCCACAAAACTATTGCCACAATATTATAGGTCTATAGATATAGCTTTATTTATAGCTACATTTTAATTAGGTTCGTCGCTATATGTACACTTAAAGCCACAATTTTACAAAAAATCATTGCAGTAGTTTAATTTTTTTCTAATACCCTCATGTGGATCCCCCCCACAACCCTACTCCCATTATCCTCGTGATACTTCCTCCCCTAACATTGTGATACAATGCTACCCAAACATCACTGAATCTCTCTCTACTACCGTCCTCCCTTGATACTACTCCATAATGCCCTACTAGATGCTACTCCCCAATGCCATCTCTAATGATGCTCCCTGATGCCCTCCTTGATGAAATCCTAATTTAGTCCCCACCATGCATCCTCAACACCACTAACACTAACGACAATCCCCAAATCTATGTGACCCCCTAGATGCCAAAACCCTATGAAACCCCAATCCATCTTCCTCCTCGACCACTTAAAGTCATTACCCACATTCTTTCCAAACTCCACCCAACCTCCTCCATCCATTTTCTAACGGTTCCTCTACCTTGTCGTCATTCCCCCTCCCCCACCCATGAACATTCCACTCAAAACAAATCCTACCATTAAAACCCCAACACCATTCCTCTATAGTATGTTGATTAAATTATTTTATTCATCTTCTAATTTATATTTACATTATTTTAATTTACATTTATCTAGTTTAGAGTTTCTATTCTTATATTATGTTTTTTGAAACATCAAAAAATCATTCATTATAATTATATTATGTATCTCAACCCTATGCATTTCCATGTTTTTAATGGTAAACTAATTTCTTAAAATCAGTAGGCTAATCGATAAGAAATCAGGTTACATGAAACATTCATTTACATATATTTCAAAAAATAATGGAATTATTTTTTTATGATTTTCCAACATGTTTTAAAATTATTACTTGACTAATTATTTTGCAGGTGTTTTTTCAGGAAACAAATATTCAAAAAACGATCACTAGGTGACATAAATTTCAAAATTATCACTTGGTTACTTTTTATTTAACTCTGTTATTCAAACATGATTTTATATTTTGGAAGCCCTCACCATTGTATATTTATAATTATATTTTAATATCTTAAAATTATTAAATAATTATTCTTCAGAGATGTTATTATTCTATACCATAAGAATATTCCTTTTCCTCTTTGAGTTAAATGACCTCTAACTTTCTCATCATTTTAGTTTGTGTTCATCTGTGAATTAGTGACTGCTTATTGATATAAATTTCTTCTTTGTTTTTCTATGATTCATAATTAGTCTAATTTCAAATGAATAGATCTTTTGTTCTTTGTAGAATTTTTTCTTTGACCCTAAAAAGGTGATACAAGGATAAAATTATTTTTGGACATTTATAAAAAGTTGAATTGTTCAGGTAAAGGTTAATATTAAATGAAAAATATAAAAAGACAATATTGTGATTATTTTATAAGGTAAAGAATAAAAAATTAAGAAAAAATGGGAATATTGGTAAATTAGGTTCCAATCAATGTTTTTTAATTTAAAATTTTGTAATTTGGTTCTAATAAATGTTTTTTAATTCTTATTATATTATTTCATGTATGAAAAATGGATATTCCTATATAATATTATTCTATAGGAAACTTTTATTAGGAATATGGGTTATATTTAACTATAACGCGAGGTTCTCTGGGTCGTGGGAATTATTTTTTCTGTTGAAATTTTTACTTGAGATTACCTACTCATTTGTTTCAAAGAATTAATTGTACAAAACATTATAATTACATGAGAAAGTGGTATTTAAATAACACGCACATATAATACTCTTTATACAATAAATATTATTTCTTTTGGTAAGATTTTTTCTCAACAAAATATTTTAACTTCTGAGAATTCAGAAAATAGACAATTTTTAGGCCATTATACATTCACAAGAAATTAAACTACATATACTTGGTTTAAGTAATGATAAGTGATTTTCCCTACACAACTATATTTATAATTTTTTTTATTATTTCCCCTATTCTATACATTTTTGTACTTAATTCATATTCTATAATATTATGTACGAAAAAAGACCATTCATATGTCAGCTCTCTATGTAGTAAAATTAGATTGTTAATATGGGTTGTATACAACCATAATGAGAGGTTTCTCATTGGGAACAGTTGAAGGGATTCCCCATAGAATTAAAAATAAACCCCTTTGAGTCCACTAGCAATATTCCATTGATAGTCTCCTCAATAGAAGAATTAGTTTTTTTGGACACCTCAAGATGTTATAATTCACTTTTATGAGGATTTTTCTCTCTACTATTATATTTTATGGAGTTCTAATTAAATAAAACTTCTGTATGTTCTGTGTGTATGTAATTATCCTAGGCTTATGTAGGAATTTTCCTCTTACATGTGGAGGCATCATGAAAAACTACCATTTATAAGACTTGTATGATGAATACACTCACAAGAGAGAGATGCTATTTTGGTTAAGTTATTCACCTATTATTTTTAGTTTACCTCTAGAGTTATACATAGAAATTATTAATGAGATTTAGTGACTCTTCGAACTCTATATATTTTAATCAAGTATCATCATGAATTAATCAATTCATTAATGTAAAAACTATTTTTATTCATTAATAATGACCAGAAAATTTTTTTTGTGGTCATGAAAATATTGTATCATTTGATCATTTATGAACCACAAAAATATAAATAGTGAATCTTGACCTTCAACTATTGAATTTTCTTATGTCTTTAGGATAATTAATACTTTTCTCATTATATAAAGGAAATGTTATTTATATAGACTTGTTTTCTCCATTAAACTAGGGAACATTTTATAATTATTCTTATAGAGGTGTTGAACAATTTATAAATATATAATAATTTCCATACTTATATTTAAAATCTTGTTTTCTTGAAAAGAGCTTAATTATAGCTAAAATGGATCACTAGCATTAGTAATTCCACTTTTTAATATAAATAGATTTTAAAAGTTCACTTCTTAATATTTAAATAATGGGTTTTGTTATAATTGGATGAGAAAAATTCCTTTTTTGAATCCTTAAAAAATATCTCTATTTTTAAAATTTAACCTTTTACCTGATGGTTCTTTTTAAAACTCAAACACTTTAACCAAAAAAATAACTCAGGTGTATGAAAAATAAAAAAATGTATAATGAATGTTAAATTTTCTAACATAATACTTTGAGTTTTTTTATGTCTAAACATTACCATTTTTTAAAAAATATCTTCAATCTTCTCCCTTATTTTTCTAATTATAATGGTTGATCCATATTTTTTCTTCTTTCATAGAAACTGATTTTACAATCTTCTAAAAAAAGTTCTCTTCAATAAAACAAAAAATAATAATTTTATTACTAATAGTATGAAAGTCAACATGCTCTACTTAATATAACATAACCACTAAACTCTCTCAGGTCTTGTTGGACAATATATCCAAAATTACTGATCATTAGATTTGACCCTTTATTGAGAAGGAACTTATGGAATTATGTATAGACTCTAGTTTCAGTTATAGTTTATTACTGTGGATATTCATGTTATCATTCAAACATACATAAGAAAATATATATTTTAATATATATTTGAATATATTTTTAATATATGAAGAACATGATTGGTATGTATACACCCTATGGTAATCTCCAAAATGGACTAAAATTTAAAAATACGTATTTGAACTATCCATTCCTGGTGAATCAATTTTTCTTTAGATCGAAGATAATTGATCATAGGAAACGTTGGAGTCTAAAGTGGGTACATTACAAAAAATGAAACATTATAGATAGATAAGAAATGGATTTATAAAATCTAAAATAGTTGTAGATATTTTGATCTTCTGCTAAGAGTGTGTAGGCATTATAAGGGGGTTATACCAAGTTGTTTTTGATCAATTGTCTTCTTCATAACACTCTAGATTTGATCATCCGCTCTTTCCTAGTGGTAAATATCATCTATTGTGTATAAGAAATAGTTGTGTTTGGTCCTTGGAATGACTAAATTATAGAGGAATCTAAAATCTTAGTGACATGTATGATGAAATCCACTAACAGAGAAATTTTTTATGGGATAATTGTGAACAATTTTTTCCTAAAGAATGTGTTTTAAATGGAATTTTAATAACAGTAAATCGAGAGATCGTTTTTTGTCAAAAAAACTCCTTTTGTAAATAAGGTGATGTCTTCCTATATTCCCAAGGGGGAAGCTAAAACTAAAAGGAAAAAATAGTTGTTTCGTCTAACACACACTTATATTTAACCAAATATATAGGCCTAAATAAGAGGGTGGTGAGTATACATAATTGTGTCCCATGATTAAGCATTAATGTATAATAATTTCAACCTGACATGGTTTTTGGATAAAACTCTATGTCGATGGTTTCCACTGGTGTGGGGCTCCAAGATGGCAGTAAGAATGAATACATTAATTAATCACAAAACTGAAATAAGGAAATTTAATCAACATCTCAAAGGATTTATTTTGCAAAATACATCATGTGTTTTTTCACATCAATATATGGGAGACCTTAAAATAGACATATAGTCTAATTTATATTCGATATGGTTGGGTGGTGTCTTACTCTAAAGGATGTATGTTTATAAATAATTAACCAATTCCTTTCATTAGATTTCAATAAATGTCGAAAATAATTCATTTTATATGTCCTATGATAATAATTTAGATTGATATTTGTATTATATTGGGGTACTACTCTAGATTTATGTTTGGTTCCTATTAAATACACAATAATATAATTATGAAAAATATAGGTGGTAGTTATGAGGAATGGTACTATATGATATCATTCTAGGATATATAAATCTTAAGATATATTTATGGTGTCATCATTTGGGACCAATATTCCCCTAATCTATTTTTATGGGTAATTAATGTGTTTATAGAAGTTCAACCTATCACCCATTGATGATGTCTACAATGAAAAATTTCCAACGGTTTTGTGCCCATTTTGGTTGATTCCATTACAAGATGATACCCATATTAGGATCATAATACAATCCATTAATGTTTTAATAATATTTTTAATCACTTTTTATAGACCTATAATTATTTTATCCAAATATAATGTTGACGGAGACATTCATCTGGAAAATCATAAATAAAATTAAAGAAGACAACCAGTAAATAGAACCTAAAAATTGAGTAATTCAAAACCATTACACAGTTTTTTACTCTGTGTGTAGATCAAGAGAGACAAAAACCTATTGACCTTGTTATTTATATAGCGTTTGATGCTAATATATGGGTGCTCTATATCATTAAAATCCAATCACCTTATTCTTCTTTTTTGGGGGTGAGTTTATGGGAAGATGGATTTCATTTTATAAGTTGATAAAAGTCTTTTGTGGGATATTGTATCAGTGTAGTATGATGGCGTTGAAGGATCAAAGGTTACAGAAATTTCATTCATTCTGATAATTGGGGGTATAATGATTAAACAAGAGAAACACCTACATGTAATATAACCAATAACAGAATCAGAGCCCATACTCTAGCATAACAAAGCTAACACATATGTTCCTGGTTGTAACACTAAGAAAGAGGAAAGAGATGTAAGATGGATAATGGATCAAGATGGACGATTTAAGAGGAGTTTCACCATTTTAAATTGATGGACTTGAGTGGTTATTCAAAGGGGTATTTTCAATCTCCCTCATTTTACTATATATCATTTGGTTCTACTTAGCCCTCATGAAAAATGAACTGATTCTTTGAGTTGATTTTATAATTATCTTGTACTTATTCTCCTTATAATAGATTAATTTGTGTGGTAAGAAAGTATAGCAATAGCTTAACATCCCTATAAGAGGACACCATTACTTTGTTTTTTGAAATAAATAGAAAATATTTAATACTTGGTGGATTTGTTGGTTTTATTGATGGAGTTGGGGGTTATGAAGAGCTTATAAATCCTAAAAAATGTATATTTGAATATTCACATTGGTTTTTTCTTCAGAACCCATAGGTATTTAATCTCCCAAAAATTAAATTATTTTATTACCCACTATAAAGATTACAAACCCCAAGTATAAGATATGGAGATTTTGATATATTCTTCAAATTACTGAGGAGCTTAAAATGGATATAAAAATTCATCAATTACACCACCATTAACTATTTATCCATTATGTTTTGGGTATACATTAACTATGAAAAATAATTTACAAGGACTGTTACCTAGATTTTTATTAACACCTCCTTGGTAATACCAATTCTATAGTTAGATACTTGTTTGTATAGTTAATAAAAAACTAAGAAAATGATGATCCCACATAACATATAAGTGGTTTCTCACATCCCTAATATATCTTGAAAATAAAAATGTTTTAATAACTATGTTATATTTGTATTAATACTTGTTTAACTTTTTAGAAACCATAATTTGATGTACATGTATTATATATTCTTTGGTTATAATTGTGTAGAATGTAAATTATTTTTGGTGTTTAATGATTTAAATGGAATAATATATGAGGACTAATTTTTAATTTATTATGTGTATAAATTATTATGACAATAATATTTACCAAACATGAATATGTATTCAAGATGTCCAACCTGTAATTATCTATTATTTAGGTCATAATGATTTTCATACAGTGTATGGTTTCATTGATCATGGCTACCACTTTGATAGAAAATGAGCATCTTGGTAGGGGTAATTTTTATATCGTATAAATTATATATAGGTACGTCACATGGGATGAATTTTTCAACCATGTTTGTGTATGAACCTTTCCACTTTCCACTGATTATTTATAAACCTGACTCTCGTTTACACCTTTCCAATTCTATGAGATGGGTTTGGACTTTTTATTCAAACACAAACTGAAATATGATGAGGTTATCTCATTGGGGGGGGATAATCATTGACTTATTGTATTCATATTATTTTCAATGTTTTACTGTAATTCATTATCTACTTCTAATATGATTTTACTGATAACTATATGTAATTTTTTTCATCTATTTTTAGGTAAATGAGTAAATTGATCAAAATCATACGTCTTCATGTATTCTATATATGTTAAAAACATAGTTATTTCATAATGAGTATTATATGATCAAACTCTATAGGTGTAATCTTATGGATATATAGTTTTCTGGTATATTAAGAAGGTTCCTATAAATTCAACTTGAGTCATGATGGAAATGGAAAACTCAATTAAAAAGATGAAATTGGGGATATCCTGAAGAAGTTTTCCAATGAGTTTTCAAGTTCTAGTGAGGATCAGAAGAGGGCCATGTTTGTTCTGATGGAAGGAGAAGCAGTGAAGATGGAGTAATTTTCTTCCACATATGGTAAGATCTATTTGATGCCTAAAAAATAATATATTGGATAAAGGAATATAATAAATTCTTAAGAATTCGATCATCCTAGTTAAAGTAGATGAGTTCAATCTCAAGAAAAACATATTCTCTACTTTCTTTTAATCCCCATAATTTGTAATTTCATTCATCCTTTTGTTCGACAATTTTCTAAAAACATTGTGGTTCAATTACTGTGTTTTAGGGTAGTATAAGTTAATTTGTCTGATGGGGTTTCAGTACTTTATTCATAATGTACAATCATGAAGCAATAAAAATTTTACTATTAACCTGTAATACTAATTTGGGTCATGTAGTAGATGTGTGGGATAACTATTTTTGTATTAACCATGTATTATAATTATGAAATAACTATTTTTATAGTATATGTCGGATATATCCATGATTGTAAACAATGTCAGTAGACTACAACCTTGGTTTTGAATCATGGAAGTAGGCATATAGCCAGGGTTTCGAGTGGTCTCTAAAATATGATGTGGAAAAAAATATATCTATTATTTACACCATGGAATGAGACCTACTTCCATAGTTTCCAACCATTTATATAGTAGTGACCCTATTTCTGTGCCAATAGGATCCACAGTCCACCAAAATGTGGCTATTACCTATAGCCATGGTCATAAACTCTGAAAAAAGAATAAATTTCTAAATGTTGATGTGGAAGTTTTATTAATATTTGTTATTAGTGTCATTGAATAATAGTTAAGAAGTTATTTTATACAGGAATGATGGATATATAGTGATAAGGGATGCTCATTGGGTGCCTTTTCTCAAGGGATCTAGACTAATGTAGGGTTAAGGATATAGACTAGGTAAACCATAGAAGGTAATAAGTTAAAACTGCACAAACCATTTGGGTTAGGGTGGAGGTAATAGTGCCAAAGTTCCGGGGTAGTATAGATAGAATATGAGTATATTTTATGGGATTCAAGGAGGGGTATATGGCTTATGATTGGTCTAATTACACATAGTGGAGCCAGATTTTAATTATCAGAGTGTAGAACAATCTATTATTCAAGGTTCTATTTTAGTATCCTCTAATTTTCTATCTTCCTTATTTTATATGGGTGAATATCACTCCTTCACATATATTTAGATAATTAATTTATGTGGTCTATCCAAAATGAATTTTCATGGGGTGATGTCTATTGATACTCTTTTAAGGTAATAACTTGAGGGCGTTCAAAGGTGCTAAGATTGTTCCATAGTGATTGGTGGATATATATTTTAAAAATGATTATTTATTCTATAGATGAGAAATTACTATATGGACTTTTTTATACATTGCATGACCTAATATAAAGCCCATGTTGACTAATACTATTAATGAGTATCTTTTATTACTACAGATGGGGATAAATATATATATACTAGATATTGGGATGTGAAGAAAGGCCATATATGAAAAAAACATGAGTAATAGGGTAGGATGACATCATAAGTTTCTAATCTAGTTTTTTATTATTGGGAGTCACATCCTAGAGTTTTCTCCCTATATTCCCTTTATGCAAGATTTCCTTCCTTAGGATTTCTTGAGGATTTTACGAGATCACATGATTATTTTCTCTATTGAAATATTAACATCTGTAAAGAACATATACATTTTACCATAAATTGAGAATTATAGAGAGTTATGAGGGATAATTGATTAATTAGAGGACTTAGTGGTGAAGTTTTCATATGGTTAGGTAAGTTCCCTATGAGTTCCACGGTCTAATTTTACAAGAAGTGGGATAAATCATTGATATTATGTTTGGACTATAAAAAAGTGAACAATGTGATAATAAAGAACCTATTTGATTAATATTGTAATGTCTCGGAAATTCCATGTAATTTTTACTATAAAGGGAATAATTTTGATACCATATGCTGAGATGGTGAGAGACTCTGAGGCCCAGAGTTCCTGGAAAGATCTGTAACATCCCAATTATAGGTGCGGCCTAGAGGTGGCCTGTATACAAATTGTCACATGGCCTCAAGTGCATTTACCTTAATGCCAGAGGCTCCCGACTAGCAGCAAGGGCCTTGGGTGTGATAGTGGGGAAACTATGCCCTCATTGGTAGAGTAACACAGTGGAAACAAATAGATAACAATAGCGGAAGAAGTAATTCCATACAATAAGTAAATAGTGGAATATGGAAAATAAATAAACAACTACAACATATATATAAATAATCATGCAAGTCACAAGTATCTATGAAATCATCCAAACAAGTCATAATGCTAAAATATTGTACTAAACTAATGTTCAGAGGAAAAATAAGTAAAAAAATTTAATAGCATCATTAATGCCAGCTTTGTCCCATACTCTCCAGCTCCATAGTAGTCATGTACCTGAAGTATAAGGGCACCTTCCATTATCTATACCTGTAAAAATATAAATTTTTTGGTCCCAAAAGCATGACCCAAACATGGTGTGGGTTGAATCCTAGTAGGAAACCACCATAATATCTATTCTTAACAATCATTGAATTTATATAACAATAAAATAAGAAAAATAAAGTAATAAACAAGGATGTACTCAAAAGTAGACAGTCATACAGCTTCAACTACATTTATTAACATTTATTAATTATTCAACCAATCATTGACATGTAACCCTTTGGGAAAGATCTCATTTCCTACACTCTCTGGTTCAACTAATTATTTAACAATAAAGATATAACGACCCCTAGGATATCTCACACATTCTAACCACTTTGGCCTCATGCAAACTAAGAATATCCTAGGAAGCACTCATCGTCAATTCCCCTATTGTCTTTTAACGATAAACTAAAAACACTATGAGGAAGCACTCTATATTAATTCCCCCTGCGGTCTCATAATGATAACTATAGAAATGTTGATGGAGAACTCAATGTCATTGCCCCATATGGTTTCGCAACATGAAAAGTACTGAAAACACTCTAGGGAAGCCCTCAACGTCAATTCCTCCTATGGTCTCACTACACCTGTTTCCCACAGTCTTATGTAAATCCATCATGCACAAATGATATTCTACATCCAAATTAAATCACAAATACTACTTGGCTAAACAGCTAAAAATTATAACACAAACATGATAGATAATATCACTCTATCCTAACATCACTAGGCATGGAAAACAGAGTATCCTAATAGGAAAATATAGAACCAACAGTAAAAATCAGATCAAACATGGGAAAACACATCCATAACAAGGTAAATAACCTTATTTAGAATGAAAAACCCATACTCAAGAAAACAAGGCATAGAAGGAATTAACAAGGATAAATTTTCTAAATACGCAATACCCTAAAAAAGGTAATTGGTCACTTTTTTCACATATAATTAAATGAAAATATATAGAAAGGCATAAACCACCTACTTCGAAGTTATACAATCAATATATGTGAACCTCGGACTTTGAATCAACCATGAACGTTGTAGATCTACAGAAATGTCTAAAACATTCAACCTAGAATAACTCGTGAATGAGGATAAATAAATAGATGAGGATCTAGAAATTGTAATAACTCACCAATGAGATTCCAACATAATTAATGGTGTTTGATTCAGAGAATGGACGACCGATTGGGTGCTTGGAGAAGAAACATCGATCTTCGGATGCATGTGGATGAGACGAATCTTGAAGAATTCGTTTCTACCAATTATATGTGACCCTATTATAATATATCAAATAAAAAAAAAGTACACGGCATTTTATATAAAGATAAATGGAATGTATATGCCTTTGTTGGGCCCTACTATAGGCGATCTCCAGATCACCCCACACGACCCTGTACTCGACTATTAAATGGCCAATACACGGCTACCCACGACAACCTGGTACATAGTCTGTACTCCTAAGTACATGAAATCTACTCCAAAAATTACTATAAACTTCACTTTATCTCAAAAACACCATAAAACAAGATCTATACCTAAAAATAAGATCCCGGTTCTTAAAAACTTCCCCCCCCCCCTTAAAAAAGTTCATCCCTGAATTTCCAAAAACACGGTAGCGAAGAAGAAGAAGATTCCTCGAACAGCTCTGTCCATTGCAATCACACATTTTTCTCCCTCTCCCAAGTCTCGTTCTGCATCCATTTCATCTTCCATAGCACTCGTACCAGAGGAATGGGATGACCACTAAGAACCTTCGCACAAAAATTAATAATCTGAATATGACGCTCCTTGAACGATGTGTCCGCCTCTAACTCAACCTCTTCAGGTTGAAAGATATCAGACAGGTCTGAGAAGTATTATCGTAGCTAAGAAATCTGGAAGACAATGTGCATATCTCAGTGCCAATGAGGTAAATATAGACAATAGTAAACTAGACCGACTCTCTCCAAAACAACAGACGGCCCAACATATCTCAGTGAAAGCAGTCCCTGTCTCTTAATCCTCATATGTCCCATCCTCGGTGAGACATATAGGAAAACCTAATCTCTAACCTCAAACTCCATATGTTGTCTCTATCTATTATCATAATACTTCTGTTGTGACTATGTAGTATCCATTCTCTTCTGAATCAACTCCACCTGGTATATAGTCTCCTAGACAAGATGAGGTACAAATATAGTTTCCTCTTCTTCCTCTTTCCAAAAAAGGGATGATCGGAATGACCTACCATATAGTGCCTCAAAAGGTTCCATCTAAATAGTTTCTTAAAAACTATTATCAAAGGAAAACTCTAGTCGAGTTATGTATTTCTCACAATAACCCTCAAAATCAAGGATGCATTCTCGAAGCATGTCCTCCAGCACCTGTATAGTATGCTCGGACTGAACATTTGTCTGGGGATGGTAAGAAGTACTTAGAAGAAATTGTATACCCAAAGCCCTATGTAATCCCTGCTAGACCTAAGAAGTAAAATGAGCATCCCTCTCTAAAATTATGGTGTGTGAAACCCCTTGAAAACACACAATCTCTCAGACGTACAACCTTCCCATATCATCAACACTGATGTTTTCCTTGATCGGTAAGAAGTGTGAAACCTTTGTGAGCAATGAAAAAAACCACCCAAACCACATCATTCCCTTGAGATGAACTCCAAAAACCTATCATGAAGTCCATCGTGAAATCATTCCACTTACACTTGGAAATGGTTAACTACAGTAAAAGCCATGATGGTCACCGATGCTCCACCTTCACCTACTGATAGGTGAAACATCTCATAAAAAAACCTGCAACATCTCTCTTCATGCCTGGCCACCAATACTGACGATGTAGATCTCGATACATCTTGGGGACACCAGGATGAACTTCCCAGACTAGAGAATGGAAATCCTATATCATCTCCTCATGTATGTCTCCTGGCACCCATACGCATCGACAAAACAACAAGATCTCATCCTCGCTGATGGTCCACCCTGGAATAGTGTCATCTCCTAACACATAATCCCATAAAACTAGGCTTTCATCATCTAATAGCTTCCTCATTCACACTTTTTGATGTAGAGTAGAGGTAACATCCATAGAAGAAAGGAACATCTTCCCCTATCTTTCATGCACCTTCAAATGCATCTTAGATAATAGAGTGATAAGCTTCAAATCACGAATGGCCTCTTGAAATGCATGTATCTGAGTCCTCATACTCAATGTATCATAAACTACATTGTCTTTTCCAAGCATGTAGGCTAGATCAATGTCAAATGACTGAAGGTACTCAACTCATTTTCACTATCTTAAATTCAGATCACATTGGGTGAAGATATACATGAGAATTTTGTGGTTATTGAAAACCACAAAATGCTCTCCCAAAAGATATTGTCTCCAATAACGTAAATCATGAATAACTGCATCCAACTCAAGATTGTGTGTCAGTTAATTCCTCTAATGTGGCCAAAAATACTAGGACCCATATGCAATGACTCCTCCCCCTACATGAACACGGTTCCCAACCCAATACCAAATGCATAATAGTAAATTGTGTAACACTTTCCGAAATCTGAACAAATCTGAATCAGTGCTAAAGTAAACCTCCCTTTCATCTCTTGAAAGGTTGACTCACATGAATTTGTCCACACATACTTCACAACCTTCTTAGTCAGGCCTGTCAGTGGATCTTATAAGACTAAAAAGTTTTGTATAAAACATTGGAAGTAACCAACCATCCCTAGAAAACTTTTTACCTCAATGAAATTCTTCATATGATCCTAAGAAACTACTAATATCACTTTATTTGGGTCTACTAATACTCTTTCCTATGAGATAACCTGTCCTAATAAGAGAATATGGTGCATCCAAAAGTGCCAATTTGAGATCTTAGTATATAAATGATGCTCTCTCAGTATACTCAAAATAATCTCAAGATGGGTAGCATGGTCATGTTGAGTGTGAGAGTACACCAAGATATCGTCCACGAAGACTACCATGAAAGAATCCATGTATGGATGGAACACATGGTTCATTAGTTCAATAAAAACTGTAGGCGCATTCCTGAGACCGAACGGCATAAAAACATACTCGTATAGACCATACCTGTTTTGAAAGGCTGTAAGAGGTATATCGAAAGGTCTAAAATGCAGCTGATGATAACTAGATCTCAAGTCAATCTTCGAGAACACCCAGGCCTCTCAAAGTTGATCAAAGAGATCATCAATCCATGGAAAGGGATATAAGTTATTGATTATCAACTTGATCATATTTCAATAATACAAACAAATTCTGAGTGTGTCGTTCGAATTCTTGGAAAACAAGACAATAGAATCCCAAGGAGAAGTATTAGGTCATACAAAACCCTTTTTTTGTAACTCATGTAAATACTTCTTGAGCTCTTGTAACTCTGGTGTAGCAATCCTATAAGGAGGAATAGACACTGGTGCCACACCAAGCACAACATCAATGGATAAGTATACCTATTTCTTCTGAGGAAAACATGAAATTTCCTCCTGAAATACATCACTGAAATGATCCACCACTGGAAGAAATTCCATCAGTGAAGTCCCCTAATCATCTAGATACAGACTAGGAATCTAGGATGAAACTCCTCTCAACCCATGATGTTCGGGTCCCGCTCTACTTTCTTAGACATCCCATTCGCCCTTATATAGAAAAAAACTACCCTCTTATGATGAAAAACTCACCCTACGACAATAGAAGTTGATAACAGCCTGGTATGGAACCTACCATTGAATCTCAAGAATGAAATCATAGCCTGCCTTCTCTAAGACATAGAGGTCCCATAAGAAGGGTCACCCACCGACCACAAGAGGGAACTCCTTGGAATGACATAAACTATCCATTCTAGTCTCCAACTAAGTGTCTAGAATCAAGATATCAGTAGAAGTAAAGATACAGTTCCCATGACTCTATACAATAGCTATTGATAAGAAACTATGGGAATCCACTGTATCAAAAAGTGCCGAAGATAAAACTGAGGAAACTAGAATAGTACCTCTAACTATAGATGATTTTGGATCCTACTCATACAAGGTCTACTCCACTGTAAAAATTCTGACTTGTACCATGACCATGTGACTCTACTAGTCCACCCTGAGCTAATTCACCCTATCGTCGCTGAAATCCTATCGACTGGCTACGACAACCATGACCTCCACCTCGGCCTGAATGGCTGGATGAACTCCATTTCCTAGACTAATGAGAAACTAGTGGTCCTTTTCTTGAATTAGGAGTCATAGAAGAACACATTTTACTATCTTCTAGTAAGAATAACTGACCGAAATGCAAAAGATGACCCATGTTGTTTCAAGATCATCACTCAATAGGGTATCTTGGGAAAAGTGGCTTTATATTATCACTCTTCTTACACTGGTATAATACCACCTGGATACCAGAAGGTGTATCCCGCCAACTAGGATCTCCATGTGTAGACTCTCTATGACACTTCTTGCTATCTGTCGGAAGGGTACCAACTCTAGAAGTCGATCCTACCTAGCTCAAAACTCTGTAATATCACACGTTGCGCTCTATGATTGGTCCTGGTTGACTACGGAAGTGATGGAAGTCAACCTAAATATGTTAAGCTGATATTGGATGTCGTGCGTGAGACCATCCTCAAACATCCTAATCAGAAATAAATCATTACCCCCAAAATGTGTGTGAAATATTGTATCTTTGTGAATTTAGAAGAATACTCCATAACTGAGAGAGTACCCTACTCCAAACTGAAGAACTCTTGGGCTCGATTGGCCCTCAAATTATCTAGGTAGAAGTAGTCGTAGAAGAAATGTTGGAACTCATCCCAAGTCATAACCTACTGGTGTCCCCTAAATGAGATCACAACCCACCATATCTTGGTGGAATCCCAAATCATGTAAGTAGTGAGTATCACCCTCTTATTTGGAGGCATCGAGAGATGTTTGAAGATAGATATCATAGACTCTAACCATGACTCTGCAGCCTGAGGTCCACCATCATCTGAAAAAGTGTAAGGATGCTGCTACTAAAAAACCTACGTCAACTCTTCCAAAGATGGGGCAGGATGTGGTGCTCCTTAGAAGGTCTTCATAAACCTTAGGATCCTTCAAGGAACAATTCATCGTCACATATATCTGGAATGATGGCTCATGCCAAGAAAGACACGACAGGAGGATCTGCTGGAAGTCCTTGATCTATCATGTCCCATGTCTGGTCATAGCCCTATATCTGGAGAACAATCAGAGGGCCTCATGGTGGAAAGACTCTTCAAGTTCAAGTAAACACCTCAGTTCATGATTATCAAGGACTAAAACATAGACATGCAAGAAAGGAGCAGGGGAAAGAAAGCATTCAGGTTTTTCAAAACATGGATACCAGACATGTCTGTTCCTACACAACGTGTTCCATTAATCTTACACAAGGGAGGAAACTTCTGCCAACCCTGGTCGCATAACACCCTTACAAATGACATGTTCTCCTTGACACATGATGTGTACTTGAATATTTCCCCTTTCACTGGTTCCTATACACGGATATACCCATGGATACTTATTAGGTAACTCTACATGGCATGTGTTCCCTAGACACGACAAGTATTCATTAAGTCATAACCATCTATGTCATAAGTCACACAGTAGGATACAAGGTCATTGTAACACAAAATTTAAGAATAGAACATGGCATATACAACCTATGAATCATCATCCCATGTTGTTGGCCACACGGGTGGATACACGGCTCTTATAACAAAATGTGTACCCCAAGTACACAGCCTGTGTCACCAAACATTTCCCAACCCTATGTCTCTACCCACATAGTCATTCAAAGGGTCAATAATTACATGGTGTGTAAATATAGTACACAACATGTAATTAAGAAAAACATTTCCTTCCCAAACACAAGAATACCTGGTGTGTATTCATCATTACATACTATGGATTCTAGGTTTTTAAGGATAGTGAGCCTTAGAAACTACTTGGGAATCCCATAAAAACACTACAAAAACATTAAAGTGAAAAATTCTGATATGTGGGGGACATACTATCCAAGAATCAATATTTGGCACCATCTTTATGTATATCACAAGTTATAACAGTGCAATCAATACATGATCCACCAAATTCGGATCCATGAGGGGCCATAACACCTTATGGTCCAAAGTGTTGTCCTCATTCAAATGAAACCTTACACAATAAGCAATAACCTATCAAATAGAAGGAGTTATATCATGGCATCTATCATAACAGCATGCATAACTAAAACAAAACCTATCAAAACAACATGTAATTGATAATTCACCCTAAATGGAATGACAAGAATTCATGACATGTGATCTCTAGAATGTTTTTATATGATTCATGAGATGTCCTAACCTCATCTCATCAGGTTTTAATAGAAATAGAACCTCAATAATATCAAAAATAACATAAAAAACAAGTAAACCACCCAATGGTGAAATCGATGGAACTGTAATAATTTCAAAACTAGAAAAATTGGAATAATCGAGTTATATTAGATTTTCACAATACACGGGTTAGGTACTCTCGGGAAAAACTTACTACCAACTGCATATTCCTTCCTATCCCTACATATAGGATCCTAATAGTAAGTCGTGGAAGAAAATAATTCCTTTAAAACCACTTTGTAACATCCCGATTCTAGGTGCCACCCAGAGGCACCCCGTACCCAGTTAGTCACATTTCCTCAAGTGTATTTCCCCAAATTCCATAGGATGGTGACTAGCAGTGAGGGATTTGGGTGTGATAGTGGACAAATTATTCCCTCATTTTTAATGTAACACAGCGGTAAAAAAGAGATAATAGTATCGAAAGTCCTAATACCATAAAATAAGTAAACAAAAGAATGCTGAAAATAAATAAACAACTGCAACACATATATAAAGAAATATGATTATCACAAGTCTCTATGAAAGAATCCAAACAATTCACAATGCTGAAATACAGTAATAATTCCAAGTAAACAGGAAAAACAAGTAAAAAACTCCAACAGCTTCACAAGCCTTCGCTTGGTCCCATGCTATCTAGCTCTTGAGCCGTTAAGTACCTGAAGTAGAAGGGAGATTTCCCTTATTTATACCAGCAACAATATCATCTATTTGATCCTAAAAGAATGACCCAAACAGGGTGTGATACAAATCCCAGTAGGTAACCTCCCAATGATCTATGCACAATCGTCAGTTAATATATATAATAGGCAAATATGAAAAATGATATAACAAACAAGGAAGTACTCAAAAGAAAACATTCCTAGAGTTTTAATTACATTCATTGGAAATTATTAATTACTCAACCAATCATTCAAAATTAACCCTCTAGAAAAGTACTCATATCCTAACCCCTCTAGTTCAACTTATCAATTAACAATAAATATATAATGACTCCCTGGGATAGCACACACAGTCTAACCCCTTTGGCCTCATTCAAACTAAGTCTCTCTGAGGAAGCACTCACTGTCAATTCCCCCTATAGTCGTTTAATGATAAACTATAGAGTCTTTGAGGAAGCACTCATCATCAATTACCCATGTGGTCTTGTAACAATAACTATAGACACTATAAGGAAACACTCAACGTCAATCCCCCTATGGTCTCGCAATGTGAAAAGTACAACAGACACTCTGTGGAAGCCCTCAACATCAATTCACCCTATGGTCTCACTACACTAGGTTCCCACAGTCCTGTTTAAATAAACTGTGCACAAACAATATTTCAAATCCAAATTAAATCACCAATAATACATGGATAAATTGATTAAAGTCATATCACAAGCACGTCAGATAATATCACCACATCCTAATAGTACTAGGAAGGGAAAACAATGCACCCTAATAGAAACATCTTGACCCAAAGGCCAATATCAGATCAAACATAATAAAACACATCCATAGAAATGTAAATAACCCAATTTACAATCAAAAACAATTAATCAAGAAAACAAGGAATATAATCATTAACAATGTCTAATTCTATAAATATACAATAACCTAAACAAGGGTATTGGTAACTGTTTGCATATATAATTCAATGAAAATATACAGAAAGGCACAAAACACCAACTTGGATGTTGTACAACTGATATAGTTGAACCTCAACCATTGACTCAACCTAAAACGTCATAGATCAAAAAAAATCATAAAAGTTTGACTTTGAATAACTCAATAAAGAGGAAAAATCAATAAATGAGGCTCTAGAAGAAGTAATAACACACCGACGTGATTCTAAAACAATTGATGGTGTTCGATTTGGAGAAGAGATGACTGATTAGGGGATCAGAGAAGAATCGTCGATCTTCAGTCACTCCTAGATGAGAAGAAGTTAGAAGAATTCATTTCTACCAATTAGATGTGACCCTGGTTTGATATATCAAATAAAAATAAAAATAAGCAATGTGTTCTTTAAAGATACATTATGTGTATATTCCGTTACTGGGCCCCTCTTTAGGCGGTCTCCAGGTCACCCCACTCAGCCATTACTCGGCCAGTACACAGCTACCTGCGGCAACCCGGTACATGACGTGTACTCTTAAGTACATGGTGTGCACTACTAAAATTTCCAGAAACTAATATTTTTCTATAAAACATCAGAAAAAAGATCCATACCAATAAATAATATCCAGGTTCTTACATGATCCATCGAAAAAAATGATATTCATTAAATAGCGCACGTGAGTGGTTTTTCTGAAAAATGAAATAAATCTTAAACATGATCCAAAATCAAAAATATAAAGGCACCATTCCGTTCATGGTAGATGGTCTAACCTTGGAGTGACTTATGTTTAGTGGGCACATGCCTCTTGTAATAAAAAATGAAAATCTCATAATCAAAAATAAAATAATTAAATAAAATTAGTATATTTTTAAAATTATTATAATTCATGAACGGTGACTCAGATTGGAAATATGGGACCACCATTGAGCTTGTGAGGGTATGATTAATATAGGAAGATCCTAACACTGGTCGGTTTGGGACAATAGTGGAAATTAGTTTTTGGTCGTCCAAAAATAATTAACTAACAATTATTTTAATGTCAAATCCAAATAAATCCAAAATGGTATCTTGGATTGAAAATAATAGAACATTGTTGATCATGTGAGGGAGTTTTATCCTTATGAGGATTCTAACCTCGAACGACACGGGTTGAGGGTGAATGTTAATTTTTGAACTATTTTTAACATTCATTTAAATGAACGTGCGAGTGGGTTTTTTTATCTTTTTAACTGGTGATCAAATAAAAAATATAATGGCACTAATGAACTCATAACGACATGGTTCTCCTAGAATAGACCTAGCCTCGACCAACGTCGGTTGAGGGAAAATGAAATTTTTCAGACTTTTTAATGAAAAAGATAAAAATAAGGTAAACTGGTTTTACTTTTTATTGGAATTTTTAAATCGTTGAAGCTCAAAAGTTCTCCAACCAAAAAAAATAGAATAAAATATTTTATTAAATGAAACATCTTAAGGACTTTGTAACAATAACATAACCAAAATGATGATTTGTGTTTCTCCCTTTAATGGCCAAGCAGACAATGTAGGATTATTGGCACAATCCCAGTTTTGCTACGAAGCTTTGGTGGGTGGTGACGATAAATGCCACCCCCCTTGGAATGGATGGTCACCAACAATGATTGACCAATGAATATAAACAGAGGATCATATAACGATTAATGATGCTACACCGTTAATCACCAACGAATGATCTAACCCAAAGTATAGGATTAATTGTTTTATGTTTTTCCCATTCTTATTTTAAAACAATGAACATGGATCAACCCACAAATATGTTGACACACATATAATGCCTTCTTACTGGAGAGTGTTTACCTTAGAATTTATTCATCGGGATTGATGATTATCTGATAGATTTCTGATCCCAAGCCTCCTTTGTTTTTAATCTACTAAATCTGAGGGTCAGGGTCAACACGAACATGGATTGAGCCCACCTGCTTGTGCGTTCTTCGTGGACACATACTCAAAATGGGGGAAAGGAGGATATGAGGTCGTGGAAGTGATGACAGAGACCTGAGAGGCCCGAGGGTTAAATATGATTTTAGATCATACCACCATAGTGGACCTGATGGCCCACAAAAGGTTCCAACAGTGCGGCGGCGGCCTGCACCATCGGTCGCAGGCTAGAGGCAGCACCAACCAGTGTAGCATGCAAGATGAAGCGGTCATCCCTAACTAGTCATGATTGAGGAGGCAGCATGACCGATGTGTGCCGCAGTAGAGGAGGGGAACAACCCTTCGGTCGTAGTAGCTGGATGGACGTGATGCAAGCTTGGTGTCGTGTACAAGGAGTGGCCTCCTCTATGTGGGTTGCATGCTGACCATAGGGGGGTGAGGGAAACAAACTATCCTAGTGTTCCCCAACCTGAACAGGCCACCTGAGTGGCCCAGATAAATATTCAATCCAGTCCTCTTTAGCAGACCTAGCCATCGAGATACGGCTGGGCCGCACGACGGCCCATGCTAGGCCAAGAGATCGGACTGCCATTGTGGGACAGGCCAGAAATATTTGGGTCACTGTGTGACCAAGAGGGATAGACCCTCATCAAACCTCAGTTGGGTATAGTGAGGCTTAATGGGCAAGGCCAATGGGCAAGACAAAGATGACCGGTTCATGAGGGACCCAGGGTTAGCTTCATTGACTTGGTCTAAACCAGTCCTACTGGGCTAGGATGTAACTGGTCCCTATATAAAAAAGGTATGTTTCTCCCATAAAGTGTGCTAGTTTGACACGCCATCTCCAGTGTTGGGACACATGTGATAGGGCGGTCCTTAGGAAATAATCTATGTAATATTTCATGGATGTTGACCCAGCCAGGCTTTGTGACTGTGCTACCTAGCGAGACTCCATGACTCAGCTCACAATGAGACTCTATGACTGAGATACCCATTGAGACTCCATGACTCTGCTATCAGTGAGACTTAGTGACTTACATACCCATTTGTGACTTTGTGACATAGCTATCAGTGAGAATGCATGACTCAGCTACCTAAAAGGACTCTATGACTCAACTATCTAAACGACACTATGACTCAGCTACCCAAAAAGACTCCCTAACTCAACTATCAATGAGACTCTGAGACTCAAAAACCCAGTGAGGCTTCATGACTCAACTATCAACAAGGATCCATGACTCAAATACCCAGTGAGGATATGTGACTTTGCTACTGAATTGTTCTTGGTGATATAGATAGCCTAAAGGACTCATCAGGGACTTGTTCCAATGCAATGTCAGACGTTCGATTTTTAAAATTATTGGTTTTGTTGTTAACACATTATGTTATACCTGTGTCGAGAAGACTCTAGTGACTCTAATCTTTGTGCCTTCTTTTTTTATTTCCTTTGGGGATTTCTGTTAGATCCATGTTCATTTTGGGGTCCCTACTATGTATTTTTTTAGTCACCCATGAATGGGATTCGACCACACATGTTTTTTCTAGTGCAGACGATCGAAAATTTGGAAATAGAATTGGTGGCCTAGGATGGGGTGGTGCCCATTTAACCTATAGTTTTTACTTTCACTCAGTTGTTATTTAGTGACATGCATTTTACATTTCCAACTTTGGGTCATGGTTGTGTGTGTGTGCATACATGTACTCAGGAAACTTCTTCTCATTTGTAGGTTGATGCTATAATGACCCATACATTACATAAATTGTTATTTCTTAAAAATTGTAGCACACTTATTACAACAAATAACAAAACCATGAACGGACTGTATATTTATCGTGTCGTTAGAAATTGGGAAACATAAACAACTGGTTCATAAATCATCTACACTATCTCCCATTTTTTATCATAGCTAGATCCCCTTTTGGCATATCTTACTTAATACCCTTCTTCATGACCTAGGGAAAAGAAAACATACAAAAGGGTAAGCTCAAATGCTCAGTAAGGGTAAACAAAATAAATATCAATCATATCATATTCATAAGAACATAACATTTTTAAAATCTTAACCTGCAAAAGAGATCATAATATCAAAAAATGGGATAAATCATGGTAGTGAAATTTAATCCCAATAATCATAAAATGGAACTTTGTGTCATACACACATAATCATAGAGAATTATTTCTTAGTAGTCAAGACTCATTTCCAAGACTATCCTAGCGGACAATGTCCATTTCTGAACCGAGTTAACTCCTCATTTCATTCCTGTATCACTGAACCGGATTAACCTGTCATTCTAGCCATGTCTATATCATGAGATATAAATCTTTACCAATTGAATTGGAGAGAGGTATAGGTCCCACCCATCTCATAATGATACCATTTTTATGTGTTCCACAAGATCCGAAATCATACATCATAGCTTAACCCATGTAATAAAAATGGGATTCTTAAACATCATGCCATCATAACATAATCAATATAAGATAAAAGGACATCATAAAAATAACTCCATCATAATATAATCAAATCAATGTAAAAATAGGGATATAAACATGAACCCTATATTATCTTAGATGGAAAATAATTTTGATAAAACGCTTGAACTCTATTCTTGAGGAAAATATCCTTTCTACTTCAAAAACATTTTTCCTTTCTTAACAAGTCATACAATTTTAAACTAAAAGAAGCTGATTAAAAATAAACTTGAAAACTTGTAAAGTAATATTCATGGAAATAATGTTCTATGAAATCATAAAACCCATTCATGCTGTATAAGTTAAAAAACATTTTTCTCGTACTTTGGTAGGAAAAGTCAAAAAGTACCTCATACAAAAAATGACAAAAGATTCCTTTCATATCTTTTACTAAAAACTCACCGATGAGTAATATTTGATTTAAAAAATTTTAGGTGGAGATAAATAATATTAAATATTGAGGAAACATTGATGTGGATGATAAATACACCACAGTAAATATGGAAGTATAAACAATCTCAGATAAAAATGAGATTGTGATATTTTCCCTTACCATAGGTCTGATATGCTTCGTACGTATCTGAACCTCCTGTATAATGATTTAAATAATTTCATTGACTTATTACAGAATCATATTCATTTTTATTATATCATATTTAGTAATATTATTATTTTCTTATTAGTAATATTTCATTGCTACTTGCTATTCGGGTGTTCATTGCTTTATGTTCTTATGCATATCTTGTCGAATAAATTCTTATTCATCTTTTTCGGTTGTAGATACCTTATTTACAGAATGTTGTTATTGTAATATATATCATATTTATTCATTAAATTCAATTATAAAATCATTATTCAATAAATATCATGTAGAACGAATCACATCACATCGTGGAGATGGTAGGTCGTACGTATGCACGAGCGATGATATCATTCCCATAACTATTGAATGGTATTGGAGTGGAAGATGGAATGTATCAGAATTAGTATCATGTTATAATAATCATATATATTTATTATTTTCACCATTATACCCATCCAAGTAAGGTGGTGGTGGAAAATAGATTACACCATGGCGTGGAGACGGTATTCCGTACGCACACACGCACGATGATTTAATTTTCCGTAAGATGGATAGAAGGTGAAATAGGTTAGTTTAATATTTATAATAACATATAAGTATATGATTGATACTGATGTTATTATTTTATGATGAAACAAATAAAGAATAAGAAGTAGAAGAAGAAATAAATTGGAAAGAATCTGTAAAGGGCATTACCTCTTCTTTGAGGCGCCTCTTCTTAACATCCCCTTAGGGCACTAAATATGGTATTTGAAGAAAACCAGGACCTCTATGATGTTTCAAGGGAAGTGGAGAAGAGAAATTGGTATGTTTTGGAAGATCTTGAAGGCTCAATGTGGTTTGAGGAGGTGAGGGAGGAGGTGCCCTTTTTTAAGGGAGGAGAGGGGCACCTTAGGAAAAACGTAAAATATTATTTTATAATAAAGTCATATTCTGTTTTTAATAGCTCAAAATTGATTTATTTTGAAGCTAAGGTGGGGATGGGTCGATATACTCTCAACAAGTAGCTTTTAGACAAGTTTAGGTTACTATTTTAACCTTATCATTTAGATTTAACTCTAAGTTAAATAATTTAACTTTTACCGTGTCTTTTTGTTTTCTTACACTATATGGTTAATAAACTTACTATAACAAGAAAAAATAACCCCAAGTGGTTCATTATTAATATATATATCATTATATAAGTCATTTTTCTTAACCTCATATTTTTAGGAATAAAATAAAAAATTAATAATATAATATTTTGTTTATACTATTTTATGTCAATTTTGACACTATTTGGTAATTTATTTTTTTGAAAATCATAATAGTGTGATTAGTTCAAAAAACATTAATTAAATCAATATTAACATGTCATATTAACTTATAAAACTAGTTTAATTCATAAAAAGTTTCAAATTACACATATTTTGTTATTCATAATATCAATTATGTTAATATTTCATTAATAAGATAATTACTGCATCATCATTGTGTCATAAATAAATTATATTATTTAATGTCTCAAAATTATAAATAAAATACCATTATGTAGAAAAAATGGTTATCTTTATAATGAATATTTATAGTAGAATTTATCTTATGTATAACCCTATATTAAAAATGTTTTAGTTATTAAACTTTGATTTTAACTCTTTTAACTCTTCTTTAAATAAAATAATAATAAGCGTCCTAATCTAATCCAAGTGGGACTAAATGGTCATATTTTATTCCTAAGGTTGTCTTTGGTCGAACTAAACTTATATAATATAATTAGGACATGTGTTAGGGTAATAATAATATCATTTTTACCCTTAATTACCTTATTTACTTTTAACCGTGGTAAATAAAAGTAAAAAAGTTACTATTTACCAAAAATTATTTTTATCTTATTGGACCACATTTTACTCCTTTATATTAACCGTGTCTCTTGGATTTTTGAAATTCAACTCACAGAAGCGGTAAAAATAAGTTTTATGTACTTGCAAATTCTCCTAGGAGGTGGGTAAAAGACGGTAAAAATTTCAATAAAATTTTTATGTATCTATATTATTATAAAATTACTACAATGAAATAAATTGAAATTATATAGGTATTATTTATCTATTTTGACTTAAAATAAATTTAAATAAAAAATGATTATTTAAATAAAAATTTGGTTTTAACCAATAACTCAGTGTTTTCACTATTCATCCAAATTTGAAAGTTTTCAGAAAAATACCAAAAATTCACCCTAGGACAATTTCGATATTTCAAATCCAAAAATCAAGTCCATTTTGAATGATAAAATTTATAAAATTTCAAAAAGTTGGTATTACTATTCATAACTGCTAGTTTATATAATATTTTAATAACATATCATTGTTTAGTGAAACTTAGTATTGCGTACAATGAAAGCTATCAAGGAAGGCCGCAATTTCGTGTAACGCAAGCCAAGACAGTGTTGTGTGTAGTGAAAAATTCATTTGGTGTTGTGTATAACATAAAAACAAAATATTCCTCATAAAATCTCAGGGTGTTACATTCTACCCCCCTTAAAATTAATTTTTCCCTCGAAATTCGTCACTTCGTAACAAACAGATGAGGATACCTCTCACTCATCATATCCTCAAGCTCCCATGTAGCTTCTTCTACTTGGTGGTTCTTCAATAAAACTTTCACCAAGAAAGTGGTCTTGTTCCGTAGAACATTTTCGCTATGATCTAGAATCTCTATCACCTATTCTTTATAATAAAGATTTTTCTTCAGTGGTACAACTTCTGAGCATAGTACATGTGAAGGATCGGTATGTACTTTCTTAGGAGAGATACATGGAACACATCATGAACTTGAGAGAGATTCAGTGGAAGAACCAATCGGTAAGATACCTTCCCAACACGATCCAGTATTTCGAATATACCGACATACCTAGGGATCAGCTTTCCCTTCTTTCCAAATCTCACTACTCTCTTCCAAGGAGATATTTGTAAGAACACTTTATCACCCACTTCAAACTCTAGGTATTTTATTCAGTTGTTGGAATAAATTTTTTGTCGACTCTGAGAAGCTCTTATGTGTTGTTGAATAGATCTGACCTTTTCTGACATCTCATCAACAAGATCTGGTCCTAATAACTTTTATTCCCCAACTTCATCCCAGCAAGTTAGAGCCCTGAATTTTATTCCATAGAAAGATTCATAAAGATCCATCTGAAAACTAGAGTGAAATATATTATTATAAGAAAATTCCACCAAAGGTAGGTGTTGATCCCAAAAACCTTTGAAATCCATAGAACAAGATCTTAACATATCTTTTATAGTTTGAATTGTTCTCTCATACTGACCATCTATCTAAGGATGATAAGCAGTGCTGAAACTCAACTATGTATCTAAACTATGTTGAATACTTCTACAGAACATAGAGGTAAACCTCAGACCCCGATCGGATATAATGTAAAGTGGTACTCCATGATATCTTACCACTTCTTTTACATATATCCTGGAAAGCTTATCTAGACAGAAATCTTCTCTAATAACAATGAAGTGTGCTGACTTCGTAAGACGATCAACTATGACCCAGATAACATTATTGCATTTGGATGTTTTAGGAAGTTTGGTGACAAAGTCCATAGTGATGTTTTCCCATTTCCATTTGGGTATGGGTAATGGTTGTAACATCCCCTTAGACTTTTGTCTCTCAGCTTTAACTTTCTGAAAAACCAAGCATCGAGAGACATATTCAGCAATATATTTTTTCATGCCATCCCACCAGAAGTACTCTTTCAGGTCCCTATACATCTTCGTGCTTCCAGGATGACTAAATAATGAAGAACTATGAGGCTCATCTAGAAACTCCTTCTTTAATTCTGGGATGGGAGGAACACAAACCCGATTCCTGAACTTTATTATCCCATCACAATCAAGGTTTAAATCAGGAACATTTCTCACCTTCTTTTGTAACTCTACATCTTATTTTTTTGCCTCTTTAATCTTCACAGGTATAGATGGTTTACATTCAGTTATGAAAGATAATATTTTTCCACTTCCATTATAATTCAAAGATCTATCTTTATAAATCCATAAATATTGGATCTCCTGTGATCCTCATCATGGATAAGATAGCATGGTCTTGTCGACTTAATGCATCTTCCACCTTGTTTTCTTTTCCAGGGTGATAATGAATTGAGTAGTCATAATCCTTAATCATCTCCAACCATCTTCTTTGGTGAATATTCATCTCCTTTTATGTGAAAATATACTTTAAACTTTTTTGATCAGTATAAATATCACACCTTTCACCATAAAGATAATGCCTCCAAATATTTATTTCAATGATTATCGCAACTAATTCCAAATCATGAGTTGGGTAATTTTGCTCATGGATTTTCAACTGTCGTACGGCATAAGATATCACCATATCATTTTGCATGAGAAAACACCCCAATCCCTTCATGGATTCATCACTGTAGATCACAAACCATTCTCCACTACAAGGAAGTGTGAGCACAGGTGCAATGGATAACCTTCCTTTAACACCTTGAAATTATCTTCACACTCCTCCATCCAAATGAACTTAAATCCTTTTTGAGTCAACCCAATGAGTGGATAAGATAATCGTGAAAAATATTTCACTAAACGTCGATAATATCCAGCTAGACCAAGAAAACTTCAGATCTCAGTTACTATTGTTGGTCTCAACCATCTTTCAATAACCTCTGTTTTTGCTGGATCTATAGATATCCCCTCTTTTGAGATTATGTGACCCAAAAATGAAGCTTTTTAAAGCCAAAATTCACACTTGGTAAATTTGGCATAAAACTTCTCCTTTCTTAGGACCTTTAATACAATTCTCAACTGATCTTCATGTTCTTCCTTTCTCTTTGAATAGACAAGAATAACTTCTATAAATAATACCACAAAGTGATCAAGATAGTCTCCAAAGACTCTATTCATTAGATCCATGAAGATAGAAGGGGAATTAGTAAGACCAAATGGAATCACTATAAATTCATAGTGTCCATAACTTGTACTGAAATCCATATTTGGTATATCCTCCCTTTTGACCCTTAATTGATGATACCTTGAATGAAGATCAATCTAGGGAAAGTTTTGAGCTCCGCATAGTTGGTCAAATGAGTCATCAATTCATGGGAGAGAATATTTGTTCTTGATAGTGATCTTGTTAAGTTCTTGATAATCAATGCAGAGTCTCATTGATCCATCTTTCTTCTTAACAAACAGAACAAGTTCTCCCCAAGGTGATGCACAAGGGCATATGAATCCCTTATTAAGATTATCTTGGTGTTGCTTCTTCAATTCCTACAACTCAATTGTTCCATTCTATAAGGTGTCTTTGAAATGGGTAAAGCACCCGGTATGAGTTCTATTGAAAACTGAACTTCATGATTTAGTGGAAGACCTGGAAATTCCTCTAGAAAGACATCATAAAACTCCCATAAAATGGGAATATTATTAATCATAAGTTTCTCCCCAACCATTTGAGATAAATAACCTTCATTTATTGGAATAAAACCCCATAAGATGGAAGAAATTTCCACTAGAAGGTTATGTTCATCCATCCATGGATAGACGATCATAAATTTATCTAGAATATGAAATGTGACTTATCTTCTTTGGCAATTGGTATGAGCTACATATAGAGAAATCCAATCCATGCCAAGAATCACATAAAATTCCACTATAGGAAGGATCACATGATTTGGAGGAAGCACTTTCCTACAAACATCAATTAGGGAAGAATTATAATCTTTTGATGCAATCTTTGTGCAATTTAGAGTTGTCATAGCTAAATCAACAGCTAATTGTTGAGGTAGTACGATGATACCCTTATAAAATTTTTCAGAAATGAAATATTGGGTGGATTCAAAATCAAATAAAACATTTTATACTTTAGAGTGGATGGTATGTGTACCTTTCACCACTTCGTTATCATACTCCACATCGCCGATAGAAATTGCATGTGACTTTCCTTTTTCTTTGGCCTTAAGAGTTTTTTTGACATCGATCATCATCAACAACCCTTGGATTAGGTCATTGATTAGCATATTGCCCCATTTCCTTGCACTTGTAACATTGAAGTGTAAGAGGTTCATTCTATGTAGCCCTGTCTTTGTTCGCATCACTGGACATCTTTTTCCTATCATTACGGCATTCAAATGCCCGATGACCTTATTTTACACATTTGAAACATTTACTTGTCTCTTTAAGACAATTCCCTCCATGTTTCTTTCCACACATTAAGCATAAGGGAAAACTCATCTTATTTTCAGTGTGTTATTTAGATTTCCCTTTGAATTCCATTTTCCTCTTATTATCAAACCCATATGACTGATGGGTTACTCCAATCTCTATCTCAACCTTGAGAGCACATCGAACAATTTCCCCATAGCTATTGAAGTCCCTTATGGCTAACGCCCTATGAAGACTTGGTTTTAAGCCACTAAAGAATCGATCGATCTTACTCTCAGGTTGGATAATAATCCCAAAAGCGTACCTTACATGTTTTGTAAAATTTTCTTCGTAGGTACCTACAGATTCATCATACTTTTTCTTCAGTTCAAGAAACTCCTTCTCCATATTTGTTCGAAGAACGAGGGAAGTACTTATTGAAAAATAAGTTCTTGAACTCGTCCCATAACATGGACTTAATTTCATCCCTTTTATTCAAATTCTTAATAAGATTCCAGCATTCATCAGCTTCACCTCCCAAAAGATATACTGCTAAGATGACTTTATCATGTTCAGAACATTGTAGAACTGAAAATATCTTTTCAGTGGTACTGATCCATTGTTCAGCCACTAATGGATCAGAAGACCGGCTGAAAAAAGGTGGACACTACCTCATGAATGATTCAACAGAATGTTGATCCTTCCTTTGCTCGTTTGGAATTCCAGCATGATTCATAGCTTGAGAAATTTTTGTGAGAATGGCTACAATATTTTTCATTCCAGCTCCCATAACGTTTGGTTTCTCAGGGGAAAATCATTGCATTGCCCTTCACATTCAAAATTAACACGGTTCCTTCACGTTCCAACCATTGACTAAAACCAAGAAGAATAGTGTGAGAAACACTAATCATAATCGGAAAACCACATAATCAAGAATAAAATTTCACACTTTAGGTCTTATCATAGGTTGTTCCTGGACATTTCTAAAACACTAATACTTTGGTCTATGTTTAGACATATCCTTAGAGTTCTTACTAAGTCTTTCACATCCTATTTTCCAAAGGTTGACTATACCTTTCCGCTAATACCAACTATAAAGACCAATACATTACATACATTGTTATTACTTCAAAATTGAAGAAAAATTATTAAAACATATAACAAAACCATGAAAGGACCATATTGGTATAATGTCTTTAGAAACTGAGAAACATAAACAACTGGTTCATAAATCATCTACACCGTCTCCCTTTTATTTTATCATAGCTAGAGTCCCTTTTGGAATATCTTACTTAATACCCTTCTTCCTGACCTGGGGAAAATAAAACATACAAAAGGGTGATCTCAAATTCTCAGTAAGGGTAAACAAAAGAAATATCAATCATATCATATTCATAATAACATAACATTTTGAAAATCATAACCAGAAAAAGAGATCATAATATCATAACATGGGATAAATCATGGTAGTGAAATTTAATCCCAATAATCATAACATAAAACATTGTGTCATACACAAATAATAATATAGAATCATTTCTTAGTAATAAATACTCATTTCCAAGACTATCATATCGGATAAAGTCCATTTCTGAATCGAGTTCACTCTTATTTTCAATCTTGTATCATTGAACCGGATTAACCTGCCGTTCCATCCATGTCTATCTCATGAGATATAAATCTTTACCCAATGCATTTGAGGGAGATATAGGTCCCACCAATATCATAATTATACCATTCTTATGTGTTCCACAAGATCATAAATCATACATCATAGCATAACCCATGTAATAAAAATGAGATTCTTAAACATCATGCCATCATAACATAATCCATATAAGATAAGTGGAAATCATAAAAATAAATCCATCATAACATAATCAAATAAATGTAAAAATAGAGATAGAAATTGAACCCTATATTATCTTAGATGGAAAATAATTTTGATAAAACGCTTGAACTCCATTCTTGAGGAAAATATCCTTTCTACTTCAAAAACATTTTTCCTTTCTTAACATTTCATACAATTTTAAAATAAAATAATTTGATTAAAAATAAACTTGAAAACATGTAAAGGAAGCTTCATGGAAATAATGTTCTATGAAATCATAAAATCCATTCATTCTGTATAAGTTAAAAAATATTTTTCTCGTACTTTGGCGGGAAAAGTCAAAAAGTACCTTGTACTAAAAATGACAAAAGATTCCTTTCATATATTTTAATAAAAACACACCAATGAGTAATATTGGATTTAAAAAATTTTAGGATGATAGAAATAATATTAAATATTGAGGAAACATGGATTTGGATGATAAATACACCCTAGTAAATACCAAAGTATAAACAATCTCGGATAAAAATGAGATTGTGATATTTTCCCTTACCTTAGGTCCGTTATGTTTCGTACGTATCTGAACCTCCTGTATAATGATTTAAATAATGTGATTGAATTATTAAAGAATAATATGCATTGTTATTATATCATATATGGCCATATTCTTATTTTCTTATTAGTAATATTTCATTGCTACTTGTTATTCGAGTGTTCATTGCTTTCTGTTCTTATGCATGTCTGGTCAAATAAATTCTTATTCCTCGTTTTAGGTTATAGATAACTTATTTACAGAATGGTATTATATTAATATATATCATATTTATGAGTTAAATTTATTTATATAATCATTATTCAATGAAGATCATGTAGAACGAGTCACATCACATCGTGGAGACGGTAGGTCGTACGTACGCACGAGCAATGATATTGTTCCCATAACTATTGAATGGTATTGGAGTGGAAGACGGAATGTCTAATAATTAGTATCAAGTTATAAAAAACAAATATAGTTATTATTTACACCATTATACCCATCCATGTACGGTGGTGGTGGAAAACAGATTACACAACGGCGTGGAGACGGTATTCCGTACGTACGCACGTGCAGTGATTTCATTTTCCATAGGATGGATAGAAGGTGAAATAGGTTTGTTTCATATTTATAATAACATATCATTATTTTACTTCTACTGATGTTATTAATTGATGATGAAACAAATAAGGAAGAATAAGTATAGGAAGAAATAAATTGGAAAGAATTGGTAAAGGACATTACCTCTTCTTTGAAGCGCCTCTTCTGAACTTCCCCTTAGGGAAATAAAGATGGTAATTGAAGAATACCAGGACCTCTAGTATTTATATATGGAAGTGTAGAAGAGAAATTTTCAGGGTTTGGCCAAGCTTGAAGGCTCAAATTGGAGTGAGGAGGAGAGGTTGGAGGTGCCTTTTTATAAGGGAGGAGAGGGGAACCTTAGGAAAAACATAAAATATTATTTTATAATAAAGCCATATTCGTTTTTTTATTGCACCAAATTTATTTATTTAGAATCTAAGGTGGGGATGGGTTGAAATAATCTCAACCAATATCTTTTAGAAAAGGTTTATTTTACTATTTTAACCTTATAATTTAGATTTAACTCTAAGTTAAATAATTTAACTTTTATCGTGTCTTCTTGTTTTCTAGCACTATATGGTTAACAAACATACTATATAAAGCCAAACGCACCCTAAGTGGTTAATTATTAATATATATAACCTTATCTATTTCATTTGGCCAAAACTTATATTTTCAAGAATAAAATAAAAATTAATAATATAATATTTGTTTTAAAAACTATTTTATGTCAATTTTGACACTATTTGGTAATTGATTTTTGTGAAAATCATAACAGCCTGATTAGTCAGAAAAAAGTTAATTAAATAAATAATAACATGTCATATTAACCTATTAAATTATTTTAATTCATAAAAAGTCTCAAATTAAACTTATTTTGGTATTCATAATATCAATTATGTTAATATTTCATTAATAAGGTAATTACTGCATCATCATTGTGTCATAAATAAATTAGATTATTTAAAGTCTAAAAATTATAAATAAAATAACATTATGTAGGAAATAGTTTTATATTTATAATGAATATTTATGGTTGAATTTATCTTATGTATAACCCTATATTAGAAATGTTTTAATTATTAAAATGTGATTTTAACTCTTTTAAGTCTTATTTAAATAAAATAATAATAAGTGTCCTAATCTAATCGAAGAGGACCTAAATGGTCATATTTTAATCCTAAGGTTGTTTTTGGTTGAATGAAACATATCCAATAGAATTAGGACATGTGTTAGGGTAATAATAATATCTGTTTTACCCTTAATTGCCCTATTTTATTTTAACCGTGGTAAATAAAAGTAAAAGATACAATTCACCAAAAAATATTTTTATCTTATCAAACCACATTTTACTCCTTGATATTAACTTTGTCTCTCAAATTTTAAAAATTCAACTCCCAGAAGCGATGAAATTATGTATTTTGTACAATTGCAAATGCTCTTAGGAGGTGGGTAAAAGACGGTAAAAAGTTCAATAAAATTTTTATGTATCTATATTATTATAAAATTACTACAATGAATTACATTGAACTTATATAGGTATTTTTTATTTATTTTGACCTAAAATTAATTAAAATGAAAAAATTATTATTTAAATAAAAAGTCTGTTTTGACCAATAACTCAGTGTTTTCACTATTCATCAAAAATTGAATGTTTTCAGAAAAATACAAAAAAATCTCCCTTAGCTAATTTCAATATTCCAAATACAAAAATGAAGTCCATTGTGAATGATATTATTTATAAAATTTGAAAAAGTGGGTATTACTATTCAAAACTTCTAGTTTATATAATATTTTAATAACATATCATTGTTTAGTGAAACTCAGTATTGCGTACAATTAAATCTATCGAGGAAGGTCGTGATTGCGTGTAACACAAGCCAAGACAGTGTTGTGTGTAGTGAAAAAAAATTTTGGTGTTGCGTATAACAAAAAAACAAAATATTTCTCATAAAATCTCTGGGTGGTACAGACGCCTTCAACTCTAGTCTCCAACCACTTGCCTTCGGGAGGCGGGCTTGGAGTATGTCACGGCCAGGGACTCGAGGGATGGTTCATGACAATGTGGTATCATAGGTGGTTGGTTCTATCAGATTTACTAAGTATTTGTAAATTTTTATGGGGAAACAATGTTAAGTTGTTCAAGTTTATATTTTTGGCCAGGGAGTATAATGTTGTTGTGGCGACCAATGTATCCATACACAAGGACCCTGGAATCCGTTTTTCGATATGGTACACGGAAACACTATTTTCATGAATAATTGAGTGTTTTTCATGACATTTTTAGTTAGAGTCTACTCATCATGTATAATTAATTTATCGTGGTTCATTTTTATTCTCTTTTGAGATGCCTCTATGCCGACAGTAATCTAGGATTTCATTGTATGACCATGATGATTGTCCAAAAAGTGGTGAGGATTTGGTACAAGGACCATTTCATGAGATGGTACCTTTGGGCAGTGTCTGAGCGATACCATTGCCCATTGGTCAGAAATTACTACTAGCACTACTAGTAGAGGACACATGTAGGCTCAGTGCCTTATATGAGTTTTTGCGATAGAGACCCCTTAGGTTCTGAGGTGAGCCCAACTCACAGGTGGATAAGGAAAAGCTTGAGGTAGTGGTAGAGTTTCCATCTAGCTAGTACACCATTAGATCATATGGAGGTCCTAGCAGTGATCCTTCTATATGGCTCAGTACAGTGATTGAAGGGTTTATATTACCCAATCATACAATGAGGTTACTTTTTCGTGGATTGAGCATGATAACCTTTCTAAAAAAATTGATATTTCTATAAAATCTTTGAGGTATGTGTTCCCAAGTGATTTTATAATAAGACATATCGGTATTTGAGTATTCATTGAGGCATTCCGACTATTCTATGTACTTGATGAATCTGATACGACCAATGCTTCAGGGATGGCACCATCAAGGAAGGTTTGTTTATGGACATTAGAGCCAGAAAAATTCCTCTATGCATTAAAACTAATTCTAGGGTGCTATAGAGAAACTTTTTTATTTTATGTCCTTTGGAAGAGAAAATACAACCAGTGTATTTCAGTAGTTGTAAAGCATGCAACTGATGTCACTCTCAAATACTTGGAAGTGTGAGATGTTTCGAGAAAAGGTCCCAAGGTAGGGGCTCTATAGCCTAGGGCTCATAGGGTGACTCAAGTCAACCTAGTAAGAAGTAATTATTTTCAAAATATGGTAGGGGACATCGCTCTAGAGATTTTACAAACCTGTCATGCTAACAGTGAAATGGTTGACGGTCTACTGAGGTAAAGGGCGTGATATGAATAGATAAATCTACAGGGTGGGAGACATGGAAGAGGATCTAGGAGAACATCAAGAGGTGGTATACATTTTGACATGTTAAAACCACAACCCCAACGTGGTCCACACTAGGCTCGGGGTGTTGGAGGACATGGGTAGCGAGTAACTACATGCGGCCAAGGAGTATGACCCGAGGGGTATAAGAATGATTTGAGGTATGATATGTGTTTCATAATTACTATTGTATTAATAGAAATAAGTCCTAATCAATACTTATTGTAACAATACTTGTCCAAGACTTAGAGTTTCTAGTTAAACTGTTGACTTTATCCTTATGTATAGAGATAGCTCTAGGAGGATACATGATAATCACACTTATGTCGACAGTGTGATCTAACCCTTGAGGTTAGGGTTTTGGTTGGAACCTCTTGATGGCATTGTCGAGGCCTTACGACATTAGTTTAGGTATGGACTAGTCATCCACAGGTCATGCTCATGTTTATTGTTTTAGGAAAAAGTATGTTGTATATTCGCATCATTTGAATGGGGTTTTACTTGGTCGATAAAAAATTAAACCCATGTATCATGGTATAAACTCATGCATGTGAGGGTGCAACAGATCACTCTTGAGCCTGTCAACCTAACCCTTGTGAAAGTGGATGTTTTGAGTATTCATTTCCCAACGGTAGAAGCAGAGAGTGGGATCTTCCTTTCAAAATGTGTTTCCAATATTACCTCCCATTAAGGGGAGGGACTGTTGTATCATTCTACACCCCATGATGGCAACAATATCATCATCAATATATCATAGGGCTTTCATAGATCTTTTAAAGTAGGGGGCATAGGTAGAGGAATTGTAAATTAATGTCTTTGTAAGACGTAGTGTTTGAGGTTATTTGTAGATTAATGTAACATAACCAAGTGTCCTTGGATAGTGTGTACCCACTACCAAAGGGTAAATGGGAACATCAATCAGTTAAAAGGGGTATCCTTTCACGTGGATGGAAAGGTACCCGTAGGCTTTTTAGTAGTTGAGACTGCGGAAATGTCCGGAGTTCTACTAGGACTATGACTTTGAGATAGTCTATACTACTGGAAAAGGAAATGTGGTGGAATGTGCACTCAGTAGGAGGTTTGGTCGACATTGGTTGAGTGAAGTGTTGGAGAAGTTATCCGCGATGTAGATATCCTTTGTGGATGATGATGGGGAAGCTTACATTCTATCAATGATTGTAACTCCACCACTCTTACCGTTTGCTAGGGAGGCACATCTTTTGGATGTTGAATGTGAGGCCTGATGTGCTCATTTTTCTTTAGGACAAGCTGAAGATGGATTTTTGAAATGTTGGGAGCACATCATGATTTTCAGAGGACATGTTTTAGTAACAGTGATGTTGTGGGAGGATGTGTGGAATAAGATCCATAAATCCCCTTTGGTGATACATTCTAGTGCAGAAAAGATGTACTAGGACCTTCAAAGTTTGTACTATCGGTCAAGGATGAAGAAAGTGGTGGTAGATTTCATTTCACGATGCCTCACATGTCAACAAATGAAGGCTGAGCATTAGGTTCCAGCAGGATCGGCATAGCCACCTAGGGTACCAGAGTGGATGTGGGATGGTATCTTGATGGACTTCATGATTGGATTACCATGCACATCCACGGAAAACAATTATGTCTGGGTTCTCATTGACTGACTCACCATGTCGTCTCACTTTCTACACATCCGGGAGTAGGGATTAGTAGAGTGTTTGCAATTCCTCTACATCCATGGGATAGTGCGGATACATTTGGATCCATTGAATATCATCTCATATTGTGATGCATGCTTTACATCCTAGTTGTGGAAGAGATTTCAGGAGGATTTTGGGACTGAGATGCACTTAAGAAAAAAATTTACCCTCAAATAGATGGTTAGATGGAGCGGACCATACATACCTTGGAGGACATGATTCATTCTTGCATCTTTTATTTTGGTAATAATTGGGAGAACCACCTTCCACAAGTGGAGTTTTCATACAACAACATATATCACTCCACCATTAGCATGGCACAATTTTAAGCCTTGTAAGGGTGGCCATGCCGATCACCTCTATGCTGGAGAGACCTTGGAAAGTCAGTACTCTTTGGTCCAGAGTTGGTACGGGATACCAAAGTGAAGGTTCAGTTTATCCAGGAGAGGATGAGGATTGGATAGAGTAGGCATAGATCATATATTGATAGGATATGGGGACCCATGGAGTTCGAGGAGGGAGACACTGTGTTTATTCAGGTCTAACCCTGACAAGGATTGTATATATTTGTTTTGGGTAGAAAGTTATCTTATAGGATCATCTAACCATTTTAGATTCTTAGAAGAGTTGGAGAGGTGGCATAATTCCTAGATCTTCTCCTATAGATGCACCAAGTCCATGATGGTTTCCATGTATAACATCTTAGGAAGTACGTGCATGATCAATCACATTTCATCGACTGGGGAGTGTTGGAAATCGACAATGGAGTGACGTTTTTGGAATTCCTAGTAGAGATAGTAGATCAACATGAGCGATTTCTACGTGGATGGTCTATTCCTCCTGTGTGCATTCGGTGGCATCATGGGAATATCCATGAGAGCACATGGGAGTAGAAGGCTTAGATTCATGCTCAGTACCCCACATTTGTTTGCTTATCCTTGTATTGGATTACAAGGATGTGAAGTCCCCAAATGGGGGATTAATGTAATTTATCTAAAATTTCATGTAATATTTTGTATATAGAAAATTATTTCAAGACCTAGTGCTGATACGTATAGCGATTCTGAGGCTCTGAGTGCCTAGAATGATCTGTTGAAAAAATGTTATGCTTTAAATAGTGCATGTGAGCAGTTTTATTGAAAACATGGAATAACTCTTAAATAGATTCCCCAATCAGAAATCTGAGGGCACTTTTGTGTTCATGATGGCGGGTTTACCATAGGTGAGACTTAATTTTAGTCAACACATGCCTCCAGTGAGAAAACCAAAAAATGGCATAATTGTAAATAAAAATATTAAATAAAATTAATCTATTTTTTAAATGATTTTGAATCACGAAAAGTGACTTAGATTGGAAATCTGAAACCATGATTGATCTTGTGAGGGTTTTTTTCTTTAGGTAGATCCTAACATTGGCCGGTGTGGGCCATGATTGGAAAATAATTATTGGCCGTAAATAAAATAACCAAGTAATAATTAATTTATTGTCAAATCCTTATAACTCCTAAATGGTAATTTGGATTGGAAATAAAATATTATCATTGAGCTCAAGTGGTCGTGTTCCCCTTAGGTGAAGCCTAACATTGAATGGTGTGGGTCGAGGGTGAAAGTTAATTTTTGAACTATTTTTAATGTTCATTTAAATAAACATGTGAGCATGTTTTTCTTACATTTAAATAGGTGATCATATCAAAAATAGGAGGGCACTATTGAACTTAGAATGATAGGATTCACCTATAATGGACCTAACCTCAACGACCACGGGTCAAGGGAAAAATTCATTTTATTGAATATTTCATGAAAATGTTAAAAATAAAATAAACTTATTTTATTTTATATTTCTGAATTTTCAAATCCTTACAGCACAACGATTTTCCATCCAAGTGAAACTGAATACAGAGTTTCATTAAATGAAATAGCGTAATGACTTTGTAATAGAAACGAAATAGAAATGATGATTCAAGTTTTGTCTTTTAATGTCCAAGCAGACAATGCAGGATTGTTGGCACAATCTAGGTTCTGCTTTGAAACTCTGGTTGGTAATGATGAAGAATACCAATCCACCCATTCGAACAGATTATCACCAACAACAATAAACCATTGGACATAAATAGATGATTAGATAATGATGAATGTACTGACACCGTTCATTTCCAACGAATGATCTGACCCAGGTAGGGGTTTAATTATTTTATATTTTCACCATTATTATTCTAAATCAAGGAATGTGGGTCAACGCATGAACAGGTTGATCTGAATATGTTTTGTTCTTGTGGGAGGTTATATACCTTGGGGTTTTTGCACTGAGATTGATTATTATCCGACAGAACTATGATCTGAAGCCTCCCATGATTTTAATCATTTAACAGGGATGGCGGGGGTTGACATAAACAAGGCCTCAGCACCTCCACCTGTGCGTTCATCATGTCGGCATCCTTGAATTGGCGTAAAGATGGATCTGAGGTCGTGGTAATAATGAAGGAGACCCGAGAGGCCCATGGGCATAGGAAGGTTTGAGATCAAACCCTCAGAGCAGACTCGGTGGGTTGTGGAAGGTGTCACCGGTACAGCACCACCGACAATGAGACAGCCAATGGTGGAAACCACAGGTGGGAGGTGGCACCAACCGATGATTCGTGTATAAGGAAATAGCCAACCCTTTCCAAGCTTTTTGGAAGCGGTGTCAGGCATAATGTGCACCGCGTTGGGGGAGGGCCTTATCCCATCGACCACGATAAATGGTTGGACACGGCGCCAACGCGATGTTGTGTAGGAAGAGAGGATTCTCTAAGAAGGATGCTTGATAACCATGGGGGGAGTCCAACTGAATAGCCACATGCGCCCTCGTCGGATTGGACCAGAGGGTTAAGTCCAAGCTACGCAGTGGCCTGAGCTATGAAAAGTGATCTTCCTACCATTGTAGTTTTGGCCAGATAAATTTGGTTCATTGGGTGATCAAGAAGACTGGACCCTCGGTCAACCACGACCTTGTCTAGTGAGGCCCAATGGGAAATTCTTGTGGGTCCGACAGATAGGATCAGGTCTTGTGTTACAACAATTCTGGTTAGTTGGGTCGGCCAAACCAGTCGAACTGGGCATGGAGGCCATTGATCCCTGTTTACAAAAGGGGGTGTATCTCCCAGATCATGCGTCCGATTGACGCGTTGTCTATGGAATTGGGACCCATGTAATGAGGTGGTCCTTATAAAATCCTCTAAGTAAGATTTCATGTAATTGGACCTAGTGAGGCTTCATGACTTAGCTACCCAGTGACACTTCGTGACTCATTTATTAGTGAGACTCTATGACTGAGCTACCCAACGAGACTCTTGGACTCAACTATCAGGGAGAGTTCATGACTCAACTACCCAGTGAGACTCCATGACTCAGATATCATCAATACAACATGACTCAACTACCCAGTGATACTCTATGACAAAGATATCGTTGAGACTTCATGACTCAGCTACCTAGTGAGACTTCGTGACTCAGCTAGTAGTGAGATTCTATGAATTAGCTACTCAGTGAGGCTTTAAGACTCAGTTATCAGCGAGGCTCCATGACAAAGCTACCTAGCGAGGTTTTGTGACTCAAGTACTGAACAGGTCTAGGAGACCTAGGTAGCCTAAATGACACCTCATGGATGAGTGCCTTTGTAGTAATTGATGTTCAGTGTTTTCAACTATTATTTTTTAATCTACACTTTACGTTATACCAACGTTGAGTAGACACTAGTGACACGAATATTAGTGCATTCCTTTTGTATTTACTTTTTGGATTTTTTGAGACCTAATTTGTCTTCGGGGTACCTAATGAGAATTCCAATCACCAGTAGAAATGAACCCTTTTCAAATGGTTCCAAACCATTGGCAAATTCTGGATAACCATTGGTATAATATATACCAATGATTATCCAAAACCGTAGGTAAGTAAGCTGTAGGGAAATACATATGAAAATGGTTTCTATAAAACTATTGGTATATGTTAGGAAATCAATATTATAACAATGTTTATGTCAAACCATTGGTAAAAATACTATTCCAATGGTTTTAAACCATTTAAATATAGTTTTGTATAGCTTTTTACCAACGGTTTGTGTAAACCATTGGTAATGGTTGGACATGTCACTATATCCCAATGGTTTTTAAGCTGTTGGGAAAGTGTTTTTACCAATGGTTATCTGAGAACCATTGGTAAAAACCCATTAAATGCCCTATGCCAATGGTTTAGAACCGTTTTCATAGACTTTTCTTTGCAATTCAGGCAGAAGCCTACTATACGCTGCCCTTTCACAATTTCCATCTTCCCAACTCCAATTACCTAAAATACCCACCTATAACACATAAATATACACAATTAATTCAAATATATTTAACACATAATGCACCCTGCAATTATACACATGCAGAATTAAATCCTAATTCATTTGGTAATTATAAACACACATAATTGATTTAGAATTCAATTCAAAATTAGGATAACAATTACATTTTCAATCTGCAATTCAATTCATAATTGAATACTGAGTTGAATACAAAAATAATTTAATTATCAATTATGAAAAAATTATATAAAATACTGAATACGTAATTATATGTGTTATATATAATTATGAATACATACAAAATTGGATTTTGTATAACACATACACGATTGAATTCAGAAATTAGAAGTTAATAACCCCAAAATAAGGAAATGGATAAATGAATTCAACCAAACAAAATTATAATGTCCCATGGTTTGGGGTGGGTTTCTTTGAACATTGTGATGATTGATAATGGGTGTGTGAGAATTAGCTTATGTGACTTAAGGAATTTAGTTGTCCTAGGCATATTAAATGTCATGTGTTTTAGAATAGGTGTAGGAGTTCCTCACATGAGAAGTGGATTTTCTAAAGCTGGACCATGGATCCTTGTGCTAAAGTATCAACACAATCCAAATAAGTTTGGTCAGTATTCTTTATGCTAGTTGTTTTTTACTTATAATGATGTCCATTTTAAAAAAAAATACAGAAACTTCGTGTGATACCATCCACACCATGCCTCAGATTGAGGCGGGGTTGACTTGTACACATCATATATGACCCACGGATCATTTTCCTAATGTATCAAGACAATATGAATGCATTTGATCAGTTTTCCATATGCCAATTGTTTTTTTCACTTAAAATGTTGTCCATTTCAAATAAAAGTCGGACACATTGAGTGGTACTAGCCACATCGAGCCTCAGATTGAGGTGGGGTTGACTCGTACACATTACAAATGACTTGTGGATCATCGTGCTATAATATCAACACAATCTGAATATGTTTGGTCAATTTTTTGTATCATAGTTGTTTTTACATAAAAGAGTATCCATTTAAAACAAAATAAACATACTTATAGTGGTACCGGCCGCACCGTGCCTCAGATTAAGGCAGGGTTGACTCATACACATCAAAAATTACCCATGGATCGTTGTCCTAAAGTATCAACAAAATCCGAATCCGTTTGGTCAGGTTTCTGTATGCCAATTGTTGTTTTCACATAAAATGTTGTCCATTTCAAATAAAAGTGAGACACTTTGAGTGGTGTCAGCCACACCATGCCTCATATTGAGGTGGGGTTGACCCATACTGATAAAAAATGACCCGCCTATCCTTGTTCTAAAGTATCAACACAATCCAAATACGTTTGGTCGGTTTTCTATATGCCAGTTGTTTTTACTTTAAAGGGTGTCCATTTTAAACAAAATAAAGGAACTACGAGTGATACCAGCCACACCATGCCTCAGATTGGGGATAGGTTGACTTTTACATATCACATATGATCAATGGATCGTTTTTCTAAAGTATCAACATAATCCGAAGGTGTTTGGTCGGTTTTTTGTATGCTGGTTGTTTCACTTAAAATGTTGTCCATTTCAAATAAAAATGAGACATTTTGGGTGGCACAGGCTGATCTACTACTATGAATAATTCATTTCCACTTGGTTTAATATCTATAAAATGGGTTTTGTGGAAGGTTTTTCATGAATTTCCCAATTTTGATGTACCGTGTTATTTGTTTTTCGGTCACCAAAGGATAATGCATGGAGTCTATGAATTATAGAGATTTATAAGGGAATTAGAGACTTATATATGCTTTTCCCCTGACTATACAGGAATGTAGTCACCCAGATCAAGCACTGGATAGAAAGGACGGGTGAGTTATAGAATTTCAATGATAGAGGCAACCCACACGATCACGACACGGTTAGCCAAACCGTGTGGAAACCATGCGAGAGGAGATACCATTGACAGTACCCTCCGCACAGTTGGCACACGACCTGCTCAAACCATGTGTCCCATCCATGAAAACTATGAGGTTCAAGGATTTAAGACAGTAGAATCTGCACGTTTGGCACACGGTCTACCAAACCATGTTCCCAAACTGTGCGGACCACTGCAACCTTCTCTCTTTTTCCTTTTCACTTTTCACCCACTCCTTGACCCAGGGTTCCCTTTTCTACCTACATTTGGAAAACAGAAAAAAAGGATCTTTCTGAACAAGAATTCATTGGGGAGTGAGCCGAAACAAGGGGGGTGGGGGAAAGAAGAATAAGGAAGCTGGGAACGAGCCTTAAAGGGAGGAAGGAAGGTTTTTAGGCACTGGTTCCTGTAGTTTTGTTATACTTTGGATTATTTTATTTTCTATTGTAATGAAATCTCTAATGAATCTTAGTAAGTTTCTTTTCCTTTTCATTATGAGTAGCTAAACCCCATCTATGTTAGGGCTGGGGGGAATGTGGGTTTGTTAGAACCAATTTCTCTATTATTCTATTTGTTCATTGTCTCTCACCTAATTCTCCCAACTTCTGTTTCTTATTTCGCTGGAAACCCTATATCGGACCAAGAATAGAGTTTCTAGGGATCGTTGGGAGAATTACAAAAAGGATATCTATAAACATGGGATATAATTTTCGTTTCTAGATGGTGGTTCCTAAATTAAGAGTCATTAGAAATCAATTTCTAGACCAAGGGATTAATTCCTACCGACTTGATCAGAACTCACCATACCATGGGATATTTGACACAAATAAAACCTAAAAATGTGGGTTATTATGAAGAAAACAACACAATATGGAATAAGGTTAAATGTTCCACACAAAATTCCATCCCCGACACATTTTCATTAAAATCCAAAACTTGGTTTTAAGTAATTTTGAGTTTTCAAGTTTAATTTGTAATGAATTAGAAATGTCCAAATAATTATTTATCTTCTGAGAACTATACCATGAACCAACCAATCATATTTAAATTCATAATCTTCACTTAATTCATTAAAATCAAGAGACATAAAATGCCAATACTTCTCCCCTGTTGATCGACCCCGTACTTGCACACTATAGTAATTACAAGTTCGAGAAATTAATTTGGTGCAAAATACAATAATTCAGGTAAACGACTGACCACTGGCCACACCGTTCCTCAGATTGAGGTGGGGTAGACCCGTAAATGTCAAAAATGAAACATGGATCCTTGTGCTAATGTATAAACACAATCTGAATAAGTTTGGTCAGTTTTCCGTATGCCAATTGTTGTTTTTACTTAAAAGGGTGTCCATTTCAAACAAAATAAAGATACTTAGAGTGATACTGGCCACACCGTGCCTTGGATTGAAGAGGGTTTGACTTTTAAACATCACATATGACCCATGGATTGTTTTCATAAAGTATAAACACAATCCGAATGTGTTAGATCAGTTATCCATATGCCAGTAGTTGTTTAGAGTTAAAATGTTGTCCATTTCAAACTAAAGAAAGACACTTCAAATGATACTATCCACACTATGCCTCAGATTGATGTGGGGTTGACCCTTACACATAAAATATAACCCATGGATCTTTTTCCTAAAGTATAAAGATAATTTGAAAGCTTTTGGTTAGTTTTCCATATGCCATTTGTCGTTTTCACTTAAAATGTTGTCCATTTCAAATAAAAGTGAGACACTTTGAGTTGTACCGGTCACATTGTGCCTCATATTGAGGCGAATTTAACTCATACAAGTCAAAATTGAACCATGTATCCTTGTGCTAAAGTATCAAAACAATACAAATATGTTTGGTCAGTTTTCGGTATGCCTGTTTTTTTTTACTTAAAATAGTGTCCGTTTTAAACAAAAGAAATACACTTCGAGTAATACTGGCCACAACATGCCTCAGATTATGGCAGGGTTGAATCTAAAATGTCACATTTGACCCATGGATATTTTCCCTAATTTATCTACACAATCCAAATGTGTTAGGTCAGTTTTCCATATGTCTGTTTTTTTACATAAAATGTTGTCCATTTCAAATAATTGTGAGAAACTTTGAGTGGTACTAGCCACACCGTGCCACAAATTCAGGTAGGGTTGACTCTTACACGTCAAAATAACCCATGGATCATTTTACTATATTATAAAAATAATCTGAATGTGTTTGATCAGTTTTTTGTATGCCAGTTGTTGTTTTCACATAAAATGTTTCCATTTTAAAAAAAAGAAAGATACTACGAGTGATATCGGCCTCAAAATTCCTTAGATTTGGGTGGGGTTGACTCATACACATCACATATGACCCATGTATTTTTTTTTCTAATGTATAAATATAATTATAATGCATTTGGTCAGTTTTCCAAATGCCAGTTGTTGTTCTCACTTAAAATGTTGTCCATTTCAAATAAAAGTGAGACACTTTGAGTGGTGCCAGCCACACTGTGCCTCGGACTGAGGTGTGGTTGAATCATGCACGTCAAAAATAAAACATGGATCCTTATTCTATTGTATCAAAAAAATCTTAATATGTTTGGTTGGTTTTTCGTATGCTACTTGTGGTTTTTACTTAAAAGGGTTCCCATTTTAAACAAAAGAAAGACACTTCGAGTGATACCAGCCACACCATGAGTCAGATTGAGGTGGTGTTGAATCATACACATCACATATCTCCCATGGATAATTTTTCTAAAGTATCAACACATCTAGAATGTGTTAGGTTTTTCCATATGCTAGTTGTTGTTTTGAGTTTAAATGTTTTCCATTTCAAACAAAAGAAAGACACTTCGAGTGATATTGTCCACACCGTGCCTCAGATTGATGCGGTGTTGACTTGTACACATCTCATATGACCCACAGATTGTTGTACTAGTGCATCAGTAGAATATGAATGGGTTTGATCAGTTTTCCATATGCTAGTTGTTGTTTTCACTTAAAATGTTGTCTATTTCAAATAATAGTGAGACTATTTGAGTGGTACCGACCACACCGTGCATCGGATTGAGGCGAGATTGACTTGTACACATCAAAAAGAAGAAATGGATCCTTATGCTAAAGTATCAACACAATCTGAATACGTTTCGTTATTTTTCCATATACTAGTTTTTTTTACTTAAAAGGGTGTCCATTTTATACAAAATAAAGACACTTCGAGTGATACCGGCCACACCGTGCCTCAGATTGAGGCAGGGTTGACTCATACACATCACATATGTTGTGGGATAATTAATTCATTCTATATAGTTCATGTCACTTTTAGATCATGTGACACCTTACTCATCAAGATTACTAGACAAGAACTGAAACCAAAGAGTCCTCAAACCTATCAAAATCTCTAGAAGTGATGACTTCCCAGTGCTTATTGGTGAACTATGGAAGTGATGACTTCCCACCTCCATATCCCCCTCCCCACCTCACCTATAGCAGACTCCCTCTACACAACCCCCCTCCCATCCACTGACTGCACCCCACCCCCCTCCCCATCATGCACACACCCCGTCCCCCCCACCTAATTTCACAATCCCCCTCCCCCCCCATACACACCTACACACCCCACCTACACACCCCCTCTCCCACCCCCACCTGCACAGCCCCCTCCCCCCACCGCCACCTATACACCCCACCCCCACCTCACCCCCAATAGACTCCCACCTGCCCAGCCCACCCCCCAACCTGCACACTCCCATCCCCCCACCCACTTGCCTAGAATCCACCCCCTCCACCTACACCCTCCACTTGAACAACCCCCTCCCCCACCCCCACATGAACAACACACACCACCCCCACCTCACCCCCAACATACTACCCCCACCCCCACTACACACCCCCACCTGTACATCCCCCTTCGCTCATCCCCCCCCCACCAGAACACCCCCACCTGCAAACCCCCTCCCCCACCCACTGTACCCACACCCACTACACCTCCCACCACCTGAAACCCATCAATTCAAATAAATTGATTCACACATGATAGAAGAAAAAAAATAGAAAACAAATAAAATTGAAATGGTACGGTATAGCATACTGCACGAACCTTGGGTTTAAGATAAATCAAAATAGTAAATAATTGATGCAAAACATTAATCATAAGGTACTACTTACAAATTTGATGTGTAGAACAAAACAACTCTGTGATGGAAGATAGATCTGGTGGAATGATTTTCCTAGTGAGAGAGATATTAGGTCTCAGATATAGCTCTTCAATTGCATGGATGGGAGATCGGGTTCGCTTGAAATTTAGGGGGAAAATTTCCCAACAGTTTTAAAAAATCATTGGGAAAGGTACGATTTACCAATGGTTTAGACTAACCATTGTGAAAGCCTTCCTAAATTTGACATATCCCAATGGTTATATCAAACTGTGGGGTCAAATAATCTAAAAAATCATATATTGCAATAGTTTGATAAAAATATTGGTTAAAAGTATCTCCACACCCCTATTCCAACGGTTTATGAAAAATATTGGAAAACTGTCATTGGTATATCCTCCATTTATAGTAGTGGTTACTCACCACTCCATTGGCTTCACCCACACATATTGTGTCTGGTGTAGATAACCAACTACATGGATGGGGACTTGGTGGCCCTGGACAAAGCAGTGCCCGGTGAGGTTAGGAAGGCGGGATGTGATTCTACAGCTTCTGGTAGATACTCAACACATACACATTAGGTGGGGGATTCTAGTGTATGACTCTCATAGATTCTTATTATTTTCCTATTTTTAGTTCATCCTTTGTTGGATTTGTATTCTGTCCCATTTGACCAACATTTTGTAAATTTACTCAGTGGTTGTTTAGTGGCATGCATGTTTACTTTTCCAACATTGGGGTGTGGTTATGTGTGTGTGCATATAGGTACTCAATAAAATGAATCCCATTTACAAGTCAATGCCTCCAGTGTTAGGCACTAACCCCTAGAAATCGAAAGGTGGGATGGGGGTATGTCACGGCACGAGCCCCATGGAATGGGTTGTGAAAGATATAGAGGATCCAGAATATTCCTCAATATTAACTAGAGTTTAAGATATAATCCATTAAGAGAGAGGCAATTTGATATACCGTGTAATACATTCACGAGAATTTATGGTCTATATGTGTGCCTTATAAATTCATTCTGTTTTATGAACATACCATCAATGTTTATAGATGAAATGAACCTAGTGTTTTATCCTTATTTGGAAACCTTTATAGCCATTTATTTGGTGATATCCTTTTTCACCGCCTATAATAAAAGGATGATACATCATATTTATAGATCCTATTGAGTACAAAAATGGGGAAATTAATATATGATATGATCTCAAAGTTATAGTTTAGGATCAATTAGTGGTTATTAATTGGGAATGTGATTTTAGAGGATTATTTATCAATATACCTTGAGAAGGTTGATAATATAGTTTCATGGGATATGATTGAAAATATTCTTCATAATTACATATTTTTTAGAATGACTATTTTGACCATATCCCACATGTAATTGCTAAGCATAAGAAGTTACAGGAAGGGGGTGAAGTGTTCTTACTCATAAAATTGTGAAAGAAACTTTTAAAAGTTGAGAGGTTGGTTGAAGATATCAAAAATCCTTGTCTTTATGAAGTTTGGTATGGAGCATATGTTTTATTATGCTGTATTAGGGGTCAGTATGTGAGTTGATCAAATGTAGTATGGTTGTGTGGTCATATATTGGTCATAGAAGATTAGGTCACAAGATAACAACTATCTGACACTTTATCATGAGTTAGTTGTGATGGTTCATTCCTTGTTATGATGGTAGTACAATATTTTAATTGGGATTTTTGTGGCATACACTGACCATAATATCTAGAGGTACAATTTCTCATCATGAGAACTTGAAATTAGTTAGAGAAGGTGGGTCAAGTATAAAAAATCCTTTTATAAGATAGTTTTTATCTCCAAAAAAGTTTAATGTCATTTTAGATTCATTTAGAAGGAAGAATTTGACTAAAGTGGTACTAGAGTTGAGCTGATAGTGGAATGTGATGTCCCACTTTGTAGTGTTTCATATGGGTGTTGAAGAAAACTAGGGTCGAGCATCCCTTACATACTTGTTTGTCATTTATTCACTCCTCGGCAGGGTATAGAGGATTCATATATCATATATTTATAATTTACCATGTAGGATATCATATATGGTGTGGATACACCACTAGATTTTTCTCTTTGTAATGATGATATTATTTATGTCAAAGTTCATTTTGTAATTCATGTGAGAATGTGTGAGGAAATATGGAGGCATTTACATTCCACAATATTGGGTGTAAATATGGATGTTTCCAAGATTGATAGAGAAATATAAAGGATATATTTATTTCATAGGATGAAGAGTGTTATTATGGAATTTTTGACATAGTTTTTCACCAATCAGTAGCGAACAAAAAAACATTTACATTGATGGCTTTCTAAAACCATTAACCATTACTGAGTAGAAGTGGTATGATGTGACTATGGATTTTGTTGTTATATTTCTCATGGTAACCTATGGTGTTAATGTATTTTGTGTTTATTGTTATCATATGGTTGAATATTTTGTATCGATCTAACAATATTTCTCTATTCATGAAATAGGGAATCACTATATACAATATATAGTTTATTTTTATGGAGTATTATTGTGAATTATTTGGGAAATGGATACGTACTTCAAATCTCACTTCTAGAATGAATTTTATATGTTTCATTATACAAGAGTATATCTAATAATTAATTATCACAAATAGATATAAGCAGATACAAAGTATAATAGTTAGGTATTGATGTATATATTGTTTAAATATTTCTTGAATTTCATTGGATGACGAGAGAACAATTTAGAACAATCGGTGTTTTCATATAACAATAGTTAGAATCCATTAGTATATATGAAACCATTTTAGAAATCATATTACACTCTCGTATGATCATTATTATGTTATCTATACATCAAAGAATATTTTTTATCAGATTTATCCCCCCTAAAAAAGACATCATAGAATATTTGGTTCACTGGGTGGTGTTCAGTGATCACTCAGATCTCTTAGAGGTCTCATATAAACCAGAAACACCATCCTCTAGATTTTGAGGAGGGTGACTAGGTAATTTTTTAGGTGTCACATGGATTGGAAAATCAGTTTATACAAGAGGTAGGGTAAGATGGTTCTGAGATAGGGGTCATTCAATATTTTGGAGAGGATTGGTATAATAGCATACAAATTACATGTTCCTTGGTGTTTTGGAGTAATAAATGAAATATTCCAGGTGTTGTAACTTCAATGATATTATAATCATCAATCTAACAAGATAAATATTGATGATGTTGAGGTTAAGGCTGATGCATCATTTCGAGGAACAATTATTTTATGTTGTTGATCAGAGTGAGAGGACTCTACATGGAATGGAAATCCATCTTTTATAAGTGTAGTTGATATAAGGACATATCTTGGAAGAGATAGGCATAGATAGTCTGACATGTGGGTGCAATAGATATAGTGGTTTTACTTTGAGTCCTATTATTTTATAGGAATGGAACTCATGTAAGAGTTTTCATATGGTGGAGAATTTTAAAATATAAAGACCATATTAAAGTATTAATTCATTTAATATTTTAACAATACATTTTCAGTTTCTATTTTTATAAATGATTATGGTGTAGGTGAGGGATGGAGTTTTCTAGGAGTTTTTTCAGGGGTTTGCAGCTGGAAACAACAATATGGGATTGAAATTATAATATAGTAATCATAGTGTCATGATGGGTATGGGTCAAACTAAGATGGGTGCCTGTGGAAATTATTTTCTAAAATTAGTAATAGTTTCACCACATCCTAGGTATTTGTGGTATCGAAAGTTATGTATGTGAGTAACTGGCAATGACAAAAATTTCAACATTTTGAAGAACATTGGCCATTAAAAAAAGGGATGTCACATCATGACCATGACCTTAATGAAAAATGTGATAAGTCGTACATAGGGATTTATATATGAATATAAAATGTGTTGATCCTAATGTTTTTCCTTTAAAAAATAAAGAGGGATGGTGGGCATTCTATGACTATAGATGTCATACCATAAGGTTGGATAAGGGAAAGCGTCATAGTGGGGTGTTTTTTTGTAAGGATTTACTAAGAAGGTGCATCACAAAATGACCATAAGAATCATCACATGAATTTATAGACGACTAGATTTTGTTATTATATCTAGGAAAGTTTATTTACACGGTATCTAAAAGTCACATTATAGGGATACCAAGAACAATCATCATACTTGTGACCTTTACAAATACACTACAATGTTTCCGCTATGATATTCTTAAATAAAATCAAATCAATAAATGTGTTTTAAATTAATTTATGATTAATAAGAGTTCCCACTTTATTAAAACACACATTATTTACTTCATACATGTATTGACCTAGGATTTTAGATCCTTTAAAATATACTCTATATTCTATAAATTTTCTTACAAATTTCTACGAACGTGAAGGAACCACGTAATATTAAAACAATATTATTAATAATTTTATAATAATAAGTATCACAGTAAACAATTAGACATCATTTCATTTGGATTATAAAAAATAATTACGATAAAATATTGAAAAAGTTTGTTTTAAATTAAAGTTGTTTTCTTTATATTATATATTTCATTTAAAATTAAATTATAAAATTATAAATTTTAAAATAGATAACATAAAATTAATTTTTGAATTCCTCGTGAAAAAAATTATTTTAAATATCATTTTGAGTTTTTTCTAAGAATATTTATATTTAGTCGATAATATAATATTTGTGTGAAATCTAATATTTATTATTTTATCTCTACGTATGAATATCCTACAAGATTACAATAATATCTAATTAATAAAATTATTATTGAAGGAAATAAATTAAGAATTTTAATATATTATTTATCTTATAAACAATATTTCAAATATTTTATAAACAAAATTAAAATGTTTTTTAATATAAAACTATTTTTAGTACTTTCATATAATCTAGTATTTTCAGAGTGAGATTCATTTTTAGTTTTCAATTAAATTTAAAAAACATTTACTTGATTTATGAAAAACTAGTTTATGTCATAATAATTAGTATCCATGATAATATTATCTCTCCCTTAATTTTTTATCCAAAAGGAAAACTATTTTTAAAAAACCTTTTTCACGCACTATATACTATTATTTAAAAAAAATACATCAAACCCAGAAGATGTTATTTGGAAAAAATATTTTAAAATAAAAAATTTTCATCTTTAAAATTTTAATGTGTTTTAGTAATAATTTTTTCATTATTATTTTTTAACTTATAAAAAAAATAATTACAATTTTAAAATACAATTTGGGTAAAATATATAATTAAAAATGAAAAATCCCTAAAACACATAATGTTGTCTCCCAAATGAGTTTTTGATATGGGCTTTGACTAACACTCACATTACCCACCACTTTTTTTTATAAAATTTAAACTTTACCATGAATGGTAACACTATATTCTTTAAAATGTACGAGTTATATCCATTCATTTTGAAATTGTATCTTTAGTCATGCGCACAAGGGATTACCGCCTCCATAAATAATGAATTTCATTTTTCATCAACACCAATCATGGACGGTTATAATAATGGATTTAAAAAGGATAAATTATTAGTATTAAATTTTTATCCTTATTAATAATCCATACTATCATAATCTAAATACTTTCCCTTACTCATGAATATATTATAAAATGTTATCATTTTAATTGGTTTTACCACCAATATGAACGATTTGATAATGTTTATGTTATGAATAATTAAGGATTGTAATATAATGATAATATCACATGAAAATAATGAAATTAAAATTTATTAATCTTAATATAATTATTTTTCTAAAATTTTATATATTTATTAATGTATAACCATTAAATCAATAAACTAGCCAAAACTAGTTTATCACATTTTCCATTTTTAAAAACATTATTCATTTATTTTACATAATGAAAATAAGACATTATTAATAATAAGGAAACAATTATTTTCCTATATTAAATAATTATGGAATTATTATATTGAATCCACTTAATAATATTCAGCTTCGTTACCACCATATTCAAACAAGACAAAAAAATTGCATTCTAAATTTCATAAGTGAAAATAACTATAACAAAGTAATATATTTGCAATGAAGGATTAAAATAATTAATATAAAGTGTAATAAATTTTAATAAGGTCATAAATTAAGCACATAAGTTACGTATGTTCTTTATACATGAGGTTATATAAAGGCCAATTTAGATGAAATTCATGGTAAGGGTTTTTCATCTAAAATTCCTCACCTTGAGACATCATTAATTTTATGAACATAATTTCGATTAAGTGGTTTATATGATAAATTATTGATAAAATATATTACTAAATAACCTTTATTCATGGTAATTTTCGTTAAATTTATGCCTCTATTTAAATAGGTCTTGATTTGAATGATCCTCAAATTATAAGGAGTTATTTATCTCATTTTTAGATCAATAATACATGTTTCATATTACACACCATAATTTATTATATATGGTGTTTTCACATCCAAGTCTCCTTTATGTATAATTAATATATCTCATTTAATGATATTCAAATTTCAATTCCATGTAACCCTCCTATTAATACCTTAAGATTTTCAAAGGTGTTTTTTGAAACTCAATTTTCATTCATTGAGATATGATTGTCCTTTTAGGTAATATTCCATATAATTTGTGTATATTATTTTCTTTGATTTTAATATGTAAATTTATATTTTTTATATAGATAAATATCTCTTTGGAATAACCCCCTTTTATATTTCCATTTCTTTTAGTAAAAGAATATCTGGAAGGTATTTGGTTAACTCAAATTTCCATTCATTGAATTAAAATGTTCTTTATTTATTTTTTTGAAACCCAAATATGTGTATCCATATGGGACCTAAATATTTCCATTATCCTATTTTAAAATTGAATTAACTTCAAATTTTATTATGTTTTTTTTCAAAATATATATTTCTAAACATTAAAATGTTTTTCTATCCATTAAAAATCAAATATCTTAACTTCCACTACATCTTTTTTTTTGATAAACTCTTGTATATTCATTTTTTAAAATTTTTTATGATAGGTTTCCCAAAAATTTTCAATATCTGTTAAAACAATTTTTTAAAACTAATTTATAATTCACATTTTATAACAATGTTATAAAAGTTATTTTTAAAACATTTTGATTTTGAATTCTATTTACTCATAAAGGATTATCTTTTAGGAAGTAATGTTTAGATAACCTTATATATATTATAATAATATGAATCGCTCTTTGAAAAATTAAATTTATTATATACAATGATTTTTTATGTTCATGTTATGTGATTTTTTGGAAATCATTATGAGACTCAATATTTTTACATGTGTTCTACATTATATGATAAATGTTAATTATATATGGTTGTAATTGGTACGAATAATGATGGGTGGGCTATTATATTTACCTCTAATGATTTGGTGAAGGTCTTATATCTCATGATACCGTGTAATTTTTCAATAATGAGATGTGTGAATCTGTGTTCGCATGTTCTTCGTTAAAAAGAGATAAAAGAATGTTTGATCACAACTTTATTCAATTAATGAGATGTGAGCAGCGTTGTTCCCATGTTTACTGTACTACTGAGATAAAAGAATATCTGTTCAAAAGTTTTTTATTATAAGTGATATGGGAGAAGAGTTTTTCAAAAGTTTTTTTCTGAATGTACTATGGAATGGTTTGCTCAGAAAAAATGTGCTTATGTTTGTTCCATATTGTAATGATGTTCTACGTTTTTAGTTTTATTCTTTTTTACTATGTTATAATCTCATAGTTTATGTTTAATGACTCATTTATGAATACTATTTTGATTCATTTAATATATTATACCATGACTTATTCTATGGATTAAGATATAGTATATGATGGGTATAACTTTCTTGATTACACATATATGCTCATCATATTCTCACTTATGATATTTGATTAATAAAGATTATTTTTAACCTGAATAAGAAACTAGAATCAACACTTCTTTTTGTTTCCATTCATAAGGTTATGAAGAAATGAAATGTATTTAATGTCTAAAATATTTTATTATGTCAATAATTTGTGGGATATGTTGAATACACATTATAGATTAACTAGTTTCTATCATAGTGGAAAACATTAATTAGTTAAAAATGTTTGAATTATTAGTTAATGTTTTTTCTTAATTAACAATAATTATAAAAATAAAATTTATTAGATATTTATTATAATTAAATACTTTATATTTTTAATTAATTGACTAGATTTTTTGGTTTGATCTATCATACATTTTATCAAACATTATGTAGATAAATCTTGAGATTATGATATTTTCTGTTACAAATAATATAAGAGTTATAACTTTTATCATGTATTTTAAAGTTATAGATGGACATAATTTCAATGTTATAGATAAACCTATTGTTTTATTGAGGAAATATTAACTATTTTGGTGATTAAACACTTGGAATTATTTTAAGGTGTCTATTTTAGTATAGGATAACATATTGACATTTTGGTGAAGTAGATATGTGGTATTAATAAAAATTAAATCCTTCCATGGATAATATAATTTGGATATGATTTTAGAAATTATGTACCTAGGGTTAATTGTAACATACCAGGTAAATAAATAATATTAAATTCTTATGTTTATCATTATTTTTGAATAAAATGTTAATACTACTTTAAAGGAAATTCTATGTTTGATGGCGTACCCAATACGCAACAACGAGTTTCTTTGAAATCTTACGTTGCACACTAATAATATAATAATATTATAATAGTTAACGCCTAGCCGTTGTAATGGAGGGAATGAATATAACTGACTACAAAATGATTATATTTTTTTGTCAAATATTTTTACTTTTTACAATAAATGTTAGAGGATTAAAAATGCGAATGAATCCAATTTTAAGCGTAAACATTCTAATATTCTTTAAAGGGTCGATTAACCGCTTTTTGATGGAAAACCTCTTTTACATCCACCTTTTGAAAATTTTATGTGTTATATTTGACAAAATAAAATTCTTCTTTACAATCGGGTCATCAAAATTTACTTTGTGTAAATATTTGGTATTTTTCCGATAATTTTCATTTTTTTAATGAATAGTGAAAAATGTTGTATTTTAATTCAAAACCTATTTTTAATCTAATTTATTTATATGATTTTATTATCTTTTGAATTGGTTTTAAAGTGAAATTAGAATATATTTTTACAATTTAATCCAGTAGTGGTCATTGAAATTAATTTCACTTTGAAATTGGACTAAAACTAGTGTCAATCTTTTGATATATACTGTTTCATAAAAACCCGCTATTTGTTCTGACAGTGAGAATTAATTATTAAATTAATTAATGTAACTTAAATGTGTTTATTTTTTTAATATAGACATCATTTTTGAATTTGGAATATCAAATATAGCTTAGGGTGAATTTTTGGTACTTTTCTGAAAAACATGAATTTTTTATGAATAGTGAAACCACTAAGTGGTACATAAAAAACTGATTTTTTGTTTAAATGAAATTCTACCACCTCTGTGTTTTAAATTTCAAAAATCCGACCTACATGGTTTTCATTAGGAATTAAAATATGGTTCAATGGGATTAAAATAATTTTTTGGTGAATAGTAACATTTAAGTTTTTAATCGCGATTAGAGGTAATTAGTGTAATTTAAGGTAAAAATAATGCTTTAATATTATGAAATGACCTTGACACTTGTCCTAACCCTATTGGATGAGTCATGGCCGACCAAGACAACCCATTGTTTGATTTTTGGGACACCATAGATCCACTTGGGTAAGATAATGACATTAATTCCTTTTATTTAAAGTAAAAGTAAATATGACACAAACATGTATTGTTTTACTAAAACAATTTTTACATGGGGTTATACAAGTCAGATTTTTGACTATAAATAGTCATTGGAAAGATAAAAAGATTTCCTAAATCATAGTACTTTCCTTATAACTTTTAGACATTAAATAATTTAAATTATGTATGACATCATGATGATGCAGTGATTACCTCATTATTTAACGATTTAAATAAAACGAAAAGATAATGTAGAATCTAAGACCTACACATGTCAAAAATAAATTGGATGAGTGTATTTATAACTCTTATCACCTTATCCTTGAAATAAATCAATTATGGACCTTTAAAATCTGAAACACATTTGAAAATAAAGTAACATTTTATACCTTTCCAAGAGTGCCCCTCCTCTCCTCTTATAAAAGACCCCCACCTCTACCTCCTTACCCACACCTCTAAAGCCATTTTCTCGGCCCAGATCTGATCATTTTGTCTCTCCACATCCCTATACTCATTCTAGAAGCCTCACCTTTGTCATAATTCACTTCATGAAACCCTTTTGGTTCAAACCAAGAGGAGTTACCAGATTTTAAGGCAATGTCTTCACTTTTGTTCTTTTGTTTTATTTTTCTTCTCCAACCCCCTAAAATCTTTTTATTCATTTTTTTGTAACAACTACAGTATCTTCAATATACTAGTATGTTTTTATAAGAAGGATTATATCTACACTTATACACACTGATATCTAATGGTTAAAGAACATACTGTTTCTGTGGATGGTGAATTTCTACCTCACGAAACGATGATTGTTCAATATTTTTTTAACACCTTAAATGGTGGCCATTAAGATGTCACTATATTTATATATGATATATAATATGTTTATGTTTTCCTTAAGCTTCTGTATTTGTCACGAATCGAATCTGGTCACTGCCAAAACCGGCACCAAACCCAGCCCGTGACATAACCCGAAGGGCGTTCCCTATCCCCACGAGCTGGCACAAGTGCCCGGGTATCATTTATTTTTGTTTGGGAATGATTTACCCGAATATGAAGGCATAAAACATTAAAAACAATCAATAAACTGAATCTGAAAAATGTAAACCAAACGATGTTTACACAAAAACCAGAACGGAATACATATGTTTAAAGACACGACATGTGGTCTAAAAACAAATAATGACAACATAATGACATCCCCACTACATGACAAGGGGGTCATCACCCACAAACCTTCTCCGCAAATCCACCCCAACAATGAGGACTAACACCCTGAACCACCATCACCCTTAGCCTTCCCTTAACCTGAGTCAAGAATAACAAAGTCTAATTACACCCAACGGGTGTAATTAGGGTGTGAGCCTACGCCCAATAGGATACCACCCAATGATTCCAAATTGCATGCAATATAAGTTGAAGAAGCAAACATTTTTAATTCGTAAAGAAAAACGACGATGAAATTCCATGAAATGCAACTTTCATTTAAAAGAAGAGTTTTCAAACTAGAATTTCCAGAATGTTAACATATCTAAATGGAAATGATAGATACTGTAAGTTACTAAAAAACACCCAAATAAAAGGGTAAATACTAAAAATCCAGTGAGCAACATACCAGGAACACCCCTAGGAACTAGGTTGTCTCGGGCCCTTTGAACCTCGTACCTCGGTGTAAAGAAACCATAGTAAAATCCACTCTCATGCATGAGCCACTAGTAGGGAACATACCCACAACATATTGGTTTCCAATATTCATCCACATAGTTTAGTTATAGTTGTCGTTATCCAAATGCTAGGTGAAACAGGGACAACACTCATCTGGTCCACTAGCCGTACTAGTACAAATCTGCCCACCTAAGTACCTGGGCTTCCCCTTTTGTGCTCAAAATATATAATCATACAAAATAAATCCATTTTCAAATAAAACAAAACTAATGATCACACACAATCAATACAGTATCTATCACATCTTTATACCACTTAAAACACACAATAAACTAATTTGATTTTTAATAAAACAATTCCTCAAAATCACGTAGTGTTTTGCACAAAAAAACACCTTGAGAACACCAATTTCACATTATGTGCACATTTTTGAATTACCAAAACATAAAGGTCATCCCAATACATTTAAATTAAAACAAAAAATCATTTTTAGGGAAGCCTCATATGGTTCAAGAAGTGACATCATTGTAAAACCTCCATTTCTACACAACACGACTCTTAGAAATTCATGTGTTTCACAAACACCATTAAAACCAACTTTCACAGAATCAAACACATGGGACAATAATCAAAACAGTATTTTCAGTCCTCTTACAGTTCATTAAAATCAACTAATTACTTATAGGTCATCCCAAAATGAAACAATAAAATATTTGAATGAAAAACCCCCAATTTCACCAAAAATTGGAACTTAAAATTCATTTTCATTATAAATGCAACTAAAACAAACTTTTACAGAAACATTCAAGTGAAATAAACATTAAGGTACCATTAACACAGAAATCTAATTCACAAAAATTGCACATGTAATGGAATCACCTACCAAAACCAAGGAAACCCTTGAATCCTTTGTGTGAAAACTCAAACGCACCACCGCCGCACCTCAAGGAAGGTAAACCAGATCTAAAACCAGAAAAAAACTGTCCAAGAAATCCCAATGTTAAACCCTAGGTTCGAAAACCTAGTTTCTGGACATTATGAAACTCAATGATTACCAAAGAAACCCTAAGAACATATAATGAACCCCAAAGTAGTTTGGAAGAGGAAAGAAAAGGGATCATTTACTTGAAGTGTCTTGAAGTAATCACTCCAAAACACCAGTAGATGAAATTTAAAAGAGCCAAAATTTAGGTTTCGTTATAAAAATATAAATTAGGTCAATTAGGAACTGGAATGGAAGAAAAATCTTGAGAATTGAGAGAGTTATGAAATAAAGACTTTACCTCTTCAAATCTGTGCGATTTGAGGAAGCCTATGAAGTTCGGCACCAACTCGCGATTAAAAAGTGCTCCAATGAATAGGGAGAGAGCTCAGACGCGTGGCTGGGTTAATTGGGCTTGGGTGAGACTTGGAATCACCGAAATATCCCAAATATTGAATAAGTTATAACATAATCCAAATGTATTTTAAAAACAGGAATTGGGCTTTCGGGCAGGCCCAACCCCTTAGATAAAAACCCAAATAAACCCAGGTTATGGATTTCTAAAAGCTCCAAATTACCTTTGTGGTGTTAATAGGTTAGGGGAGGTAAATTATCCATTTTAATGGATGAAAAATGTTGAAAAATGAAAAATTTATAAAAGATACAAAATTTATTTTTTAATCTGAAATTGGGCTCACGGTTTGGCCCAATTCATGAAAACTCATCTATTCCTCCCTAAAACCTAGGGAAACCCCCAAAACAAAGAAAGGATGTAAATTAAATGAAAAATACATTTAAAATATGTCTTTTATGTGACAATTATCCCCACCATAAAGCATTCTGCCCCCGGAATGCCACAACAAGACCAGATGCAAAACCAAAGCCCAAACGATAGACCAAGAGAGACTTCCTTGCCACGTTTTCACCCGCTTCAAAAAGGACGAACATCTCCAGTTGATCAAACAGAGGAAGATAATACTATCACCAACCAAAAATAACCCCACTTACTTAAAATAATGAAAAATGTTAAAAACACATCCCAATATAAAACACCTCAAACACTACAAGACGACGCTCAAGCAATCCACTTGAAACGAACAACGAACTCGAATAACACTACCACAAAATTACGTAAACAAAACCATTGGGTGTTCTCCAACCCCAAAATTACCCAAGTAACAAATTTGTGGATAGATAGACTTTAATTATACTACCTACTACCTAGAATACACTATGGAGAAAACTGAGTCACTAGTACGGGGTGACCCAATCCAGACATCCCACCACGAGGGACAACTCAATTTCTAAGACAGAATAAGGATAAAAATTGGGGAAGGAACGAACGGTCTCCCCATCATAAGGGGTAAAATAAAAATATTCATTTTCCAAGAGAACACACATGATACCCATGACGGTTCTCCCCACCATAATAACAAACACAACTTTCCTTAAGACAAAATCAAGACACTAACAGGGGGCCTCGAACAGACTTCCCAGCATTAGGGGTAGATTAATATCAAAATTCTTCCAATGAAAATTACATGAGTCCCATTGTGGGTATACCCCAAAAAAATCCAACCATATTAACTAAATATTATGGGATAAAAAAAAACAACATAATTTTAAGGAGCTGGCATGGCCGCACGGTTGGTTCACACGGTTTGGGAAACCGTGAGTTAACTCTGCGGATCATTCTGTCCAAAGAGGAAACTTCCCACAGTTTCCTTGGACAATGATCGTGGACATGCGGAGACCATGCGGTAGCTACTATCTCTTATCACATGGTCCTCTGGGTTGGCACACGGTTACTGATAACTGCGCAAAAACTAGGCACTTCAACCTGCTTAACCAAAATTTTAAACTTTTCTCCAAAAAACAGAAGGGACCCCAAAGGGGGTAAAATCAACTCATATTATGACATGGGAACAAGGCACTCACACCTCTTTCCACCAAATGTGAGAAATTGGAACAATAAGACAACACCAGAGGTTTAAACTATTCATATCTTTTATATTGAGGATATGACCTTGACCAAAAGTTTGAACGACTCTAGGATTTCCCCTAACTACGCGCAAGCTTCTCTCCGGGGCCTATGGCTGGAGCTCAATGGATTGAAGCATCTTCGGCCTCGCAGTTAGGATTTGGAAACCCCTAAACTGAACATATTATTTCCAATTCCAAAAACAATTATACTATAATCTCAGATGGTCTCATTGAGACATGACACACTTCAAACCCGCTTTTCCCCAACCCATCATTTTACCAAAACAAGAACATAGAGGATGCACACACATCGCCCCTTTTTTTCTTCGGATGCTAAACATCTGAATGAAAGGAAATATAGAAACACATTCCTCTAGAACATAGGATTTATAATTTCCAATAGGGAGACACACATCCAACAAAAAATAATGACTCTCATAAGATTGCACAATCTTCCCCCTTATAGTCAAATGAACACATGACATCGCAAGGAATCACCGAACATAACCATTGTGGATAAAAGAAAACACAAGGAGAGGGACCTTATACTGAGTCCCAAATAGCACATGATTCCATCAAGTGTCCATAATAGCCACTCTTGGCCAGATCTTGCACACTAGTGGCCTAACATGAACTCTTGCTTCAGTGAGACTGACGAAAGACCCAAAGTTCCTTTAAGTCATCATTCTACACTGAAAAACCTGAACTTCATTTACCTTAGACAACTTACGAAACATAAGAAACTAAGGTCTATTTCAACCTCCCACAAACACTCTCCCACTATAGGGGGATGCACATAATTGAAAAAGAAGTGGGGTAAACACAATCTCCAAACCTCAAGAATAAATTCCTTATGTTGATCAACTGGAGGATCATCCAACGGTGAATCACTGTAGGCCAAACATGAATCATACATTAACACATTATGGGGGAATACCCTAGCCTATAGGAAAACCCAAGGACCCAACCAATCTGGTTATTTGGTCATAACAGACCACAAACCTGAACCGAACAAATGAGGGAAGCCACCACATTGGCCTCACAAACTTTTCCTCAAAAGAAACCACTGACCAACACTTCATTCCAGTTTATCAATGAAACACAAACCCAAAACATCATTCAAACAAGAGGGGTTATTGAACTCAAAACATTCTACAATAATAATCCCGAAAACACATAATCCATACCTCCCAACCATACATTATCAAAACACAACACTTTCCTTCAAAAACATTATTTAAAAAAACAGTGTTGCTGGGTTGTGCATTTACCAATATTATCTCATGAACCTCACACATGCATGTTTAAATGCCACACTAGAACCCACCCCATATCCATCCATATTCCCAAATAAAACTATGCATGTGGTCACCCTTGAGAGAACCAATTACCAAAAATCAAACCTTTCCTCTTTTTAAAATCAAAACTTTTAACCACACTTTCCCTTTTCCAAAAACAATAACCATAATATCAAAACCCAAATTTTCATCGCACAAACCAATTTAGAAAAGAATCCATAATTCAATAAAATCACATATTCATGCCTTTCACAATCGTTTCAAAATATTTCAACCCCTTTCAAAACTAATATAATTTCATTAAAAGCACCATTTCATAAATCTCCATTTAATTAAGAACTCAACTCTTCCCATTTCAAGAAAAGGTTCTCAAAGTTCATAATTTTTTTTTGATCAGTAGTCACCAAACCCAAAATCCATCTACAACCCCCACACAAAAATTCTAGAACACTTAATTCAATCCAATACACATTTCCACAGTTTAAAAAAAATTCCACTAGAAACATATTTTCAATACCCCAATTAACATAGTTCATACTTTCAAAAAAGGTGTAAACACATAATTTACCCTTTTGAAATAATTCTGAAATTTAATTTATAGTCATTAAAAAAATAAAACCATTTTCACTTTATTAGAAAATAACTTCACAAAAATTCACACTCCTTAAAGTGAAGTCCTTTTTAAAAAAAACAAGTTTCCAAGATTCCAAAACAAAGATACACAAGACAATGTGAGAGAAAACTAGTTTCGGTGGGTGACTTTGACATATGGTTGGCATCCATATTCCAATCACTTCACCGTCACACAGAGTATTCTAGGGAAATATCCACGGCTCCACATGGCTTTCCAGGACCTACGAGCTCACTGAGATTATTCGCCCAACTCTCTTTTCATTTCCTATATTCATCATTAAACCAAGAAAACCAAAGGAATCAGATAAATCCATACTTCCCATTGTGACTTGAATCCCTTCATGAGGTGTGCTGGCCAGGCACACTACGCATGACTAAAATTTCATGTCCAAAAAATCTTAGCTCCAGACTATGCTGACTCTTCCCCAAATAACATGACCCAAAGAGTGAACCTCCTTTGATACCATTTTGTCACGAACCGAATCTGTTCGCCACCAAAACAGGCACCAAACCCAGCCCATGACATGTCCCCAAGGGTGTTCCCTATCCCCACGGGCTGGCACAAGTGCCCGGGTATCATTTATTTTTGTTTGGGAACGATTTACCCGAATATGATGGCATAAAACATTAAAAACAATCAATAAACTGAATCTGAAAAATTTAAACCAAACGATGATTAAACAAAAACCAGAACTGAATACATATGTTTAAAGACACTAAAAGTGGTCTAAAAAAAATAATGACAACATAATGACAACCCCATGGACTCCACACGACAAGGGGGTCATCACCCACAAACCTTCTCCGCAACTCCGCCCCAACGATGAGGACTAACACCCTGAACCACCATCACCCATAGCCTTCCCTTTACCAGAGTCAAGAATAACAATATCTAATTACACCCAAGGGGTGTAAGTAGGGTGTGATACTAAGCCCAATAGTATACCACCCAATGATTCCAATGTTCATGAAATATAAGGTGAAAAAGCAAACATTTTTAATTCATAAAGAAAAACGACGATGAAATTCCATGAAATGCAACTTTCATTTAAAAGAAAAGTTTTCAAACTAGAATTTCCAGAATGTTAACATATCTAAATGGAAATGATAGATACTATAAATTACTAAAAAAACACCCAAATAAAAGGTTAAATACTAAAAATCCTGTGATCAACAAACCAGGAACACCCCTAGGAACGAGGTTGTCTCGGGCCCTATGTACCTCGTACCTCGGTGTAAAGAAACTACAGTAAAATCCACTCTCATGCATGAGCCACTAGTATGGAACATACCCACAAAAAAGTGGTTTCTAATCATCATCCACATAGTTTAGTTAGAGTTGTCGTTATCCAAATTCTAGGTGAAACATGGACAACACTCATCCGGTCCACTAGTCGTACTAGTACAAATCCGCCCACCTAAGTACTCGGGCTTCCCCTTTTGTGCTCAAAAAGTTTATGCATGAAACATAAATCAATTTTAAAATAAAACACCACTACTGGTCAGACACAATCAATACAGTATCTATCACATTTTTATACCACTTAAAACACACAATAAAACACTTTGATTTTTAATAAAACAATTCCTCAAAATCACGTAGTGTTTTGCACAAAAAAACACCTTCAGAACACCAATTTCACACTATGTGCACATTTCTGAATTACCAAAACATAAAGGGAATCCCAACACATTTAAATTAAAACAAAAAATTATTTTTAGGGAAGCCTCATATGGTTCAAGAAGTGACATCATTGTAAATCCTCCATTTTTACACAACACGGCTCTTAGAAATTCATGTGTTTCACAAACGACATTAAAACCAACTTTCACAGCATCAAACACATGGTACAATCATAAAAACAGTATTTTATGTCTTCTTACAGTTCATTAAAATCAACTAATTACTTATAGGTCATCCCAAAATGAACCAACAAAATATTTGAATGAAAAACCCCCAATTTTACCAAAAATTGGAACTTAAAATTAATTTTCATTATAAATGCAACTAAAACCAATTTTTACAGAAACATTAAAGTGAAATAAACATTAAGGTACCATGAAACCCGAAAGATAATTCACAAAAATTTCACACGCAATGGAATCACCTACCAAAACCAAAGAAACCCTTGAATCCTTTGTGCGAAAACTCAAACGCACCACCGCCGCACCTCAAGGAAGGTAAACCAGACCTAAAACCAGAAACAAAAAGTCCAATAAAGCCCAATTTTAAACCCTAGGTTCTAAAACTTAGTTTCTGGACATTATGAAACTCAATGATAACCAAATAAACCCTAAGAACATAGAATGAAACCCAAAGTAGTTTGGAAGAGGAAAGAAAAGGGATCATTTACTTGAAGTGTCTTGAAGTAATCACTCCAAAACACCAATAGATGAAATTTAAAAGATCCAAAATTTATGTTCCGTTCGAACAACATATATTAGGTCAATTAGGAACTGGAATTGAGGAAAATTCTTGAGAATTTAGAGAGTTATGAAATAAATACTTTACCTCTTCAAATCTAGGCGATTTGAGAAAGCCTATAAAGTTCGGCACAAACTCGCGATTAAACAGAGCTCCAATGAATGCAGAGAGAGCTCAGATGCGTGGCTGGGTTAATTGTTCTTGGGTGAGACTTGGAATCACCGAAATATCCCAATTATTGAATAAGTTATAACATAATCCAAATTTATTTTTAAAACAGGAATTGGGGTTTCGGGCTGGCCCAACCCCTTAAATAAAAACCCAAATAAACCCTGGTTATGGATTTCTAAAAGCTCCAAATTACCTTGTTGGTGTTAATAGGTTAGGTGAGGTCAATTATCCATTTGAATGGATGAAAAATGTTGAAAAATGAAAAATGTATAAACGATACCAAATTTATTTTTTAATCTGAAATTGGGCTCACGGTTTGGCCCAATTCACGAATACTCATCTATTCCTTCCTAAAACCTAGGGAAACCCCCAAAACAAAGAAAGGATGTAAATTAAATGAAAAATATCTTTAAAATATGTCTTTCATGTGACAGTATTTTTCATTTATGGAATACCTTTATGGTTTCCATTATGGGTAAACGCGATATCTTCATTTTAGGAAGTGCGGACTACCGCCCCCTCAAAGTGATTTGATTCGTTAATACCTTATGTGGTACGTATAAAGGATAGATTTAATGATATTATATATGATACCATACTATAATTATAATACTATTATGTATCATTATGTTTTAATTCCATTAAGTATGAAATAGAAATGGAAGTAGCGTTCATGCGTACGTACGGTTTATCGTCTCCATTAATGGTGCATTTTATTTCTTACCTCCAAATATCATGTAATATTATAAATGCATGTATATAATGTATATATATGATATATATGATATCTACATAATGAATATAATTCTGGATATAATGTATATTTTACCCCATGAACAAACTTGTAATTATAAAGAGTTTATTTTTGACTCAAGTAGCAATGATCGACAAAACGACCATTATTAACTTAAATAATTACATAGTGTTCATAAAATGGTAATAAGTGATATAAAATGAATAAAGAACTTGAAAAAGGTTCTTAAGAAATTAGAAATTAACTCAAGTTTATTATTCAGGAGGTCAAAGAACAATCAAGTAAAGTCGGACCTGAGGTAAGGGATCCTACCCCTCCCTTTCTTTTTAAGTATACTCTTTTATGTCATTCCTTTTAAGCTCATCTTTCTAATGATTGGGATTTTCTTTTATATTACTATTAATATAATTTTTTATTTTAATATGATGTGACACCCTATTTTCTCTCATCAATCCATTTTGGAAGTTTTGAGTGACGCCGTTAGGCTGCCGAATTTTTGTAAGAGATCCAACCTCTCTCTTTATTTTTAAGTACTCTCCTTTATGTCACTTCTTTTAAGAAACTCTTTGTTATGTTGGGGGATGTTATTTTATATTCCTCTTACTGTAAATTTTATTTTAATATGATGAGATACCCTATTTGATCTCAGCAATCCATTTTTGTATGTTTTATGTGGTGCCGTTAGGCTGCCGAGTTTTCGTAATAGATTTTTCATCTCACTTTTATTCCCATGAGATTTATGCTACATTTTCCACCATTTCCTTTTAGTGGTATATGTACTGAACATTATTCTACTCTTTGTTTAATATACCTTAGTTTATGAGGATCTACATCAATGATGTATTTTCCTTCTTTCATGGGGTGTATGTTTCGAAATATACCCAAATCGGTAAGGGAACTTTTCACCCTCCTCTTTTTAAAAGACTTCTTTTGTTGGGTCTTTTAATTTACATATTTTAATGTTGGGATATGTTCTTCTATATCCTTATTTATGTAAATATTATTTCCATGTGACGAGATACCCTTTTTATCTCTCATCAACTCATTTTTTGATGTTTGAAGTGACACCGTTAGGCTGTCGAATTTTTGCAAGGGAATTTCTTTACCCAATATCTATTCTTTGGGTCAATCTCCTATTTTCAAATTATATCATGATATTATTATGAACTATCTTTTATTTATACTTTATTTATGTGTAAATATAGTTAATACACATAATAGATCTATTTTATTTAAAAATGATCTTTGTATGGGACTTCGTCTCAATCTCCTTTCATTGAGGCATATTATGTTTTATACACAACTTTCTTTTATACGGTGTATAAACCCCATTGAATTTTACGTTTATTCAAAAGGAATATTTTTATATGAAGCGTTCACTAAACGAAAAAAGGAATGTATTTTTTGTCGTACAATGAGGCGACAACGACTTCTCCACCTCCGTGACCATTACATGAGTTTCGGCTTCCTCTACAAGCCATAACTTTTTTTTGAATTAAAAAATAAATACCATGTTTTACTTTTCTTTTATTTTGGTGTTGAAAATGGTTTTCATAATGTATTTATATCAATGTGTTGTATTGATATCTTGTGATTGAAAGGTGGAAAAGTTATATTTTCTTTTATGCATGTTTTATGTGATACGATTATGTATTGGTTCTTGGGAATTGTTATGAAGATGGGTGATTCCATGATAAACTATGGGTGGGTGAGCCCGATATAGCTCTCCAATGCATTGGGTAATGAGATGGAGTTAAACGTTAAGGTTTACCTGAAGATATTTTGGGAATATACTGTGATGGGTATTCCAAACGTAACCAAGAGGGTTACTCCCTACATAAGAATGTTATCAATGCCAGAAGTTACCTTTTATGTCTTATGATTTCTATTATTTATTCATGATTTGATGAGGTATGTGATTATATTTTATGAGTAAATTATGATTTCATGCATGGACTAATGTTTTCATTTCATACTTTTATATCCCTTACTAATCTTTTTATGCTCATCCCGATTTTTTGAAATGTTTTTCACAGGTCAAGGGAAAGGTACATGATGTGATGATAGTGTCAAGGAAGTGTCAAGAAAGAATCCATGTTTTATTTTAAATATGTTTCCGTAGATGGGAAAAATGAGTACTATCTTTTCTGTAACCACTTTGTTTAAATGTGGAATGTAATGAAAGTTTTATGATTTAATTCTCTAAATTTCTAAACCTGAAAATATCCTCAATGTGAATTATTCAGTTAATTAAATAATAAGTAATGTTTAAGGTAGGGTCCTTATAGTTGGTATCAGAGGACGGTTTAGATAACTTTAGAGGTTAGAGTGTTAAGTGACAAATTGTGTATAACCACTATAGTTATTATATTAGATAGAGTCATTGTTATTTTTGAAGGTTAAAAGGAGTTTGAGATAGCTTGGATAAGTATATCTTAGTGTTTACCTTCCTATTTAGTACATAATGATTTTGTTGATATACTCACACTGACATTTTTGGTTTCAGTAAATGGATGGATCTAGCAATCACCAACGTGACAATGGGTTTGAAGGAAACTGTGGTGGTTCTCTGATTAAGAGACTGGAAGAAATGGGGGATTCAATGAGAAATCTCGTGGTTATTCTAAACCAACCATCAGGAGTCATGATCAACCACTTGAACCTTGGTGAGTTCTCTACTGCATCATGTAAGAGAGAACCAACTTGACATGGAAGTTCAGGTAATAATTATAAAGGTAACCATTATGGTTTATATGATCCTTAGTTTTGAGGTAATTATGGGTTACTATACGTTATGATGGAATATGAACGACATGAGATAATATTGAGGTTAAATTATGTTATGGTTATTTTTTATGATTTTATCTCATTTTGTGGAATGTTTTAAGAATTATATAGTTTTGGAATAAGGACAACACGCAGACCGTGTGACAACCCGTCGCGTCGGACAAAGCTGCGGGAATCAAACCCACAACCAAAGTGAAACTAGTATTTATCACCTACCACTGGACTACGTGAAGTCCCTGGTTAGTTTGAATGATTCTTTTTAGTTAGATGATTTTATGAATTAAGAGTTAGTTGATTTTGGGTGTTCAATGGAAATGATTATCCTATCATGGAGGATATGTGATTAGGTTAATTAATTTTTAGTATGAGACTGTAAGAGTAACTGATGTTATTTTGGAAACAAATGTTACGCTTTATCTTAGGAGACTATGTGATTAAATCCTTCAGAGATTTGGGATTCAATCTTAGTTTGGTTTACATTGAAGAATTTTATGGATATATTTTTATTGAATGGTCTTTGTTCAACTTTGGATATTGTTTAACAAATTTTGGAGATTAAGAATAGATTTTTTTTATAAAGGATAGTCCTTTTTGGGTATTATCTGATCTCATACTAACCTTTTTGGTTTTAGTTTTGGTTAAGGTTTAAAGACATTGGAATTATATAGTTCTCTTTTTAGGAATAGGTGATTTTCTAGAAGATTATTATAGTACTCTTAATGCGAACAAGTCTTATTAAATACTCGTCTTTTGGAAAAAATATGAGTTTGGTTAAGGAATCTAGTAAAAGTTGAAAGTCTACATGACAAGTAAGTATGTTTCATTATGATTTAGTTAAGCTCAAAAATAAAATCCTCAATTAAGAGTAACTTAAAACAAAAATGTTGTCTGTTAACTTTTCCTACTGGGGAATCGAATACCGTTTAACCTATCACAAGTTTGTGATTTTCTTGTGGTTAACTTTCTCCTAGACATGTTTACTGTCACACTCCATCAGAACATGACCCTTTGTTTTTTCCTCCATATCCATATTTTTATACATGGAATCATAGTATGGGTTAACTCGGGTGACCTTTGTACTTCTCTCCCACTCTTTTAAAGTGATAGTTTTACTGACTCTTGTTCTGATGTGGGACTTGCAATTAAGTTTCCAAGCCCAATTTGGAAATTATGAGGACACAATTCCAAAAAGGGGGAAGGATGTATCATCCCAGGTAAATAAATAATATTAAATTCTAATGTTTATCAATATTTGTGAATAAAATGTTAATACTACTTTAAAGGGAATGCTATGCTCGATGGCGTACCCAATACGCAACAACGAGTTTCTTTGAAATCTTACATTGCACACTAATAATATAATAATATTATAATAGTTAACGCCTAGCCATTGTAATGGATGGAATGAATAGAACTAACTACAAAATGATTATATATATTTGTCAAATATTTTTACTTTTTACAATAAATGTTAGAGGATTAAAAATGCGAATGAATCCAATTTTAAGCGTAAACATTCTAGTATTCTTTAAAGGGTCGATTAACCGCCTTTTGATGACGAACCTATTTTAAATCCACTTTTTGAAAATTTTATGTGTTATATTTGACAAAACAAAATTATTCTTTAGAATCGGGAAATCAAAATTTACTTTGTGTAAATTTTTGGTATTTTTCCAATAATTTTCATTTTTTTAATGAATAGTGAAAAATGTTGTATTTTAATTGAAAGCCTCTTTTTAATCTAATTTATTTATATTATTAGATTTTCTTTTGAATTGGTTTTAAATTAAAATTAGAATATATTTTTACCATTTAATCCAATAGTTGTCATTGGAATTAATTTCACTTTGAAATTGGACTTAAACTAGTGTCAATCTTTTGATATATATTGTTTCATAAAAAACCCGCTATTTGTTCTGCCAATGATAATTAATTATTGAATTTATTAATGTAACTTATATGTTTTTAATTTTGTAAAATAGACATAATTTTTTAATTTGTAATATCAAATATATCTTAGGGTGAATTTTTGATATTTTTCTGAAAAACTTGAATTTTTTATGAATAATGAAACCACTAAGTGGTACTTAAAAACGGATTTCTCGTTTAAATGAAATTTTACCACCTATGTGTTTTGAATTTAAAATATCCTACATACATGGTATTAATTAGGATGTAAAATGTGGTTCGATGGGATTAAAATAATTTTTTGGGGGAATAGTAACTTTTAAGTTTTTAATCGCGATTAGAGGTAATTAGTGTAATTTTAGGTAAAAATAATGTTTTAATATTATGAAATGACCTTGACACTTGTCCTAAACCAATTTCAAGAGTCATGGCCGACCAATAAAACCCATGGGTCTATTTGTGAGACCCTATAGAGCCATTGGGGTAAGATAATGACATTAATGCCTTTTATTTAAAGTAAAAGTAAAAATGACCCAAACATGTATTGTTTTACTAAAACAATTTTTACATGGGGTTATACAAGTCAGATTACTTACTATAAATAGTCATTGGAAATATAAAAAGTTTTCCTACATAATATTATTTTTTTTATAATTTTTAGACATTAAATAAATTAAATTATTTATGACATCAAGATGACACAACGATTACCTTATTATTTAACGATTTAAATAAAATGAAAATATAATGTAACATCTAAGACCTACACATGTCAAAAACCTATTGGATGGGTGTATTTAGAACTATTATCACCTTATAATCGAAATAAATCAATGCGGGACCTTTAAAATCCGAAACACATTTGAAAATAAAGTAACATTTTATACCTTTCCAAGAGTGCCCCTCCTCTCATCTTATAAAATGCCCCCACCTCTACCTCCTTACCCGCACCTCAAAAGTATTTTTATCGGCCAAGATCTTATCATTTTGTCTCTCCACATCCCTCTACTAATCATTGAAGCCTCAACTTTGGCAGAATTCTCTTCATGAAACCCTTTTGGTTCAAACCAAGAGAAGTTACCCGATTTTAAGGTAATGTCTTCACTTGTGTTATTTTGTTTTATTTTGCTTCTCCAACCCCCTAAACTCTTTTTATTCATATATTTTGTAACAAATCCAGTATCTTCAATATACTAGGATGTTTTTATAATAATTATTAGAGATACACTTACACACACCTACATATAATGGTTAAAAAACATACTATTTCTGTGGATGGTGAATTTCTGCCTCACGAAACGATGATTGTTCAATATTCTTTTAACACCTTCAATGGTGGCCATTAAGATGCCACTATATTTATATATGATATATAATATGTTTATGTTTTCCTTAAGCTTCTGTATTTTTCATTTATGGCATACCTTTATGGTTTCCATTATGGGTAAACGCGATATCTTCATTTTAGGAAGTGCGGACTACCGCCCCTTCAAAGTGATTTAATTCGTTAATACCCTATGTGGTAAGCATAAAGGATATATTTAATGATATTTTATATGATAACATACTGGAATTATAATACTATTGTGTATCATTATGTTTTATGTAGATACCCGAAGCTTGACGTACATTGAAATTACATTACATTTGCGGAATACTTAGTACATGACAAAAAAACACACACACAAGGATCGTAATAGTTTAGTGTCTTTGGAAACTCGGAATATAATCTTCTAATCGTGGTGAAAGATCTTCAAAATCTCCCATAAAGATCTTCCTTTTTTTTACCTAAAACCTTTCTTTATATCCTGGGGAAAAGAAAACATAAAAGGGTGAGCTCAAATGCTCAGTAAGGGTAAACAAAAGAAATATCAATCACATCATATACATAAGCACATAACTTTTGGAAATCTAAACCTGCAAAAGAGATCATAATTTCATAACATGGGGTAAATCATGGCAGTGAAATGTAATCACAATAATCATAACCTAAAACATGAAACTTTGTGGCATTCACACATAATCATAGAGAATCATTTCTTGTTAGTCAAGACTCATTGCCAAGACTATCTTAGTGGACAAAGTCCCTTTCTGAATCGAGTAACCCTCGTTTCAGTCCTGTTTTACTGAACCGGTATAACCTACCGTTCCAGCCCTGTCTATCTCATGAGATATAAAATATTTACCCAATGCATTGGAGGGAGATATAGGTCCCACCCATCCTATAATTAATCCTTTCTTATGTGTTCCACATAATCATAAACCATACATCATAGCGTAACCCATGTAATAAAAATGGGATTCTTAAACAACATGACATCATAAAACAATTCATATAAGATAAAGGAATTCATAAAAATATTTCCATCACAACATAATCAAATCCATGTAATAATAGGGATAAAAACAGAACCCTTTTATTATCTTAGATGGAAAATAATTTTGATAAAATACTTGAACTCCATTCATGAGGAAAATATCATTTCTTCTTCAAAAACATTTGTCCTTTCTTAACATGTCATAAAACATTGAACTAAAAGAAGTTGATTAAAAATAAACTTGAAAACTTGTAAAGGATGCTTTTTGGAAATAATGTTTTAAAAATCCATTCATGTCGTATAAGTTAAAAAAACATTCTTTGTACTTTTGTCGGAAAAGTCAAAAAGTACCTCGTACGAAAAACGACAAAAGATTCCTTTCATATGTTTTATTAAAAACTCACCGAAGGGTAAAATTGGATTTAAAAAATTTTAGGTGGATGTAAATAATATTAAATATTGAGGAAACATGGATGTGGATGATAAAATACACCCCAGTAAATACCAAAGTATAAACAATCTCAGATAAAAATGAGATTGTGATATTTCCCTTACCTTAGGTCCGATTTGCTTCGTATGTGTCCGAACCTCCTGTATAATGATTTAAATAATGTCATTGACTTATTAAAGAATCATATTCATCATTATGATATCATATATGGTTCACTTATGACATTATATTACCCGTTCTTTTGTAAATTCCATGTTAAAGAAGCGTTTTGGGTAAAATCGTTTCTTTTATCGTAGGTGTTTTGACTTATTGTTCTTGATATTATTATTACTTATATCATGATTTACTTACTTCCAGAATATAAAATATGATTTATATATCATATATATTCAGTATATATATATATATAATAGATAGATAAATGAAATGAAAAACACCGTTCATGGAGACGGTAGTCCGTACATACGCATGAACGCTGTTTTCCTTTCCTTATTGTCTTGAATGGAAGTAAGTAGATGACATACATATATATATATATATACATAAATCCATTAGCTTTATAATGTCATATATTTCATTATTATTTCTTATATATAATTTATAATCATTCTTAAATGGTTAACATGAAGAATGAATCTCATCGCGTCGTGGAGACGGTAGTCCGTACGTACGCACGAGCGATGATATCATTTCCATAAATATTGAATTGAATTTGAGTGGATTATACAATATATCAGAATCAATATGATGTTGTAATAACTATGTATAGTTATTCTTTACACCACTATACCCATCCATGTAAGGTGGTGGTGGAAAATAGATTACACCACGGCGTGGAGACGGTATTCCGTACGTACGCACGCGCGGTGATTTCTTTTTCCGTAGGATGGATAGATGGTGAAATAGGGTTGTTTCATACTTATAATAACATATCAGTATATTAGTGATACTGATGTTATTACTTCATAATGAAACAACCAAAAAGAAGAAGTGGAAGAAGAAATAAAGATGAAAGAATTGGTAATGGTAATTACCTCTTCTTTGAAGCGCCTCTTTGAGACCACCTCTTAGGGTACTAAAATTGGTCTTTGAGGAAGACCATAACCTCTAGGATGTTTCTAGGGAAGTGGAGAAGAGATTTTGGCAGGGGTTGGCCGAGCTTGAGTGCTCAAATTGGTGTGAGGAGGAGGGGGAGGAGGTGTCCTTTTATAAGAGGGGAGAGGGGCACCTTAGGAATATCTCAAAATATTATTTTATATTAAAGTCAAAATCGGTTTATAATGGTTCCAAAGGGTCTTATTTCGAAGCTAAAGTGGGGATGGGTCGAAATACAATCATCCAATAGGATTTAGACAAGTTTAGGGTATTATTTTAACCTTATCAATTAGATTTAACTCTAAGTAAAATAATTTAACTTTTACCGTGTCTTTTTTTTCTTTCACTATATGGTTAATACACTTACTATAACATGCCAAACGAACCCAAAATTGTATATTAGTAATACATATATACTTATCTAAGTCATTTGACCAAACCTTAGATTTTTAGGAATAAAATAATAATTAATAATATAATATTTTATTTAAAAACTATTTTGTGTCAATTTTGACACTATTTGATAAATGATTTTTGTGAAAGTCATAACAGAATTATATGTTCGAAACAAGTTGATTAAAGCAACACTAATATATCATAGTAACCTAGAAAATTAGTGTAATTCATAAAAAGTCTAAAATTACATTTATTTTGGTATTTATAATATCAATTATGTCAATATTTCATTAATAAGATAATTACTGCATCATCTTTGTGTCATAATTAAATTAAATTATTTGATGTCTAAAAATTACAAATAAAATACCATCATGTAGGAAATCGTTTTATCTTTCTAATGAATATTTACAATCGAATTTATCTTATGTAAAACCCTATATTAAAAATGTTTTAGTAAATAAACTTTGATTTTGACTCTTTTAACTCTTCTTTGAATTAAATAATAATAAATGTCCTAATCTAATCCAAGTGGGCCTAAATGGTCATATTCTATTCCTAAGGTTGTTTTTGGTGGAATTAAACTTATCCAATAGAATTAGGACATGTGTTAGGGTAATAGTAATATCATATTTACCCTTAGTTACCTTATTTACTATTAACCGCGGTAAAAAAAAATAAAAAGTTACTATTCACCAAAAAATTATTTTTATCTCATTGAACCAAATTTTACTTACTGATATCAACCGTGTCTCTCAGATTTTTGAAATTCCATTCACAGAAGCGGTAAAATTATGTTTTATGAAAAATTCAGTTTTTTAACTACCACTTAGTAGTTTCACTATTCATCAAAAATTGATGTTTTTCAGAAGAATGCCAAAATTTCATCCTAAGCTATATTTCATATTCTGAATTCAAAAATGAAATCTATTTTACCAAATTCATAACATAGAAGCTGCATTAATTAATTTTATAATTAATTCCCGCTGTTAAAAAAATAGCGTGTTTTTAGGAAACAATATATATCAAAAGATTGATACTTGATTATGTCTGGTTTAAATGTGAAATTACAACCAATGACCAACATTGTATTAAATTGTAAAAATATATTCTAAATATACTTTAAAACCACTCAAATTAATAATTTATCACTATTAATTATTTCGATTAAAAAAATTTGTTTTTAATTATAATTTAGCAATTTTCACTATTCATTAGAATATGAAAGTTATCCGAAAAGTACCAAAATTTCACCTTAGGCTAAATTCGATACTCTGAATCCAAAAATGAAGTCCATTTTGAGAGCTAAATTTTCTAAAATTTAAAAAGTGGTTATTACTATTCATAACGGCTAGTTTTAATAATATTTTGTGAAACTCAGTATTGCGTACTACACACGCTATCGAGGAAGGTTGTGATTGCGTGTAATGCAAGGCAAGTCAAGGATGCGTGTTGTGCAAGCTCCTTTTGGTGTAGCGTACAACACAATACATTAAAAAGAATAGTTTTCATAAAATATCGGGCTGTTACATTCTACCCCCCTTAAAATGAATTCGCCCTCGAAATTCGTCGGGGTTATAAATGGTTTACTATTCGAAAGTTTCTTTAATAGAAACCCACATCGTAAAAAGGAATACCAAAACTTGGCTTTAAAAACTAAAGTATGAAATGTAACGATTACCCAAATAAACTAATCACTGGGTTTCCACATAGGTGAAAATATGGATATGGAAGAGAAATCTAACCATCATGTTCTGATAGAGAGTGGTAGAGAACATGGCTATGGAAAATATAGTAATCACAAATCCATAAATTTGTGACGATCTAAGGTACCATTTGATTCATCAGGTATAAGATCACTAGGAAAATATTTTTGGTTTTCAAGATCATTTCCCTAAATTTGAAAATTTGAATTAGAATAAATACTTTCTTTATTTTTGTACAGTCTCACTATTGTTCATGACTTGAACAATTTCCACTTCATCTCTTAAATAAATGAAGTTGAATTTGTTATTCGTGAAGTGTTAGTAGATCATGTGATAAAATGACGGGTCATTCCATCTGTCTCAAACAAAAGGTTAGCAAAAATTATATACATAAGTCGATCTATAGTGAGATTAATCACATATGGTTCCTAAAATGGACTTATACTTCATATATCATACTGCTTAATATAATAAAACTAGTTTCTACTAAACAGGGACTTCCTGTAGGCCAGTGGTAGGTGATAAAGGCCAGTCGCACTTCGGTTGCGGGTTCGATTCCCACATCCTTGTCCGACGCGATGGGTTGTCGCCCGTCCTGCAGGTTTTCCTTTTTCTAAAACTATATTACTATAACATCCCATCAATAATATCGAAAAAAAACTTCTATCCTTAAACAATACTAACTTATTCCAACATAATCCATTCCAATCTTTAGGCTTACCCATAATACTGTAGTCCACTCTCATAATATAGTGAAAACAATTACCAGAGATTTAATACCTTCGTTGATCCCCATAAGATATGTCTTGTTGGTCACATTCTAAACATTCAAAGTCCTTAATCATGTATTCTCTTGAATACCTTAGTGAAAACATGAATGCAGTTTAAAGTTAACACTTTCCACATACCAAAATCCTCAAAATTCTATATACTCAAACCATGATATCACTTAGTCCTTATATCAATCATGAGCTCATGAATACTATTAAACATTTCATTTTCTCGTTTTCCCTTCATTATGCGCATATCATCTTATTTCCAAAAAATATCTCAATCACTTTGAATACCACATCAATAAATATTTCAATACTCAATGATACAACATTATTTTGGAATCCCATTACATAAACACTTAATCATTCCACAACATCGTTGTCATATTCAACATCGCCAATAGTGATCGCATTTGACTTCGCTTTGTCCTTTGCCTTAAGTGGTTGCTCATGTTGATCATCACTAACCCTTGGATTAGGGCATTTATTGGCATAATGTCCCATCTCCTTGCACTTGAAACATTGAAGTGTTGGTGGTGCGTTCTCTGCAGTGTTTGCTTTTTTCACACCATTAGAAACCCTTTTTCCATTACTTCGACACTCAGCTGCTCGATGACCTTCTTTTCCACACTTAAAACATTTTCTAGTCCCTTTAAGACAATCTCCACCATGCTTCTTTCCACACTTTGTGCATAAGGAAACATTCATCTTCTTTTCACCATTATTCTGAGATTTCTCCTTGAACTCCATCTTTCGTTTCTTTTCAAAACCATGAGATGGATATGTAACAACAACTTCCATTTCTACTTTCATAGCACAACACACAATTTCTTCATAGCTAATGAAGTCTCGTATAGCTAATGCCCTTCGAAGACTTGGTTTTAAGCCACTGAAAAATCGATCAACTTTACTTTCAGGTTGGATGATAATGCCAGATGCATACCTTGAAAGTCTTGTAAAATTCACTTCGTATATACCAACAGATTCATCATCCTTTTGCTTTAGTTCAAGAAACTCCTTCTCCATCTTTGTTCGAAGAATACGAGGGAAGTACTTATTGAAAAATAAGTTCTTGAACTCGTCCCATTCCATGGACTCAATTTCATCTCTTTGCCTTGTATTCTTGATAAGATTCCACCATTGATCAGCTTCACCTTCCAAACGATATACTGCTCAGATGACTTTATCATGTTCAGAACATTGAAGAACTGAAAAGATCTTTTCAGTGGTACTGATCCATTGTTCAGCAACAAGTGGATCAAAAGACCCACTGAAAGAAGGTGGGCGTTGCCTCATGAAGGACTCAATAGAATATTGTTCCCTTCTCTGCTCATTTGGAAGTCCAGAATGATTCATAGCTTGTGTAATTATAGCAATAAGATTTTGCACTCCATCTCCCATAACATTTGTTTGTTCAGGAGTACAATCATTGCATTGTCCATTGCATTGATCAACACGGTTCATTCGGGTTCCAGCCATCGTCTAAAACCCAAAAAGAATAGTGTGAGAGGCAAAAATCATGCTAGGGAAAACAACATAATAAAGGGGGAGTAACTTCAATATCTAACATCTTAGGTTTAATTCTATGATCGTTAGCGTAGTTCTAGTACTATAACTTATACGTATACTTAACCTTAGGGACATCCCTAGACATACCGTAGAAATATCTCAAGGGATCTCACTAACGTTTTCGCATCCTAGTTTCCAAAGGTTGACTAAACCTTTCCTCTGATACCAACTGTAGAGACCCGAATCTTGACGTACATTGACATTACATTACATTTGCGGAATACTTAGTACATGACAAAAACACACACACACAAGGATCCCAATAGTTTAGTGTCTTTGGAAACTCGGAATATAATCTTCTAATCGTGGTGAAAGATCTTCAAAATCTCCCATAAAGATCTTCCTTTTTTTTACCTAAAACCTTTCTTTATATCCTGGGGAAAAGAAAACATAAAAGGGTGAGCTCAAATGCTCAGTAAGGGTAAACAAAAGAAATATCAATCACATCATATACATAAGCACATAACTTTTGGAAATCTTAACCTGCAAAAGAGATCATAATTTCATAACATGGGGTAAATCATGGCAGTGAAATGTAATCACAATAATCATAACATAAAACATGAAACTTTGTGGCATTCACACATAATCATAGAGAATCATTTCTTTTTAGTCAAGACTCATTTCCAAGACTATCTTAGTGGACAAAGTCCCTTTCTGAATCGAGTAACCCTCGTTTTAGTCCTGTTTCACTGAACCAGTATAACCTACCGTTCCAGCCCTGTCTATCTCATGAGATATAAAATCTTTACCCAATGCATTGGAGGGAGATATAGGTCCCACCCATCTTATAATGAATCCTTTCTTATGTGTGCCACATAATCATAAACCATACATCATAGCGTAACCCATGTAATAAAAATGGGATTCTTAAACAACATAACATCATAAAACAATTCATATAAGATAAAGGAATTCATAAAAATATTTCCATCACAACATAATCAAATCCATGTAATAATAGGGATAAAAATAGAACCCTTTTATTATCTTAGATGGAAAATAATTTTGATAAAATACTTGAACTCCATTCTTGAGGAAAATATCCTTTCTTCTTCAAAAACATTTTTCCTTTCTTAACATGTCATAAAACTTTGAACTAAAAGAAGTTGATTAAAAATAAACTTGAAAACTTGTAAATGATGCTTCTTGGAAATAATGTTTTAAAAATCCATTCATGTCGTATAAGTTAAAAAAACATTCTTTGTACTTTTGTCGGAAAAGTCAAAAAGTACCTCGTACGAAAAACGACAAAAGATTCCTTTCATATCTTTTACTAAAAACTCACCAAGGGTAAAATTGGATTTAAAAAATTTTAGGTGGATGTAAATAATATTACATATTCAGGAAACATGGATGTGGATGATAAAATACACCCCAGTAAATACCAAAGTATAAACAATCTCAGATAAAAATGAGATTGTGATATTTCCCTTACCTTTGGTCCGATTTGCTTCGTATGTGTCCAAACCTCCTGTATAATGATTTAAATAATGTCATTGACTTATTAAAGAATCATATTAATCATTATGATATCATATATGGTTCACTTATGACATTATATTACCCGTTCTTTTGTAAATTCCATGTTAAAGAAGCGTTTTGGGTAAAATCGTTTCATTTATCGTAGGTGTTTTGACTTGTTGTTCTTGATATTATTATTACTTATATCATTATTTACTTACTTCCAGAATATAAAATATGATTTATGTATCATATATATTCAGTATATATATATATATATAATAGATAGATAAATGAAATGAAAAACACCGTTCATGGAGACGGTAGTCCGTACGTACGCATGAACGCTGTTTTCCTTTCCTTATTGTCTTGAATGGAAGTAAGTAGATGACATACATATATATATATATATACATAAATCCAGTAGCTTTATAATGTCATATATTTCATTATTATTTCTTATATATACTTTATAATCATTCTTAAATGGTTAACATGGAGAATGAATCTCATCGCGTCGTGGAGACGGTAGTCCGTACGTACGCACGAGCGATGATATCATTTCCATAAATATTGAATTGAATTGGAGTGGATTATACAATATATCAGAATCAATATTATGTTGTAATAACTATGTATAGTTATTCTTTACACCACTATAACCATCCATGTAAGGTGGTGGTGGAAAATAGATTACACCACGGCATGGAGACGGTATTCCGTACGTACGCACGCGCGGTGATTTCTTTTTCCGTAGGATGGATAGATGGTGAAATAGTGTTGTTTCATACTTATAATAACATATCAGTATATGAGTGATACTGATGTTATTACTTCATAATGAAACAACCTAAGAAGAAGAAGTGGAAGAAGAAATAAAGATGAAAGAATTGGTAACGGTAATTACCTCTTCTTTGAAGCGCCTCTTTGAGACCACCTCTTAGGGCACTAAAATTGGTCTTTGAGGAAGACCAGAACCTCTAAGATGTTTCTAGGGAAGTGGAGAAGAGATTTTGGCAGGGGTTGGCCGAGCTTGAGTGCTCAAATTGGTGTGAGGAGGAGGGGGAGGAGGTGTCCTTTTATAAGGGAGGAGAGGGGCACCTTAGGAATATCTCAAAATATTATTTTATATTAAAGTCAAAATCGGTTTATAATGGTTCCAAAGGGTATTATTTAGAATCTAAAGTGGGGATGGGTCGAAATCCTATCATCCAATAGGATTTAGACAAGTTTAGGGTATTATTTTAACCTTATCAATTAGATTTAACTCTAAGTTAAATAATTTAACTTTTACCGTGTCTTTTTGTTTTCTTTCAATATATGGTTAATACACTTACTATAACATGCCAAACGAACCCCAAATTGTATATTATTAATACATATATCCTTATCTAAGTCATTTGGCCGAACCATAGATTTTTAGGAATAAAATAACAATTAATAATATTTTATTTTATTTAAAAACTATTTTGTGTCAATTTTGACACTATTTGATACATGATTTTTGTGAAAGTCATAACAGAATTATATGTTCGAAACAAGTTTATTAAATCAACACTAATATATTATAGTAACCTAGAAAATTAGTTTAATTCATAAAAAGTCTCAAATTAAATTTATTTTGGTATTTATAATATCAATTATGTCAATATTTCATTAATAAGATAATTACTGCATCATCTTTGTGTCATAAATAAATTAAATTATTTGATGTCTAAAAATTACAAATAAAATACCATAATGTAGGAAATCGTTTTATATTTCTAATGAATATTTAAAATCGAATTTATCTTATGTAAAACCCTATATTAAAAATGTTTTAGTAAATAAACTTTGATTTTGACTCTTTTAACTCTTCTTTAAATTAAATAATAATAAATGTCCTAATCTAATCCAAGTGGGCCTAAATGGTCATATTATATCCCTAAGGTTGTTTTTGGTCTAATTACACTTATCCAATAGAATTAGGACATGTGTTAGGGTAATAGTAATATCATATTTACCCTTAGTTACCTTATTTACTATTAACCGCGGTAAGAAAAAATAAAAAGTTACTATTCACCAAAAAATTATTTTTATCTCATTGAACCACATTTTACTTACTGATATCAACCGTGTCTCTCGGAGTTTTTAAATTCCATTCACAGAAGTAGTAAAATTAAGTTTTATGAAAAATTCAGTTTTTTAACTACCACTTAGTAGTTTCACTATTCATCAAAAATTGATGTTTTTCAGAAGAATGCCAAAATTTCATCCGAAGCTATATTTCATATTCCGAATTCAAAAATGAAATCTATTTTAACAAATTCATAACATAGATGTTGCATTAATTAATTTTATAATTAAATCCTGCTGTTAAAATAAATAGCGTGTTTTTAGGAAACAATATATATCAAAAGATTGATACTTGATTATGTCTGGTTTAAATGTGAAATTACAACCAATGACCAACATTGTATTAAATTGTAAAAATATATTATAAATATACTTTAAAACCACTCAAATTAATAATTTATCACTATTAATTATTTCGATTAAAAAAAGTTGTTTTTAATTATAATTTAGCAATTTTCACTATTTATCAGAATATGAAAGTTATCCGAAAAGTACCAAAATTTCACCTTAGGCTAAATTTGATACTCTGAATCCAAAAATGAAGTCCATTTGGAGATCTAAATTTTATAAAATTTAAAAAGTGGTTATTACTTTTAATAACGGCTAGTTTTAATAATATTTCGTGAAACTCAGTATTGCGTACTACACACGCTATCAAGGAAGGTTGTGATTGCGTGTAATGCAAGGCAAGTCAAGGATGCGTGTTGTGCAAGCTCCTTTTGGTGTAGCGTACAACACAATACATTAAAAAGAATAGTTTTCATAAAATCTCAGGCTGTTACATTTTAGTTCCATTAAATATGAAATAGAAATGTAAGTAGCGTTCATGTGTACGTACGGCTTACCGTCTTCATGAACGGTGCATTTCATTTATTACCTCTAAATGTCATGTAATATTATAAATGCATGTATATAATGGATATATTTTATATATATGATATCTAAATAATGAATATAATTCTGGATATAATGTATATTTTACCCTATGAACTAACTTGTAATTATAAAGAGTTTATTTTTGACTCAAGTAGTAATGATCGATAAAACGACCATTATTAACTTAAGTAATTACATAGTGTTCATAACATGGTAATAAGTGATATAAACGGAATAATGAACTTGAAAATGGTTCTTAAGAAAGTATAAATTAACTCAAGTTTATTATTCAGGAGGTTAAAGAATGATCGAGTAAGGTCGGACCCGAGGTAAGGGATCCTACCCCTCTCTTTCTTTTTAAGTATACTCTTTTATGTCATTCCTTTTAAGCTCATCTTTCTAATGATTGGGATGTTCTTTTATATTACTCTTACTGTAATTTTTTTTGTTCATATGATGACACACCCTATTTTCTCTCATCAATCTCTTTTGGAAGTTTTGAGTGGCGCCGTTAGGCTGCCAAATTTTCGTAAGAGATCCAACCTCTCTCTTTCTTTTTAAGTACTCTCCTTTATGTCACTTCTTTTAAGATCCTATTTGTTTTGTTGGGGGATGTTATTTTATATTTTCTTTATGTAAATTTTATGTTAATATGATGAGATACCCTATTTTATCTCATCAATCCATTTTTGTATGATTTATGTGGCACCGTTAGGCTTCCGAGTTTTCGTAAGGTATTTTTCATCTAACTTTTATTCCCATGAGATTTATGCTACATTTTCCACCATTTCCTTTTAGTGGTATATGTACTGCCCATTATTATACTATTTTTGTAATATAATTTCATTTATGAGTATCTACATCAATGATGTATTTTTCTTCTTTCATGGGGTGTATGTTTCGAAAGATACCCAAGTCGGTAAGGGAACTTTTCACCCTCCTCTTTTTAAAAGACTTCTTTTGTTGGGTCTTTTAATTTACATATTGTAATGTTGGGATATATTATTCTATATCCTTATTGATGTAAATTTTATGTCCAAGTGATGAGATACCCTTTTTATACAAGGCCCCAGCCTTAAACCTTACTTAATCTTGGGTTATTACAAGATTACACATTGAGGATCTTTTCAGGTATAGAGTTTTAGAGAATTATATCATAAAACATTCATTACATTCCACATTTAAACAAAGTGGTTACATATAGATAGTATTCATTTTTTCCCATCAATGGAAACATATTTAAAAATAAATCATGGATTCTTTCTTGACACTTCCTTGACACTATCATCATATCATGTACCTTTCCCTTGACCTGTGAAAAACATTTCACAAAAAAACTTGAGATGAGAATAAAAATCTCAGTAAGGGTTATAAAAAATATGTAAAGGAAACATGAGTTCATATATACATAAGAATGAAATCGTACTTTACCCATAAAACATAGGAACATTAACATACCTCATCAAATCATGAATAAATCATAGAAATCATAAGACATAAAAGGTAACTTGAGGCATTAATAACATTCTTACGTAGGGAGTAACCCTCTTGGTTACGTTTGGAATACCCATCACAGTATATTCCGTAAATCTCTTCGGAGAAACCTTAACGTTTCACTCCTTCGCGTTACCCAATGCATTGGAGAGCTATATCGGGCTCACCCGCCGTTAGTTTATCACAGAACAACCAATCTTCATAATAATGCCCAAGAACCATAACATAATAATAGCACATAACTTAAGCATAAAGGAAATATAACATTCCCCCATTGCAATAACAATATAACATTTTAAGATATTGAAATAATGAACCCATTCTAAAAAACCATTTTCAAAACCATTTAAAACATTTAATAAAGAGATCTTTGAATCAAAGTGCCCCATACCACTTTGAAGCTTTTAACATTTTAAAAAATTAATATCCATATAAATAAATCCTTAAAACCTTTTTGAAAACATGGATATTAACGATAAATATTTATAAGAATAAATCATTAAAACATTTAAAATGATATTTTAGTTAAAGGGTTTTTAACAAAATGAGAGACACTTGAATACAATAATTGAGGAATAACATTTAATCAAAAATTTGTAATATCATGAGAATAAAGTAATTCATGATATAATATTCCAAAGGACAGTATATACACCATATAAGAGTGAATTGGTGTATAACAACAATGAATTATCAATAGAAATGTAAAATGAGATGAAATCCCCTGTAAAGAAGGTACCCTTAAATTAAGGATAAATCAATCTCATAATTATGTGTGACAAATATAAATACACCCAATATAAGTGGATATTAAGTGTAAAACAATCAAAGGTCATTCACACATATTAAAAGGAGGAAATATTCAATAACTACATGTTGAACCCAAAGAAATCGAAATTGGGTTAAGAAGTTCCCTTGGTAAAATTCGACAGCCTAACGACATCACTATAAAATTCATAAAATGAGTTGATGAGAGATAAAAAGGGTATCTCATCACTTGTACATAAAATGTACATCAATAAGGATATATAAGAACATATCCCAACATTACAATATGTAAATTACAAGACCCAAAAAAAAGTCTTTAAAAAAGTGGAGGGTGAAAGGTTCCCTTACCGACTTAGGTATCTTTCGAAACATACACCCCATGAAAGAAAGAGAATAAATCATTGATGTAAATACTCATAAATGGAAGTATATTACACAAATAGTAGAATAATGGGCAGTACATACACCACTCAAAGGAAATTGTGGCAAATGTAGCATAAATCTCACGGGAATAAAAGTGAGATGAAAAATCTCGTACGAAAACTCGGCAGCCTAACAGCGCCACATAAAACTTCCAAAAATGGATTTATGAGATCAAATAGGGTCTCTCATAATATTAAAATAAGAATTAAATTATGAGGAATATAAAAAAATATCCCGAAACATTAGAAAGATGATCTAAAATGAAATGACATAAAAGAGAGTACTTAAAAATAAAGAGAGAGGTTAGATCTCTTACGAAAATTCGGCAGCCTAACGGCGCCACTCAAAACTTCCAAAATGGATTGATGAGAGAGAATAGGTTCTCTCATCATATGAACATAAAAATTACAGTAAGAGTAATATAAAATAACATCCCAATCACATGAAAGATGAGCTTAAAAGGAATGACATAAAAGAGTGTACTTTAAAAGAAAGGGAGGAGTAGGATCCCTTACCTCACGTCTGACTTGTCTTGTTCGTTTCTTTATATTCCTGAATAATAAACTTTGGTCAATTTATAATTTCCTAAGGACCCCCTTTAGAGATTATTATTCAGTTCATATCACATATTATAATGTTATAATAATTTTCTAATAATGTTAGTTCATATCAGACGTTTTTGTCGATATTTGGTGAATGAGTCAAAAATGAACTTGTTTGAAAAAAGATTTCCCATGTAGTTATAAGTAATAAATTTCCAGAATATTATTAATGATTAAAATATCATATATATCCAGTAAATATTCATTTTATACTATTCCATATCATTTGGAGATAAAAAAACAAAAAGCACCATTCATGGAGACCGTAGGCCGTACGTACGCATGAACGCTACATTCATTTTTTTCTATGTCACATTAATGGAATTAAATAAAAATGATATATATATTTACCTTATAATTACAGTATAATATATATGTTATATAGGTCACATATTTTCATTAATTTTATACTTTATACATTCCTTTTATTTCATGTATGAGTCACATCACTTGAGGGGCGGTAGTCCACACTTCCTCATATGAAATTATCACATTTACACAACATGAAAAGAATAAAGGTATGTTTTAAATATAAAATACAGAAGCATATAGTAAACAGAAATACCATATATATCATATATAAAATACAGTGACATCATAATGGCCACCTTTAAAGGTGTTAAAAAAATATTGAATAATCATCGTTTCATGAGGCATAAAATCGCCAAACATAGAAACAATATGTTCTTTAACCATTAGATATAGGTGTGAGTAAGTGTAGCTCGAATAATTCTTATAAAAACATCCTAGTATATGGAAGATACTGGTGTTGTTACAAAATAAATGAATAAAAAGAGTTTAGGGGGTTGGAGAAGAAAAATAAAACAGGACTCAAGTGAAGACATTACCTTAAAATCGGGTAACTCCCTTTGGGTTGAGCTCAAAGGCTTCCTTGGGAAGGCTTATGCCCAAAGTGATGCTTCAAGGAGTTATAGAGGGATGTGGAGAGACAAAATGGGCAGGGGTTGGCCAAGCCAAAGGCTTTCGAAGTGTGGGTATGAAGGTAGAGGTGGGGTCCTTTTATAAGAGGAGAGGAGGGGCACTCTTGGAAAGTAAAGCAATTTTACTTTATTTTAGAATGAGTTTCGGATTTTAAGGGTCATACATTGATGTGTTTCGAGGATAATGTGATAAGGGTTCGAAATCCACCCATCTCATAGGTTTTGGACATGTGTAGGTCTTATATTTTACATTATCTTTCCATTTTAATTAAATCGTTAAATAATGAGGTCATCGTTGCATCATCATGATGTCATAAATAATTTAATTTATTTAATGTCTAAAAAATTATTAAATAAATACTATGATGTAGGAAAGATTTTTAGCTTTCTAATGAATATTTATAGTCCAAACGATCATTTATGTAGACAAAATTAAAAATATTTTACTTAGGTGATACATTCTTTGTTACATTTAACATTATTTAAAAAATAAAAAGATAGAAAGTCACTTTCTCACAAAAGTGATTCCATGGGGCCCCCAAGTTTGGAACAAGGCATCCCATGGTCGGAAATGAGACAACCAGTAGCCTTAGGACACATTTTGTGGTCATTTTGTATTATTATGATATTATTTTATTATCTATAACTACCTGATTACTCATTAATCAAGATAATTAAAGATAATTACCGTCGTTACTATTCATAATGTACAAAAATAAAAGAGTCTTAATTACATAATTTGGACCTTATGATTACAAATATTTAATCCATTTTAACAAATTCCAAACACATAAATTTCAAAAATTAATTTAAAAATAATTCTCGTTGTCAAAACAAATAGCGGGTTTTTTAGAAACAATATTTATGAAAGGTTTTGCACTTGTTTATGCCCAATTAAAAAGTGAAATTAATCCCAATGACCATAATTGGATTAAATGGTAAAAATATATTCTAATTACACTTTCAAAAAAATTAAAAAGCTAATATAAACATATAATTAAATTATATGAAAAAGCAGTTTTGATGTAAACTGCAGTATTTTTCACTATTCATTGAAAAATGAACATTGTCAGAAAAACACCAAAAATTAACCCAATGTAAATTCCAATGTCCCAATAATAAATAATATGTTTCTTTTGAAAAATAGATCTTATAAAATTGTCAAAAGTTTGATTTAAAAATGGTTTTTCATCAAAAGGTAGTAAAACAATCTTTTAAAAATACTAATGTATTCAATGATTAAGATTGGATTCATTTGTATTTTAAGACTCTAAAATTTATTGTATAAAAGTAAAAACATTTAAAAAACATATATAATAATTTTGTAGTTATTTCTATTCATTCCCACCATCACAACAGTTAGGTGTTAACTACCATTTAAAATAATATTATTTTATTATTAGAGTGCAACGTAAGATTCCCAAAAAACTCGTTATTGCGTGTTGGGTACACCATCGAGCATAGCGTCCCATTTAAAGTTATATTAATATTTTATTCACAAATATGGATATAAATATGTCATATTCTTTATTTTCCTGGGGTGTTACATCCTTCCCCCCTTTTGGGAAATGCATCCTCACAATTTTAAAATTGAGCTTGGAAACATCCTTGAAAGTCCCACATCGGAACAAGAGTTGGTAAAACAATCACTTTAAAATAAAGTAAGATAAGTACAGAGGTCACCCGAGTTAACCCATACATGGATTCCATGTAGAAAAACATGGACATGGAGGAGAAAACATAGGGTCATGTTCTGATGGAGAGTGATAGAAAACATGTTTAAGAGAAAGTTAACCACAAGAAAATCACAAACTTGTGATGGGTTAAACGGTATTCGATTCCCTAGCAGGAAAAGTTAATAGAAAACATTTTTTTAAGTTACTTTTTATTGAGGAATTTATTCACAAGGAAACATAATCACTTATCATTTTTACTTTCAACTTTTATTAGATTCCTTACACAAACTCATATTTTCTCCAAAAGACGAGTATTTAGGAAGAATTGTTCACATTAAGAGTACTCTAATAAACTTCTAGAGAATCACCTAATCCACAAAAGAGAACTATATACTTCCCATGCCTTTAGACATTAACCAAAACCAAAACCAAAAATGTTAGTACAAGATCAGATAATCCAGAAAAGGATAACCCTTTATAAAAAAGAAAATCTATGCTTAATCTTCAAAATTTATCCAACAAAACCCAAAGTTCAATGAGGACCATTCGATAAACAATTTGTCCATAAAATTCTTCAAAGTAACCCAAACTAATATTGAAACCCAAATATTTGAAGTATTTAGTCGCATAGTCTTCCAAGGTAAAAATTAACACTTATCTCCAAATAACATCAATTACTCTTAAAGTATCGTATTGAAAAGTAATTAACCTAATCACATACCCTCCATGATAGGTTAATCATTTCCATAGATAACACAAAATAAACTTGCTCTTGATTCCTAAAATCATCTAACTAAAAAGAATTAGTCAAACTAACCAGGGACTTCACGTAGTCCAGTGGTAGGCGATAAATACCAGTCGCACTTTGGTTGTGGTTTCGATTCCCGCAGCTTTGTCTGACACGACGGGTTGTCACACGGTCTGCATGTTGTCCTTTTTCCAAACTATATAATTTTAAAACATTCCCCAAAACGAGATAAAATCTTCAAATATGATCATATCATATTTTAACCTCAAGTTTATCTCATGCCTTTAATTTTCCATCATAACATATAATAACCCATAATTACCTCAAAATTAAGGATCATATAAACCCTAATGGTTACCTTTATAATTATTACATGAACTTCCACATCGATTGGTCATCTCGTACATGATGCATTACAGAACATACCAAGGTTCAAGTGGATGATCATGACTCCTTGATAGTTGGTTTAGAACAACCACGAGTTTCCTCATTGAATACCCCATTTCATCTAGTCTCTTAATCAGAGAACAACCACAGTTTCCTTCAAACCTTTTGTCTCTTTGGTTCCTGCTAGATCCATCCATTCACTAAAACAGAAATGTCAGTTTGAGTATATCAAAAAAACCATCATGTACTAACGAGGAAGATAACCACTAAGATATACTTACTTATTCACTTTATCTTAAACTATGACTCTTTCTGAAATCCTAATCATTATGGTAATGTCACTTATGCTTAAAGAATACCCTAACCTCTAAAGTTATCTAAACCAACCTTTGATACCAACTACAAGGCCCCAGCCTTAATCCTTACTTAATATTGAGTTATTACAAGATTACACATTGAGGATCTTTTCAGGTTTATAGTTTTAGAGAATTAGATCATAAAACATGCATTACATTCCACATTTAAACAAAGTGGTTACATATAGATAGTATTTATTTTTTCCCATCAATGGAAACATATTTAAAAATAAATCATGGATTCTTTCTTGACACTTCCTTGACACTATCATCATATCATGTACCTTTCCCTTGACCTGTGAAAAACATTTCAAAAAAAACTTTTAATGAGCATAAAAATCTCAGTAAGGGTTATAAAAAATATGGAAAGGAAACATGAGTTCATATATACAAAAGAATGAAATCGTACTTTACCCATAAAACATAGGAACTTTAACATACCTCATAAAATCATGAATAAATCATAGAAATCATAAGACATAAAAGGTAACATGAGGCATTCATAACATTATTACGTAGGGATTAACCCTCTTGGTTACGTTTGGAATACCAATCATAGTATATTCCCTAAATCTCTTCAGATAAACCTTAATGTTTCACTCCTTCGCGTTACCCAATGCATTGGAGAGCTATATCGGGCTGACCCACCCTTAGTTTATCACGGAACCACCCGTCTTCATAATAATTCCCAAGAACCATAACATAATCATAGCACATAACTTAAGAATAAAGGAAATATAACAGTCCCACATTGAAATAACAATATAACATTTTAAGATATTTAAATAATGAACCCATTCTAAAAAACCATTTTCAAAATCATTTAAAACATTTAATAAAGAGATCTTTGAATCAAAGTGCCCCATACCACTTTGAAGCTTTTAACATTTTAAAACATTAATATCAATATAAATAAATCCTTAAAACAATTTTGAAAACACGGATATTAATGATAAATATTTATAAGGATAAATCATTAAAACATTTAAAATGATATTTTAGTTAAAGGGTTTTTAACAAAATGAGAGACACTTGAATACAATAATTGAGGAAAAACATTTAATCAGAACATTGTAATATCATGAGAATAAAGGAATTCATGATATAATATTTCAAAGGACAGTATATACCCTATATAAGAGTGAATTGGTGCATAAAAACAATGAAGTATCAATAGAAATGTAAAATGAGATGAAATCCCCTGTAAAGAAGGTACCCTTAAATTAAGGATAAATCAATCTCATAATTATGTGTGACAAATATAAATACACCCAATATAAGTGGATATTAAGTGTAAAACAATCAAATGTCATTCACACATATTCAAAGGAGGACATATTCAATAACTACATGTTGAACCCAAAGATATCGAAATTGGGTTAAGAAGTTCCCTTGGTAAAATTCGACAGCCAAACGACATCACTTTAAAATTCAGAAAATGAGTTGATGAGAGATAAAAAGGGTATCTCATAACTTGGACATAAAATGTAGATCAATAAGGATATATAAGAACATATCCAAACATTACAATATGTAAATTAAAAGACCCAACAAAATAAGTCTTTTAAAAAGTGGAGGGTGAAAGGTTCCCTTACCGACTTGGGTATCTTTCGAAACATACACCCAATGAAAGAAAGACAATACATTATTGATGTAAATAATCATAAAGGAAATTATATTACAAAAAGAGTAGAATAATGGGAAGTAAATACACCACTCAAAGGAAATTGTGGCAAATGTAGCATAAATCTCACGGGAATATAAGTAAGATGAAAAATCCCTTACGAAAACTCGGTTGCCTAACAACGCCACTTAAAACTTCCAAAAATGGATTTATGAGATCAAATAGGATATATCATAATATGACCATAAGAATTACAGTATTAGGAATATAAAACAATATCCCCAAGCCTACGAAAGATGATCTTAAATTAAATGACATAAAAGAGAGTACTTAAAAATAAAGAGAGAGGTTAGATCCCTTACGAAAATTCGGCAGCCTAACGACGCCACTCAAAACTTCCAAAATGGATTAATGAGAGAGAATAGGGTCTCTCATCATATGAACATATAAATTACAGTAATATTAATATAAAATAACATCCCAAACACAAGAAATATGAGATTAAAAGGAATGACATAAAAGAGTGTACTTTAAAAGAAAGGGAGGAGTAGGATTCCTTACCTCAAGTATGACTTGTCTTGTTCATTTCTTTATATTCCTGAATAATAAACTTTGGTCAATTTATAATTTCCTAATGACCTCCTTTATATATTATTATTAATTTCATATCACATATTATAATGTGATAATAATTGTTTAATAATGTTAGTTCATATCAGACGTTTTTGCCGATGTTTGGTACATGAGTCAAAAATGAACTTGTTTGAAAAACGATTGCCCATGTAGTTATAAGTAAATAATTTCCAGAATAGTATTAATGATTAAAATATCATATATATCCAGTAAATATTCATTTTATACTATTCCATATCATTTGGAGATAAAAAAACTAAAAGCACCGTTCATGGAGATTGTAGGTCGTACGTACACATGAACGCTACATTCATTTTTTTCTTTGTCACATTAATGGAATTAAAAATAAATGATATATATATTTAAATTATAATTCCAGTATAATATATATGTTATATAGGTCACATATGTTCATTAATTTCATACTTTATACATTCCATTTATTGCATGTACGAGTCACATCACTTGAGGTGGCGGTAGTCCACACTTCCTCATATGAAATTATCGCATTTACACAACATGAAAAGAATAAAGGTATCTTTTAAATTTAAAATACAGAAGCATATAGTAAACATAAATACCATATATATCATATATAAAATACAGTTACATCATAATGTCCACCTTTAAAGGTGTTAAAGGAATATTGAACAATCATCGTTTCGTTAGGCAGAAAATCGCCAACCACAGAAACAATATGTTCTTTAACCATTAGATGTAGGTGTGAGTAATTGTAGCTCGAATCATTCTTATAAAAACATCCTAGTATATGGAAGATACTGGTTTTGTTACAAAAGAAATGAATAAAAAGAGTTTAGGTCTTGGAGAAGAAAAATAAAACAAAAGGACTCAAGTGAAGACATTACCTTAAAATCGGGTAACTCCCTTTGGTTTGAGCTCAAAGGCTTCCTTGGGAAGGCTTCTGCCCAAAGTGAGGCCTCAAGGAGTTATAGAGGGATGTGGAGAGACAAAATGGGTAGGGGTTGGCCGAGACAAAGGCTTTGGAAGTGTGGGTATGGAGGTAGTGGTGGGGTCCTTTTATAAGAGGAGAGGAGGGGAACTCTTGGAAAGTAAAGAAATTTTACTTTATTTTAGAATGAGTTTCGGATTTTAAGGGTCCCTAATTTATTTTTTTCGAGGATAAGGTGATAAGGGTTCGAACTCCACCAATCCCATATGTTTTGGACATGTGTAGGTCTTATATTTTACATTATCTTTTCATTTTAATTAAAACGTTAAATACTGAGGTCATCACTCCATCATCATGATGTCATAAATAATTTAATTTATTTAATGTATAAAAATTATAAAATAAATACTATGATTTAGGAAATATTTTTAGCTTTCTAATTAATATTTATAGTCCAAACGATCATTTATGTAGACAAAATTTAAAATATTTTACTTAGGTGATACATTCTTTGTTACATTTAACATTCTTTAAAAAATAAAAAGATAAAAAGCCACTTTCTCACAAAATTGATTCCATGGGGCCCCCAAGTTTGGCAGAAGGAATTCCATGGTAGGCCATGAGACAACCAGTATCCTTAGGACACATGTTGTGGTCATTTTCTATTATTATGATATTATTTTATTATCTTTAACTACCTGATTACTCATTAATCAAGATAACTAAAGATAATTACCGTCGTTACTATTCATAATGTACAAAAATAAAAGAGTCTTAATTACATAATTTGGACCTTCTGATTCCAAATATGTAATCCATTTTACCAAATTCCAAACACATAAATTGCCAAAATTAATTTAAAAATAATTTCCGTTGTCAAAACAAATAGCGGGTTTTTTAGAAACAATATTTATAAATGGTTTTGCACTTGTTTATGCCCAATTAAAAAGTGAAATTAATCCCAATGACCATAATTGGATTAAATGGTAAAAATATATTCTAATTACACTTTAAAACAAAGTAAAAATATAGTATAACCATATAATTAAATTATATGAAAAAGCAGTTTTGATGTAAAATGCAGTATTTTTCACTATTCATTGAAAAATGAACATTGTCAGAAAAATACCAAATATTAACCCAATGTAAATTTCAATGTCCCAATCATAAATAATATGTTTATTTTGAAAAATATAGCTTATAAAATTGTCAAAATTTTTATTTAAAAATGGTTTTCCATCAAAAGGTAGTAAAACAATCTTTTAAAAAATACTAGTGTATTCAATGCTTAAGATTGGATTCATTTGTATTTTAAGCCTCTAAAATTTATTGGATAAAAGTAAAAACATATAAAAAACATATATAATCATTTTTTAGTTATTTCTATTCATTCCCGCCATCACAACAGCTAGGCGTTAACTACCATTTAAAATAATATTATTTTATTATTAGAGTGCAATGTAAGATTCCCAAGAAACTCGTTGTTGGGTGTTGGGTACACCATCGAGCATATAGTCTCCTTTAAAGTTATATTAATATTTTATTCACAAATATGGATATAAAAATGTCATATTCTTTATTTACCTGGGGTGTTACATTTTATCTCTCATCAACTCATTTTCTGAAGTTTGAAGTGACGTCGTTAGGCTATCGATTTTTTGCAAGGGAACTTCTTAACCCAATTTCTATTCTTTTGGTTAATCTCCTATTTTCAAATTATATCATGATATTATTATGAACTATCATGTATTTATACTTTCTTTATGTGTACATATATTTTATACACATAATAGATCTATTTTATTTAAAAATGATCTTTGTATGAGACTTTGTCTCAATCTCCTTTCATTGAGGCATATTATGTTTTATACACAACTTTCTTTTATACGGTGTATAAAACCCGTTTACTTTTATGTTTATTCAAAAGGAATCTTTTTATACGAAGTATTTACTAAACGAAAAAAGGGAATGTTTTTTTTGTCGTACGTATGCGGCGACAACGACTTCTCTACCGCCGTGACCATTATTTGAGTTTCAACTTCCTCTACAAGCCATAACTTTTTTTGAATGAAAAATAAATACCATGTTTTAATTTTCTTTTATTTTGGTATTTAAAATGTTTCTCATAATGTTTTTATATCAATGTGTTGTGTTGATATGTTGTGATTGAAAGGTGGAAATGTTATGTTTCCTTTATGTATGTTTTATGTGATACGATTATGTTATGGTTCTTGGGCATTGTTATGAAGACGGGTGGTTCCGTGATAAATTAAGGGCAGGTGAGCCCGATATAGCTCTCCAATGCATTGGGTAATGCGAAGGAGTTAAATGTTAAGGTTTCTCCGAAGAGATTTAGGGAATATACTGTGATGGGTATTCCAAACGTAACCAAGAGGGTTAATCCCTAGGTAAGAATGTTATGAATGCCACAAGTTGCCTTTTTTGTCTTATTATTTCTATTATTTATTCATTATTTGATGAGGTATGTGATTATGTTTTATCAGTAATGTATGATTCCATGCATAGACTAATGTTTTCATTTCGTACTTTTATATCCCTTACTGATCTTTTTATGCTCATCCCAATTTTTTGAAATTTTTTTCACAGGTCAAGGGAAAGGTACATGATGTGATGATAGTGTCAAGGAAGTGTCAATAATGAATCCATGTTTTATTTTAAATATTTTTCCATAGATGGTAAAAATGAGTACTATCTTTTTTGCAACCACTTTGTTTAAATGTGGAATGTAATGCATGTTTTATGATCTAATTCTCTAAAGCTCTAAACCTTAAAAGATCCTCAATGTGAATTATTCATTTAATTCAATAATAAGTAATGTTTAAAACCAGGTCCTTATATTAATAACCCAGAAGAAAGAATGTCGGTTATTTACTCAATAGTGACTTGGTGCACAAAATGTGGTCTTACTACACATCATGAAAGACACTCCCTATGGATATGTGTTTTTCATACCAATTTTCTTATGAACCATTATGAAGGATTTAAAAATATTTTATGAAGATAACATCATTATAAAATTACATTGAATTAGAATGAATTCATAAAAATATACATAGGTTGAACTGAAATTATTATATGCTAAAAAAGATCAAAGGTTTTATCAGAGAATAAATCTTATGATTGAGTTTTTTTTTCAAATTTAATATATTTTCCAATCCATTTTGGTTTTAGTTTTTTGTAATATTATCAAAAAACGAATATTAAGTCGTACATATCTAGAAACCCTTATGTATTATATGAAAATAGGGGAGTATACTCATTTCATTAAATATTTTTATGTCATTAAAAATTTATTCTCTTAGTATTTCCAAATGTTGTGAGGATAATATCTTAATAGAAATTAAATCATGATGATTTTATTTATTTTCACTAATGTGTGATATTTCAGGGTATTAAAAAATTTGTTAAGGATTATATGAAAATTCTATGTATTTTTCTTATATACTTTTATTTTAATGGTTTCTAAACAATTATTAAATAGTATTAGTATCCTGAAGAGTGATATAAAATTGTGGTCATATTTTTAATGGAAAATTTTATGAAACACGTGGTTGAGGATTTATAACTCTAATGTTTAACATATTAATGATTTTTTAGAAATAGTGTGTTGTCTGATTTTGTAATACGTAAGTAATATAATATTTGTGAGATTTGGATTGATAATTGATTCCAGGTGTTATTGTGGTTAATCAAATTTTTAGATTTTGATATATATAGGAAAATATAGGATTTTATAAACTATCAGTTAATACCATTTGTGTATTGAAGATAGAATTTATTTTTGGAAGAATATATAATTTATTTATATGGTTTTACACCTTGAAGATTTAGTTTATTTTCGTAATGAAATATTATTTAGAATATATAATTAGGACATGTCTATTCTTGGAAATATGATTGTATAATTTTTTTTTAAAAAATATATTTAACTTTATGTATCTGAATATTGCGAGAAATACACAATATTAGATTTTACAATTCAATTAATAATGTCCTTATCAATCTTCATCAGTAATCACCAATGGGAATTGCAAGGATAAAATTTATTTAACGGGATATAATGTAATGATCAGAGATTTGGGATCTTTAAAATATATTCTTTGTTTTATAAATTTAGTTACATGCTACCCACTATGCAATTAACCCAAAATATACTAGAATAAAACTTTTAATAATTCTATCATAATCAATTAGATGGTTTACCATTAAAAGTTAATAAATTTTAAAGACAAATAATATATATGGGTTAGTATTGAAAAGGTCATTTCAAGTAAAATGAATTTTATCTATATTATTTATTTTAAAATAAATATATTTGAAAACTCTATAAATTTTAATTTCAAAAATAAATTTCTTTTATAATTGCATAAAAAATTAATTTTTGATGCATATTTTATTTTCATTAAATAGGTTTATTTTCAGTTAAAATATAGTTTTTATGAAAATAATAATTTATATTATTCTACAATTTTTAAGGTGTATTAATAATGATTAAAAAACATTTTAAGAGATAAAATATTTTTTGAAATTATAAAATTATATGCGAATGATATACATGATGTTTTTCACAAGTTATTCATGTGAATTAATTGAAAAAATATTTCTTCACAAGTTGTTGGATGAACGTGGTGTGGGAATCCTTGTTAATAAGATTTATTTTACATATTAATGTTCAATATTTGAGTGATGTCCTAAAGTTTTATTCTAAATATTATTACTATGTTATGCACTCAAAGGTATTTGAATACAATCACTTTTTTTACACTTATACGGCTTCTAAGCTCACCCCTTCCTCATGTTTCAATTCCCCAATTTATGAAGATAAGAAATGTATTTAACATATTAAACAGTATTTTCTGTGGATACTTTTTAAAATATGTTGATGAATAATTAGGGTTTAAGAAGTTACTCTCATAGGGAAAAAACTACATTACTAAAAGGGAATGAGTTCTAATAATTTATGTTTTGTCATAATTTTATAAAAATATAACCTGAAATGTTTATGGGAATATATTTGAATAAAATTTCTTCTTTATGTCAGGTAATTATGAGAACATTTGGTATCAACTATCATAATTGGATTCAAATATTGTTTTAGATAGATTTTTAGTTTAAGATATTATCATTTGAGGATAATTTATGCATTATAAATTTAATAAAATATTTATGTGCTATAGTTGATCATAATTTCAAAGTTGTAGATAATGTTTTAGGATTTTTGAGGTAATATATAATATTATGGTGATTTTAATAATAAGTGTTTAGTGAAACCCATAGGGATAGTTAAATAAGATAACTATACGAATAGGATAATATCCAAATAAATTTGTTAGGTTGAAATTAAGTAGTTATCCAAGAAATGGAATCTCAATTTGGATATTGGCATGTGGATGGGGTACTAACTCTGACACACCTAGGGGTAATAACACAAATGAGTGTGTGTTGGGAATAAACTCAACTATGAAATAGTTAATGACAGAGTCCCTACTGTACACCAAGCTAGACACTCTAGGAGGATATACATTAGTTAATTAAAATGTTCTTTATAAAACATTATGAATGATTTTAACATGTTTGGTGATGAGAACATAAGATGAAAATGAAAATGGAACTCCCAAGATTTAATTAAGTGTTTAATTGATTTAAAAAGATGATTTATATGTGAAAAAAAGGTATCGTTGGAGGATGACAATTTTTATTGAGAATTTCATACATATAATTTGGATATTTTCATAACTATTTTAGTTTTCCTTTTGGATTAAAAAGTACCAAAAAATGATGTTGAAGGAGGTACTTATCTAGAAACCCCTATGTCTTATATGTAAAATAGTGAGAATACTTAAATGATGAAATCATATTATATGATTGGAAATTTAGTCTCTCAGTTTAACCTAATGTAGTCAGGGTAATATCATTATATAAATTAAATCTTCATCATTTTTTTTTACATTCAATAGTTATTGTTATTTTAGTGTATTTAAAAATTTAATAAGTATTATAAGAAACAAATTTGGAATATCCATCAATTTTTTTAGGTAAAATGTTTTTAAAAATTCACTAAATTGAATTGGTACCATGATGAGTGATTTAATGTCCAGATCATATTATTGGAGATGATTATTGAAAAACACGTAGTTGATGATTGAAATATATTAGTTTTAATATGTGCATGATTTTAAAATAATAAATTCTTGAGTGATTTTGGAAGAAGTAAGTAATATACTATTTTAATCAAGGGATTGATAGTCGGTTCATGATATTTTTTTGGTTAATCAAATTTTTCGATTATATTATATATAGTATAGTATGCGAATTATTTAATATTTCTTAATTCCATTTTATGATTGAAGATATAATATATTTTTTGATGAAAATATAATGTTTCAATGATACTCTTCCAGGAAGAAGTAGTTAATATATTGAGAGGAATTTTATTTTGAATATATGATTTGAACATATATGTACAACAGAATGTAATTATATAATGTTGATTTAGGGAAATGTATGTGCCCTGAAGTGCCTTGATATAGTTATCTAAATTAGTAAATTGAAGTTATATCTTTTTTGATAATGTACATAGCTATTTTAATTTGTAATGAAAATTTGTAAATGTGATGAAACAATTTATTTAGGGAGTAGAATTTAACTAATTGTGATTTAAGATCCTTTAAATTATATTTTGTGATAAATTAGTGATTTTACATGATACACCCAACATAAATGGACCAAAAATTATTATAATAACATTACTAATAAATATGTAATAAAAAATAAGATGGTAAACAACTAAAAATTATTACCTTTTTAAGATAAATAACTAATATGAGTTAATACTGAAAAATTTTATATTGATAAAAATTCATTTTCATTATATAATTTATTTTTTAAGAAACCAAATGTAAAAATTTATAAATTATCATTTAATAACATAAAATTAATTTTTTTATTCCCCACACAAAATTTACATTGTATAAATTTATGAGTTTTATTTCTAAAAATCATTAATTTTTGTTGAAAAATACATTTTATTACCAAAATTATAGTTTTTATGATTTTAAATTTAAGTAAGATAATGATACATGATAAAAAAATAACTAAATAAATATTTATATAATGAATAATAATACACATTTTAATAAATTATTTTGAATTACAAATATTATGTCTAAAATTTTTGGAACCCAATTAAAAATGTTAGTTTAATATAATTTTTTTGTCTTTTCATTGAATCTAGTATTTTCAAGTAGAGATTCAGTTTTGGATAATATTGAAATACACCATCCTATTACTTTATAATAATTATCCTTTTTATTTAAAAAAATCGGTATATTTTATTGTCTAATCCTATACATAAATTTTTATACCTAAAAAAATTTCTTAAAAACTACTTTAACCCATTAGATAATTTTTTAAGGAGATCATTTGAGACCCTTAAAATTGTTATTTGGTAAAATGATTAAATATTTTAAAATCATAATCTTAAAATTTGAAAAAATATTTGATTTAATTTTTTTTCATTAAGATTAATTACCATGGATAAAAGTTATTTACCTAGGTAAAAATAAATTATGGTAAAAGTGAAAATGTCAAATGAAAAAGCCCTAAAGCAGTCAAGGTTTTCCCCAAAATGAGTTAATGAGCTGTGTTTTGACCCAAAATCACTTTATCCTCCCAATTTCTCTATGTTGTGGACATTTACCCCTGAATGGTAACATTATATTTTTTAAAATCTATGGTTTACTTCCAAAACTAGCCTCATAATCACTTATAAATGAAAACACTTCCACCACTTCCAGAATAAACTACCCGTAAAATTTTTTCTTGAGACTTTGACTCTATTATTATCCTCGAGTCCTATCCAACATACGAAATCTTATAGTCACTATTAGAATTCAAATGTACTACATTTCAAGGGATAATTCCTTATGAAAATTCAACCCATTAATGAGAGTATCCACTTCTTTTTAGTGTTTTCTTCTGGGTTATTACCATTCCTACATTCGATAACATTATTAATATTTTTAAATTATAAATATTTGTATAATTATTTTTCAAAATTATAATTTTTATAAAATAATATAAAAGACTTTTCATCTATTAAGAAAACAAGATAACATTAGTAGTGTGTACGTGCAAATTACTACCTCTTTGAAGCGACATTGTCTATTTTTCATCACTACCATATCAATGATTCTATAAAATATAACTTATTTAAATAATTTTGTTTTATATGTAAAAAAATAAATTTTAAAATAGATATTTTTCGTGTATAATTATTCAATCTTTTTATTGAGAAATGGGATCGTTAATCATCTATATTGCGAACTACCACCTTAATGAATTAATAATTTCTTTTATCATTACCACCGACCATGGATAGTTCTTAGACTGGATTTACTAAGGATAAATGAATATTATTAAATTTCTATTATTCTTAGTATTAGAGAAAATAATTATCTAAATGCATTTCCATATTCAATAAAATAATATAAAATTATACTATTTGGGTCTATATTACCACGTATCATGAACGGTGCTATAATGTTTATGTAATGAATAATTAAAGATTGTTATATGAACACAATATCATTTAATAATAAATAATTAAATATGTACTAATGATTCTACAAAGTTTCTTTGATATTTTAAATATTTATCAATGTATCACCTTTAAAACGTTAAACACATCAAAACCAATACACCATGTTTTCTATTTTTCCAAATTAGATACATTTATTTCACTTAAATAAAGGAACACATAAATAGTAATTAGAAAGAAGTGAATATTATATCTTTAAGATTTAGTTAACTGGGAACTTCAAACTACCCAGTAAGAATAGACTGTATTATCATGATAATCGAATGATAAAAAAACGAATGTTCTAAATTTTATTATGTTAAAATACAATAAATAAGCAATATTTTTTAATTAATTATTATAAATAATGTTTATATAGGGAAATACACTTGAATCAGGTCTTAAATTTATTAAATAATTTTGTATTGTTCATTATATAATAGGTTATAACAATGTCGAGCTAGAAGAATCTTAATTAATGGGCTTATATTCTCAAATTATTATATTTGTTATATGTTTAGAACAATAAAGTTAATTTATTTTATTAGTTTAAATTATTCCAATTATAGATCTTGAATCATTAAATACCCATTATTCATTTTAATTGAAGTTCAATTTAAATTCACCCTTCTTTAAAATATTTTGAGTTGAATGCTTCATAAATTTTATTGTTTCGAGGACCCATTTTAAAATCCTTGAGACATATTTGATATTTCACAATATAATTTATTTTAAATAGAATATTAAGTACCTTATTACAGAAATTTTTATTGAATATATTCCATTTTAGGATATTTTAATTTCAATTTATTGGTAACCTTCTTATTTTTATGTTACCATTGTTATAACAGTTTTTGGAAACTCAATTCTCATTCATTGTGTTATGATTGTCCTTTTTAAACTTATTAGATATATTTGGGATAAAGTTTTCTCTTGGATTATATTACTCTATAATTATCGTTATTTACGACATTCACATTTCTCTCACATAACCCATTTCTAATTTTCATTTTTTCTATTAAGTATGACATATTTAAGGAATTTCTTTAACTAAAATTTCCTTTCATAGAGTTAAAATATTCATCCTTTAATCATTTTCAAAGAAAATATTTATTTACCCATGTGACCAATATATTTACCTTTTACAAATATAAAACCTAATTTGTAGTTTCTATTCAAAAAATGGGTTTTCAAATAAATGTATTTTATAATATTCAAACGTTTTTCCATCAATTCAAAATAAAATGTTTTATTTTTTAGTAAATTTTTTTTAGAAAATATATTCATTTTAAGGGATATTTTTTTACTATATTTATTATATTTATTTTAAAATTATTTTCTTTCCCTTAAATTTTTTTAAGTAATTTATACATTATCTTTAATAACAATGTTTTAATTTGTTTAGTGAAAAATATTTAATTTCTACTTTTATTTACACTCTCTGGATTATATTTTCTGATGTGATGGTTTAATCAACCTTTATATAATATTATGATATGAATCCTCTTGTAAAATGTTAATTTTTTTACTATGATTTATTATGTGATTTTTTTGTGATTTTTTTATAGTAGTTTAAAACCCCATTATTTTTTCATGAGTTTATTTTGATATGATGAATCATTGATTTCCTGTGGCCCACATATATATGAATGATTAATTATAGGGACACATATTCCGTTACAATGAATAGGTAATGCTTTTATATAACATGATATGATGAAACAACATGTGAATAAGATATCATAAGCATTGTTAATGTGATTTATTGTGTGAATGAGATGTGAGAAGCTTTGTATACAATTTTTTTGTTTGAATGAGATGAAATATGACTTTTTCAAAATCTTGTTGTGTGAATGTGATGAAGGAATATTTTTATATAATATTTTTGTGAATGATACTTGGGACGCTTAGTTCTCAAGTTAAGTTTTTATTGTAATTTGGTATGTTTTTTAATAATATTTTTTTTCTTATTTCCATTTTATATTTGAAATATTTTCCAAATTTTTATGATTATTTTTATTAATATGTTATTCTAACATGAAAAATGACTATTATATGATGCTTGAAAACTATTTTCATTCATATAATTTGTTATGAAAAGTATTGTTCCATTAATTGTTATATATGATTTGTTGGTTATAACATTTTTCATTATACCAATATTCTCATCTTATTGTCTCTTATTATATTTTATTGTTAATGATTTTATTTACCCTTACAGATCATCTAATCTTATATCTTCATTGTGATTCCTTTCATGGGGATATGAATATCAGAGGATTAATTAGTATCAAGAATATTTTATTATTTGTATAATTTTTTAGTGATGTTTGAGAATCATTATAGATTAATAAATTTATATCATTGTGGAAAAATCCCATTAGTTAAAAGGGATTGAGTATTATTTGTTAATGTTTGTTCTTAACTCTATAAAAACAAAAATCTAAAAGGAGTTTGTAATGTGATGTAATGAAATATTTTATTTAATTCATGAAATTATGAGATAATTTGTTCTTATCTATCATAGATGGTATCATAGTAGTGTTTATAAAACATTAGTGACTAAGATGTTATTATTTAAGGTAATTTTGGTTCTAGAAATTTTATCAAGGATTGATATTTATGGTTAATAATAATTTCAGTTTTATAGATAACCCATTAGGTTCATTGATGTAATATTTAATATTTTGGGGATCAATAAAAGTTAAATATTGTGGCAAACTGATTGATATGTATAATGGAGAAGTATTTTTATTGGTTAACTTAAAAGAATATGTGTGATGTAGAGATTATTTGATTTCCCTAGATATTACATCCTCATCAAATTACTGGATAGTTGATATGGTTTTGATCGTGATTTACTTATGCATAATAAACTAGAAGAGGGGTTATTGGATATTATCTCAATTATGAAATATTTTTTTGGAAAAAGTGGCATTACTACACACAAGTTTGGAAACTCCTAGTAAATCTGATTTGGTTAATTCACATTTTTCTTGTGAACCATTATGAAAAAATTTAACATATATTACGATGATAACCTAATAATAAAATTATCATGGAACACCATGCACTGAATTATTTGATTTATAGGTCGATCTAAAATTATCATATGTGAAGAAAATTCTATGCTTTTATTTGAGAATACATCATTCAATTGAGGGATTCTTAATCAAGTTTTTCATATTTTCATAACAATTTTGGTCATTGTTTTTTCTTGAAACAAGATCAATAAAATGAAGTTGAATGAGGTAAATATCTTGAAACCCATATTTATTATATGAAAATATGGGATACAATTATATTATTTAATCTAATTATATGATTGAAAAATTTTCCTCTCATTTTTTCCAAAGGTGGTGAGAATAGTATGTTAATAAAAATAATATCATGTTTCTTTTAGATATTTTAACTAATTAGTAATATGTTGGTGTATTAATAAAGATATTATAATTTATATGAATCTTTAATGGATTCTTGTTTAGTAGTTATATATTAAATGTTAATTAGAATTTATTAAATCATATTGGTACCATTAAGGGGTTTTTGAGGTCAAGATCATTGTTTAATAAAATTATTGAAAAAAATATTAGTAAGGATGGATACATATGAGGTTTAATATATTATTGATGTTTAACTTATAATGTGTTGATTGATTTGGATGAAGTATTTAAGATAGTATTTTTATTCTTGGTAATGATAATTTTTTCATGATATTTTTGTTGTTAATTTCATTTGGGGATTATGGTATATATAAGCCAAAATTTTATTTTACAGACTATTTGTTAATACTATTTGAAGATTAATGATATAATTTATTTTTTGAAGAATAAATTTAGTATAGTTTTATGGTTTTGATATGTATATTATTTTCTCAAAACAATGTTCTTTATAATAAATAATTAGGACATGTATATACATGGGAATACGATTGCATAATATTGTATGATTAAAATATATGTATATAGAATTTGGTTAATAAAGTAAGTTAGATTCCTCATTAGATGTTATATTTTGATTGATAATGTATGTAGATATATTAATTAGTATTCAATAATTAGAATTGAAAGGACGTAATTTATTTAAGGGGATAGAATGTAACAACCCAAAATTTGAGATACATTTAAATATATTCAATGTTTTATAACATGTGTTACATGATACACCCAAGGTAAATAAAACAAATCATAATAAAACAATAGAATTAATAAATATATAATAATAACTACGATTCTAAAGCATTAAAATGTATTTCCATTGAAAGATAAATAATTAATATGAATTAATATTAAAAAATGTTTTTTTCTCTATAAGTCATTGTCATTATATTATTTTTTATTAAAAAAGTTAGATTAAAAAAATTATAAAATATAAATTTGAAATAATAAAATTACATTTGGAATCTTTTACACCAATATTAATTGTTTTTTAATTCATTAGTTTATTTCTCAAAATATTGATCTTTAGTCAAAAAATATATTTTTTAAAAAACTTTTAGTTTATAATTGTCCCCCAATTATGTAAGAGTATCCAAAAGGATTGAAATCCCTTTTTAATAATAAAATATATATTTTAAGAATAACATTATGAATTATAATATATTATTTAATCTCATAAATTCTATTTACAATATTTTTAGAACTAAATTAAAATGTCATTTCTGTAAAAAAAAGTTTTTAGACATTTCTTTAAATCATGTATTTTCAAGTTAATATTTGGTTTACAGTTTCATTGAGAGACAAATAATTTTTTTATTATAAACCATTTAATGTCAATAAATATCAGTTTATATAATAATATTATCTTTCACAAGAATTTTTAAACATAAAATGAGTTTTTTCTGAAAAACTATTTTTACCCATTATATAATTAAATTTTACAAATAACATATCAAACACATAAAATTTTTATTTAGTAAAATTATTTAAAAAGTTGTAACCAAAATATTAAAATTATTAAGAAGATTCAATTTTAAATTTATTTTTAAAATTGAATTACTAGGGGTGAAAATTAATTGTTGTGGAAAAAAGAAAATTAGGGTAAAAATTTAAAAGTTGTATAAAAAATATAAAAAACACTCAACAATGTCTCAGAAAAAGAGTTGTTTATGGGATTTTTACCCATAATAATTATCCCATACACTTTTTTCTATAGTTTTTCATTTACCCAAGAATAGTAACTTTATTTGTTTTTAAACGTATGGGATGGTTCCAAAACTAACATCCGCTTCATTTATAAATGAAAAAAATTCTAGAACATTAAGACTCCCCTTACCATATAATTAATATTTTAAAATCATTAAAATTTTTTATACTTTAAACCTCTACCACATCCAAAATCCTATGGTCACTATTAGTAAGATTAAGGTCTTCGTTTTAGAAAAAACATTCCTTGAAGAAACATAAGTCTTCCATGTGCGTATCCACACCTTAGTGTTTCTATAAAAAAAATATTATCGTAGACATATGTAAACCAATTAATATAATGTAATTAGTATCATTATTATAATTAAATTTCATTATATTAGTCATATAAAAAATATTCCATCCCTTTCTTCCCTAAGAATGTAAGTTAGCATAGATTTCGTATACCACAAATAGATATTGTTTGTTCTTCCTCATAATTTCTAAATGCTTGTAAAAATGATACATTTTTTGGATAAATATTTTTTCCATATTATAATGAAATTTATTAAATAATATTTTTCAAATAACATCATTTTTTCCAAACTTTATGAAATCGTACGGTTATTAGTGTATATGGAGGACTACCACTTCAAGGCACGGTGAATTGTTTTTCACAACCACCGAAATAGGACGGTTATTGTAATATATTTACCAATGATATAAGATAATTATTAGCTGTTTAATATTCTGAATATTTCATAATATCATTATCTAAAGAAATTCTCTTTCTCATGGAATCATTATTAAACATTTGTGTTTAGGTTCATTTTACCAAAACAATGAATGATGTTATTATTTTTATATCGTGAATTATTAATTATTTTTAAATAATGTAATGTCTTTGACACTCTTGGTCCCTTACATTTCCAAATTTCTAGTGTTTGAGGTATCCTAGGGACCACCAGTGACTCATTAAGGAGTTTTCCAAAAACTCAGTTACACCAAACGGTTCCACCACACGGTTCGACCAAATGGTTCCCCAAAAAGGTTCCACCAAACGGTTCCACAAAAATAGTGGCACTATGATGGTGGCACCATATTGGTCACACCATTATGGGTTCACCCATCACTTTCACACACAGAAATAATGGCACCGTTTACGGTGGCACAGTGTCTCTCCCCCCTTTTCCTTTTTTCCCAGTTTCTAAGTTTTTCTCGTTCCTCTCCTGTCACATATCTTTTGACATAAAAGTTTTTTAATTCATTTTTGAAATCTATTTAAAGCAGTAAAAGGGTTGTATTTGATGATGATTTTCTTGTACTCTTTTTTATTCGTTTATATGTTGGGACCTGTATGGGACAATTCCCACTGAAAATTGTGGCCATTTCTGGTCCTTTCTTATACACTAATGCACCTCTATTTTTCTAGATAATATTATGATTGAATTCCCGTAACATTGAAATAGTTTAATCACGTAAACCCATTTTATTTAATGGATTTTCAATGAATATGAATCTGTACATGATCACCCCGATTAACCAAATGGAAAGAAATAACTTGATAATTGCTGTGGTTAAATGTGAAAACTCCCTTGATCTATTATGCTAATAAGAACAGTTATTCTTATCGATGCTTGTGGGGTAATAGGGATAGGGATGAGATACCCTATTGCCCAGTTGTTTTATTGTGGGTCCATGGACATTTGGGTACACATGTTGGGGCTTGTTTTGGTTCTAGTACTTAGAAGGATCTCACAGATCACTTTTGTTGTTTTGACTTTACAATAAAACCTGGTGTCAATGCTTAAAAGCATTCTTGACTATGTTTCATTAATTATGGTTTTTAATTTTGGTTGTTCCTATTAGTTATCCAGTAGTAGGGAATTATTTTTAATTAAATCACTTGAACATGATAACAATAATGGGATCAATGGGTAGTGCCCAGGTAGTGGTTGTTGTGCATTTGTGCATGTATGAATAGTAATGAGGGTGTTTGTGTAAGGGATGGTTTCAGAACCCTTAGGATGGGGTGAGTGGTTGATTACCTATATGTAAATATTTAGTTTTTTTCTCATACAGACCCCACCCACGTTTATCACTTCGTTCTGAACACCCGCATTTCCTGGGGGTGTTTTTTCCAACACTTCTATGATTGGGTAGTTATTAGCTCTTTTTATGCTCCCTCTCCTAGGTATCAAAGACTCATTGGGTAGGTTTTGATGGTTGGAGGTCCATTATTTTCCATGATTATTCATGTAGGGTATGTTGTGGCAGTTGGACCAGGTGTGTGTGGGAATGTTTGTTTCCCATGTGTCTTTGGTATAAAGCCCAGGTGTCTTTGGACATGGTGGTAGTTATTATTGCCCAAGTGTGTGTGGGAATGGTTATGTGTGGTTGTGGGGGTCCATGTGTTTGTGGCTGGTATGCGTGGTTTTGGTGGCCCATGAGTTTTTTTTTCAGGCGGTAGTGGGACTACAGTGAAAAGACATGGAGGTCTGATGCGTACGATGTATTCAATAACGAGTGGGAATGTGCTATGGGGTAACAAAATATCAATGTTCTATTATTATTAATTTATCTAAATTGTGTTATTTGGGGTGTACTCTTTTTAAAGGATGGGTGGATATTTTTCCTTGGTAGGTGTTTTGGTTACCACTTCCATTTTCACTGGGAATTAGAATCCCACCCCACTTGTGTGAGAGAGCTTTTGGTTTTCCCTAATGATTATACCTGTATACTCACACTACGTATATAAAACTACTTTTAGGATTCTAAGAGGACATTGTGGACCGTGTAGGGCCGTATTAGCAAGAACATTGGGAAAATTTTATTTCTGTTTTCTTTTCTTTCGGAAATTCCATCATATTTTTCGTGTACCTTGTAGCACTTTATTTTTAACATGCATGTGAAAAAATAGGTTTTTCCTTTGCTTTTACTTTATGTGTTTGGTGTTGATTAATAGTTATCATCTTATATCATGATATTTTTCTATAAAAAAAATCAATTCATTCTATATTACGTGTTATTATATACCCTTGGTGCTAGTCAACACTCCTGGGCCTATTAAAGGTGGGACTTGGGGTCATTATATCCCCTTCAATTTGAATAAGGAAGGGTCTTACTGTTTGATGTCCCTTCACTCATTTTTGTGATGGAGGATCATTTTATAATGTTATCATCGGTGATGGTTGAGAGATAGGATATAGTTCAGAGTTAGGCACAATGAGGATTTCATGGGATGGCAGGGAAATAGTGTTACGAAATCTTGGTGTGTGAAATAGGCAAGGGAATACTGTCTAGGACACGGGATATTAGTTCCCTCATGATCCGATGCATGGAATCTTAGCCAACTAAATGACAAAGTGATGCTACAGTGATTATAGGGTAGAGACCCTAGGAATAGTACATGCATCATAATGTCTTTTGTTCTTGTCTATTCTAGGTGTTTTGAGAATTTAAAATGAATAAAAAATTTAATAAAAATTTAATAGAAATCCTCTACACTACTCGGGCTTAGGCGTTAATTGTTTACCGTTATGCTATGGAACTCGGACAAAATCCATGAGTAGTGTTGGAGATCAGGGCCTATGAGGATGATATGGATGATTAGCTGAGTGCTGATCGAGAGGATGAATATGACCAGTGGAAGAAGACACATCATGCCTTTCAACATTAGACCCTCAGGAAGTACAAGGGAAACATCTCAAACATGGAGAAAAAAATATGTCTTGAGGATTTGGTGATAGCTTTCACCTTGATCTGGGATGTATCTAAGTATTGGGTTCCTCTAGGTATGAGCCAGATGTGGGGAGTAGCACATCAGTAGTGGACGGTCTACCTCCGGGAGAAGAGGCAAGCTGAGGTTTCGTGGACTGACTTCGAGAAAGAGTTCCAGGTGGAATTCCTTTCTTCTATGATGAAGGCTAAGAAGAGGAAATAGTTTCTCTCCCTCTAGAAATGGAGTATGATAGTGAGGGAGTTGGGGGTCAAGTTCAAGGATCTCTTCTATTTTTTTCCAGACCTCTTTCTGGATGAGGAGTCTCGGGCGAGACTTTTAGAGGAGGCACTCCAACCTTCTCTTCAATATGTGATTGCTCCCTACACTCTACCGACATACCTGGAGGTTCATAAGAAGTCTAAATTGGTGGAGAGGATGAAAAATGTTGTAGTATTGACACAAGAGGGGATTTAATTGGGTTCGTCAAAGGAGAAGGCCATTGGCACCTGGCCTTTAGCCTTAGGGCCATCCAGGTTCTGGCTGGTGGAGAGCAGTCCGGAGTAGTTCAAGTATTGATCTCCTAGTCTGGGCTCTTTTCTTGTGGACCTGGGACTGAGATGATTTATCTGTGGCCTTCAAGGGAACCTTTAGAATTAGTTCCCAAATAGAGTACAATATAGTGTAGGTGGAAAGGTTCAGATCCCACCTTAACAGTAGCAACTTCCTGCCACGCACTTTCAACAACCGCAGCAGGAAAAACAAGTTGTAGATCATTTGATAACATAATTTGTAGGAGGATACCATCCTCCAGGTGCTCCTCAGGGACCTTAACATAGGCGTGTCTGGGTAGGCATCCGATAACCGAGGAGAAGAGGAGCCGGGCATGGACAGTTTCACGCTGTTGAGGTAGCAGTTTCCAGTTGGTCCAGAGGTCGTTCAAGGTATGATCAGCTTGTTTATTACTCCTTCAAGTGCCTTGTTTGATTCAAAATCTTCACTCTTCTATTTGGAACCCATTCTATCCCATGCTCTGGATCTAGATTTTGAGAGACTTCTTATTCTCCTGGTATTGAGTATGCCGGTCAGAGGTCAGACCATCTTAACTTATGTTTTTCAGGGATGTAGACTGATTTTTGGGCCACATCAGTCCAGTGGGGATTTTTTTTCTACATATGAAACCATATGATGTAATTTTAGGAATTTACTAGTAGTTCTCTATGAATTAAATTATTGAATGCTTCTGCAGAAGGTTGGTGTTTTCAGATGTGGGTGGCCAGCGCGAAGTTTTCGTTGGCGAGTGGGTTTCCCAAGAGGGCAGCTAACGGGTAGATCCCCTTCCTTCTTTGTTAGCTAAACTATCCATGGAGTCAGCTAATATAGAGTTGGTGGAAGTCCCTAAGAGAATTATTCAGTTCTTTTATATATTCCCTAGATAGGTGGTGACTCTACCCCCTCGATTTTATGTTGAGTTCAGGATAGACTTGCAACCCGATGCCCATCCGATTTTCATGTCTCCATATGAGATGGTGCCTTCTGAGTTGTTGAAGTTACGGATCTACGTTGATGACCTGATAAAGAAGGTTTTTATCCATATGAGTGTGTCACCATGGGGTTCTTCAGTCTTGTTCGCATAGAAGGAAGATGATGGTCTCTTACTATTTATAGACTATAGAAGGATAAATCAGGTGACGGTAATGAACTGTTTCCTTCTCTCGAGGATTGATGACATTTTTGACTAGTTGAAAAAATCAGGTTTGTTATCTAAGATTGATATGCACTCAGGATATCACCATTTGATGGTGAAGTAGGGTGAAATCCTGAAGACTTCTTTCATATTCATATATAGGAACTTTGAGTTCGTGGTAATGTCGTTCAGCCTTACGAGTGCCCCAACTGTGTTCATGTGGATCATAAATTATGTATTCTGAGAATATATAGGCCATTTTTTATTCATGTTTATCAATGATATCTTGATCTACTAAAGATATGAGGAGGATCCTGTCGAGCATCTGAGGGAGGTTTTATAGGTCCTCTTTCAGCACCATCTCTACATGATGTTTTCCAGGTGCATGTTTTGGACACGATAGGATCACTAACATGGACACATGGTGTCCCAGCCAGGAATATCATTAGACCCATCAAATGTCGCGGTGGTTTCATTTTGGGGATCACCCAAGAATGTAGCAGAGGTTCGTAATTTCCTAGGTCTATAAGATTACTACCGGAGGTTCGTTCCCAAATTCTATCATGTTGCAGTACCTTTGATAACCTTGAACAAGAATGACCAGGTCTTTTATGGACTGGGTAGTGATAGGAATCCTTTAGTTATCTGAATGGGAATCTATTTAGTGCCATAGTACTGAGGTTTCCAGAGGAAGGGGTAATTTTTGAAGTGTCCTATGATGCTTTAGGCCTAGGATAGGGGTGTGTGTTGATGCATCATCGAGGAATGATCTCTTATGGGTCTAGGAAGGTACATCGCAAGGAGTGTAACTATTCCACCCACGATCTGGATCTTGCAATTGTTTTGTTCCGGCTGATTTTTTTGTGACACAACCCCATTGGGGAATGCTTCAGTGGTCATCACAAATCACAATATATTGAGGTATGTCTTCTCCTAGTGAGACATGTACTTGAGGTAGCAGAGGTGGATGGAGTTTCTCTAGGACCATTACATAGATACTTCATACACCTAAGGAAAAGGTAATTTGGTGGCTGATACCTTGAGTTGGAAGTCATATAAGGATTTGGATTGAGAATCAGCAGATGCATGGAAGGTGATAGAGGAGTTGGATACCTTACACATGGATGAAAAAGTGGATGGCGCAAGATGATGTCTATTTCAGATGACAGTGTAGTCTTCATTGTCTTTGGAGGTGGAGGAGTCTTAGTGCGGATATAAAGGATGAAGTGATGTGTGATCATGTTAGCTAGAGAAAAGCTCTAGGAGGATGGTCAGAAGATGTTCAGAATCAGATGTTGTTTCATGGAATGTTGTTTTTCCCAGCTGCAATGCAGGAGAAGGTTATCGGTGAGCTTCACAACTCACCCTTGGTGGCATAACCAGCAGTTTCCTAGATGTACCATGGCTTTAGTGGCCAGTTTTGGTGGCCTGGGGTGAAATGGGTAGTGGCGAAGATGGTGGCAATGTGCCTCATGTTTTAGCAAGTGAAATCTAAACATCATGTCCCAGGAGATCTATTGCAGCCTTTAAATGTCCCTGAGTGTAAGTGGGATGACATGTTTATGGATTTTATCATGGTAATACCCAGTTTCCAAGGAGGTTTCAATGCAATCAGGGTTTTGTTCAACCGGATGACAAAATCTACTCACTTCCTGGTAGTCATGGAGTTGAGTGAAATGGATGCGTTAGTATAAAGGTAAGTGTATGAGGTGGTGTGATTTCGTGGATTTTTTAGGCTTGTAGTCTTAGATTGGGATACATGGTTTACCACACAAGTCTGGAAGGGATTGAAACATGGTTTTCGAACCCATCTATTTCTCAGCATATCTTTCCACCCCCAGACATATGGGCATATAAAAAAAACCATTCAAACATTGGATGAAATGATACGATAATGTGTTTTGGACTTCAAAGGATTGTGGGTACAACACTTTCCCCTGGTAGAGTTTTCCAACAAAAATATATATCACTCTTCCAGTGGCATGTCTCCATTCGAATCCTTGCAAGGAACACTGTGTCGTTCACCCGTGATCTAGATAGAGGTTTGGAAAGAAGTTGTTCTTGGACCTAAGGTGGTGTAGATCATGACAGAGAAGGTTCAACATATATGAGAGAGGATGAAGACGGCTCAGGACCCAGATAATTTTTATGCCAATCATAGTAGGAGACCCTTGGAGCTTGAGGTTGGGGACCATGTGTTTTTGAAGGTCTCCCCTCGGCGTGGGAAACAGAGGCTTGATGGGGAGAGTATGCTTTCTCCCAGGTTTTTCGACCCTTTGAAGTGCTGCAGAGGGTCAGTGAAATGAATTATAAACTGGAGCTACAACCATCACTACTGAGGGTGTACAACTTATTTCATGTGTCTTATCTCCATTGGTATTTGAAGGATGATTCCCATGCCCTTGATGGGGGAAAACTGGATATCATGGATGACACAACATTTGTGGAGTGACTAGTGAGGATTGAGCATCATAAGGGGAAGGTGCTTCATGGATGAATCATTCCCTTGGTTTGTGTGTTGTGGATTCAAGGTGGACTCAAGGATAGTACCCAGTAATAACAGCCACATATGTGTGCCTAGTACCTAGAGCTGTTTTGAGGTTAGTTCTGTGTTGTTTTGTACTTGACTGCGATGTAATGATTGACGTTGTTAACTATGAGATGGGATGTTTACCTTGTTCTCTGAATGTGTGCGAAGTGTTATGAATTTGGGGAGGGGAGAACCTATTCCTTAATCATGATGCATTAAAGTGGATGTGATTAAACCAGTGTGGGTGAGTCAGTGCTGCCCAGTGTAGATAATATATTGATATGGAGGAAGGAAATCCATATCCATGTATCTGTATGGATTGAATTTTGTGTTTTTTTTTTGTTTCTTAGTATTTTTATATTTGTTCATGATATGGGTGCGAAAGTTACTCCTCGATGTCAAGGTTTTTTCTAGCTTTCGAGCAACTCCCGGGTGGTTTTTTTCACTGATAGGTATCTTACGAGGTGGTTGTTCAAACCCATATATTTTTAATGGGGTTAATCTTGGATTATTGAGGACTAGAATAGTTTGAGGGATATCTCATGTAATGGCCCAAACCCTCATAGTCCCTTACATTTACAAATTTATAGTGTTTGTGGTATCCTAAGGACCACTAGTGACTTGTTACATTTTTTTTTTCAAAAACTCAGTTCCACGAATACAGCGGCTTTGGTCATGGGGGCGCTATGATGGTCATGCCATGACAGTGGTGCTAAGATGGTGGCACCATGAAGGTTTTACTATGATGGTGGCACCATAACAGTCACCCCATCATGGTCTGACCTATCACAGTCTCACACAGAAGTGGTGGCACCACATATGGTGTCTCACCGAACTGGTGGCACTGTTAGGGTGTACTGTGTCTCCCCCCTTTCCTGTTTATCTAGTTGTCGGGTTTTCACAATTCCACTAATGTAACATACCTTTTGACATAAAAGTGTTTTAATACCATTTAAAATCTATTTAAATAGTAAAAGATGTTTCAAAACCCCAAGAGTCAGGTGACCCTTCATTTACCAGAAACAGGTGGATTTTTCCTCGGTGTCACACCTTTCCAGGTGCCTTCAACCTTTTCCCCAGTTACAGTACTTTAATTATTTAAAGGATATCTATTAACTCAAATTAATTACCTTTACCATCTAAGAGGATAATTATTAGATAACAATTAATTTCATCCTATGTAACCACCCAACCGCATGGTGAAGCCACGATATTCCTGTTTAAGCAGTTTGAGACTTCATATCCCATAACTCCAGTAGCAATCCTTTTTTTCAAATAGATATTCTTTTTATTATTCCATGATTCATTTATTTTACTTGGTGTTTTATAACCCCTCTTTCAAAGATGAATTATGCACCATGTTAGAGCCCTTCCTACTCAGCCTTGGAGGCATTTTCGTAACCCCAGTTCTAGGAACGAGAAGATAACTTTGATCATTGATCATCCAAGTAGATTTTTTTACTTCGTCTCTCTTTATTTTGTATCATGCGAGGTAGGTATGATAATGTTTCCTCATGTCATGGATGAAAAAAAACCTTAGAACAGATAATTAATGGATTTTTTTAATGAAAGAATGGGTGTGTTTGATGATGATGTCTCTGTACTGTTTTTTCCATGTTTATATGTTTTGAACTATATGGACCTATTCCCATTAAAAATCATGGTCATTGGTGGTAATTCCTAGCACAGTAATGCGCCTATATTTTTCTAGATAATCTTGTGATTGAAAGGTCGTAACATGGAAACTGGTTAATCACGTAATCTCAGTTGATTTAATGGATTCCCAATGAATAAGAATCATTGCATGGTCACCCCAGTTAACCAAATGGAAAGAAGTAACTTTATAAATGGTGTGGTTGAATGTGAAAACTCCCTTTCTCTGTTATGATAATAATAACGGTTGCACTGATTCATTCTTGTGGGGTGACGTGAATGGAGATGGGATCCGTTATTGTTCATTTGTGGGTTTGTGGGACTGAGGCTGTGTGGGTCCACATGATGGGGCTTGGTTTGGTTCTAGTACGTCGAGGGATCTCATAGATACCTTTTTTATTTTGGATTTACAATAGATCCGAATGTGATTGCTTAAAATCATGCTTAGATATTTTGTTTTAGTTGTTGTTTTAACTTGTGTATGTGCCTATTGGTTTCTTGGTAGTACAGAATTATTTATAAAAAAATCACTTGAACATGATAACAAGAATTTTTTAAATGGGTGGTGCTCTGGTTATGGATGTTGTGCATTTGTGCTTGTATGAAAACTACTAAGGGGGTTTGTGTACGGGCTAGATTAGTATCCCTTATGTGGGGGTGAGTGGTTGATTATATATATGTATATATTTAGTTTTTTGTTTCTCATACGCACCCCACCAACGTTAAAAACATAATTATGAACACCCACATTTCATGGGGATGATGTTTTTACCAACACTCCTATGAGTGGATGGTTATTATCTTCTTTTCTACTCCCCCCCAGGTAGCACAAGAATCTTCGGGTAGGCTGTGATAGCCTGAGGTCTATTATAGCCCAAGAATCTTCAGGAATGGTATGTTTTGATAGCTGGCCCAGGTGTGTGTGGGTAGGTTTGTTTCACAAGTATCATCAATATGAGTCCCATGTGTCTTCATGAGTGGTAGTAGTTATTGTTTCCTAGGTGTGTGTGGGCATGGTTATGTGTGGTTGTGGTGTCCCTGGTGTCTACAAGCGGGATGCATGTCTTTGGTGGCCCATAAGGCTGTTGTTAGGGTGGTAGTGGGACTGTAGTGAAAATTTCATGGGAGGTATCACGCATAGGGTGTCTTCAATAACCATTGGGAAAGTAGTATGGGGTACAAAAATATCAATGTCCCTTTGCTATTAATTTATCTAACTTGTGTTATTTGAGGAGTGTGCCTTGGTGAGGCTAGGAGGATAGGTTTCCTTTCTATTTTTTTGGTTACCTCTTTCTATCTCTTTCAAAATTTGAATGCCTCCCCCCTTGTGAACAAGATCTTTTGGTTTTCCATGCTGAGTATACATGAATACTCACCTAACATTTATAAAACTACATTCAAGATTCCAAGAGGAATTCCTAGAACTTGAATGACCATATTATTTTGGACATTGGGATAGTTTCTATTGCGGTTTTCTTTTCTTTAGATACTTACAAAAGAGTTTTTTTGTACATTGTAGCACCTTATGTTGAACATATATGTGGAAAATGTGGTTTTGGATTTGTTTTTACTTTCTGTGTTTAGAGTTGATTGAGAGTTACCATCTTATATCCCAATAATTTTCTATAAAAAGGTACATTCCTTCCATATTATGTGTGATTTTATACCCTTGGTGATAGTCGCCACTCTGAGGCCTATTGAAAGTGGGACTTGGGGGTTATTATCACTCCTTCAAATTGAAGAAGGAAGGGTCTGGAATTTTTTTCTCCCTTTCCCTCATCTTGGTGAAGGAGGGTATTGACATATAATGATAATTTAATTTAGTAATAATTTTTTAATATGTAATAATTATTATGGAAAAGTGTTTCTAATATATTAAATATTTATTAAAATATCACATTTTGATCATTAAACACATTGAAATCGGTTTATCGCATTTTCCATTTTCACAAACCATGTTCATTTACTTCTCTTATTTAAAATTATACTTCACAAAAAAATTAAAATAATTATTATTATATATGTAATAATATAGTACTGATTAACTTGAAAACAATTAGTGATAATCAACTCTGTTACCATGATATTCGAATGAGGGAATCAAATGAATAATCAAACTTTCATTTGTGAAATTAACTATAACTAAGTAACATATTTTTAATGAAATATTAAAAATTATAATTAAAAAGGTTAATAAATTTGAATAAGGTTATAAATAATGTTATTTAGTTAGTTATGATCATTATATAAGAGGTCAGTTCATGTTTGGGTTAGAATAAACTCTAGGTAAGGTTTTTTCATCTAGAAATGCTTTTTTTGAGACATGATTCATATTATGCACTGCATTTATTTTAACAGATTTATATTATAAATAATTTAGACTTTAAACCATTAAATACCCATTATTAGCATGAATTAAATTTCAATTCAAATAACTTTCCCTTTTAATGGGATTTGAGCTAAATCTTCATTAAATTATAAGGTCTTCATTGTCTCGTTCTAAAATCGAAAAGAAATATTTGATATTGGGCCCTATAATTTATTTTAGATTCTTAATTCCCTAAAATATTTATTTAATTTATAATGAATATTTCTCATTTAATTATATTTTCATTTCAATTCTATGGAAACCCTCTTATTCATAATTTTCTATTAATGAATATTTTTCAGAAACGAAATTCTCATTCATTGAGTTATGATTGTCCTTATGGAACTTATTTAATATAAGCTGAATAAATTATTCTATTTTATTGTGATATATGGTAATTTACCCTTCTTATGGGGATTTAAATATTTAATAAATAAAATAGTTCTTAATTTTCTTTAATTTATGTTCTATGAAATCCGTAAGGTATTTTATTAATTCAAATTTGATTTCTTTCGGATAAAATTTTTTCAATTATTATTTTGAAATACAACTATGTGTATGCTCACATGACCTCCATGTTTCAATTATCCTTTATTATAGTGGTAGTTTTACTACCTAATTTACTATTTGGTATTTAAAAAAAGGCATTTTAATATATTCAAAAGGTTTTTAATTCTTTCAAAATCAAAATTTTAATCCTACACTATAAATATTTTATGTCCTTTATGTCTTTTTAAGGATATGTCATTCATACCTATTTATAATTCTGTTTTAAAAATTCTTATCTTTACCTTTATATAGACTTCATTGATTATTTTTTTATATTTCAACTTTTATGAAAAAATATTAAATGGTTTTGTAAAAAAAAGTGTATTTTAACTTCCATTTACCCTCCAGCATTTATCTACTAGGAAGTGATGTTTTGATAACCCTAGATATATTATTTTGATGTGATTTATTTTAAAAAAATGATACTTTTTAAATACTATTATTTATTAGGTTCATGTTATGTGTGTTTTTTTAGTATTTTAAAAAACACATTCTTTATTGTTGGTTCTTTATGATATTAAGTGTAATTGATTTTATATTTCCCTCATATGTATGGATGATGATGGGAGGTCTTATATCAATCATCAGTGCTTTTTTTATCCTTTCTTATCACATGATATTATGAAATATTGAATGAATAATATGTCTGAATAATTGTTCAATTTTTTCATGTCAATGATATGTGGGAATATTTTTTGACAATTTTGTTATGTGAATGAGATGAATGAAAAATTGTTCACAATTTTCTAGTGTTTATGAGTTGTACAAATATTTATTGAAATTTTTTCTGTGTGAATGAGATGTGAGAATATTTCCTCACAAGTTGTTGTGCGAACATGATGTGGAAATAATTATTAGCCATAACTTCTATTCTTATGTTTGGGACATATTTTAAATATATTCCATAATTTTATCCTTATACTTATGAATATGTTATGCTTTCATGAATCAGGTTTATTGACTCATGTTTTAAAAATATTTATATTTATGTATTGCAGAATTTTAATAATTGTTCTATGATTTACTATATATGCTTTTTTGGGTATAACATTCTCGATTATACCCATATTTTCATTCGATGCTTACTTATGATATTTGACTTTTTGTACTTTTGTTTAACCTTACTAAGCATCTGATATTCGCCCTTATTTATGTTTCCATTACCAAGGTTATCAAGATAAGAAAATTATTTAATAATTTGAAGATATTTTTTTGTAGATAAGTTTTGGTAGATGTTAAAGAATTTTTTAGATTAAGTATTTCTTGACATAGTTCATAAAAACAACCTCTAGTTAATAGGGATTGTTTTTTTATTAGTTATTATTATGTCCTAATTCACTAAAACTATAAAAATAAGATATATTTTAAATTTATTGAAATGATATATTTGAATCATGTCCTTTAATTACTCAAAGGTATGTCTGGTTTCTTATAAAACCTCCTCTTGAGCTCCTTTTTTCTGACGTGATATCTTCATTGTTCCTTGAGGGATCTAGACATCAGTCAACCTAGGTGATATATTGAGGCAAGTATGTCACTCTTAATTAATCCTCATATGAATTATATCAATTATTTTTTGTCCCATATAAGTTATAAATATTTATCCCTGAGTTTAGGATTTTTATCTAATTATTCGATTTTAACCTTTTAAGATCATATTAGAAGCCGATGTTTGATGAAAATCATTAAGAATATGGTAGGTAGTCCCTTTGTCATCACAAAATTATTATATTATATTATCTATGTGATTGATGTATACTCTTACTAACTTGAGTTGTGTTTACCCAAAACATATTTTAGATTACAAAAAGGAGTTATGTATGAAAAATCATCTCATTTAGGCCATCAATGGTCTACATCCAAGGTCCAAGCCTAGCCTTTGGACACCAATGGCAGTGAGCTGTGTTTTAGAGAAAATAGGAAATTATAATGTCATATTAATTAATTACCTAAGTTAAATATGTTATGTTATATCTACAATAATCATGAAGACAACTCTCCTCCAGGACACATTATATGTCATAATAACAGGTGGTCCGGTCTTCCCGTAAATGTGTTATATATGAGATTATTGGTCAGGTCGATCATCCCATCATTTTGTGTCATATATTACACTACCCATCAGACCAATAAAACTCCATGTTTATGTTATATATGATATTTCCAATTAGGAACCTCTAATCCTAGGTGTGTTATATGCGATAATAATGGGAATGTTTCTCTTCCCCAGAATATGTCACATTTAATATTTCTTAGAAGGATGATCTTCTCTTGATATGTTCTATATATCTAGTAATTTAAAGGTCTATTATACTCATGTGTAATTATACCAAATATTGAGTGCTGGAACATATTTCACCATGATGGTTATACTTTTACAATATTTAAAGACTTATGGAACTATCGGAAAAGGTGTGGTTGAGCTTGAGTGTCAGCATAGAACCCGAGGATCAAAATTCTATCATTGATTTATTATTTCATTTACTTAACAGGGAATATTATCATGAAATTTCATTATGATATATTATGTCTATAAGAATCATTGGTGATGTAAATAAAAGTTACAGTCACACCTTTCTCATGTCATTTTGGGTACCAGAGTGGACATCATGGTTGTAGGAGAAGATAGGTGTAAAGGGTCTATGATGGATGATTGATCTGGGATAAATGTATATAGTATGATATATGGGATTGGGAAAGAACTTGGATCTGGTTTTTGGGTTTTCATTATGTTTTCCATCTTTTTTCATTTTTGGATTTTCATGTATATGATCTACCCATAGACGATCATGTTTTCATGTATGATTTTTAGGACTTCTATATCATTTATTATGATAAATCTTTCATTGTATATGATGTTTTCTTGAACTTATAATGATGTTTATTAGATCTTATTTATCTATACACATGTCACTATTTCTATTATTTATATTATCACTTCACTCTGATTTGAGGGAATATTCTCCACATAGTATCACCATAGAAACTCATTATTAATTGATGACCTCTAGAATATGGGGATGTGTTAGGCCCAAAGGGGGCCTAGATAATCTGAGAGGGGGTGAATTAGGGTATGGATATCCATTTCAATATTCTTCTTTCCCCACTGGATCTCAGCTTTTTTATAATAAGGGTCAGTTTACTTTCTCCTCAGTGTTTACGATGATATTATTATTTCAATATTTATCTAATGGTGATTCCTTGAAAGTAAGCAAGAACAAGGACACAAGTATTTGTACTTGGTCCACCCACACAATTCTATATCCATAGAGAATACAATTTCCATATGTTGGTATACCAAATTTACTAAGGATAACTTTTAATTCTAAGTTCATCTAGATCACTTTTATGCCCATGCTCATTTCCTTTTCAGTTTTTAGGGTCAGTTCACTTCTTCCTAAGGGTAAAACCCTGAATTTTTTTATGGATCACTACCGGTGGAAAAGATCAACTTATTACTATTCTTTTTCTCACATCTCTAGAAAGGATTCACACATAGATTATGAACATGTAGGTCCATTATTTAGAAATAATGAATGTATAATCAACTATAGGTAGATACAAAATTTAAGTTCAACTTTCAACCACTTAATGAATATCACATTACTATATATATACTGTGAAATCACTTTTTAATACAATTCAAATTATCACTTCCTTTATAAAGATCACCTCCTTCAAAAATATAAAACAAACTTCATGAAGGACCTTCCAATCAAAAATCTCACATAGCCATTGCAAAACTAATACCTTTTATAAATTTATTTTAGATTTTGTAATGATAAAAACATTCAAAAATCTCACAAATTTTGGTCATCTTATATAACTATTATGAACTTCAACACTTTATGTAGGCTTCTATAGTCTTCATGTATTTCATTTTTTTGAACATTTTTAGAAGAATAAGCTTCATGAGTCACCTTCACAAATTTAGATCCTTAGAATATTCATTAAGTATTACTAACTTTTATGATTGGTGTAGGACTATTTAAAGGTGTTTCCTCCAATTCTATAACTATGCATCATCTTCATATCCTTTTCGAAAAGATCTCCAATTTTGTTCAAAAGGCTCTCTATATTATTATGCTCTTGGGATATTTGAATGTTCATGAGAATTCTTATAATCATGTAGAATAACATCATCCCTTCATACATTTTTTATGATTTAATCATCATTGTTTTAGAGATTTCCATTAACCATTCTTTCATTTGCGATGCTCCACACCTTCAAAAAACAAAACCTTCACAACACCTAATTCCTTTAAAAATAACTTTACCTTCAGAAAAAAAATATTATTCATGAAACCCATGCATCATCCATATTTTTACATTAAATTAATTAAAATATAATTTTCACAATAATTAATCCATCCTCCATATTTTAGACCCTGAAAATTTGGATAACACTCAGAAAGGATGCCACGTTCTATATGCAGCTTTTTGTACAACCTTTAGATGATCTATTCCATATTCAAGGGTCATTTTCAACATTTATAGTCAACAATATGTTTATAAATCCAAAGTAAACCTCAATATCGTTCTTTTTCAACAACAAAATCATCCATAAATCATTTTAATGTTACCTTTTGAGATTGTTTCCTAATAAGAGGCTTTTCCGAGTTACTAAAATAATTTGATTTAATTATAGTGTTGTGAGCTGGTATTGGGGAGTTATAATATAATTATATGTATATAAATTATTGGATTTTTGTATTGTTTTATTAATGATGGTTAAAATTTAATTTATTACAATTTTAATAAATTTAAATGGAAATGAAAGGTTTTTGGATTGGTTCTGATCATTTGATGAAACTATGTATCATCCAGAAAAGATAAAATATTAATATGAAAATTTTAATAATTTTTTTAAGATCGCATGTTAAATTAAAATAAACATTGTTCTTACATGTCACTAATGAATCAAATTTCATTTTAATAAATTTTTACAAAAATTAAATATAATTTTCTTAGTTATTATTATATAAAAAATATTATTAGAAAATAAAATAATAATATTATACTATATATATATATATATTTCAACTCACCAGAAAAATATACAATTTCAAATTAAGATATGTTTTATTCCAATTGAAAAAAATACTCGATAATCAATCTATTAAATTTATTTAATAATCAATGATTTTTTTCTTGGTTTTGGTTTTTTGAAATTTTTTTGAAAAATTAAATGTTCAATAATTCTAGAAAGATAATTTTTTCCAATAAAATAACACTATACCACAATTTGATTTATAGTTTCTTCATACATGTTATAAATAAATCATTTATTTTTTCCAAAATCTTGAAAAAATATGAACATTTTTTATTATTTTGGATCTTTTGACTAATGATTAATGAACTTATAATTAATCCATTATAAAATAATTTAACAAGAACAATTTTTTTTGTGTTTAGTGGGGACCCTTACAATAATTAATAACATACATGAAAAAATATCCGTATCATTTACAATACTCGAAGAAAACATCAAAAAAATTGTATATTTTGTAGAGTGTCTAAGCGATCTTTCCCAGTAAAGTCTTTAGGACAACAGAACAATTTTCCATTTTGTGTAATGAATTGATATTAATAGGATAAAACACTAACTCAAATTGAATTTTATCCTCTAATAGGAATAAAATCACATCCCTAACCATTAAAAACTATTATATGTTAATTTTATACTTATGTTTTATTAATCAATCCAATATAACATCATGTTATTGATTACAACATTATTTAACCATTTATAAATCTTATAAACATTTTATTTTATGCATGTAATACATATTTTCCCTTCAATTGTTTCGTTAGAGAAAAGGATATTAACTATTTATAGAATTTTATTTTTTACGTCTCTCATATTATATATAGATCCACTTTCATTTAGGGATTAATATTGCTTGTCCTTACTATAATCCATGACATTTCCATTCTTAAATTGGATCCCCTAATAGTTCAAGTGTTCTAGATCAATGGTTTTATGAATAAAATTATCTATAGAAACATATTCCCCAACTATTATAGTCACCATAGGCTTAGTTATGTGGTAACCGTCCTTGGTTATGTTTATAGTTTAGTCCTAGACATTTTAAATGAATTGATTATTATTTTTTAAACTTATTGAAATAATCAAAGAATGCTTTGTCAGTTTTAGTTATTTTATTCATGTTCATACACCATAAAATTCTTTTAATTATCATAATTTACTCTGAATCGTATTTTTCTCATCAAAGTTATAATTTATGTATGAATATTATTATTGTTGAAAAAAAATATATAGCTATTGCATAAAAATTTCCTGAAAATTATTGATAATTTTCCAATATTTGATCATTTGAAATAATGTTTTACCAAAAAAAATTATAATTTGAAAAAAACTCCTTCGAATTACATATTAGGAGATGGAAATTGACCTTAAATATTAAAACAAAACCTATTTAAAAAAATATTATTCATAATGAAAAAAATACTATAAGGTAAATTGTAGAATAAAAATAAAAAAATATTTGAAAAATATTCTTTAATATGTTTGAAAATATTTGAACACTATGTAATATAATACACATCCATCAGTTGATCAATTCCATATTTAAAAAATGATTTAATTTAAATATTCTAAAATTAAGAAAAATATAAATAAATAAATTTTCAAAACATATTTTAAATGACAATGTATCAATCCAAAAATGAAAAATATCCTACATACCAATTTTTGGATTTAAATTCTATTATGGAATATTCTTTTTTATAAATTTATAAATATAGTGTATATAATAAAATCCATTTTTTATCGTGTAAATAATGAAAAATAAAATAAATTTTATTTCTAATAAATGACATAATAGAGAATTTTTTTATATATATCATAAAATAAATCCATCCATTTAAATTCGCTAGTTTTTTGTTTGTTATAGTTTCCTAACATATTGTAATTGTAGATGCATTAATAATACACCATAAACAATGTGTATGCTAACAAATATTAGATACAATAAATTATAATATTTTATATAAAATGTTTAATATAGTGCAGTACTAATTAAAAAAGGACATCATTAATGTTTTTTTGTAAAGTATCCAACCACAAAATATAGAAAACATGTCATCAATTAAACTAGATTTGTTAAAATGAGTATATAGAGTTGGATAATTTTTAAAAAAATGAAATTTATATTAAAAAAAATTATCAAAATATAAATTATAGTATATATTTTACCCTTAAATAGACAGTATTAATAATATGAATTTTTTTCATTTCCATAAATAATATAACACATGTTGTCATTTGTTTATAATTTTATCTATGTTAATTTTATTTTCATATGTAAAAGTAATATTATAAATATATAATATAAAAAATTACTCACCTATAATTGGATTTAGGATTCTTTATATAAATGTTAGAAAACAATAAATATTTTTAGATTGTAATAAAAAATAGAATACAAATTATTAGATATAAAATTTATAACACTATGAAAAATGTACACATTTTTTACCAATACTCTGAATCATTAATTTTAGAGAGTATCATTCACTATATAAATACAAAAATGGTCTTGAGCCTTTTTTTTAATATGAATTCTACAAATATAATGTCAAAAGTATTGAAATATCATAAAAATATATTTTCATTAACTTTTAAAGTAATAAAGGGTGTCATACATTTTTATGAGGTAAAATTGTAGTCACAAGTCATATTTTGTGATGCATCAATTGATCCATTACATTTTCTTATCCCAATTTGTCATGTCCCCTTCTATAATCATATTCAATGTTTTTTGGTAAAAAAGTATAAATGATATAGAATTTAATCTAATTTGGATATAAAATACTATATTATTGTATGGGTGTACAAGATCGAAAATCATGATAAGAAAGTTCCAAAAGTATGTTGCACCACTAGAATACAAATATCATCAATTGAAACATATATCCCAATATTTGGATCATGTAAAACCAAAATTATATCTCTTATATGATATAATGGTATTATAGTTTTATGAAGATTATCACCTTGAATATTTTACAACATGCCTATTAGAAATACATGATGCAATGGTGTTAATATATATAATTCACAATCCATTTAATACTGAATATTTTCTCAAATAAAATTAGATAATTAATGCATTTTTGTTTCACACATATTATAAAATATTGTTAAATAAGTTTATATCTCTTGTATATAATGAATTTTAGAGGGGGACTAAAATAAAAAAATTCATATTTGTGTCTCTTGGTATTGTGGTTATTAAAGTGATGATTAATATTTTTGATATCTTTTATGGGTACTTTTTACAGTTTTTTAATCTAAATATTTGTTTAAGTTGTTAATTTAATTTATCCTTTATTTTTTAAAACTTAATACTAAATTATTTTAATTCGTTTTCAGTATTTTTAATGATTATGTTCTCTAAATTTAATATATCAATGATACTCTTAGACATGGATATTTTACAAAATAATTTTTTTTAGAAAAAATAAATTTTGTTGAGTAGTTTTCCTTCACTTGATGTAATTGATTCATATTAATTATTAACCAAAAATAATAATCTTAGAAGTAATTATTATGTAATAATATATAAATAAATATTTTCATATTATTTTATGGTCCCACATTCATCATATATTTTTGTCATTTTTTAATGTATTAGTTGTACCTTTTTATCTACATGAGTCTCATTCGACAACATATAACATGAGAAGAAAGAATTATAAAACTGTGATTGGTCATTACTCATATCAATACAGGAATATAAATTATTGTTTTGTTTTATATCACATCAAGGATTAATTATTAATCAGAGGAATATAACAGTTTTATAATAGGGGAAATATATCTCATCTTTTATTTATAGTGGGGGAATAGTGGTATTTCCTCACATTACTTATTTGCAGAACTCATTTTCTACATTAACTTTTTTACATATATGATGTTTAATATTTTATAAATTCCATTTATAATAAATTAAAATAAATTAAAAGTTACCTTAATGTCACACTCCTCATGTCAGGTAACAAAGGAATCATAATTCCATATTTAATTATGCTTTCATATAAAAATAGTGGGTGGAGATCAGTATTCCCCTTAATTTCTCTAATATATTTTTTCAATAGCCATATTTAATTCTCATGGACACTTACTAAAACACCCAATAAAAAATTTATCCAATATTCTTCTAGTATAAATGTACACTTCAAACAAAATATTTCCTTTTATTATTTTATATTTAGGAAAAATATAGAAATTTAAATAAAATGTTACCATAATATATTCCAAAATAGATGTCCTCCTTATAGGATCAATGTTTTACTAAATATTTTTGTCAATTTCAACATCAATTAGATTACTATCAATAATATATCTATTAAAAATATATTTTTATGGTTAATGGGTTAAAGAGGAAAATTACACCCATCCTTGATTTCTTAACCACATTATATTTCTTAAATAATTTTTTATGTGGCATTAAATGATGCTCTTATCCTTCTAATATTTGAATGTATTTGTCTTGTTACTCATATTGAATATTATTGTTGTATTTTTTATGAAGATGGGTAGTTTTAGTAGGCATATAATTCATTTCCCACACCAATTTCTCTACAAACAAATACGAAATTTTTGTATATAATGTAGAAAATATAAATACATCACAAAATGTGCATAAAATAACACAAATACATCAAACCTGATTATTATAATCTTATTAATTTAAAAAATGAGTGAGTGGTGTTTTTTCTCAATAAATTATCTAAATACCCTCTTTATGGATACCTATGATATATAAGACACTATCTTCCTTTAAAACACTATAAAATTACAATAATTTCCTAAGAAAACGATCACCCTTCATGGACTTATCTTTCAATTTTATATTTTCTTATATGTAAAAAGAAAAAGGTAATAAACTGTTGTAGGATTTAGTGTATAAAATATAATAGTACTCGAGATGTCATTATGAAGGGGTCATCTTTGAATTATTATTTAATTCAATTCACTTCTTATGGATCTCAATACATTAACATTATATAAAATTTCAATATAAACTCATATTCATCAAAAAAATAAAAAATTATAATTTCATATAATCCAACTCAAATATTTTTTGATGATCCCAATGTAAGACATATCTATATAAATGGTGTCTTTTATCTAACACGATATTCTTGAATTGCATCAATCATAAGGATGACTATATAATTTTAAGTTATGTTATGTTTTTCATACACCTTTGTATAGAAGGTATATCCATTAATTAATTTATTATTATTATATAATAGTTGTAAACATGGATATTTGTAAAACCATCATACTCTTATGAAAATTGACTTATGAATTTTAAGATATCTCCTAAAAAATATAGTCTCAAAAAAATGTTAATAATTATGTGAATTGGATATTAAACATTAATCCCTTATGGTATTTAAGTAACTATGAATTTATTTATATTTTTCAACATATAATGAATAATTTATATTATTTTATAAAATATAGAAGAGAACGTTCTCCTAATACGTGATGAGTATTGTAAAAATATCACTTTCAGAAATTCCTCCACCATCGATGTATTGTGATGAGATTTTGCGATACCAATTTTATCATTGTTGGATATGTATTTGATATGTAAAAAATGTTTACTAAATAATATATTACTGTATAATATAAACATTTAACTAAATTATATATATGTAATACTTTTTTAATATCATAATATTTTATTTAATGGTGTACATATATAAGAAATGATATATAAAATTGTTGTATCTATGTCACAAAGTAAACAATGTAGCGATCCATAAAATAAAATAATAATGGTGGTAAGAATATGTACAATTCATATAAGGTGACATTAATATATTTTTAATTTTTTGAAAAATTTATAAACGAAATAACTTTTGCTGATACTGATTTCATAATGATTCAAAAATTTATTATCAAGTTTAAAAAAAATTTAACTAAGAAAATATATTTCCATAGGTGTAAAATCATTTGTAATAACATGATATTCATGTGATTTTTTGCCCTTAATCATTAAGTCCAACATGGATAAACTATCCATGAGGTTTGTTGAAAATCCTTCAATAAATATTATAACATTTAATATGTTTGAAAAGTAATTTTTATTTTTATTTTAAAAAAATTTACCCACTAGAGGAAGAAATGTTTTTCCCTCATTTACTATCACTAAATAATTCATTGTCCTCATGTAAGTCATGTATAACCATTACTTGATTATATTATGGTTATTTATTTGTGAAATTATTATCATTCCAATTAAAATATAATGAAAATTTTTTCTTATAAATCACTTATACAATTTTATGAAATATAATGATTTATAGTAAGATAATATAAATAAAATTTATTTTTTTATCCTAGTTTCATAATTACATTGAAGCTTGGTTTACAATAAAATAATGTTATGTTTTTCTTTATCAGATGGTTCACCTTATCTTAATGATGAATCTGACATGATTTTTCTATGTTTTCGTTGAATGTTATTATATGTAATCAATATTTTTTTCATCTTGTTAAAAAATTTTGTTTTCTAGAAAGCATGGTCTCTATAAAATTCTCCAGCCTTACTTAGTGTATACATTCTTCCTATATAGGATAACCTAACCTTATTTCAATATTGAACCCACTAAATTAAACATTATATATAAAATTAGTTACTGTATTGAAAAACATGTCTCTCAATGTGAAATTGTCTTTCTTATAAATATAATATATCATAGAAATCATATCCCACATCATTTACTGATCATTAATTAGTTAGTTGAAATAAATTTTATTATTATTTCTATGTTTTCTTAAACCTAAATTTAGTAAATATTACATAATATACTTTCTATTAAATAATAACTATTGTTATATGTATAAAGTTACCAACATAATCAATAATTCATCAGAAGTGTCACTTTTTACACACAAAAAAATTAATGTCACTCATATATAATACAAGATAAATTAATCATCGCTTCTTAAAAAATTAAGTATACCAATGATTAATTTTTATCCACTTGAGAGAATGTAATAAGAATAAAATTTATTAATCCTGAATTAATTAATATAAATGTTAGATTAACCGACATTCAATCTCAAAGCATTCATATAGTCATTTAAATTTGGGAATGATTGGAATGACCATACAAATATTTATAGGCCTCATCCATTTTTCTTGTATCAAGATAATTTGAAATTGAAATTTTTTTAAAGGACCATAATTTTTTTGAAAAAATATATAGTCATTAGGATATGAATTTCTTTTTTTAATAGCTAATATCGATGGAATATAAAATTCATTTAACTTTATATGATCTGTAAAGAAGATTTTAATCATTTGGTAATATATCCTTTAATAGATAAATAAGTTCTATGAAACGTGAACCAAACCAATTATTTCATTCATTAAAATTATATAGTTTTAGTTGCATTAATATTTTTATATATTTGATTCCACTATTATAAAATTCATTCTTTTCATAGTTCGTTGGCCTCTTAAGCATTTTAAACAATCTAATTGATTATCTTTAACCCCATTAGTAATTTCCTTTAATAGGGTCTATGTAATTGTATTATATTTTGTTTTTTTATATTATTTTTTAATCATATTATTATTACAAAAAATAGATTCTTTTAGTTCTTATCCATGTATAGTACAACAAGTATAATGGTTGTTAATTTCATAAAAAAAATTTATTTTTTCAATCTCATGAAAATTAAATGATCTAGATTAATGATGACATAAACATAGAAATATAATTTCATTAATCTTATTTTCATATTTTATTGGAAACCTAATCAATTATTTGTGGTCATTATTACACTGTTTCATAAAAAATAATCATAACTTCATTTTTATTCATATTTGTTATAATGATATCATTAATATTAATATTTTTTCTAAGAAACTACTTTAAAATATTTTGTATTAAATAAATTTATTAATAGACTTAATAAAAAATATAATCTTATGTGGATGGAATATATTATTTATCCTCGTCTATGGTAAGGGTATTTACATACATTAACCCAAAATGTAGAATTAATTGTATAATATTACAACTAAGACACTTTCTTTTTCAAATTTGGTGGAAATGATTTCAGTGTTTTTAAGACCTGAATGGAAAGAATTTTCATTGTTCAATTTGAAATGAGTAAAGAGTATTTCTCTATCTAAAGATAATTTCAAATACTCAAAAATTCATCCAATAATTTAATCCCTTAATTTTTCCATGATGATACTCTCTTATAATTTTGACTACTTCTCTCTGTGTAGAGAAAGTGTGGTGAGTCTCAAATCCTCTATTAGACTATTTATAATTCACTAGTAACAAAATTGATTATCCTCCTTGATTCATCTTCCATTGAAAAATTAAGATAATATTTATCATACCAATAAGGATACCATCACTAACAATCCCAATACCCTCCTATAATTTCCCCCATATTAAAATGTGAAGTTGGAATTCTTTTAGAAAATATCAGATGTCTCTTTAGAGTATTTTTTTATTATATACACAACCAAATTATATTTATTTTCCATTTAGTCAACATTTCACAAAATTAATCTTCACAAAATACACCCTTTATTAACATATCATAGTTAATATCATTCATCATAATATGGGGAATGGAAACATAATAAAAAGGTGACCAAATATTCCCTCTAAAGGAAAACATGAGATATATCAATTAAATATCAAAGGTGAGCATAATATGAACATATGTTTAAGAGAACACAGTCATAGTGAAATGAAATGACAAAGGATAATCATACCCCCAACAACACATCAAAAATAAATCACAAATCAAGGAATAAATCTTTTTTCATAAAAATGTTTCACGAGTTATTAATGAATTAATTAGGATATGGATTAAGTGTATAGAATAAATATTAGAATGGGAATCGTAACACATTAAAAGGATTACTAAAAAGACAATTATCATGTAATTCTATTGTATAACCCCTTCTCAAAGAATAGTATGATTTTTTTTACCACCTACGTACCATTTTATACAATGCCCCAACCCCAGTTACCCAGAGTCGATGCTTTATTACTTATCATTGGAATGATTCAAGGAATCAAGTCCTGAAAGACTGATCAGTTTTGTATTATTGGAAACCAAAAATATACATAAGTTCAACATTACAACTTAAAAATAAGTAAAACACTAATTTAATCAATTAGAAACATCCAAACCTCCTACATTATTCCTGAATGTCACTCATAACTAACATCTTCATATCCTGGGAAAATTAAACACAATAATGGGGTGAGCTCAAATGCTCAGTAAAGGTAAGAAATATTGTAAAAGATAACAAAAACATTAGGCATGGTGAATAATTGAAAATACATGCCTCTACAAATATTAAACCTTAACACTATATGGCAGAAATATGTTCTTTTCAAATAATTCCATAATAAAACATAGTCATGGGTATTCTACTACCCGTATAACCACATAAACCATCATTATTATTTTCATAATGAGGGAATGTATAATGCCAGACTTTCTGAAACATCTTGTTAAGGCCTCAACCAAGACGTCTAAAAATGATTTAGGCCTCAACCCAAACTATATATCAAATTGGTAAAGGCCTCATCCACTTCCACATTTAATTGTCTCATGAGACCTACCGATGCATCTAGGATATATAGAGGTCTCCAACAATCAAATACTAAGTCTAATACATTCCTCATATGAAAAGGTTAAAACACAACATAAACATTCATATTAAAACTAGCATATGAAATGTCAATACTTTAACCATAAACCATGAATGGTATAAAAATAACACACCCATAGTTGAACATATCACAAAACCTTAAATACAATATAGAATATTTGGATCATAATAAATCGACTTCAAAGAAGTGTAAATTGTATCAAAGGATGTTGACATAGATGAAATCAAATCTTTTGGAGAGACATATCTCTTTATATTTTGAAATAAATTAAGAGTTGCATAATTATAAAAGAAAAAATTTATTTTGAAAATATTATTATAAGGTTTTTAGGTAATATTAGACGATGTTATAATGGTGGAAAATAGTTGGACCAACTGTATAAGTTAAAAAACATTCTTACATGAATTTATTCCAAAAGGTCATACAGTACCATGTTTAGAAAATAACGGAAAGATATCTTTCAAAACATATAATCTTAAATAAGCGTATGAATTAATTTAACCCATATTATATTAAATAGTAAATTTTTTCTAAAATACATTTTTAAGAAAACACATATGTGGATTATAAAGAGGTCCCAGTATATACTTACGTAAAAAAAACCTCGGATAATAAAGAGATTCTAAAATTAACCCTTACCTTGTACTTTTCCTTAGTCGATGGTATGTTAACCTCATGTATAATATTTAAAAAATTATTATTAAATTATAAAATAACTATATACATAAATGTGATATCATATATGATCCTATAATTTTTCATTGTTAATAATATTTTAGTAGTATCATCGTTTTGGGTGTTAACTGATTCATTTTCTTATATATGTTCGGTTATGTAAGCCATGTTTTTTATTGATATTATGTATTTTATTAGTATACATAATTATATTATGTTCATAAATATTATTTTTAATCATAAAATAAAAATTATTCTTGAATGATTACGATGGGGAATGAATCTCATCGCGTTCGTCAAGACGGTAATCTGTACGTACGCACAAGTGACAATATCATTATATTGATGGTGAAATCGTATGTAATTTGATAATATATCATGTATAAATATTCATTAACATGATATATTTATTATTTATATTTTTTATACACATTATTATACCCAAACAAATAATGATGTTTCTGAATAACAAACTACACCACGACGTGGAGACGATATGACGTATGTACGCATGTATGCTGACTTTTTCATTTATAAGATGGATAGAATAACGAATATGGTTTTAAAATATTTATAATAACATCCCAGTATGTGAAAGTTACTGGAGTTATTATTTTGGTATGAAAACAACAAAGAAATGGGAAGTGGAAGATGAAAAGAACATGAAATAGGGTGGTGAAATTATTACCTCTTATTCGCGTATGTCCTTTTGAGATGATCAAAAGGGATCCGTTGGTTGGATTTTTGATCAAATTAAGGACTCCAGGTTGAAGGAAGTATAGCTCAGAAGATATTTTGTTAGGCGTTTTGCAACCCCAATGGGTTTGGAGGTGTGAAATTAAGAGAAGGGGAAGTGTCCTTTTATATGAGAGGTGAGGGTCACTTTAGGGAAAGTTTGAAATATTATTTTATAATAAATTATTTTTCAGTTTCTAATGGCTCCAAAATTATTTATTTAGAGGATAATTTGGGTATGGGTCTAAAAACTCCCATAAAATAGGGTTTATACTCGTTTAGGTCACTATATTAATCATATATTTTATATTTAACTCTTAGTTAAATAGTTTGACATCTACCATGTCTCTTTGTATTTTCATATTATATGGTAAATAAACCTACTATATACTACCAAGAGAACCAAAATTGGTTTATTATTAATATATATAACCTTATATAAGTCCTTTGTCCGAACCTTAGATTTTTAGGAGTATTATATCAATTAATAATATAGTATTTGTTTTAAAAAATCAATTATGTCAATTTTGACAATATTTAGTATTTGATTTTTTTAAAAGCCGTGAATACTTTATCACCTAAAATAATATTTATTTTATCAACCCTAACATGTCATATTAAAATATAAAATTACTTGAATTCATTAAAAGTCTCAATTTACATTTATATGCATATTTATAATATTAATTATTTTAATATTTCAGTATTAAGGTAATTATTGCATCATCATTGTGTCATAAATAAATTAAATTATTTAATGTCTAAAAATTATAAATAAAATATCATTATGTAGGAAATAATTTTATTTTTCTAATGAATATTTATATTTTAATTTATATTTTGTGTAACCGTATATTAAAAATGGTTTAGTTATTAATCTTTGATATTATCTCTTTTTACACTTCTTTAAATAAAATAATAATAATGTCCTAATCTAATCCAAGTGGACCAAAAAGGATAATATTTTATTCCTATAGTTGTTTTTGGTCGAATTACACTTATCCAATAGAATTAGGACATGTGTTAGGGTAATTATAATATCATTTTTACCCTTAATTACCAAATTTTCTTTTAACAGTGGTAAATAAAAGTCAAAAGTTACAATTCCCCAAAATATATTTTCATCTTATTGAACCACATTTTAAATACTTATTTCAACTGTGTCTCTTAGATTTTTGAAATTCAATTTATAGAAGTGGTAAAATTGCGTTTTATGCATATTGGAAAATGCTCCTAGAAGGTGGGTAAAAGATGGTAAAAAGTTCAATAAAATTGTATATATCTAAACTTATTAAAAAATGACTTAAATGAATTACATTGAAGATATATGGGTATTATGTATCTATATTTACCTAATATAAAAAAATAACAAATTACTTAAACAAAATGACTATTTTAAACAATAACATAGTGTTTTTTGCTATTCATCAAAAATTTGAATGTTCTTAGAAAAACACAAAAAATTCACCCTAAGATAATTTTGATATTCAAGATTCAAAAATGAAATCCACTTATGAAAAATAAAATTTATAAAATTTCCAAAAGCGGGTATTAATATTTATAACGGCTAGTTTGATTGGTCGTGGTGTGTTTAAACTCCAAGTTGCGTACAATTCAAGCTACCACATTATTCAAAGGGAAAAGTATTGTGGATGCTTTGGGAGTTACATTATCCCATACTTAAAATAATTTGGTCATAGAAATTTCTAGAATATTACTGAAAAAACGATTCAGGTGGTTCTTCATTATATGTTCCTCGGGTTCCCATGTTTCCTCTTCCATCTTACGGTTTGTCCATTGAACTTTTAACAAATGAGTCATCCAATTTCTCATAACTTGTTCTCTAGTATCATGAATTTTTACAGGCTCTTCACAATAAGACAGTTTAGGTTTCATATCAATATCTTTATAGGTGAGAACATTCATTTGGTTAGGAATATATTTTCTCAATAGTGATATGTGGAACACATCATGAACTTTGGAGAGACTTGGAGGCATTGCCAAACGATAAGCCACAACTCCAATTTGTTATAGAATTAGAAATGTCTGATGTTCTTGGGGCTCAATTTACCCTTCTTACCAAAACATATAACACCCTTCCATGGAGATACCTCCTAGAAAACATGATCTCAAACTTGAAATTTCAAATCCTTCCTCCGATTATTGGCATATAACCTTTCCCTACTTTGAGCTTCTTTGTTGTGGGTTTGGATAATCTTTACCTTTTTCGTTTTTTTCCTCAACATGTTATGGGCTATGAGTTTTCTTTAACCAACATCATCCCGATAAGTTGGTGTATGACATCTCTTTCCATATAACCCTTCATATGGTGACATCTGAATAATTTAATGGATGTAATTTTTAGAAGAAAATTCTACCAGAGGTAAATATTTATCCCACATACCTATAAAGTCATGTGAGAAGGATCTCAACATGTATTCTAAGGTTTTAATAGTCTGTTCTGATTGTCCATTGGTTTGGGGGTGGTAGGAAGTGCTCAAATAATGTTGAACATCCAAGTCATTTTAAATATATTTCCAAAATCCTGAAGTAAAATGGGGATAGTGATTAGAAATAATTGATATGGGTACACCATGGAGCCTTAAAACATCATTAATATATAGTATTTCTAGAAGATCAGGTGGTCAATGTTCTCTTATAACAATAAAATTTTCTAACTTGGTAAGATGATAAAAAATGAACCATATTGCATATTTTATTCTAGGAATATTTGGTAGCCCCATGAAAAAGTCCATCAAAATATTGTCCCATTTTCACTCAGGTATGGGAAGAGGTTTCATGACTCTTCCAGGCCATTGCCTTCCATATTTCACTGGTTGAAAAACTATACATATTGACATAGAATCAGCAATCTCCCTCTTCATTTTGTCCTAGTAAAAATGTTCCTTAAAATCTCTATACATATTGGTGTACCCAGGCTGTACAGAGGAATTGGAGCTATGAGAATCATCTAACAATTACCTTTTTAGATTAGATATATCATAAACACAAAGTCTCTTCTCAAATTTCAAAATTTCATCTTCATATACGATGTCACTCAATCTCCCACCATTTACAGCTTTAATGTTCTTTTGAAACACCTCACCATTAGTGTGGTGAATTTTTATCCTTTATAGTAAAGATGGTTTTGCAACCATTTGAAAAAGTATTCATGTTTCACCTTCCATGGTTATTCCTATATCCATCATTACTAGATCCATGAAAATAGGATCCCTTTCAACTCTTATTTTGTTCAAAACTCCATGATCTTTTCAGTTCAAAGAATTTGTCACCTTATTTTCCTTCCCCAGGTGGTTGTGTATTGTGCAATAATAATCCACGAGTAGTACAAGCCATCCTTTTTTCCTCATGTTGAGTTCTTTTTGTGAGAAAATATACTTCAAACTCTTGTGATCAGTATAAATCTATCATTTATCACCATTCAGATAGTGTCTTCATATCTTGAGAGAAAATATTACCGCTGCTACCTCAATATCATAATTTATATAGTTTAGCACATGAATTTTTAGCTGTCATGATGCCTAAGAAATAACTCTATCATTCTGTATAAGCACACAACCAAGTCCTTTCTTTGATCAATCACTGTAAATAAAAAACCAATAATTCCCTGATGGTAGAGTCAATATAGGATCATTGATTAATATTCTCTTTAGTTCCTCAAAAAAATCACACTCTTTTGTCCAAAAAAATTGAACCCCTTTACATGTGAGATTAGTTAATGTCTTATCCCACCTGAAAAAATTCAAGATGAAACGTCGATAATAACCTGCTAAACCAATAAAACAGTGTACCTCATTTATACTCATCAGTGTTGTCCATTCATGGATAACCTTGGTCTTTGAAGGATCAATAGATATTTCATCCCTAGAGACAAAATGCCTAAGAAATGAAATCCCTTGAAGCCAAAATTCTAACTTTCTAAACTTCTCATATAATTCATTTCTTCTGAGGGTTTTCAGAATAGTGCACAAGTGATTTTCATGATTTTTGTAGCTTTTTGAGTATACCAAGATATCATCAATAAATACCACTACAAAGCCATCAAGATATTCCTTGAAAACTATTTTCATTAAATCCATGAAGACATAGGGGGGAATTATTCAATCCAAAAGGAATTACTGTAATCTTGTAATGCTTGTACCTAGTTCGAAATGCTGTTTTCGGAATGTCTTCCTTCTTCACACACAACTGCTAATATCCATATCGAAGTGCAATCTTTGAAAAATATCGAGCTCCATGAAGTTGGTCGAATAAATAATCAATGCATGGTAGGGGATACTTGTTCTTTATTGTTATAGAATTGATCTCCCAATAGTCAATGCACAACCTCATAGATCTGTCTTTCTTCTTAAAAATAAGGATAGAGGATCCCCATAGAGAAACACTAGGGTGAATAAATCCCATATTACTCAATTCATTTAGTTGTTTCTTTAGTTACACTAAATACATAGTGGACATTCTTTAAGGGGTCTTTGATATGGGCCTTTATCCAGGGATTAAGTCAATGGAAAACTCAATTTCTCATTCTGGAGAATGTCTAGGTAAATCCTCTGGAAAGACATCAATAAGTTCTTTAACAATAGATACATACTCTATTTGAAAGTTTCTTTCCTAAACTATATATATTTCATTCTATTCCTCCCAAATAATTGAATTTAATAGAACTATTGGGGGTAAATCTAGATAAGAATCAGGTGGTGAGGTTTCAGGTCTAATGATAAGGTACTTCTTATCATCATCGAAAATTGTAACCTCCTTCTTACAATAATTTTTTCATCATGGTCCAAAATCCAATCCATTCTGAGGATAAAATCAAATTCAATCATGGGTATGATGATGAAATCAGTAGATAAAAAACATTTATATGCCCTAATGGGAACTGATTCACAAAACATTGTTGCAATTATATTTCCCTTTGGAGTTTTGAATTACTGCTCCCTTGTTATGTCAAATTGAAAATATAAAATTTTCTTCGCAAACTGGGAAGATATGAAACAATGAGATGATCCAGAATCAAATAAATCATTGTCTAAACTTGAAGAAACCATTAAATTACCTACCACTGTGTCTTTTGGATCTTCAACCTTAGCAGTAGTGATCGTATAAGCCTGACATTGATCCCATGGCCTTTTTTGAGGTATGTTTCCCTAACGCTTAGGAAATTCATTTTCATAATGTCCCATCTCCCTACAATTGTAGCATTGAACCTTGGTATCTTATTTATTTCCCTTAAAATCACCAGCTAGATTTACTTTCGGTCCAAATTTTTAGCATACTTTTTTTCCTTTTAGATAGGCACTGGGGGTGCTTCCATATATAATTATCACAGGGTGGAAATTCAACTCTTCCTTTCTTCCTGGTTTCCTTATTTACTTTCCTAGAGTGTTCTGCAGATCTCTTTTTTTATTTCTTTTCTTCAAAGTCATAAGACATAGAGAATTCCTTTTCTGTATTGATAGAAAATGAGACAATATCTTCATATAATGAGATGGATTGCGAGGAAATTTCTTGAAGGATCAATGGGTTCAACCCATTAAAGAAATTATCAATATTACTTCTTGGGTTACGTATATAATCTGCAGCATGAATTTTTAACCTTATAAAGTTAGCTTCATACTTTGCGACATTTTCATTCTCCTTTTATCTCAGACTCAAAAATTTCCTTTCCATATATGCTCAATGGTCATGAGGAAAGTATTTTTATAAGTAAATCTCTTTAAACTCTCTCCATTCTGTACTTCATACTTCTTCATCCTCCTTTTTGTTTTGAATTAATAACCACCATTGATCTGTATCTCTAGTGAGGCAATAAACTTCCACGAAAACTTTTTCCCTTTCTCTACTCCCCAAAGCATGAAATATTTTCTATAAGAAACTTATCCATTTATCAGCTATTAATGGATTTGTACTCCCATTGAATGTTTGTGTTGTGTCCCCATGAAGTGGTATAACATTGATCCTCCACATTTTGGATCAGGGTTCTTTATATGGGTAAGGTTATTATTCAAAACCTGAGTGAGTTGTCCCAGTATGGTGATAAGTTGATCAACACCAGTTTCATCACCGGCACCACTATAATTATCTTGAGTAGGAGGGGAATCCCAACATGGAGTGTGTGCTTTGATATGGTTTACATTCCTTCGACTAGGTGACATTTATAAACAATGGCATACACTATATTAGTTTATCAATCACAATACATAATTACAAATTTGTAAAACACTTAACATAAATTGGGAAATTTATGGATATAATATGTATTCATAAAAAAAATTAGCAGGTATATACTCATAAATATTTCATAATAGTTTTTATTGAAAATTTAAATTATCCTAAGAATATCCCCAAGAGTTTCATAACCATGAGTGCAGTAAGGACTGTTTTCGGGTACCAGGATACCCCGAGTCAAGCACGAAACTACTTGTCATATTTTTCACTCCTATGTAAATTTGTGCCAAAGTCACCTCTACCATCTCATATTCATACATGGATGTATTTCTTATAAAATACACAAAAATCTCTACATTAACAAAATTCTATGATGTTCTTCTATACCAATCCTCAAAATATATCTTAGGTTAATGTTCTCTAAATATAGTTTTTTTAAATATAGCTTCCATGGTTTGTACTAAAAATCCTCTTATTCCAACTCTAATGCCCCAACCCCAGTTACCCAGAGTCAATGATTTATTACATAACATTGGCAATATACAAGGAATAAAATCTCAAATGATCATTCAATTTAAAATTATTGGGAACAAGATATATATATAAGTTCAACATTACTAATTGAAAATAAATACAACACTAATTTATTCCATTGGAAACATCCAAGACTCTTGGATTATTCCTGCAAGTTAATCATAACTAACTTCTTCATATCCTGGGAAAATTAAACATAAGAAAGGGGTGCGCTCAAACACTTATTAAGGGAAAGAATTACATTAGAAGATAACTTAAACATTTGTCATGGTGAATAATTGAAAATACATGCCTTTAAAAATAATAAACATGAACACTTTATGGTAGGAATATGAGTTGAGTAAATAATTTTATAATAAAATATAGTCATGGGTATTCTACTAATCGTATAACCAGATGAACCATAATTATTATATTCATAATGAGGGAATGTATAATGAAAAAATTTCTAAAACATCTTTTCATAGCCTCAACCAAGACGTCTAAAAAAGAATTAGGCCTCATCCAAAACCATATATCAAATTAGTAAAGGCCTTGTCCAATTCCATGTTTAATTGTCTCATGAGACCAATCGATGCACTGAGGAGCTATAGAAGGCTCCACCCATCACATACTAAGTCCAATACATTCCTTATATGGAAAGGTTGAAATATAACATAAACATTTGTATTAAAACTAGTATAAAAATGTCAATAATTTAACCATAAACCATTAATGGTATAAAAACAAAAAATCCACAGTCTAAAATATCACAAAACCTTAAATATAATATGGAATATTATAATAATAATAAATCAACTTCAAAAAAGATTAAATTTTATCAAAGGATATTAACATAGATGAAATCAAAACTTTTTTGAGAGAAATAACATTTTCTATTTGAAAATCATTAAAGAGTCACATAATTATAAAAGAAAACATTTATTTTAAAAATATACTTATATTTTTGTAAGGGAATCTTCGACAATGTTATAATAGTGAAAAATATATGCACTCTCTGAATAAGTTAAAAAACATTCTGTAAAGACCCGTAAAAATTCAAGGAATTTTTCTTTTAATTTTCTTTGGGATTTTACAAGAACGCATTTTCTAACGGAACCTGATTCCAAGGCCTGGTGTGCCCGGAATCTTTTTCCAAAGTTTAGCTCAGGTACGTTCAGTGAACGAACGAGCGGGTTTTTCTAACTTTTGAAGCGGTGCTCAGAATCGAATTCTGAGGGCACCAATGGAATCGCGACGCTGGTAATTGCTTAGAAACACCTTTTTTGGAGTTGCGTTTTCTCGGGTGTGGTTTTTAAGTTTTCGGGTTAAGTAAATGAATAAAATAAAATGGTGCAACCAATTTATTTTATTTTAGGTCGCTTAACCTATGTTAAGTGGATGACGTGGGACCAAAAATATCCTACCCACTTGGTTGGATATTGGTGAGGTGGGGCCCACACGAGCCCCACCGTTTCCTTCACCTTTTTCAACCCCCTCCTTTAATTAAGTAACGCACCTGCACCCCCTATTAATGAAGTCAACCCTTGCATTTATTCTGGTTAAGAAACGCCTCATTAATGTGGTGGTTTATGGGTTGCAATTAATTCACTTAATTGTTTCTTTTGTTTTTGAATTTTAAAATGCTAGGCTTGTGAAATAAAAAATATGACAACTCTTATTTTTATTAGGCTTGTGGTGTTGAGAGGCTAGGGAGTTTTCACTCAGGCTCTTGAAGATCTTCTCTTCCTCACGAAGAATGCGAAGAACGCGAAGAATGCCGGATCCTCGGAAATCAACGACGCTTCTTCCGCGACGCTTCTTCCGCGACGCTTCTTCCGCGACGCTTCTTCCGTGACGCTTCTTTCACGACGCTTCTTCCACGACGCGACGATCCCCCTTCCGCGACGCCTTCTTCCACGATGTTCTTTTCTGTGACAAACCCTCACTCAACGAATTTGACGAGTTAGGGGTTTTGATTCAATTAAATCATTGTGATTTACACCCACGTCATATGTTTAAATATTTGTCGGAATCCTTTTTAAACCGCTAACGCATTGGGTGTGGACCAACGAACAAGTCCAAACCGACCGTCCCTTCGTTCTTGTTGTGCGAATCGTCGGGCGATGATGAAACAGGACGCACGGATGTTGTGAGGTCATTGCAGTGAAGAACTGGTCACGGGAGGGCAGTTGGCGAAGACGCCAGGCCAATCCGACCACCGGAGCTCGTCCGGTGGTCCACGGAACACTCCGCTGGCGCGCCACCGGGAAGGGCCGCTAGTCTCGCGACTGTGCAAGACCAGAGGAGGCGTGACACGGTGCTCGGCTGCATCTGTTGGCAAGGAGCGGCCCCCCATGGGGCCGCGGTAAGCAAAGAAAGAGAAAGGGTAGCCCCCCCCCCCCCCCCGCGTCTCAACGCTTGGCCGTTTCGGCCGAGCCTCCTGGACGGTGCGCTAGCGCAGTGCGCGGCCAGGCTGGGCTGCACCCAAGCGGGCCGGACCCGGACCCGAGTTGGGTTGACCTGGTTCGGGCCGACCCAGGGGGTTTCGGGCCGGGTCGGACCAGGCCCAAACCCCCCTAATACCGGACTTTTCGGTCTGTTTCCCATGACATGAGCTACGAACCTCTGATTGAAGCACCGTCAGTTTTTTAGAGATCCTTGGATTGAGATGGTCGTTTCGGTAAATCACACTCAAGTTTTCAAAGAACTTTGAGTTTGGCCAGGTTGGTTCATACACGAAACCGACCGGGCCCTCAGAGCGGAAACGCTTATAACTTGAGCTCCGGACGTCCGATTAACGTGTTGTCGACTTGTTTGGATTCCTATAAATGAGACAGACCTTTTGGATTACTCCGCTCGAGGTTTGGACGCATTTGGAGTACGGTCGGTTTGGTTTTGACTTAAAAACCAATTGGGCCCCTGGGACGAAAAGGCCAATAACTCTCAGACCGGGCGTCCGATCGACGCGCCGTCTGTCGCGTTCAGTTCCTGTTGACGATACAGAACTTTTGGATACATCAACTCTGGACTATGTGTCAGTTGATGTATCATCCCCTCAGCTCGTGGAGCGGGCCCTCTCGAACGAGCTTTCTGTGTGTGGGAACCCTAGAGATGGCTCTGACTGTGATGACGATGACGACTGTACAGAAATCCTCTGTGGATTTGAAGGCGATGACTATGGCACTCATCGATCCTACGTGGATTAGTGCTACCGATCCTGTGTGGGTCAGATCCTGTGTGGGTCAGCACTCAGCGGTCCTGTGTGGGCCAGCGCCTACAGATCCTGTGTGGGTCCGATCCTGTGCGGGTCATTGCGGGGGTTAGTTACCTATCGATCCCATGTGGGTCATTGCGGGGGTTAGTTACCTATCGATACTGTGTGGGTCAGATCAATTGTGGGTCATTGTTGGGGTTAGTACCTATCGATCATGTATGGGTCTGACGACTTAGATGAATCAGTGGAAATATCTGATCATCTCTATCGTCTTATGAAGAAGTATACCTGTGTGAGCTGAAGCTTGGCTTGCTTTCCTATGTGGATTACTTTATGCTTTCCTGCATGGATCAGGTTGTGATTTCCTATGTGGATGTGATCGAACTTGCACCTAGAGGTTGGAGCGAACAGGATTTGATGACTTAGATATATGTATGGGCATATACATAAGTAGAGTCAGATGTTACTTTGTGATTATATATTTCCTTTGTGGATTATCCTTTATGGATTCTGGGAGACCTTCGGGGGTCTCGGGTTCCCTACTGGGTAGCTTATACTCACCCCTTCACGGGCTATGCCTGCACTACGTTTTGTTGGTTGCAGATGACGGACAACGCTGATCGTAGTTGAGGCTTGCGGAGCAGGTTGGTACTCGCAGGTGGACCATTAGGCGGGACGTACACGGAGCGGACGGCTAGACCCGGGGAGTTGTGGAGGCTATCTGTACCCACCCTTCTAGTGGGACTTCCAGTGGACTGCTCGAGGCTGCGACTTTACTTTCAGTTGCTGTTTTCCATTTCCAGTTGTACTTTACTTTCAGTTTGGGTTTGTATTCTAGCCCACTTAATTTTTCGCACCTACTATTGTACCTAGTTTTTACTTAGTGTTTACGTCTACTTGCTTCCTCTGTGGTGTTTGTTTACATTACAAAGGCAATGAATTCCCTTTTTACCAATAATTACGCCTTGGTGCTAGTCTCCAGCCCCTGGCCTATGGAAGATGGGCTTGGGGTAGTCACAACACGAGCCCAGAGGATGGGTCGTGACAAATTGGTATCAAAGTAGTTCGGTTCTACTGCAGAACGTTGGACTCTGATCTTTTTATATTTGAAGCAATAGTGTTAAGAGTATTGACAGTGGTTATCAGTCCCAGGAGTCCAGTGTTGGTGCGGCGGCCGACGTATCCGTACACCAGGACCCTGACTTCTGATTTCTGACTTAATGCATGAAAACATTGATTACATGTGTGTTTCAAATTTTCTTTATGTTTACTTTGTTTCAGCTCACCAGGTATATTGTTTGACCGTGGCGCACCTGTTTCTTTTTAGGATGGCCCTACGATGGTAGCCAGCTAGGGTTTCGAGCGTTGTATTTGACGACAACACACCGAGCGATGAGGCCTCGGTACAGGGCCCTTTGACAGCAAAGGCACCGGCGGTACCTCTACCCACAGAGCCACCAATGCTACCAGCCCCAGCCACTGACGATGCACGTCGCCTTAGTGCACTGCACGGGTTTCAGCGCCAGCGACCACCCAGGTTCCGTGGGAAGACGGACCCTCAGGCAGCTGAGGATTGGCTGCAGGCAGTTGTATGGGTTTTCAGGTTCGGGAGGACACCTGCAGACCTCATGGTGATCCTCGCAGCGAGCCTCCTGCACGCGGCAGCAGGCATATGGTGGAGCTTGATGCTCTAGGTGCACGATGAGGCATCTCTCCTCTGGATGGACTTTGAGAGCCTCTTCCGCTCCGAGTTCTTCCCAGCCACCCTCTGTGCGGTATGCATCCAGGAGCTTCTACAGCTGCGGTAGGGCAGCTTGACGGTCGCCCAGTACTCGACCAGATTTACAGATCTCTCGCGCTACTCGACAGACATGGTACGAGACCCATTATTCCGGGCCCGGACCTTTGAGTAGTGATTGAGGCATGAGATCAAGGCATCACTGATCTCCCTCAGCATTCCGACACAGGCATGAGTACTGGAGAGAGCCCTTCTCATCGAGAGCTTCCTTGTTGTGCCTAATTCAGCAGCGAGACCTACCACAGGGCGACACGTAGCAGATTCTTCTGCAGCAGGCAGTCGACGGATGACCCATGGGTCCAGGCAGACCAGACCCTCAGGCAGACGACCTCAGGACATTGGCTCAGCAGTGCGGGGCACACAGCGCGGAGCCAGTCTTTCGAGAGGTAGACAGTGCTACGCATGTGGCGGGTAGGTCCACATGGCTCGTGACTGCCCAACCCTCCGTGCTGAGGAGCAGCAGACGGTTGAGGGGCCACCCAGGAAGAGGCAGAGGGTCGACAGTGGCGGTCCGCAGGGAGAAGGAGGACGAGGTAGAGGAGTTGTCCGAGTAGTAGGTGGTGGGCGACGCTTTGAGGCTCTACCACCACCACCACCAGGAGGTCCACCCCGACCATAGGAAGCTGGCGGGCAGAGATAGGCACAACTCCAGGCAGTGGAGTCCTATGACCACGACGCGCCCGAGATGATTCGAGTTACTATCTGTGTCTATTCCACCCATTCTGCAGTTCTTATAGACACAGCAGTGAGTCAATCTTTCATAGCCACTACCCTTGTTCAGAGCTTGGAGATTCCGACAGAGCCGTTGGCTCGATCTTTACGGCTAGAGACTCCTACCAGAGCATTCTCGACGATTACGAACTGGTGGCAGGAGTGTGAGCTTACTCTAGGAGGCGAGAGATTCAGCTGGAATCTTCTTATAGCGGCGTCGAGGCATTATGACGTCATCTTGGGAATGGATTGGTTATCTACATTCTATGCTCAGATTGACTGTATTATGCGCAAGGTGCGATGTGTATGCACCGACGGGAGCAAGTTCACCTTCACCGGCAAGAAGGGAGCCTTCACAGCACAGTATGGACTCACGCAGAGCAGAGGTCACCCCATCACTCATCAGTTGGCAAGCCTCATCCTAGGAGTAGTTGACGTGCGGAGTCCTGGTTTTCCTATAGTGGTGGATCCGTATGCGTACGTTTTCCCCCACGACGTTCCAAGACTACCTCCTTTTAGAGAGGTAGACTTTTATATTTAACTGTACCTCGGGACATCCCCGATATCCACTCCAGCATATCGTATGGCTCCCGCCGAGCTTCGAGAGCTACGGGTACAGTTGGAGGATTTGCAGGGCAAGGGATTCATCCGACCCAGTGTTTCACCCTGGGCTTCCCCGATTTTTCTCACCAAGAAGGCGGACAGGAGCTTGTGACTTTGTGTCGACTATCATCACCTGAACCAGGTGACCGTGAGGAACAAGTATCCGCTACCGAGGATTTATGACCTCTTCGATCAGCTCAAGGGAGAACAGTGGTCCTCAAAGATAGACCCTAGATCAGGCTATCATCAGCTCAGAGTTCGGGATGAGGACGTGCAGAAGATGACCTTCAGATGTCGGTATGGCCACTATGAGTTCTTGGTTATTCCATTCAGCATAACCAATGCTCCAGCAATGTCCATGGTCCTCATGAACAGTATATTTTAGCCATACCTCGATCGATTTGTCATGGTCTTCATCGAAGACATTTTGATATACTTAACCACTGAGGAGGAGCACACCTACCACTTGCGGGTTGTACTTGACACACTCTGAGAGCACCAGCTTTATGGAAAGCTCTCGAAGTGTCAGTTCTGGATACGTGAGTTCCACTTCATGGGACACGTCATTTCTGAGGCAGGAGTTGCGGTGGATCCTGCGAAGATCGAGGGAGTGCTAGCTTAGGAGCCACCCAAGAGCATGATGGAGGTGCGAAGTTTCTTGGGACTAGCTAGATACTACCGGAGATTTGTGCCAGACTTCTCCAGAGTTGCGGAACCACTCTCATCTTTGATGAAGAAGGGGAAAACCTTTGTGTGGTCAGACACATGTCAGCAGAGCTTCCAAGAGCTGAGACAGAGATTGACGAGCGCACCTATCTTGAGGATACCGGGGGAGGGTGTAGGCTACGTAGTCTACTGCGATGCATCAGGGACCAAACTCGGATTTCTCATGATGCAGGAGCGGGAAGTCGTCACCTATGGATTATGCCAGTTGAGGCCGCATGTGCAGAACTACGCTACCCATTACCTGGAGTTAGTATCAGTGGTCTTCGCTCTGAAGATGTGGCGACACTATCTGATGGGCGAGCGATTTACAGTCTATTCTGACCATCAGAGTCTCAGGTACATCTTCTCTCAGAAATACATGAACCTAAGACAGCGACGATGGCTCGAGTTCCTCCAGGACTAGGACTTTGAGATAGTCTATACTCCTGGGAAGGGGAACGTAGTAGCTGATGCTCTCAGTAGGAGGATGGGCATTCAGCTACTTGGGGAGGCGACAGAGCAGCTAGCCACTTTGTAAATATCCTTCATGGATAGAGATGGATCAGCCTACCTTCAGTCACTCACAGTCACTCCTCCACTGTTGCAGCGGATCAGAGAGGCACAGCGTGGGGACGCCGACTGTGAGACGCGGCGTGTGTAGATATCCTCTGGACAGGCACCAGATGGTTTCTCCTTAGGAGGAGATCACGACATCCTTTTCAAAGGACGTACCTTAGTACCAATTGCTTTATGAGAGGAGGTGATGAGAGAGTTTCACACTTCCCCTTTGGCGGTACATCCTGGAGTGGCGAAGATGTATCAAGATCTCAGACGACAGCACTAGTGGTCGGGCATGAAGTAGGCTGTGGCATAGTTTGTTTATCGATGTCTCACTTGCCAGCATGTGAAGGCAGAGCACCAGGTACCACCAGGCTTGGTACAACCCGTGGAGGTCCAGGAGTGGAAGTGGGACGGGATATCTATGGACTTCATGACTGGACTTCCATGCAGTTACAGGGGTCCCGACTCCATTTGGGTGATTGTCGACCGACTCACCAAGTCGGCTCACTTCTTACCCATCAGAGAGCAGGGCTCAGTGGAGAGCTTGGGACGTCTCTACATTCAGGAGATTGTATGGCTTCACAGTGTGCCATTATCTATCGTCTCCGATCGAGATGATCGCTTTACATCCTGGCTTTGGAAGGGGTTGCAAGAGGCGTTCGGGACGTAGCTACATCTGAGCACCACCTTTCACCCTCAGACGGATGGTCAGATGGAGAGGACCATTCAGACTCTCGAGGACATGCTCCACGCCTGTGTCGTCGACTATGGTCACAGCTGGGAGGACCACCTACCCTTGGTGGAGTTCGCGTACAACAACAGCTACCACTCCACCATCGGGATGGCACTATACGAGGGGTTGTACGACCAACCTTGCAGATCACCGCTGTGCTGAACAGACCTTGGGGAGTCAGAACTTGTGGGATCAGAGATGGTCCAGGCCACGATAGAGATGGTCCAGGTCATCCAGGAGCGGATGAGGATAGCTCAGAGCCGGTAGAAGTCTTATGCTGACAGGACGAAGAGTCCACTAGAGTTCGAGGATGGTGACCACGTCTTCTTTCGGGTCTCACCTCGACGTGGACTATGGAGATTTGGTCGAGGTGGAAAGTTATTTCCGCGCTTCATCGGACCATTCTAGGTCCTCAGCAGGATTGGAGAGGTGGCTTATTGCCTGGTTCTACCACCTCAGTTGCACCGGGTGCACGATGTCTTCCACATATCTCAGCTGAGGAGATACGTGCATGACCCGACAAATATCATTGACCATGGGGAGATGGACGTTGATGATGGGGAAAATTTTGAGGACGTCCCAGTGGAGATTGAGGATCGACAGGAGTGGGTCCTACGTAGATGGTCGATTCCTCTAGTGTGCATCAGATGGAAGCATGGGAACCTCCAAGAGAGCACTTGGAAGCGGGAGGCTCAGATGCGTGCTCCGTACCCACATTTGTTTCCCTAGTTTTTTATGTATCTTTATGGGGATGTAAATCCTTGAGGTGGGAGTAATGTAAAGACCCGAAAAAATTCAAGGAAATTTATTTCTTAATTTTCATTGAGATTTTACAAGAACAGATTTTCTGACGACACCTGATTCCGAGGCATGGGGTGCCCGGAATCTTTTTCTGAAGTTTAGCTCGGGTATGTTCTATGAACGAACGAGCGGGCTTTTTTATCTTTTGAACCGGTGCTCGGAATCGAATTCCGAGGGCACCGATGGAATCACGTCACCGGTAATTGCTTAGAAACACCTTTTTTGGAGTTGTGTTTGCTCCAGTGTGGTTTTTAAATTTTCGGGTTAAGTAAATGAATAAAATAAAATGGTGCGGCCAATTTAATTTATTTTAAGTCGCTTAACCTATGTTAACTGGATGACGTGGGACCCACAATATCATACCCACTTGGTAGGATATTTGTGGGGTGGGGCCCACACGAGCCCCACCGTTTCTTTCACCTTTTTCAACCACCCTCCTTTAATTAAGTAATGCACCCGCACCCCCTATTAAAGAAGTCAACCCTTGCGTTTATTCTGGTTAAGAAACACCTCATTAATGTGGCGGTTTTAGCGTTGAAATTATTTCACTTAATTGTTTCTTTTGTTTTTGAATTTTAAAACGCAAGACTTGTGAAATAAAAATAAGACAACTCTTATTTTTATTAGGTCGGTGGTGTTGAGAGGCTAGGGAGTTTTCACTCAGGCTCTTGAAGATCTTCTCTTGCTAACGAAGAATGCGACGACTGCGAAGAACGTGAAGAATGCTGGATCCTCATGAATCAAATATTCTTCTCCCGCGATGCTTCTTCCACGACGCTTCTTCCGCGACGCGACGATCCCCCTCCCGTGATGCCTTCTTCCGCGACGTGCTTTTCCACGACGAACCCTCGCTCAACGAATTCGACGAGGTAAGGGTTTTGATTCAATGAAATCTTTGTGATTTATATCCACGACATATGTTTAAATATTTTTTGGAATCCTTTTTAAACCGCTAACGTGGTGGGTGCGGACCAACGAACAAGTCCGAACCCACCATCCCTTCGATCTTGGAGTGCGGATCGGTGGGAAATGATGAAACAGGCCCCACGGGCGTTGTGAGGTCTTCACAGTGAAGAACCAGTCCTGGGAGGGCTATTGGTGAAGACGACAGGCAAATTCGACCACCGGTGCTCGTCCGGTGGTCCGCAGAACGCTCCGCCGGCATGCCTTGCCGGCACGATGGCATCGACGCCCGACACACCACTGGGAAGGGCCACTAGTCCCACGACCGCGCGGGACCAGAGGAGGCGGGACGAGGCGCTCGGTCGTGTCTGTTGTCAAGGAGCGGCCTGTCGTGGGGTCGCGGTTAGCAAAGCAAGCGGGGGGCAGCGCCACCCCCCCCCCCCCCCCGTGCGGCCAGACCGGACCGCCAGGCCCGGCGGCGCCCATGCCGGGCCGGACCCAGACCCAGTTCGGGCCGACCCAGGGGGTACCGCGCCGGGTCGGACCGGGCCCGAACCCCCCTAATACCGGAATTTTCGGTCGGTTGCCCATAACTTGAGATATGTGCATATGATCGACGCACCGTCAGTTTTTTAGCGATCCTTGGATCGAGACAGTCGTTTCGGTATATTACACTCAAGGTTTCGGAGAACTTTGTGTTCAGCTGGGTTGGTTCGTACACGAAACCAACCTGGCCCTCGGAGCGGAAATGCTTATAACTTGAGCTCCAGACGTCCGACTTGGTTGGATTCCTCTAAATGAGATAGACCTTTTGTATTACTCCGCTCGAGGTTTGGACATAGTTGGAGTACGGTTGGGTTGGTTTTGACATAAAAACCAACTGGGCCCCTTGGACGAAAAAGCCAATAACTCTTAGACCGGGCGTCCGATCGAAGCGTTGTCTGTCGCGTGGAGTTCTTGTTGACGATACAGAACTTTTGGATACATCAACTCCGGATTTTCTGTCAGTTGATGTATCATCCCCTCGGCTCGTGGAGTGGACCCTCCCGAACGATCTTGCTGTGTGCAGGAACCCTAGAGTTGGCTGCGACTGCGACGACGATGACGACTGTACAGAAATCTTCCGTAGATTCGATGGAGATGACTACATCACTTAGCGATCCTACATGGATTAGTGCTACTGATCCTGTGTGGGTCAGATATTGTGTGGGTCAGCACTCAGCGGTCATGTGTGGGCCAGTGCCTACATATCCTGTGTGGGTCCGATCCTGTGTGGGTCATTGCGGGGCTTAGTTACCTATCAATCTTGTGTGGGTTAGATCCTTTGTGGGTCATTGCGGGGGTTAGTTACCTATCCATCCTGTGTGGGTCAGTTCCTTTGTGGGTCATTGTGGGGGTTAGTACCTATTGATCCGGTGTGGGTCCGACGGCTTAGATGAACCAGTGTCAATATCTGATCATCTCTATCGTCTTATGAAGAAGTATACCTGTGTGAGCTGAATCTTGACCTGCTTTCCTATGTGGATTACGTTATGCTTTCCTGTGTGGATCACATTTTGATTTCCTGTGTGGATGTGATCGAACTTGGGCTCGGAGGTTGGAGCGAACTGGAATTGATGACTTAGGTATATGTATGGGCACATACCTAAGTAGAGTCGGATGTTACATTGTGATTTTATCTTTCCTTTGTGGATTCTTGGAGACCTTCGGGGGTCTCGGGGTCCCTACTGAGTAGCTTATACTCACCCCTGCTCGGGCTATGCCCGCACTACATTTTTTTGGTTGCATACGACAGACATCGCTGATCTTGGTTGAGGCTTGCGGAGCAGGTCGGTACCTGGTGGTGGATCATTGGGCGGGACGTACACGGAGCGGACGGCTGGAACCGGGGAGCTGTGGAGGCTATCTGTACCCACCCTTCATGTGAGACTTCTAGTGGATGGATCGAGGCTGCGGCTTTACTTTCAGTTGGTGTTTTACCTTTCTAGTTGTACTTTACTTTCAGTTTGGGTTTGTATTCTGGCCCACTTACCTTTCCGCACCTACTGTTGTACCCAGTTTTTACATAGTGTTTACTTCTTCTTCCTTGCTCTGTGGTGTTTGTTTACCTTACAAAGGAAATTCCTTCCCTTTTTACCCGGAATTACACCTTGGTGCTAGTCGCTAGCCCCTGGCCTATTGAAGGCAGGCTTGGGGTAGTCACAGCACGGGCCCCGAGGACGGGTCGCGACACATTCTTACCTAATTTTTTTTGGAAAAGGTCATAAAGTTCCTTGTTTGGAAAATAATGGAAATATTCTTTTCAAAACATATAAAGTCAAATAAGGGTATAAATGACTTTAACACATAGTCTAGTAAATAGTAAAAATGTTTTGAAATACATTTTTAAGAAAATAAGGATGTAGATGTTAAAGAGGTCCTAGTAGATACTTACGTAAAAACAACCTCGGATAATAAAGAGATTGTGAAATTAACCCCTTCCTTGTACTTTTCCTTAGTAGATGGTATGTTAACCTTATGTATAATAGTTAAAGCATTGTTATTATATTATAAAAGAACTATATACATAAATGTGATATCATATATGATCCTATAATATTTATTTCTTAATAATGTTTCAGTAGTATCATCATTTTAAGTGTTAACTGATTCACTTTACATTATATGTTTGGTTTTGTAAACCATGATTGTTAGGGAAATGATGTGATTTATTCATAAACGGAATGATTTATGTTCATAAAAATTATTTTTAATCATAAAATGAATATTATTCTTGAATGATTAGGATGGGGAATGAATCTCATCGTGTTCATGGGGAGGGTAATCAGTACGTATGCACGAGCAACAATATCGTTATATATATGGTGAAATCATATGTATTTGGATGGTATATCATATATAAATAATCATTAACATGTTATATTCATTATTTAAATTAGTTATACTCATTATTATACCCATCCAAATAATTAAGTGTTTGAATATCAAACTACACCACGACGTGGGGATGGTATGTTGTACGCACGCACGTATGGTGACTTGGTCATTTATAAAATCGATAGAACAAAAAAATATGATTTTACCATATTTTTAATAACATAAAAATATGTAAAAGGTACTGGAGTTATTATTTGGTATGGAAACAACAAATAAAGAGGAAGTGTAAGAAAAAAAGAACTTGAAAGAGGGTGGTGAAATTATTACCTCTTCTTCGGGTGTTTCCTTTTGAGTTGATCAAAATGGATTCTTTGGTTAGATTTATGATCAATGTAAGGAATCTAGGTTGATGGGATGATTGTTTAAAGGTTATTTTATCATGGGTTAGCCTATCCTAATGGTTTTGGTGGTGTCAAATTAAGAGAGGGTGAAGTATCCTTTTATAAGAGAGGTGAGGGTTACTTTAGGAAATGTTTGAAATATTATTTTATAATAACTTTTTTCGGTTTATAATGGCTTTAAAATGATTTTTTATTAGGATAAGGTAGGTATGGGTATAAAATTATTAACCAATAGTTTTTAGACAGGTTTAGGTCACCATATTAACCTTATATTTTAGATTTAACACTTAGTGAAATAGTTTGACATTTATCATGTCTCTTTGTATTTTTATATTATATGATTAAAAAACCTACTTTAAACTACCAAGAGAACCCCAAGTAGTTCATTATTAATATATATAACCATATATAAGTCCTTTGGACGAACCATAGAATTTTATGAATATTATATCAATTAATAATATAGTATTTATTTTAGAAACTCAATTATGTCAATTTTGACATTATTTAGTAATTGTTTTTTTTGAAAACCATAAAAACATTATCACTTCAAATAAAATTTATTTTATCAACCAAAACTTGTAATATTAACCAAGATAATTAGTTTAATTCATCATAAGTCTCAATTACATTTATTTGGATATTTATAATATCAAATATTTTAATATTTTATTATTAAAGTAATTACTCCATCATCCTTGTGTCATAAAAAAATTAAATTATTTAAGGTCTAAAAATTATAAATAAAATAAAATTATGTTGTAAATAATTTTTTCTTTATAATGAATATTTATATTTTAATTTATATTGTGTGTATCCTGATATTAAAAATGGTTTAGTTATAAAGCTTTGATTTTAACTCTTATAACTATTTTTTAAATAAAATAATAATAAATGTCCTAATCTAATCCAAGATGACCAAAGAGGATATTATTTTGATAATAAGGTTTTTTAGATGAATTAAACTTATCCAATAGAATTAAGACATGTGTTAGGGTAATTGTAATATCATTTTTATCCTTAAATACCCTATTTACTTTTAACTGTTGTAAATAAAAGTCAAAAGTTACTATTAAAAAAATTATTTTCATCTCATTGAACCAAATATTACTTAATGATGTCAACTGTGTCTCTTGGATTTTTTAAATTCAACTCACAAAAGTGGTAAAATTACGTTTTAAGCAAATTTTTCAATGCACCTTGAAGGTGGGTAAAAGACGGTAAAAAGTTCAATAAAATTGTATATATCAAAAACTATTATAAAATGACTTCAATAAATTACATTGAACATATATAAGTATTATGTATCTATTTTTACATAAAATAAATTAAAATAAAATTACTAATTAGTTAAATTAAATGTCGGTTTTAAACAATAATGTAGTGTTTTCACTATTCATCAAAAATTTGAATGTTTTCAGAAAAATACCAAAAATGAACCCTAAGTTAATTTTGATATTCCAAATTCAAAAATGAAGTCCATTTTAAAAAACAATATTTATAAAATTTTAAAAAGTTGGTATTACTATTCATAATGGAAAGTTAGATTGGTCGTGGTGTGTTAAAATTCCATGTTACGTAAAACGCAAGATACCACATTATTCCAAGGGAAACGTACTATGGAATCTTGGGGTGTTACATTTTAGGATTGGTTTAGTCACCTAGGTACCCTTGGGATTTGAATAACCAACCATATACCCCTTCCAGATTATGATATATAAAATAATACCCAATTAATTACAGAGATATAATAGACCCACCAATTACATAATTATAAGCAATAACTATTCATTCCACAAAAATATAATGTATTCATCCTTAATTTTATACTTAATTAATCTATTGAAATATACGAGCTTCATTATAATATTCATAATAAATATTACATCCATAAGAGGAGGTTGGATGGTCTCAATAAACTAAATATCTATATGATCTTATAAATCATTAAAGGATATTGAAATAGATGAAAATTTATTTTATAGAATCATTAAAAATATCTTTAAAAAACAAGAAGAAATATTATTTTCTTTTAAAATTTTTTCCAAAAATTAAAAAATCACAAAAAAAAAATAGGAATATGATTATATTTTAGAAACCATATGATCCAAAAAAAATTATATAAATTAAAACTTTTCATGATCGTAGGAAATTCTATACATTTGTTAAATGTTAAAAAAAACAAACTTTTTACACTTTTGTAAAGAAAGTAAAATATACCATATATAAAATGTTCAAAAGAACCGATTTAAAAGCATTATAAATAATTTAAAAGATATATTAAAATAACCTTAAACAAACATTTAAATAAATATATATATATTAATAATCATGAAATATTTTAAAGATAATGGATATAGAAACATATATTTTGTAAATGACTTTGAAACTTTTAAAGTAATGATTTTAAATAAAACCTCTTATGGAATTTAAAATAAACACTAAAATAAAATAAAGAACATGATAAGGAATTTAAAATTACATGATTATAATTTTTTTCAAGATATAATATTCCAATTTGATAGTACAAAAACTATATAGATTTAAATAGGTCATAATATGAAAGATGTCTCAATGAAGTGAAATTGAGAATAAAACCACTTACCTCATGATTCCACTTTATCATACATTATATAAAATCATATTTAATAAATTTTTATTTAATATAACTCTACATCATTATATATTTACATTTCTATTACAACATAGAAACCAATTTTAATTTTTTTTTCTAAATTACCAATAATTCATTATTAAAATCATTATTTTTTTAACTATTCAATATTCAAGGAATGTTATGATTTTAAGCCTCTAGCGCTTTGAACATGGTAATGGTTTCATAATATCTAGAATTTTCTTGAAGTTTAATAGTATTTTTATGATATTTTCATAGAGAATCATTTTAATTTTATGGAACTTATGGCACCTATTTTTCTAGAAAACCTAAATATCTCATTTTTAAAATATTTATTCCATAAAATGAATTTACTTTATTAGTAAATAACGTTTATATATCCATATATAATCATAAAAACAAATGAAAATAATTAATTATTCATAATATTACTATTATCCAACACTTGTTAGTCATTCATGACCTAAAAATTATAACATCATATATATAATTTGTAAAATTGACCCAAATAAAAGAATGTTATAACGATTGAATGAGTAAGAACATATTGTTTAATAATTATAATAACACATTCACATAAGAATAATGTTTCATAAATCATTTTAAAAAGTCATAAATAAAATAAAATATTAATTATTGGAATAATATATACCTGAAAAATAAAAAAGACGATATTCATTATGTTTTCATATTGAGTCTCCTCATAACGAACTTATTTGAAATGAGAAGTTTGGGAAATATTCTTATGATCATATTGTTGGCCTCATAATGTTGATTTAATGATTTAACATTATTTTACCCTTCACTATAATTACTAACTTTTACTTCTGTAACTTATGTTTATGACCATGAAATTGAATTTATTACCATATTTGTATATCATGGTTCCTAATGTGAAATAAAATTGACAACATTAAATTTCTATATGTTATAAATATTAATTTCATTGTAGGTAGACATAACAGAATAAAAAACAATTTTTAAAAAAATACATATTTTAGGTATAAAATGAATTTTCAAAAAATATTGTATATTATTGATTATCTAGAAATGAATTTGTTTATTGAAAATAAAATAATAGTTTTTTACATTTAAAATAATCCACAACCAATTTAATTGTTTTTAATACTTAATTAAGGTAAAATAACCAAATTATTTTATTAAAATAAAATATAACAAAGGATCTTGAAAGACAATAATGGGATTTCACAGTTTAAATAATATATTATATGGTTTATTTATGTCATTAAATATGTTTTTTCAATAAAAAGTTTTAATAATTTTTTAAGTCTTTTTAATATCATGATGACGTCATAAAAGTTATGGTATTTGTAATAATGGTATTTTTCACTATTTTCCTAAAATTAAATCATTTTAGAAAAAACATAAAAATTAAATATAATATCATTTCATATAATGAAACAAAAAATTAAATTAATAATAAGATATCAAAATTACGAAATATTTAAATTTATATTTTAACTAATATATAATAAAAAAATGTGTTTAAATAAAATATTTTTTAGCTATAAATAATTAAAGTAGTATTATTTATAATTAATTAATTATTTAAAATAATTTAAAAATTAATTTTAATAATAATTTAATTTATTTAAGTAATATAATTTATTTTTATGATATCTTAAAATAAGTAAGTTTTAATAAAAATCCCCAATTCATAAAAACTATTTCTTTGAAATCAATTCTATTACCTTAGTGAATCCAAACCATTTAACTATAAAAGAATAATTAATATTTTTAATTATGTGTTGTCTAAATATCTTCAAATGTGTTTCCATTTATATTTTTTAAAGTATTATTTTCTTTAGTTTGGTGTTACATGCACAATAAGTTATGAAACAAGTATAATTTTCTCCAAAATATAAAATAAAATCACACGGTGTTACAAAACCCCTAGAAATTATCCACTTTGAGGAGTCACTGTAATTATAACAAAAGATTTGAGAAATAATTGATGTATATAGTTTTAATACCTAAAACTCCTATGAAAATTTATGATGCTATTCTCAAAATATATCAAACCTTAGGGGATATAAATTTTATCAAGATTGAAATTTAAAAAGAGTTTTATCACCCAATTTCGATTCCAAATGCTTCAATAATTTTTTTATAATCATTAATTTATAAAAATATTTTCTTAGAGATACATTAGTCATTAAAAAGTCATGAATTATTAATATATTTATTTTTTAAAAGGATTTGGATGTCAACATTGGTTTCAAGGGCCTACTACTTAAAATAAAAAAAACTAAAGATAGGATGTTAAAGCATCCCTTATTCACAATGAATAGGTTTTGTATTGATATAATTTATTCCTCCATTAACATGGTTTCTCACTTAGTTTCACTAATTTTTTACCACATGATAAATTTATTTATAACAGATAATTTTACCAAAAAAATATTTTCAAATTATGGATTAAATTTTTTCCCTCATCTAATATTCATTATCCCATATAGTTCTTTCATTAAACGTTTCCTATAAGTCAATAGGGGGTGATACAATTACCATCATCCATTCAATTTATAATTAATACATGGTTGTGCATAATTTATTCAACTATTTATCATCCTAGTTTTACTATAGAGTAAATAGAAATTATATTTTCTTTTATATTCTTTACAATCTATCAGATCCCAAAAAATTTGAAGGGTTTTCTAAAATTGAAAATAAAATTACAAGAATAATGGATTATTATGGAATGAATAAGTTAGTCTCAAAACAAGGTATGATAATAGTTTCATTAAATACTCATTCATGTCATATGAATGAATATTATACTAATCTTATTCACTCAAAATATATTTTTATAAATAATATTTTCATCACTTTCACTAAATATCATAATGTGAAAACTGATTTAATTCCCCCCATGTAATGTTTATAATGAAATTACTTATTATTGGATTTATATATAATAATAATTTTAATAATTTAGTAAATAGAGTAAAATATAATAAAATTGTTTATATTTATATCATGGAAAAAATTATTTAAATTTCATAATTCCTTCTTAGCAATGTACACGAATCAGAGGATCCAACCCACTTTTAGTGGGTCTTGAACAAATCTGCCACTAATTCACTTTATTTTATTTCAAACTATTATGGTCTTAATAATTATTGTGAGTATTTTATTTAGATTCAAGATCCATTAGGAATCACTAATCATGTATTTTATGGTTTTCACTATAACTCAACATAGATGGACACTTGTTGATATTAGATATGCACTAAAATATTTTTCTACTTTCATTAATAGTGTGGGAATTTTTATTCTCATCCAAGTTTTAATTTATTTTTTATTTTAATGGAATATATTCAACACTACATCTAATTTCTCTATGAAGGTCCCCTTATGAGAGTTTACCTCAATCCCATCACTATTTATTTGTAGTGGAATATTCATTGAACTATTAACCATATTAGGTTTTTAGTATTTTTATATATTATATTGTTTTCTATAATAGTCTCGAAAAATCACCTATGATTCTATCCTTATTATATTTACCCATTAATTTAATATGGTACACTATCTCTCAATAATAAACAAGGGCTTTGATAAAATTGAGAACTATACTCAGGTACGATTTTGTGTATTTGTCTATTTATAAAAATATGGGGTCATGTGTGCATCAAAATATAAAAAATAAAATTTAAAAAATTTATATCTATATATAATATGTGTTTGGATAAATAAATACACAAACAAACAAAATAAAATAGTAACACAAATCATTAGTGTGTGTGTGTGGTAACCCTAAATCCCATAACCCAATGACAATGTAAAATATTATAATGGAAGAAAAATACACAATATCAAAATAAACATGAACTAAAATACTAGTAGTCTCGACATACTATATATATATATATATTAAAAATACATTAAATTCAAAAATAAAAAAGATCATAAAAATTCTTAAATTTTTTTTATCCCTCCATGATTTTCTTTAGATCAAAAATATTATTCTCCATGGTTTCCAAGGGAAATATATAAACAACACAAAGCTAGAACTCTCATAAAAATTAATATGAAGTGTAAAATGAAATCTAAATATGGTTAATAAACTAATAAATAATATAAAAATAATAAATTACCAAATTATTACAAAAAATTAAATACAAAATCATATCATATCAATGGAAAAAAATATAAAAAAACAATAACATGGATAAAAATAATAATTCTTATAATGATGGAATTCAAAATTCTATATATTATAAGAATGTATTCAATGATTTATTCCATGAAATCATAAATAAAAGAAATTTACATGAAAATTACTACATGATACTTTGTCTTGAGAGTCCTATCAATGAACCATGAGGGTATATAAATTTGGGACTCAAAATTATAAAAAAGTCAATTTCATCCTTCATCTAGAGTGGTCATATTATACAATATATAAGGTTTTGTAAAGAACCAATTATATAAAAATAGATAACAAATCAATAATTATATACATTTATTTAATTTATATTTGGTCATGTTATAATAATATATAGAGATGCATATGTTAACAGGGAAAACTTAATCCCAAATATATTTACTAAAGTAACTATAGGAAAACCTAAAATAAGGCTTAAACATATTATTCAAGTTGACCTTATTCTAAATGGTTTCAATGAAAATATGGCCAGAAATAGAAATAATTGAAAACATTTTATCCATATATTCACCCCAATTAATTTTGTTTAAGGCTTATATGGTTTTTGTTATTATTTTTTACAAATAACAAATATATGAATTGTTAATTATTTCACTAAAAATAGAACATAATGGATATCTAAGTGGATATATGTCATATAAATTAAAAATTAATAGTATATTAGGATTATAAAGTTAAGTATCCTTATAGAAAAATAAAAGAGATTAACAATGTGTGATACAATAAATATATCAGGTTAAAAAAATAAATATTTAATATAATATTTTGTAGTGGTAGGAAACCAAATCATTAACAAAAAATCTTCTTAAAAAATTTGTAGAATTTTATACGTAAATTTGATAAGCATTAGGGATAAAAAAATTCCTTAAGGATAAATTACCGTATTAATATTCATTGAAATATAAGTTTAACTTGTTCCAAAACATTATGTATTCAACTAGAGAATTAGTAGTATAAGAATCAAACATATCACATTCATACAAATGTTAACATAGTCCAACTCTTATAAATAATGCATCTATAAAACCAAAATGTCATGGCATGTGTATGGATTTAGATTATAGAGTACATAGTTATGGAAATAATTTTTCATTATAATGGCTTATGAAGAAGATGTTATATAAAAATATAATAGTAATATCTCATTTATATTATAATAAATTTTTATTAATATTGAATCATAATGACATACGAAAGGTAATTGTAATGTAATTTTAATGGATTCTAAAAAAAGTTAATATATTTTTTAACACATACTTCATCTTATAGTCCAAGGAATATTGTACATTGTGAGAAAATAGGTAATCTCTTTTTGATAATATTTAAAGTGGATAATAATAAAATGAAATTATAATAGTTGAAGAATATGAATTGGGATGGTAAAAGTGATTAATAGAAAAATTAAAGATAATATTTGTAACTTCCTTCCTAACTAACCTCTTAATACAAGAGGGTGAACATCATAAAAACATGAGAGATTCTTGGAATAAAAATTGAGAGGTAAAATTAAAGGACAAACGTACTTAATGTTATTAGAATAAAAAGGAATGGTAATATCAATGGAAGTTTATAGAAAATAAAAGATAATTTTTTGATAATTTTTTATACTATGATTTTTAAAACAGAGATTTATAAAAATTGAATATCTTAATAGTACCCATGGTTTTATATCATTGTATTGGACATCAAAGCCTTGTTTTATGAATTTTAAAATGATATGAGATATAATAAATTTTTTAATACATTTATCCATTGAATAGAAATTAGTTTATAATGAATTATTAGAATTTATAAAATATATTTTTGAATTAAAAAAAATACATTATAACTTTTACTAATTTAGACATAAGAAACAAAAAATCATTAAAAATATATTTTTAATATTTTGATAATCTATTTGATAAATTAAATGCATTCCCACAATAAAAATTATGTTTAAACATGATTATTTCATTAGTTAATTTTAATTTCCTTCAAAAATAACTATTTTATGATTTAATATGAGAAACACTTTCCTAGGTCATGTTGGAACCTATATCGAATTCATTGGACAACTATAACACCTTATATATTTTATTCAATTTTCTATAATAAATCTCATATTTTAGAGAGAATTTTCTAAATGAAACATTAAAATAAAATAGTTAATGTATTTTTTTATTAAGGAGAGTTATTATAACATAAAATCATATATGAAATGAAATAAAAATGAAGCCATGTTTGAAAAATTAATCTTTTTGTAAAGACACAAGAAAAAAAATATTATAACCTTGATGTATTCATCCTCACGATCACCTATGATGATCATATCACTAAATGTAATTATAGAGATAATATAAAATATTTGAATAGGGTAGACATGTTATGAATGGAAATGGATTAAATAATTTTATAAGTATTTAAATATATATATTGAAATATAAATAGTAATATGACTCTTATACAGTTATTGAGTATATAGTTTTTGGAAGTATGGTTGTTTGATATATAATTATTTAGTATACAAATATCCAATTATTTTATTCTATTATAACCTTTAGATATATATTACAGATATTTTAAATATAATATATTTGATATTTAATTAAAATAGAATAAATAATTCTTGAATAAAATTTGAGGACAATAAATAATACGAAAAACATATTATATTCTAAAATAATATTTATTTATACTCTTTATATGATTTTATTAGTAAAGAATTAATTTTTTTCCTTTTAAGAAACGATTTTAATAAAAAAAATTGTTTATGTATATTGAAAAATGAATTAATGATAATTAATTCATTGTGATTAATAATAAAATCATTTAATTTTAGAAATTTTTTATTTAAAACAGATTAATTTTTAGTTACATTATATGTTCTTATTTGAAAATAAACTCTATTATTTTCAGTGTTTGAATTTGTTAAAATAGATTCATGATAAGAAATTATAATATAAAAACATGGTGAGAAGTTTCATATATTATATTTTGTTAATGAATAATTTCCATTATAAATAATTTAAAATAAGTATAATGAGTAAAAACAAGGAAAAATGAGACATAATGAATTATAAATAATTAAATTGATATTTATATATGATATAATACCTTTTTAGGTGTGATAGTAAATTATAATATTCCAACCAACATTTCCTTACCTAAATTTATGAAACTCGATGTGATTCCATGTTCACCCTTCACCAACCTAATGTTTCCATGTATATATGCCTTATTTTGATATATAAAATTTCCCATTCTATACCCATTCCAAACCAAAATTATAAGTTTAATTTTACAATAATATATTCCCAAATTACCCCAAAAAATACTCTTATATATTTATTAGTCCTTTCTCAGAATTGGAATCCAAACATTTTAAAACCCAATGAAGGTTTCCAAAGGAGGTCCCATTTCTACAAAGAAACTAACAACATATTCATTTTATTTTCTTTTATTTTTCTTCTCATACTTATCCTTATAATATAATATTTTACACTATTATAAATTCTATATTATATAATTGTAATTCTATAATAATTATATAATCATAAAATAGTTCTTATTCATCCATTAAATTACAACGTGTTCTTATTTGGGTTGGTTTAACCGTCAACACGAAAAATGCTATAAAAGTTTCATAATGGTTTATTATGAGAAGATAAATTTTTATAATAAATGTAATAAATGTTTAATTTAATTTATTTTATCATTTATATAATAATAATGTATATATAATTAATTTTTTATAATAAGATGAATTAATTTGACAAATTTGAAGAGCACCAATAAGGGAAATTTTTAACAACTTGTTAGAAACTCTTACTACATTGTATATAAATTAATTATAAAAGTTTATAAATATAAAAAATATTTAAATACTATAAATTTAATTTCTTGAGGTTATGAATGTTTGAGAAAGAATCGCAGAACAAAATCATCATACTGATGAAACTATGCAGTAAATTGAAAAAATAACACATAGGGATTAATATTTACTGTTAATAATGAATTAATGGGAAATAGACAAAGATAAATGAATTATATTGAATAAAACAAATATAATTAATTTTAAAACATTGAGTAATAATAAAACTAACATAATTATGTTTGGAGTTAGGGAGATTTTGGTAAAGCACGAGGCCTGGTTAAATGCTTTTCCTAACCACATATTCATTCATCGAATGAAAATTTCTGGTTTTTCATTATGTAATGGGAATTTCTAAAATTATATATCCCTTCAATGAATTTTGAAATGATTTAATCCACATGATATCATTATTTTATATGATTCCATGATAAATTTATCTATGTTCACAATGTTATTCATTTAAATTCTTTGGTTAGCTTTGCTGAGAATATTATTTATAGACATGATGTACATAACCATATCTTTTTGATATGATGGTTTTTGATGAGTAAATCAAAAAAATGTTATAATTATATATTCTTATGGCTGTTCCACATTCCATGTTTATGTCTTATGTTTTTTCCTCATTAGTAATTTATGTCTCTATTAATAAATATTATCGTCTTATGATTTCTCTTTATTATGACAAGGAATGTCTTATTTATTCAAAAAAATACTTATTAGCTTCTACATTTCTACTCCATGATTTCTGATTATGAAATCATTTTCATTCTCAATTATAACGATTCCATGATATTATTCTATTGTCATTCAATTTATTCCTTGTTCAGTTCCTCTCATAGTTTTATGTTCTAATGATATATCCACTTGGAGTCATTATGTTTTTCCCTAAAATAGCATTTGAGATCACCCTTTTAGTAAAATTCCATTTCTATAGTAAATTTAGAAACAAATATATATTATATTCCTATAAGGAAATAAAATATGATTAATTTTCTTCTTAGAAATGTACATTATATCAAGAAACAATTTTTATATGTAGTTAATCTCCATAGACACAAAAATGTATGATTTTGGTGTGAGTTATATGAATTGTGAATTTTTTTAAAAGAAGTAAAATATATGTATTATATATAGTTTCTTATAGTTGGTGTTAAAGTATAGTTTTTTTATTTATATAGATTAGGTTAATAATAATAAATAAGTTGAAAGGAAAATTAATTAGGGTTAAATAAAAATCATTATAGGATTAAATATAGGAATCTTGAGAAAATACATCTTAGGATTTATTTTCAAAGTATATATAATTTTTTAATTTAATTTTTTAAGAGATTATTACAAATAACTCATGTTATAAACATTAGATTTTATAAATTATTGAACAAGAATTATTAAAATAAAATGGTTACAAATATACTAATTTTTTATTCAAGAATTATAAAAATTTTATTTGATTTTTTTAAATTTATTTATTTAAAATTACATTTATAATATTATTAATTAACTGGCTCTAAGATAGATTATTAAGTTATCAGTTAAAATATCCATTGGTGATATGATTTTAGCCAAAGTATATTACCCTTCATCAAATAAGTTTTGTGGAATGATAATTCCTATTAAAATTTCTTTTCTTCGCCTAGTATAATTCAATATGATATTGGGAATATATTAGACATATCTACATAGGTAAAATATCAATTATTGATATAGAGATATATCATTTTAAATCATGAATATACCAATGATCATATATCAATACCCATATTATTGTGAACTGATTTTGGAAAATAATTTAGTCATATGGGGGTTAATACCAAATGATGATGTATTTTCTTCTCAAATGGTTGGGAAGAAACTATACATTAAACATGTATCACCCATATATTTAATTATATAAACTTTTATCAATAATATTTAATTTATTTGGTAGATTTAAATACTCCCAATAATGAGTTTAAATGATCCACAATACAATATTGAAATATTATTATTTAATAAGATTCTACCACATAACAATTTCATCAGTAGTTATGAATAGTAATATATAAATTATGAAAAATATATGGTTTAATCATGAATATAATGAATTAATTATTTTTTTATCTTTTATCAATGATTTTTTAAGGTATAAGAGTAATTTTTTTAAAAAACTATTTTTTCAAGGAATGTGTCATTATCTTAATAAAATAAATTAGACCCTATTGATGAATTATTTTATTTAAATTAATATATTACATATTAAATAAATTTTTTAACATTAATTTAATGGTTTTTCTATGCGTGGCATAATAATAATTCTAAATTTATATTTATAGTTTATTTTTTCAAACAAAATGGTTTTCATCATGTTTTTCACAATTATTTTAAAACAAATTTCTTCAAATCATTGAAATATGTTCTTGAAAAATAGTTCACCTTTTTGAAACCATGGGATTAAAATATTTTAAATAATTCCCATTTATTTTTTTCATTATAAATAGTATCCTTAATAAATTTTTGTTGCCTTGGTAAGGGTAAAATGGGGAAAAAGGTTAAAAATTTTGGACAAGGCTTTAAAATTTCTAAAAATCATTCTTCTATCATATTGGATGAGTTTATTTTGGCCATTTACATCCAATTCAAGAATAAATGGCCCCATATTGACATTAATATTTGGTTATATCCTTTATATTAATTTAATAAAAATTAAACAAAAAATGATACTTTCATGATTTTATTATCCTTAAACATTTTACAAAATGAATAAAGAGAATAAGGTTGATTTTAAATGTTTATATAAAATATGAATTAAATTTTTTATCATGTTAATTTATTTTTTATTTTTAGTCACTAAATAATTACCTTAAATACTCACATAACACGAATACTATATTATTTTATGTAATATAAATATAAAATAAATGATATTAAAAAATAATTAAAATCTTTAAAATTTTGTTGAATTATTATGCTCAAAAATATTAGATTACTACAATATATTATGGATATTTAGAAGGTTTATATTTTAATTAATGTTTTTCAAGTTGTTTTCAATGTCAAATAAAATGAATAGTTATAAAAATGATATTAATGATATATTATAATGAATTTTTTTATTTGATGATATAATATTAATTATGATATTATATATGACCAAGTTAATTTTACATGGTTTTAAATAGAATAAATTGTTCATTTATGGGTCCTTTTTTCTATTTAGACATTTTTGAACATAAAAAGAGAAAAAAACGTTGATTCGATAGTAATTGTCAAAAGAGTTAACATGGGGTTAAAATATTGATATAAGTCTAAAAAAATTAAATTAAATTATTAAAATTTTATTGGATGATAATATTTAGATTAATAATTATATTATAATATAATTATATCCATTTATATCCATTTTCCATGGAAATCAATTTATATTAATTTAAAAATTTAAGTAATTCTAAGAGTGCCAATTCCTTCAATTATAAAAAGGGAACCTCCTCACTATCATTATTGACAATGTATAAGACTTGTTGATTAGTTTATAAAAACTATAATAAATTTTAAAATTCATTTATAAAATTTGATAGCTTTTTGTGTTTCCAAAAGACAATCCTTTAAAGGCATAAAAAGTAAGAAAAAGATGGTTTTTTAAAGAAGTTTTATAACTCTTAATCGAGTGTTCCCAGATTTATTATTTATTCCTCATTAAAAAAATATATAATATAATTTTAAAATACTATATTCTTAATTATAATTATTATTATGTTATAACCATCATACACCTTCTTTTCATCTTTTGGAAAATGATAATGTCGCTCACATGTATATGTGGACTACCACATCCACAGAGTGATGTGATTCATTTTTTCACATCAATTTTAGATGGATAGCGGTTGGGATACATTTAAAAATTATATAATATAAATATAATATGATAATTATTCTTTAAATTTTATATATTATTTGTCTTTCTTTCATTCCCCTAGTCAGAAATTGAAAACAACGTTCTTGTGTATGTATGGCCAACCGTTTCCCTAAATGGTGCAATTAATTTTTCAATATATATCCTTTATAGATAAATATAATAATAAATATATATGAAATTTATATCATGATTAAAATAATGGAGGTAACGGTACCATGATCAATGTATAAGGATCAGGACTACTGAACTGAAATTCTCATGAAAAACAAAATATTTAACACCTAAATATGATGATTTCAAAAAGTAATTATTAATAAATATATGCTGAAATGTTATAAATTGATTATATAAGATCATTTAATTATTTATTTGGTTTTGGAATTTAAATATAATAAATTTAAATTTATTTTATAAGAGTTTAGATCTCTTTTATAGAAAGTGGGACTTCAGCTAAGGGTGTTATGTTACCATTTCATTTTTTATCAGGATTATTTATAATTAAGTTTACAATGATAGATTTCAAGATATACCTCTCAATTATCTCTTGAATCTTCTTATACACTATTTATTTATAGATAATACAAATTTTATAATCATTTTCCATTTTTTAAGTACTCATGATACTGAAAGAATATTTTTTTGGAAAATCAACATTATTTATCCTTTTAGTCAAAAAATCCTTTTAATTCTTCATCCATGTTACATAAAAATGTTTCCATGAACGTTTTTTATAATCCTAAGATTATATAAATTCATCTTTAACCCAAATTGAATTTTTAAAAATGGTTTAAAATGAATATTGTTTTAATTTTTTTAAAAAGGTATTTTAAACTTTTAAAAAAAAATGAAAGTAATATTTTAATTAACCTGTACTACATGAAAAAAATTTCTCACCATCATGAACACTCAGTGACATGAAACTTAAATGAATAGTTTCTAAGGATTTTTTCGATTGTAATTTTTTATTTAATATTTCATAAATTTTTATATTTTAAAGTAGTGATTTTAAAATGAAAATGATATTTTTTCCAAGAAATATTCCAGATATCTTTTCAACGTATTCTCATCTAAGATGTCATCCTTTGACATATGTTATTATTTGTAGTGTATATGATTCAATAGTACCATAAAAATTTATCCTATATATTTATTATGATCTTGGGGATTTTATGATGATTCTATGTAACTTTTTTCTTTTTCAAAATATAATTATGTTTTGATTAAAGCTTTGTGGAAGCCATTTCATTACCATGGGTTATCCTATGATTGAATGAGGAAATGTTTAAAGAAATAACTTTGCCTATATGTTTCCTTATAAAATGAATATTTTATGATCTTTTTTCATACATATGTATGATTTTTATTCTATCATGGGTGGGACTGAATTATATATCCCACTAATGCACTGGGTAAAGATGGATTTCTCATTAGATAATGAGAGATCAAATGGGAAGTGAAACTATTTTAGTAAGGGACTATGCCCACTATGATAGTCTTGGCAGTTAACCTTGTCTAATCATATGCTAATTTCGGTAGTGAAACCAAGATTATTTGATAGTCTTATAAGTGTTCCTTGATTACTGAGTAAATTATTTCTCATTATTATGTGTATAACACAAACATATGTCTTATGATAATGTTATTCTCTCATCACTCATGTTCAATGATTCCAATATGATTCATATATTATAAAGTTAAAATATATCTTTCATGAATACATATGATGGATAAGTTTTTTATATTCTGTGATCATGTTCTCATAACATTATAATAATCATTGTTTTTGTGGTCATTTATGTCTCCTTTGTTTACTCATGTTGAGCATCCGAGATCACTCTTTCTTATATTTCCATTTTTAGGGTCGTGAAGAATGGTTTTGGTATGATATTCCTGAGAAGGGTTCTAGTTGTAAAGAACTTTGTGAGACATGATGTATTTCAATTATGATCAAGTTTTTTATTTAGCTATGTTTCTATATATAATAAAACATTATAGTTTTTGTGTGGATTATAATGTTCTCTATTGAATAATCATCAAATCAGATGTGATATCAATGAATGAAAAGTATTATTTTCTATAGTTTTTATCATATAATTTTTTAGTTACCTTTGGAAATTAGTATGAGAAATATCTAGTGGTAACGCTTAGGAAAATATTATATATAAAATAAAATATGAGGATATGGTAAAGAAATGAGTTTCATTTTCCAAAAATAACAGCACTATCTGTATACAAAATATGAATATAGTTTTAGAATATATTATTATTAGGGTAATAAACTCAATAATATTTTTTTTGAATATATATCAGCTCGTATTTTGATGTATGTTGAGTGTCCACCTACTATTCCCCTGGTTTGATACTCTTCGGGGATATTCTTGTTTCAATTCAATTTTATTTATAAACCATCATGAAGGATTTGAAAAGATAATGGCCATGGGAGACGTAGGTTAAACCTAAGGTGTCATAAACTGAAATGAAGGTTTCATGATTTAAAATTCCTCTGGATTATTTTTCAAGATTAATCATTATGATTAATGATTTTTTATTGTTATGCTAACCATTTTGGTTTTAGTAATGGTTTTAAGATAGAATGATAATGTAATGGTGGTAACATACATACATAAATTTTTATTTACCATATTTGGGCATAGTTATAGGAATTCATATATATTATAAAATTAAAAAAAGAATTTTACTTAATACCTTCAATTATTCAATGTTGAATTAGTAATCAAATACATTTTTTTATAATGATAACATCTTTAGTCTTTTATTCTTCACTGATTTAATTTTGTGGGAACTTTTTTCTTTCAAATATTATTATTATTCTCCTAGTTTAATATCATGTTTTCTAGCTAATGGATTTTGTTTCTATACAAAAAACCCACTTCAAATTATAAAAATGAGAAGTAACGTTTTATTTTATAAACCAACCTATGATCATATATCAATTTGATGATAAATGTGAACTTATAAGTGAAATTTTATCCATTTTATGGGTTTTAATTCCCATTCAATAGGGTTGTTTACCTTAGATGGTTGGCTAGAAACATAACATCATACATATGCCAATTTAGAAAGAGTTTTTATGTGATTTTCTATAATATATTCAATGTATTACATTGAATCAAATTCTTCATATTCAATATAACTCCTACCTGATATTAAAATCATTTTAATTAATCAATATAGAACATTCATGATTGATTCATTGGAATTAGAGAATAAAATCAAGAAGAATAATTTAAAGGGATTCATTTTTCTAATTGAATCACCCTGGGGTGCACCTTTTATTTTTTTTAAGACCAATGATCGTTTTTTAAGACTATATGTTGTTAATAATTTTACAAGATCTCTATAGAGAAGAAGTATCATGAATAATGTATTGATGACTTCTTTGATCAGCTATTTTAAATTTAATACTTTTACAATATTAAAATTCATTATAGATACCATCAATTGAGATTCAATAATTTGAATATTTCCAATATAGCATTTCATACAATGTTTGGACACTATGAATTTATAGTTATTCTATTTGGTATTACTAATTCACCTATAATCTTCAAGGATTAAATGAATTAAATATTTTAATATTACCTTGAGTAGTTTTTTGGTACTCTTTAAAAATGATATTAATATATTTTCAAAGAGAATGGATAAGAATGAATATTGATTTAGGATTTTACTGAAGACCCTAAGATAGAAATGTTATAAAAAAATTATTTAGCTATAAAACAATTCATTTTTGGGTTATATAATTTACAGTGATCGATGGTTTTCGAGGTTTGGAATCATATTATAGAATATTTATGGTTAATTTATTATGGATATCTAATCCACTCACTATGTTAACATAGAAGGTATCCAACATCCTTTGGGTTGAATAATGTGACAGAATATAAGAGGATGTTAGTCAGTTCACCTTTTCTTACACTACCCTATAGTAGATAAGGGTTTTCTATTTTTATTGATATATAAAATACGGAACTAGGATTTTTCCTTATGCAGAATGATATGATGAGGGGTTATTAATCACTATAATGGAATATTCATGGGAAAAGTTAACTAACCACGATTTATAGTTTGAATGAAAAAAAGGTATCTAATAGTTTGAGATTAAAATCATGCTATGTTATCTTTTATGAGGATAAAAAACATTACATATTTATGGATTTTCAAAGGATTGGTATGGAAATATTTAAGAAAGGTAGAAAATATTAACTTGATCAAATGGGCATTTGACCATATCACTAAGTGAGGATTAATGAGGCATGGACTTAAGATGTCGAACTAAAAAAAGGTCTGAATTATTCCTTAGTTTAACCATGATTAAAATGGATTGATAAGGTCTAGGAGCCATGTATATGTTATTACAATGCCATATTTTGACAAAGTAGTTATTGGATAAGGCTCATATATAATCATTATCCATTCATCCTAGATGTATGAAGATGTATGGAAATATAAAAGATCATTTTCAGTGGGACAATAAAAAGATATATATTATGGATTTTGTATCATGTTGCTAGGTATGTTAGACAGTTAGGCCTAATTTACTAACATTTAAGGGGATTTAATAAACTTTACCCATTCCATAATGGAAATGGGAAAATATGATCATGGATTTTGTCCTCAGACTCCCCAAAACAACTAAATGCCATTATGCTATTTGGGTTGTAATCAATTGAACATTGAACTCAACACACTTCATTAGAATCATAGAAGATTTATCTAATCATTTTATTTCCATGATAATAATTATGTATGTTTTTAGGTTTCATGGAATTCCATATTTTATTATATGTTATTGGAATCCAAGGTTTACCTCAAAGATCTTGTGATGTCTTCAGTGTGCTTTAGATACATGGTTTTGCTTTATTACTTCATATCGTCCTCAAACAGATTTCCATTATAATATAACTATTCAAACTGTAGAGGATATGATGGGATATTTTTATATTAATTTCAATGGTTTTTTTGGATTAACACCTCCCTTTAAAATATGATGTGATTAATTTGGAGAATGAAATCTATTGTGACTAAATATTGTCGAGGAAATGGTAAATAAAAGAATATTCATTTATCAACACATTAATGAATATCAGATTCAATTGAAAAGATACACTAATAATCATTTATGAGATCATGAATCCGAAATTTCTGAGAAGTTATTCCATTGAATTTATCTATGTAAGAAGGTTATGAGAATCAGAAAGAAGGGAAAAATGAACCCTATATATAATATCCACATTGAGATTCATGATCGAGTAGGGATGACGTCTTATAAATTTATAATTTAATTTAATCTCTCTCAAGTTCATGATATGTTGCATGTATCTCTCTAAGAGAAATAGATACCTGATCTATCACATGTATTAAACATTGAGGTCATACCACTAGATCTGGATATATATTATGCGAAAAAACCAGAAAAAATATTATATCATAGAGATAAACTGTTACTAAAAAATATTACTCACCTGGTTAAAGTTGTCTTGTGAAATAATAAATTTCAATAAGCTACATGGAAACCATACTATGTGATGAAATATAAATATCCTCATTTATTTTTAATGGAGTTTCAGAATTTATAGGGGAAAATAAATTTAATGGGGGTAGAATTTAACACCCTGAATTTTGTGAAATATCTTTTTCAAGTAAATGTAATTTCTTTGATATCTTACGATACATGAAACATTGAGTTTAAACGAACCATGATATACTATTGAAATTTTATTATTTAATGAGATACTTATCAATTATCCATTAGATTAGAAGGTATGATTTAAAATAGATAAATTATGAAAATATTATGATTTACTCATGTATAAATTTAATTAATTGGATATCAATTTGATATAAATGAAAATAAAAAACATTTGAAATTAAAAAAAAGAAACAATTTAATGAAAAATCATTTTTATGTGTGAAATGTGTTTTTATATTAATAAATAAAATTAATCACTATTATTGAATTATTTTTATAAAATTTATATAACATATATTCAATAAAATATTTTTAATTTGTATAATATTTTTTTCATGACATGGAATACAAATAACAATATTGTGTTCTTAAAAATGTATTTTTTTCAAAAAAATGGTTTTCATCTAATTTTGTGAACTCATCATAAACTGATTTTATTTAACTTGTATAAATTGAATCTTATAGAATGGATCCCATGATTTAATCATAGAATTATAATTTTTGAAATAGATACATTTTTATTTTTTCCATTATGAATAGTTACCTTGGAAGATTTTTTTCATCGTGGTAAATGTAAAATGGATAAAATGGGGTAAAATGTTTTGGATAATGCTTTAAAATTTCCATAAAACATTCATTTATACTTCTAGATAAGTTTATTTCAATCGTGTCAATAAAATTATTTAATATATGTCCCCTTAGTTCTATTTTTCATTGATTTTGTTATTATTATGATGGAACAACCATTATAAACCTTATTCTCATCCTTTGGAATATGATAATGTCACTCGTACATATGTGTTGACTACCTCCTCCATGAAGATATGTGGTTTTTTTTTATTTCTGATTTACATGGATGGTAATAGGGTTAGATATAATGAAATTGTAGGTTATATATTATATAAAAATCATTATGTATGGGTAAATTATTATTTACCTCTCATTTATACAATCAATTGAAAAGTGAAAACCACACAATGTTTTTATGACATGGAGAATACCGTTAATATTAGAGGAGTTCCATTGTTTTGATAGAAGTATCTTTCAGATATGGAAGAATAGGATGAGATCTCATCCAAGATCTCTATAAATTGATGTAATTTTTCCACTACATATGGAAAACGGGTCAGTGACCCAACTGGTCTTTCTTTGACAGATACGGACAAAAAAATGTTGGATGCTAATACTAAAGCATAGAATTCCCTAACTACAGGTCATTCTGATCAAATATATTTTAAGGTGACGAATTATACATTAGAAAAGTCTATGTGGGAGAATCTAGAGAATATTTATGAAAGTGACAGAAAATTGAAGGAGGTGAAGCTCCTTGTTTTACATAATAGGTTTGATTATATGAAGATGCACCCTAATGAAAATGCATATTCCTTCCTCAACCGAATTTATGATGTTGGAGGATCAATTAAAGGCCTTGTTGAAGAGATCAAAGACATTTATATTGTAATGAAAATGTTGATAACACTTCCTCCAATTTATAATAAAAAGTTATCAACTCTTGAAGTTCGGGTTATTTTCAACCTTTCTCTTGATAATCTGCTAAACAGCCTTGTGGAATATGAGATGAGAGTCAACCCAGAAGATGCAATGACTCATTTAGGAAAGGAAATAGCATTCAAATCCATAGAAAAACTGAAATTTTTAGGATATTGTGTTAATAGTGATTATGAGGAAATTTTTTTTTCACTCATTACCAAGAAACTCCAGAAGAAAATAGGGATATTTGAATTAAAGTTAGCAGTGGTTTGTTTTAATGTGGAAGAGTTGGGAACATTGCTTCTCATTGCCCAAGAAAATAAATGTTGAAGAAATAGAATATGGATACATTCAAAATCATCATAAATTATTTTCAAAAAATAGAGTCTTCAAATCATGAAATAAATTTCAACATAAGATTTTTTTTGTGAAGAAGAAGACGGTGATAATGAACTCTTTCAGGAAGAGGAAGAAAAATTAAAATCTAGGAACCATACTTACATGATGGATACCATTGAAAAGTCATAACCATTGATAGATAAATATAGAGATAATTAGTTTACTACAAATACTAATTCCCAAAGTAAACTTAAGGATTTTTTTGGTAAGGTTGAGAATAAATGTAAGAGATGCAATAAGTGGAAAACAATGGTGGATAAATCATCAGAATATATTGACCAGTTGGAAGTGGAAATTGAACCACAGTAATAAGTGGTAAAAGTATAATAACAATTTGAAAGCATTGATGACATTTTGGAACTAAAACTCAAAATTTATTACCAATAAAAAATCATCAATGACCTTACCTTGAGACTAGAGGAGAAGTCCAAGACCATTAAGGTACTCGAAGAATATGTTGTTACTCTATGAATTAAACATGAAATTGAATCAATTTAAAATGAAGAAATGATGAAAATAAAATTTGGAAGGTTCTTAGATATTGAGCTACTAAAGAGCGGAAAACATGGTTCTGATGGAGTTAAAATGATCTAGAGTGATAAAATACCCACATTTATGAGAAATAGTGGAATTGGTTGTGATGGTGAAACGTCAAATGATATAAATAAACTGAACAAGAATAAATACAAGGTTAAAGATTATCAGGTTGAAAAGACACTAGAAGTACTGAAAAATAAACTTGTAAATCAAACTGAAAGGAGAACTGAAGAATATCCTCAAGTTTCCAGAAATGATACTGAGAAAAACAATTTTCCCAAGGAAGAAGGAATGTGGAGAAATTGAAGTAAGAAGTTATTTCCTTTCCTAATGTTTTAGTTTTGTGGAAATCTGGGACATACCATGTCATACTGTGAAGTGCAAAGGAGATATATGAATGGGGAAGAGTGAGGAGTTCAAAAGAAGAGAACATATTCATATCCTACTTCTTATATAAGAAATATTATCTTTGGATATTGCTTTATTTGTTCTATAATTGGCCATAAAGTTGTGTATTGTAAGAAAAGGTATGACATGATAAATTCATTCGATGCTCAAAGACAAGTCAATACTTCTCAAACAGATGGTGTTACTATTTCAAATAGGTTTTCTCATCTATAAGGGGAATTTGAATATGAAGAACCCATGTACACCGAATAGAGAACTGAAAGACCATCATTGTTCAATGCTCAATCTAATATCTCATGCAAAGAAAAGAAGAAAATTGAGGAATTAAAATTTGTAGAAGTATCTCTCAAAGCAACCAGGAACTAAAAAACCTTAAATCTTGATAGTTTATGTTCATATCATATGATAGGAAATGCAGATCTATTAACGAACATCAAGAAAAAGGTATATGGAATAGTGAGTTTGGTAAATGCGGTTCTCTTAAGATAAAATGCAGTGGAAACACTGAACTATATAATGATGCGTTGAGGAAGATAGAAGATATTCTATGTGGATGGACTGAGTCACAATCTTCTGAGTGTGAGTCAACTCTACGACTCAGGCCTTATTCTGAAATTCAAAAATAAGGGTTGTACTATAATAATAATTTCTCAGAATTCAGTCATGAAAGGCTGTAGGACAAATGGCAACTTATATCAGGTTGAAAGTAAAGAGAACAATTTCTACTTAATATTTGAATAGGAAAACAACTTATGTCATCATAGAATGGAGAACATAAATTAGAAAGACATGAAATATATATATATATATATATATGCTAAAGATATTCATGTATATCCCCAATCTAAATCATGTACGGGAAAATTCATGTGATGCTTGCATGAGAGGAAAACTGGTCTGTAGTTCCTATCATACAAAGAAGAAAAGAGCATAAAATCTCTTTGAACTCATTCATACAGATGTATGTGGACCAATTAATGTTGTATGAACACATGGCGAAAGTTACTTTGTTCTTTTCATAGATGATTATAGTGTAATTTCATGTGTGATCGTTATACACAGAAAGTGACATGTGCTTGATTTCAAGAAAATCGATCATAGAATCGCTGAGAATGATACTAGACAGATGATCAATGTCTTGTAGTCTAACAATGAAGGGGAATACACATCCATTGAATTTGAAAATTACCAAGAGATGTTTGAGAAACAACATGAGGTGTTGGCTGTGAGATCTCTATAACAAAATGGAGTTGTTGAGAACAAGAATCGACAGGTAAATGACATGTCAATAACTATGATAATTGAGAGTCATTTTCATTGAATTTACTAAAAAGAGGCAGTACAAGTGGTAGTGTATATTTAAAATCAAACAGGGCTATATATGGGTGATACAAAGACACGATATGAATTTCGGCATTGAAGGAATCCCTCTATGAAATATTTTTGTTTTTTTGAAACAAAATGTTTAATCCTAAACAAATAAGGAAATCATGGGATGTATGGAGATAATACTGATGAAGAAATATTTATTGGATACTCAATGAACAGAAAATATTACAAGTTTTTGAATAAGATCATGGAAAGAATTGTGGAATATTGTGATGTAAAGATCGTTGAACAGAAAAACACAAATACAACAATGAATTCTTTTGCTGATGTGATAGAAGATGTGGATGAATGTAAAAATGGAAAAAATATCAATACAAAGTAGAGGATTGTATGAAAATCACACATAAGTCACATCATGATGTCGACTCTGAATAATAATTAGAAGAGGAAGCCATGGTTGGAGAGAATTTGGTTGAACCCCAAAAGAGAAACCGAAGAGCAGAGATTGATCGGTCCAATATTATCAAGGATCGTAATGAACCTACACAGACAGGGATAATGAGTAATAATTCGCAATATGAATTTCTAGAAGTTGTGGAACAATATTCATTTGATGAGGCTGCAAAGTATGAGTCATGGGTAAAGGAAATGAATGAAGAGTGGTATCAGATTGACAAAAATCAGACTTGAGATCTTGTCAAAAGACACGAAGCTTACAATGTGATTGGTATTAAGTAGATTTTTGAGAAAAAATATGACTATTAAGGGAATTTGATCTGAAATAAGGTGTTATTGTTCTATAAGGGATATTCCTAAATTGAAGGTGTTGATGATGAAGATACATTTGCACAAGTAGTGAGATAGGAGTCAATCAGACTATTTCTTTCCATATCAATCCAAATACGTTAAAAAATGTATCAAATAGACGTCAAGATATCATTCTTAAATGGATTATTAGAATAAGAGGTATACATTGATAACCCATGGGATTCTTTCTTGGAAATGATGAATTAAAGGTGTTAAAATTAAATAAAGATCTTTATGGCCTGAAACAAGCACCCCAAGCATGGTACTCTCAGTAGGACACTTATCTGAGAAAGAATGTGTATAAAATAGGAGGAGTGGATCACAATCTCTATGTGAAGAATTCTCTAAAGGATGAGTTCATGGTATAGGTATATGTGGATGATATTATTTTTTGTGGAAGTAGGCATGGATCAGTGGATGAATTTTCCAATTACCTGAAATTAGAATTTAAAATGTCGATGTTTGGTGAACTCACATACATTTTAGTGTTTCTGGTGATTTAGAAGAAGGATTATACATTCATTTATCAAGAATCTTTTTCAAGAGATTCGCTAAAGAAATTAAATATGGATGATTCCAAACCAATGTCGACTCTGATAACGGTTGGAACAAAGCTCAAGAAGAATGAGGATGGGACTTCTATAGATCCCACCATGTACAGAAATATCAATATAGGCCTACTGTTCTGGACAGAGACACGAGAAGATATTGTCATTGCAACTTTCCTTGTGGCCCGCTTATAGAGTAATCTGATGGAAGAACATATAGAAGTGGTGATAATAATAATTAAATTCTTTCAAGGTACACATAATTGTGAGATATACTTTTTTGTAGGAAGAAATAGTGAATTATCAGCATTTTCTGATATTGACAGGGCTGGAGATGTGGTGGATAAAAAGTTTACCAGTGGTGGAGCATTATTTATTGGGAAGAAATGTGTGGGATGGTAAAGAAAAAACCAAAAAGTACTTCACTTATTACTACTGAAGAAACAAATTATTAACATGGTTTATGAGGTAAAACAACCAATGGTGATTTACAGTGATAACATGAACATAATTGATCATACAAAAAATATTGTTAATAATTATGTTATGAAACATATTGAGATCAGATATCACTTCATCAAGAAAAATGTTGAACATGGAATGATCAAAATTGACCATGTGGGAAATGATGATCAAGTGCCATACATTTTGACCAAGCCCTATATCATTAGTTGTGTTTGACAAACATTGGTGGAACCTTGGTTTTTACCCACCTACGAGTGTATAGGAAGGTTACGATATTCTCTTCTCCAAAATTGTTTTAACTCTATTAATATGTTTGTGGATGTTTTGGAGGTTTATGGGGGAGATACAATCCAGGGTGTGTATGTTCTAAGCACTAAAATGTTTACATTCTAGTCTTTGGGTTTATTTCCAATGGGAGAGAATGGATACAATCAATATAGTGTGATCTATTTTTTCTAGATATAGGAAAAAAACAGAAAATGCCAAAACATCCACTATAGGGGAGAAAAGAAAAGAATGAGAACTCAATTCATGTCATATCTCTTGTTTTCCACACCGAGCACTGATCACGTAGATTTAGTGTGAAGGATGAGTTGTTTATTGATGGTTCAGGTTTTGATCATGGCTGGTGCATCAGTGAAATTATCTGAAGATAAACAACAAACCCAAAGGGGGATATTTTGGGAAACAAGGTTGTTTTTTGATAATAATGTTGTTTGGTTTGTGTTTGTTGTCAATATACACATGTTTGACTATGTAGTTTTAAAAGAATGGGGTCAAATGTTTGAGGCTAAAAGTGGTATTGAAGGTGGAGCTGTTTCCCAGCATTTGCCAATTTTTTTGGCCTCAAAATCGGGTTTTTGGTAATGTTTTGTATAAATGGTATGCATTGAAGGCGTGTGGTATGCGGTAAAGGTGGTCGGTACTTGGTGGAGGTGCTCGGTACATGGTGAATGCACGAAATATGCAGTGAAGGCATGCAATATACGGAATATTTTCAAAAATGATTCGGAGGGAAAGTACGCAGTGAAGGCCAGCAGAACACGGAATGTTTTCAAAAATGGTTTATAGTGATAGTACACGATGAAAGCATTTGCAATATGGAATGCTGCTGAAAATGGTTAAAAGTAATGGTACGCAGATAAGGCATGTGGCATGCATAATTTTAAAGGTTCATGGGATTGATGTGATTCATGAAAGAGAAATGGTACACTGTGGAGGATAACAGTATGCAGATAGAGTCCAGTTTACCTTAAAGATTGTCCCACATTAAAAATTTTGGTAAATCATATTATCGAATTTTTTTGAGATATCTTTTTATTTAAAGAGAATTAATCCCCTTTGATAAAGAAAAAACTGAAGACTAAAATTTTGGGAAGAAATCCAGTGAATATGGAAGTGTTACATTGAGGAGAAGATGGTATGCGAAGATAATCATCCTCCTAAGGAAAACAGTCTATAGAAGAGAGTGTGATTCATGCAGGAAGCTCTCATAGTTTTTGGTGGAGTAAGTCAGTACACGGAGTAGGACGGTATGTAGTGGAGTGGAGTAGTATGCGGAGTGGGGTAGTACGCGAAGAAGGTCGGTTCGGATAAGAGTTTAATGGTATGTGGAAATTGTTGAATGGTATGAAGAAAATGTCGCGGTATATAGAAATTGCAACAATACATAGAAACTAAAGTGGTACATAGAAATAGATGTGGTACACGGATACAAAAGTGGTATGCAGAAACAATAGCAGTACACGGAAAGAGTATCAGTACACAGAACACCCATGGAAGCCTAAAATATTGACTAAATCAGTTTGCAAAATTAATTTCCATAACATATTAGTGTATGACCAAATATATTACATATTTTCGTGATTACAGGACTATAACAGAGCATCCATTTACAGTTGAGAATGCATGATGTAATTCTATACCATTTAAGTGACCTTCAAGTAGATGAAATGAGTGATACCTTTCCCAAGGCAGTAAGCATGCTGGATTCAATGAAAGTTTTCTGATGGAAATAATGGGATATCCCGGAACCATTGTAAAGGCAGTGTTCCTCAAATAATATGATTGTTCCCGAACCTTTGTAATCCACAACTTTTTATGTTTAGTGGTTTTTGGTAAGACCGACACACTATCGATGTGTTGTCTTTGGAAATAGGCCTTAGTGGTGAATGAGGTTAAATTCTTGTGTCATTTATTTGTGTGTGATTAATTATTTTCTTCACTTTCTATTCAGACATGATTAACAAATTCCTAACAATGTGGGGAAAATATCCAGTAGTTAAAATGAAAATGTTGACACGCAAACCCACCCATCCCATATCAGTGTGTTCTGGGGTCCATCAAGTAGTATCAAAGTGTAGAGGTTGCTGGTGTTAAATCTGTCATGTTTTTTTGACATGGAGAATAAGGTTAATGTTATGGGAATTTCTTTATTTGATGGAAGTAAATTTCAGATATGGATGAAATGGATGTGATCTCATCTAAGATCTCTTGGAATTGATTTACTTTTTTGAAATTCATAAGGAATATAGGTCACTATTACAACCAGTCTTTCAATGATAGATACAGACATAAAAATGTTAGATGTCGATTCTAAAGTATAGAATTCCCTAACTACATATCTTTCTGATCAAATATAACTAATGTTAATGAACTATATGTCAAAAAGTCTATATGGGAGAAACTATATAATATTAATGAAGGTTACAGAAAAGGGAAGGATTCTAAGCACCATGTTTTACACAACAGTTTTGATGATCTAAAGATACACCCCAATAAAATGTAGATTCCTTCTTCAATCGAATTAAAGATGTTTTAAGAGATATATAGAGATTGGCGAAGAGATCAAAGGAATTGATATTTTTAATAAAATCTTCAGAATACTTCCTCTGATTTATAATTCAAAAGATTTATCTCTTGAAGAAAGGGATCTTTCAAAACATTCTCTTGATAATCTGTTGAGTATCCTTGTGGCAAATGAGATGAGAGTCAACCCAGAAGATGAAACAACTCATTTAAGCAATGAAATGTCATTCAAATCCACATACGAAGTGAAAAGTTTAAAAGATTGTGTTTTTGAATATGATAAGGGAATAGAAGTTCTTTCCCTCATTTCTGTGAAACTCCAAATGGGAATAAGGAAATTTGAAGGAAATCTCTCTCTCGGTTGTTTTTACTATGGAAGAGTTGGACACATGTCCTATCATTTCCCATAAAAGATAATTGCTAATGAAATTGAAGAGGGAGGCATTCAAAATTCTCAAAAAAAGGTTTTTCAAAATGAGAGGCTTCAAATTTATAAAGAAATTTCAATTTAATAGTTTTTTTAGAGAAAAAGACGATGATAATGAAATATTTGAGGAATTGGAATAGTAATTAGAATCTGGGGACCATTCTTCAATGATAGATACCATTTAAAATTCATAACCATTTATAGATAATGTTAGAGATAATATGTTGGTTACTAATGTCAATCCCATGATGCCACTTAAATATACTTTTTGTAAGATTGAGAATAAATGTAAGATAAAAAATAAGTGGAAAGCAGCCAGGGAGAAATATTCAGAATATATTGATCAGTTGGATGTAGAAATTGAATTAATAGAAGAAATTTTGAAAGTAAAATCATCAATCCTTGAAAGCACAGATGATTTTGTGGAACTAAAAACCAGAATTGAATAACAATCAAAGGTCGTCAATGAACTTACCTTGAGAATGGAGTACAATTCCGTGACAGTTGAGGGACTCAAAGAAGTAGTTGTTACTCTGAGTAGTATACTCGAAAGTGATTCAATTTCAAAAGAATAAATAAAGAAAATAAATTTTGGATGGTTCTCGAATGTTGAGATTATTGAGAGAGAAAAATGTGGTTCTGATGGAGTTTAAAAGATCCTGAGTGATCAAAGACCAACATGCATGGGAAATAGTATAATTTTTTTGTGATTCCCAAACATCAAATGCTATAAATAAGGTGTACTAGAATAAAGGTTTTTGAATGTTGATCATATTGAAAATAAACTAGATGTACTAAAAAAGAAACATATAAATCAAACTAAAAGAAGAATTTATGATTATCCTCGAGTTTCCAAAAATGATAAAGAGTCAAAGTATTTTCCCGAGGAAGAAGGCATGAGGATAAATAAAAGTTATAAGTTATTTCCTTTCATGAAGTGTCTTTTTTGTGGCTATATGGGCCACATCATGTCATACTACGAAGAGTTAAGGATCTATATGAATGGAGAAGAGTTAGGAGTCCAAGGGAGGAGAACAAATTCATATCCTACTTCTTATTGATGAAATAATTTCTAAGGATAATTCTTTCACTATTTTTAATTTTGTCATAAAGATGGGTATTTCAGACATAGGTATAATAGGAGAAATTCATTCAATGCTCAGAGATGAGTCAATACTCGCCAACCAGATGGTGTTTCTATTTCAAACAAGGTTTCTCCTCTGGAAGAGTAAATTGAATAATAATAACCCATGTACATAGAAGAGATAATTGAAAGACCATTAGTTTCTTATGCTCAATCCAATATCTCAGGAAAAGAAAATAAGAAAAATGAGATATCATACTTTACAGTAGTAGCTATAAAAGTAACCAAGAACAACAACACTTGGAATCTTGATAGTGTATGTTCATATCATATGACTAGAAAGGGAGATCTACTAACGAATATCAAGAAAAAGGTAGAAGGAACAGTGAGGTTTGTTGATAATGGTGCTCTTAATATCAAAGAGAGTGGTAATACTGAACTAGATAATGAAAAGGTAAGGAAGACAAAAGTTATTTATGTGCATGGACTGCATCACAATCTTATGAGTGTGATTCAACTCTATGACTTGAGCTTTATTGCGACATTAAACTAGATGTGCTATACTATAAAAGGAATGTTGGGGAATTCTCTTATGTAAGGTTGTAGAATAGATGGAAACTTTTATCAGGTTGACATCAATATGAACAATTTCTACTTAACAGTTGAAAAGGAAAACAACTTATGACAACGAAGATTGGGGAACATCAATCAAAAAGACCTGGAAAAGATATCTAATATGAATATACTCATGGATATCCCTAATCTGATGCATGATTGAGAAAATACTAGTGATTCATTTTTTCAAGGGAAACTAGTCTGCAGTTCCTACCGACCAATGAAGAAAAGAGAATGAAATATTTTTTATCTCATCCATACATATGTATGTGTCCAGATAAATGTTGAAGGAACACATGTAGAAAGGTACTTTTTTCATTAAATATATGATTATAGATGAATGGAATGTCTGATCATTATACAAAGGAAGCGATAAGTGCTTGATTACATGAAAACCTGTTGTGGAATCACCAAGAATGATACTAGACAGAAGTTTAAATTCTTGTGGTCTCACAAAAGAGTGGATTAAACTTCCATTGAATTTTAAAATAACCTATAGAAGCATGGGATACAACATGAGGTTTCATATGTGATAACTCTACATTAAAATGTAATTGTTGAGTGAATGAATTGACAGATAAATAACATAACCAAAACTATACTGATCGAGAGTTTTATTACTCGACATTACTAAATACAGGATGTACAGGCTGCAGTGTATATTCAAAATTGGTTAGGGCTATATATCGGTGATACAAAGACAACATATGAATATTGGCATGGAAGGAATCCCTCTTTGAAATATTTTCATGTTTTTATAATCAAATTTTTTATCCAAAACAATGAAATAAATCAAGGAAAGTATAAAGATAGTGTGGATAAAGGAATATTTCTTCGATACTCAATGAACAGTAAATCCTACAAGTGTTTTAATAAGCACATGGGATGAATTGTGGAAAGTAGTGATGAAGTGATCATTAAAGAGAAAAACATGAAATCTTCAAGTTATTCTTATGTTGATGTGATAAAATATGAGGAAAAATATGAACATGGAACAAATGTTAATAAAGATGTAGAGGAAGGTGTGAAAAAACACTCAAGAGTCACATCATGATGTTGAATTTGAAGAAGAATCAGAAGAGGAAGCCATAGCTGGAGAGAATTCAGTTGAACCCCAAAGGAGAAATAGAAGAGAAGATATTGATCAATCCAACATTATTAGAGATCAAAATGAACCTACACAGACAAGGAAAATGAATAATAATGCAAAATATAAATTTCTAGAAGTTTTGGTACCATCTTCATTTGAAGAGGCTACAAAGGATGATTCATGGTTAAAGGCAATGAATGAAGAGTTATATGAGATTGATAAAAATCAGACTTGAGATCTTGTCAATAGACCTGAAGATTACAATGTGATTGTTATGAAGAAGATCTTCAAAATCAAATTTGACAAGCATAGAAATTTGATAAGAAATAAGGTGCACTTGGTTTTTAAGGTATATCCAATGATCGGAGGTGTTGATGTTGAAGAGACATTAGCACCAGTAGCGATAACGGAGTTAATCAGACTATTTAATTCCATGTCAATCCAGAGAGTTTATATATTGTATCAAATGGATTTCAAGGCAACATTCTTAAATGGAGTATTATAAGAAGAATTATACATTGAACATCCCATGGGGTTCTTGCTTGAAATGATGAACTGAAGGTGTTAAAATTAAATAAATCTCTCTATGGCCCGAAAGAATCCTCACATGCATGGTACATTGTGAAGGGGCACAATATGCTGTGATGGTCCGCCGTAGGCAGTGAAGTTTTTCAGTATGTGGAATACTATCGAAAATAGTTTATAGTGACGGTACATGGTGAAGGCATGCAGTAAACGGAATGATGTCGATAATACTTTGCAGCGATGGTACATGGTGAAGGCGTGTGGTATGCAGAATACTGTTTAAAATGGTTTTCACTAATGGTATATAATGAATGTGTGTGGTACGTGAAATACAGAATGTTCACGGGATTTCTGCGTTTCACAAAAGAGGAGTAGTATGCGGCCGAGACTAACAGTACACGTATGGAGTTCATCTTACAATGAAGATTGTCCCACATTGAAAATTTGGGTAAATCAGATTACCATCATTTTCAGAGATATGTGATTATTTAAGGATCAGTAATACCCTTTGTTAGAGATGAAATTGGAGATTAAAATTTCGAGAAAAAATCAGCTGATGTCCAAAGTGGTAGGAATATGATAGAATGAGACACAAATAAAATCATCTATGCTAGGAAAATAGTCCATGAAATAGATTGCAGATCACATATGAAGCTCTTATAGTATGCGGAAGGGAAAGGAAGTATGTAGAGTTGGTGAAGGACCCAAGGACACCCTGAGAGGGGAGGGGTGAATCAGGCTGAAAACTTTTTCTTCTAATGTGATGGATCTTGTTCCCACGTTGGTAGGAACTTGTTGAACCTCTATGATGAATATGATCAGAAATTAAACATTCACACATACAAAGATGACACATCACTTTTTACTTGTTTCACCACTAAGGGCTACGTCCAAGGAGCATACGCTGACAAGTTGTCGGTCATACCATATTCCACTAATCTTCAGTAGCTGTGGATTACAAAGGTTCGGGCACAGTCACTCTATCCCAGGCTCACTTCCTTTACAAAGGTTTAGGGATAGCTCACTGCTTGTCTCGGGTCACTCCCGTTGACTCCCCCTGGCTCACTGCCCTTGGTGAACTCACTCTCAGTTTATAGACGTGAAGGTATCTTCAATAGATTTTCATTGAAATCTTTGCCTCAGCTCTGCACGAGACTCTTCTTGAATCGATGTTCAGAATAGATGCACTAGAATGCATAGAACCACTGAAACGGATAACCAGAATGTCCATAAAAACTTCACTGACAATTGCGCGCAACACCAACCATTTATGCGCAAAACCTTTCTATTGCGTGCAAATTTTACTTTTCGCATGGAAAAATATTTCGCGCGAAAAAACCCTTTTTCGTGCAACTGGATCTTTTATGTGTGAACCCAATTTTTACGCGCAACTCATCATTTTTCGTGCATCCCGAAATTTTCCGCGCAACTCAGAATATTTTGCGCAATCCCCTTTACGCGATCCTTTTTCGCACATCAGACCTCGGATCTTCTCTAAGTCTTTAACTGTACTGAAAGAAGGGGGTCACCTCATATTTATAGGAGTCTGAGACCCCCGTGCGCAAAATTCCCTTCGGTGCAAAAACCTCTCATTTGGCGCGTAATATTTCGCGTAGGTATCGTTTTTCGCGCACCTCTCCAGATATTTCGCGCAGCCCATGCCTTTTCCATTTTTCGACGTTTTGATTCCGAAACACTATTTGCGCGAAAAACTTCGCTCCGCTATTGCGCGCACCACGCTGTTTTTCACGCCCAGCTCAAGTATTTCACACACAGCCCTTATTTTCCGTGCACCACTTCCTCTTTGTGTGAACCTCGTTTTGCAGACAATCCAGGTCTTCATTTTCCGATTTTGAGGCCCAAAATTTTTTCAAACACTGGGAAACAACGCCACCTTCAATACTATTGTTTGATTGAACTGTATGATCACTTTGCTGGCTCACATTCGGAACTTCCACTGAGTATTGAAAACAAACACAAACCAAACTCCAATTCTTACATAGAACAGTCATGGTTCCAACAGTAGGATTGTATGCAGAGGAGTGGAGCAGTATGTGGAGTAGGGTAGTACGTAGAGAAAGGCAATTCGCAGGGGAGATGGATGGTATGCGGAAATTACTGGACGATACGTATAAACAACATCGGTACAAGGAAATATCAAGAGTACGTAGAATTAGAAGTGATACACTGAAACAGTAGCAGTATGTGGTATCACCAGCAGTAAGCAAGAACACCTGTGGTATACAGAAACAGCAGCAATATGCAGAACACCCACGGATGCCCGAAAATTGACCAAATCTTTTTGTGAAATTAAATTCCAAAACTTATCAGTGTGTGGAAAAATAAATTACATTTTTCGGTGATTATGTGACTTCAATAGAGAATATATTTACATTTGAGGATGAATTATTTAATGCTAAAGCATTGAAGTGACCATCAAGTCGATAAACTGTGTGAGACATCTCCCAAGGTAGTGAGCCAGGGGGAGTCAACGGATGTGATCTAAGGGAAGTGGTAGGATATCCATGAACCCTTGTAAAGGTAGTGTCACTAGGACATAGTTATTGTGATTTAACCTTTGTAGTTCAATAATTGTGATGATTAGGGGTTTTTGGTATGACTGACACACTTTTGGAGTATTCTCCTTGGATGTATCCTTTTGTGGTGAACCTAGTAATAGTTTTGTGTCATTTCTTTGCTTGTGATTGTTTATTATCTACACATCTTCTTCATATAAAATTAATATATTCCTACCAATGTGGAAAAAATATCCATCCGTTTAAAATATAAATTTGACACCCTAATCACCCCCCCCCCCTCTCGGGATGTTTTGGGGTCCTTCACATTGTATCAAACGGTAGCGGTTGCTGGTGTTAAATCTGTCCTATTTTTATGATATGTAGAATAAAGATAATTTAGTTGGAGTTCCGTTGTTTGATAGAAGTAACTTTCATATTTGGAACAATAGGATAAGATCTCATCTAATATCTCTTAGAATTTATATACTTTCTTCAACTACACAATGAATATCGGTCACTGATCCAACCAATCATTCTATGACAGATATAGATAGAAAAATTCTGGATAATGATGGAAAAGCATAGAATTCCCTAACTACAGCTCTTTTTAATAAAATATATTTGAAGGTGATGAACTGTACCTCAATGAAGTCTATGTAGGGGAAACTGGAGAATATTTATGAAGGTGACATCAATGTGATAGAGAAAAAGCTCCAAGTTTCACATAATCGGTTTGATGATCTGAAGATGCAGCCTAATAAAAATTTTGATTCCTTCATCAACCGTGTTACTGATGTTATAGGATAAATTAAAGGGCTTGAAGAATAGATCAAAGAAATTGATATTGTAAACAAAATATTGAGAATAATTCCACCCATTTATAATGCAATTGTTATAGCTTTTTAAGAAAGGGATATTTCCAAACTTTTATCTTAATAATCTACTGAGCGGGCTGGTGAAATATGAGATGAGAGTAAACCCTGAAGATGCAACTACTTGTGTAACCAAGGAAACAATGTTTATATCCATAGAAAAACTATAATGTTCAAGATATTGTTTTTATGAAGATGATGAATAAAAACAAGTCCTTTCTCTCATTTCCAAGAAACTCCAGAAGGGAATAGGGAAGTTTGATGGAAAATTACCTCTGGCTTGGTTTCACTGTGTAAGAGTAGGGCACATTTACTCTCATTTTCCAAGAAATTTAAATGATGAAGAAAGAGAAAATAGATACATTTAATAGCCTTATAAAAGGTTTTTTGAAAATATTAACTTCAAATTTGGAAAGAAATTTCAACAAAAGAGTTTTGTTTATGGAGAAGAAGATGATGACAATGAACACTTTAAGGAAGAGCAAGAAGAATTCTTATCTCGGAACCATGCTTCAATGATTTCTACCATTGAAAATTCAGAACCATTGATAGATAAAGCTAGATAAAATCAGTTGAATACTAATGTCAATCCCAAGATGCAACTTAATGATGCATTTGGTAATCTTGAGAATAAATGTAAGATATGAAATAAGTGTAAAGAAATGGAGGATGAATATTGAGAATATATTAATCAGATGGATGTCGAAATTGAACTACTAAAAGAACTGGTGAAAGTATAATCATCAATCCTTGAAATCATTTATATTGTCTTGGAACTGAAACAGATAATTGATGAACAATAAAAGGTCTTCAATGACATTACCTTGTGACAAGATGAGAAGTCCAAGACTATTGAGGGACTTAAAGAAGAATTCATTACTCTAATAAGTAAACTTGAAAGTGAATCAATTTCCAAAGAAGCAAAGAATAAACTACAATTTGGAAGGTTCTCATATGCAGAGTTACATGACAGAGAAAAACATAGTTATGATGGAGTTGAAAATATATTGAGTGATCAATGACCTGCATGCATGGGAAATAGTGTAATTGGTTGTGATTAAGAAATGTCAAATTCTACAAATAATGTGAACCAGAAAAAAGGAAAGTTGATCATTGATCATGTTGAAAAGCCACCAGAAATACTGAAAATGAAACCAATAAATAAAATTGAAAGGATAAATGAATATTATCCTTGAGATTCTAGAAATTATAATGAGTCAAACTATTTTCCCGAGGAATAAGGCATGTGTAGAAATAGAATTGAGAAGCTATTTTCTTTCATGAAGTGTTAGTTATGTGGCTATATGGGCCATACCATGTCATACTGTGAAGAGGCAAGGAGATATATGAATGGGGAAGAGTTAAGAGTTCAATAGAGGAGAATATATTCATATCCAAATTATTATAGAAGAAATATGTTATATAAATATTTCTTTCACTATTTTAACTTTGGTCATAAAGCTGTGTACTATAGGCAGAGGTATGACAAGATAAATTCATTCAATGCTCAGAGATGATTCAATACTCATCAACCAAATGAAATTACTATTTCAAACATTTTTTCTCATCTAGAATTTTAATTTGAATATGAAGAACCCACGTACACATAGGAGAGAATTTAATGACCATCAGTGTCCTATGCTCAATCCAATATCTAATGGGAAGAAAAAAAATTAAAATTCATAAATCAAACTTTGCAGAAGTAGATCTTAAAGCTACCAAGAACATCTCCACTTGGATTCTTGATAGTGGATGTTTATCTAATATGATGGGAAATACAGTTCTATTAACAAATATTAATAAAAAGTTTGATGGAATATTATGGTTTCATAATTATGGTTCTCTTAGGATCAAAGGTAGTGGAAATACTGAACTGGCTAAATATGAGCTGATGAAGATGAAAGTTCTTTATGTGGATGGACTGCATCAAAATATTCTTAATGTGAGTCAACTCTGGGACTCAGACCTTATTGTGACATTAAACAATAAGGGATTTACTATAAGATAAAATCTAGAAATTCTCTCATAAATTGATATAGAACAGATGAAAACTTATATCAGTTTGACAACAAAGTGAACATTTGATACTTTACAATTGAATAGTAAAACAACTAATGGCATTGGAGATTGGGTCACATCAATCAGAAAGACATGGAAAATATATCTATGATGAATATTTTAATGGATATACCTAATATGAAGTATGAATGAGAAAAGACATGTGATGAATTCATTTGGGAGAAACTAGTCTGGAGTTCCTACCGACCAAAGAAGAAAAGAGCATCAAATCTCCTTAACCTCATTCATTAAAATGTATGTGCCCGGCTAAATGTTGCTGGAACACATGGAGAAAGGTACTTGGTTCTTTTCATAGAATATTATAGTATAATTTCATGTGTGATCGTAATACATAGGAAATGACAATTTCTTCTTTGCATGAACACCTATCATCGAATCACTGAGAATGATACTAGATGGAAGATCAATGTCTTGCAATCAAAAAATGGAGTGAAATACACGTCCTTTGAATTTGAAAAATTACCTAGAGAATCATGTGATACAACATGATGTGGAATCTGTGTGAACTCTATAGAAAAATGGTATTTTTGAGTGGAGGAATCGATAGGTAAAGAATATAGTCAAAACTATGATGATTTAGAGTCATATTCCTCAAAATTACTAGAACTAGGCAATATCAGAAGTAGTGTATATTCAAAATATAATAGAGATATATATGGGTGAGACAAAGACACCATATTAATTGTGGCATTGAAGGAATCTCTATTTGTAATATTTTTATGTTTTTAGAAGAAAATGTTTTATCTGAAACAAAGATCTCAATAAAATTATGGAGACAATAAAGAAAAAAGAATATTTCATGGATACTCAATGAACTACAAAGAAAAAAAGTGTTTCAATAATCTCTTGGGAAGAATTGAAGAAAGTAGTGATGTAAAGATCATTGAATACAAAAACACGAATGCATCATAAAATTATGTTGCTGATTTGAGAGAAGATAAAGAAGAAAGTGAACAAGGAATAAATGTAAATACAGAGGTGGAGGAAGGTGTAAAAATCACAAGTCAGTGACATTATGATATTGACTCTGAAGAAGAATCAGAAGAGGAATCCACAACTGAATAGAATTCGGTTGAACCCCAATAGAGAAATCGAGGAGCAGAAATTATCAGTCCAACACTATTGGGGATCAGTATTCACCTATATAGGCAATTAGAATGAGTAATAATGCATAATTCTCATTTATATCCATTGTGGAACTATCCTCATTTGAAGAGGATGCAAAGGATGAGTCACGGTTAAAAGAAATGAATGAGTAGATGGATTAGAATGACAAAAATCAGACTTGGGATCTTGTCTAAAGATGAAAAGGGAAAAATATCATTGGTACGAAGTGAATTTTCAAGAAAAAAATTGATGAGAATGAAAATGTGATTAGAAATAAGGTTTGGTTGATATTTAAGTGATATTCACAAATTGAAGGTGTTGATGTTGAAGAGACATTTGATCCAATATCCAGACTAGAGTTAACCAGACAATTTCATTCCATGGAAGTCCCAAGTGGTTATAAAGTGTATCAAATTGACGTACACGCTTAATTATTAAACATATTATTGGAAGAATAAGCCGACATTGAACCACCCGTGGGGTTCATGATTGGAAATTATGAAATGAAAGTTTGAAAATTAAAGAAAGATCTATATGGCCTGAAATATTCACCCCAAGTGTGGTACTCTCTGTTGGACTCTTATATGAGAATGATAGATTTTAAAACATGAGGATTAGATCACAATTTCTATGTGAATAATTCTCAAAAGTATTAGTTCATTCTATTGGTATACATTGATGGTATTATTTTTGGTGGAAGCAAGCATAAATTAGTGGATTAATTTTCTAAAACAAATTATAAATGTCCATGATTGGTTAACTCACATACTTTTTAGAGATGCAGATGATTCAGAATAAGGATTACACATTCATTTCTCAGGAAAATTATGCAAGAGAGCTACTGATGAAATTCAATATTCAGGATTTCAAAACAATTTCATCTCTGATTTCAGCTGGAACAAAGTTCTGGAAGCATGACGATTGGACTTCTGTACATCCCACCATGTATTGAAGAATCATCAGAAGCCTATTGTACCTGACAAAAACATGACCAAATATTGTCTTTTAAACATTCCGTGTGGCCCTCTTTTAGAATAATCAGAAGGAAGAATATATAGTGGTGTTGAAAAGAATCATGAGATACATTCAAGGTACACATAATGATAAGTTATACTTTGCTATAGGAAGAGATAGTGAACTATCACCATTTTCTGATGCTGATTGGGCGGGAGATGTACTACTGAAAAAATACCCTATACCAACTATTTGGAACCATTGGTATAGGCCTCCAATCTGTTGGTATAGGTTATACCAACGGTTTGTAGAACTGTTTCTAAGTAAGTCGTGAGGATAGTTCTATACCAACGGTTTTGGGAAAACTAATGGTATATACCTATACCAACAGTTTTGAAAACCATTGGTATAAGTTATATGAAAATATATACCAACGGTTTCATAAAATTTGGTATATGTAATTCAAAAAAAATAATCCAATTGGTTTTGATCCCAGCACCACCCAGTTGTAATTGAACGACCTAACCACAAACCTAACTTACTTGTGTAAACATAATTTCACACTTATATATATGTATTATCATAAGTATTTCAAATTTTGATTTATTAAATGTTCTCTGTAAGAAGATTTGATTAAAAATACATGTACCTATACCAACGGTTCTCATAACCATTGGTATAGACCTATACAATAAATTTTGAGAACCGTTGGTATAGGGTCTTTGATTTTGGGACCTATACCAACGGTTTTGGGAAAAATGTTGGTATAGGGGGGACCTGTACAAACTGTTTGGCCAAAAACGTTGGTATAGGGTCTCCATAATGGACCAATACCAAGGGTTTTGTCCAAACCGTTGGTATAGGTCCAAATTAGTGAACCTATACCAACGGTTTGGCCAAACTATTTGTATATGTCCCCCCTATACCAACGGTTTTCCCAAAACCATTGTAATAGGTCCACATAAGTGACATATACCAACGGTTTTGGCCAAATCATTGGTATAGGTCCAAATTAGTGATCTATACCAAGTTTTTGCAAAAAACCGTTGGTATAGATTATATTTCTAGTAGTGATGTAGTGGACCGAAAGTCTACCAGTGGTGGAAAATTCTATAATAGGAAGAAATGTGTGAGCTAGTTAAGCAAGAAATAGTAAAGTAATTCACTTTGTACTGCTGAATCTGAATATATATTTGCTACTAAGGGAGGCACTCAGTTACAATGGATGAAGAAGAAACTTATTGACATAGGTGATGATGTGAAACAACAAATGGTGATTTACTTTCATAACAAAATCATGATTGATTTTAAAAAGAATTCAATTCATCATTCTCTAGATAATCATATTGAGATCAGATTTCACTTCATCAAGTAAAAGGTTGAACAAGGCATGATCAAAATAGACCATGGGGGAATAGATGGGAATGTCGCTAATATTATGAGTAAACCACTATCAGCGGTCATGTTTGAGAAACATTGTCTTAACTTTAGTGGTCAGCCACCTCCCAGTGCATAAGGTGGTTACGAGATTCCACTCCCTTAAATTTTATTGACAATGTTAATCTGTTTTTGTAAGTGATGCAGGTTTATGGGAGAGATATAATCAAGAGAGAGAATGTTATAAGCTCTAAAATTTTCACATATCAGTCTTTGGGATTATTTCTAGTTGGGGAGAATGAGAAAAAATCAATGGTGTGTGATCTATTCTTTTCTAGATACAGGAATAACAGAAAACAGAAAAAGGCCAAAACCTCATCTATAGGGGAGAAAAGAAAAAAATGAGAACTCAATTCATATCCTCTCCCATATTTTCTACAATGATCACTGGTCACATAGACTTAGAGTGATGGATGAGTTATTTCATTAAGGTTTAGGTTTTGATCATGGTTGGCACCTTAGTGAATTTTTCTGGAGATTTCCAACAAACCTGAATGGGGATATTGTTGGAACCAAAGTTGTTCACAGCAACGGTATGTGGTAAAGGCGCAAGGTACGTGGTGAAGGTGTGCGATATGTGGTGTAGGTGTGCAGTACACAGAATGCTGTCAAAAATGGTTTGTAGTGATGGTACATGGTGAAGTGATGAGATATGTAGAATGCTGTCAAAAATAGTTCCCAATGAAGGTATGTGGTGGAGGAGTGTGGTATAAGGAATTCTACTGAAAACAGTTCATCGTGATGGTACATGGTGAAGGCATGCAGTAAGCAGAATGTAGAAGGTTCGTGGGATTTTTGCAGTTCGCGAAAGTGGAGTGGTACATGGTGGAGTATAATAGTACAAAGATGGAGTTCATTTTACAGTGAAGACTGCCCCACATTAAAATTCGTGTAAATCGGATTACCAATATTTGTAGAGATATGTGCCTATTTAAGGAGAAGAAATCCCATTAATTATAGAAGCAATTGGACATTAAAATTTTGAGAAGAAATATGGCAACGTTTTATGTGGTACACGGAGGAGAAGATGGTATGAAGAGTAGGATGGTACACATGGGAGTAGAGAATTACACAGAGTAGGGAAGTATGTGGAGAAGGGAAATTCATAGAGGAGTTGTATGATACCTGAAAAGAGTAGCGGTACCCAGAAATAATAGTGGTGTTCAGAAACAATAGTGGTATATGGAAACAGAAGCGGTATGTGGAAACAACAGCGGTATTCGAATACAACAGCGGTATAGGGAACACCGAACGAAGCCAAAAAAATTGACAAAATCAATTTGAAAAATTAATTTTCCTAATATATCAGTGTATGAAAAAAATAAATTACATATGTGGGTGACTACAAGAATTTAACATAGCCTCCATTTAAAGATGAGGATGCATGATTTAATGCAAAACCATTGAAGCGTCCTTCTAGTCAATAAACTATGTGTTACCTATCCTAAGGCTATGAGCTAGGGGAGTCAATGAATGTGATATGAGGGAAGCAATAGGCTATCCTGGAACCATTGTAAAGGAAATGTGCGTAGGACAGAGTTACTATGCCCAAACCTTTCAATCCTCCACTTGGGAATATTTATGTTTTTCAGTACGACCAACACACTTTCAGTGTATGCTCCATGGACACAGCCCTTAGTGGTGAACTAAGTAAAATTTTTGTTTCATTACTTTGAGTGTGATTGTTTATTTTCAGAACTTTCTATTCAAATAGATTTAATAGATTCTTACCAATGTGGGAACAAGATCCATCAGTTTAAAAGAAACTATTGACATCCTGATTCACCCCTCCCCTCTCAAGGTGTCCTGAGGTCCTTCTATAATGACCTATAAAGAAAACAAATCCAGTAGAGATCTAGGTCTACACACAAGAACTATTATCTATAGAGAAATAAGAAGAAGATTATAGGGGAGGACTCCCCATAGGTTTAAACCATTATTTCCCAAACATCATAGATCCTCTTCTAATATAACTACTTTGGAGGGATATATGATGACTCCCCTCCTGAGAAAATATTATTTACTTTAGAAACCTTTTAAGGAGTTTCTCCTTCAACTACGTCGCCAAATACATAGATAATCTAAATAGAAAAACTTCATATCAAATAAGTGGGAACAACACATCATCTAAGAATCATTCCCTAGACACATTATTCTAATATTGGTCATGGTTGAAGAGAATAAGTTCCTTGAACCTGATCTTAAGTTCTCGTATGCTCAATATCCTTTTCCAAAGGTATTGAAGCTTCCTCATCATCATTACCCTCATAATCAATGAATATAACTCCAAATATAAATACCTTTAATAATTATTCCAGGAAACAAATTCCTCATTACCATCCTTGAGATATAAGATCCAAGACTATTTTGATTCTCCCCCAATATAACTAATACCCAGTGTGACATGATACTCTACCTTGGCTCAAATAAAACTGAAGTAGATCTCAGGATTCTCAATACAACACTAAATCTCTATATCAGATATATTCCCCCTATGTTGTAACACCCCAAGCTTCCACGGTACGCTTCTCTTTGAATAATATAGTAGCATGTGTTGTACGCAACTTCAAGTTCAAACACACACCACAACCAATCAAACTAGCTATTATGAATAGTAATACCAACTTTTGAGAATTTTATAAATTTTATATTTCAAAATGGACTTCATTTTTGGATTCGGGATATCGAAATTAGCTTAGGGTGGATTTTTGGTATTTTTCTGAAAACATTCAATTTTTATGAATAGTGAAAAAACACTGAGTTATAGTTTAAAATAAAATTTTTATTTAAATAATTATTTATTTTATTTCAATTTAATTAAAATAAAAATAGATACATAATACCTATATAAGTTCAATGTAATTCATTGGAGTTAGTGAGGAATAATTTTGGATATATAAAAATTTTATTGAACTTTTCACCGTCTTTTACCCACCTTCTAGGAGAATTTGGAAATTCACCTAAAACTTAATTTTCCCGCTTCTATGATTGGAATTTCGAAAATATGAGACACACAATTAATATCAAGGAGTAAAATGTGGTTTAATAAGTTAAAAATTATTTTTGGTGAATAGTAACTTTTTACTTTTATTTACCACGGTTAAAAGTAAATAAGGTAATTAAGGGTAAGAATGATATTAATATTACCCTAACACATGTCCTAATTCTATTGGACAAGGGTATCTTGACCAAAAACAATGAAGGCCTTCGGGCCATTGTATGAGGTCCACTTGGATTAGATTAGGACATTTATTATTATTTAATTCAAATAAGAGTTAAAAGAGTTAAAATCAAAGTTTAATTACTAAAACATATTTAATATAGAGTTATACATAAGATAAATTTGATTATAAATATTCATTATAAAACTGAAAAGATTTCCTACATATGGTTATGTCATTTATAATTTTTAGACATTAAATAATTTAATTTATTTATGACACAACGGTGATGAAATATTTACTTATTTAATGTAATATTAAAATAATTGATATTATAAATATCTAAATAGATGTAATTTGAGACTTTTTATGAACTCAAATAATTTTATAGGTTAATATTACATCTTATTATTGGTTATATGAATTTTTTTCGAAGTAATAATACTGTTATGAATTTATCAAAAACAAAATACCCAATAGTGTCAAAATTGACATAAAAGAGTTTTTTTAAAAAAAATATTCTATTATTAATTGATATTATATTCCTAAAAATCTAAGGATCGGGTAAAGGACTTATATAATGATAGGTGTATCATTAATGGACCACTTAGGGGTCTCTTTGAAGTATATAGTATGTTTATTAACTATATAATATAAAAATACAAAGAGACATGGTAAATGTCAACACTACCACAAAAACAGTTTTTCGCAGCGCCCCCCTTTATCAGCGCTAACGAAAAAGCGCTGATAAAGGGTGCCTTTATCAGCGCTGATAAAGTCACTCCTTTATCAGCGCTTTTTTTAGCGCTGATAAAGGGACCCCCCTTTATCAGCGCTTTTCTTAGAACTGATAAAGGGCCCCCCTTTATCAGCGCTTGTTTAGTAGCGCTGATAAAGGGTCGGCTTCAAAAAAATTTAAAAAATATATTGATATATTAATATATTTATATATAAATATAGTTATATTGTTATATAAATATAATATATAATTTTTAAATATATTTTAGATAAGTATAAATGTATATTTACACTTATTGTACTTAATATATAAGATATTTAGTGAAAATGACTTCTAAAATAATTAAAAAAAATATTTTTAATTAATAATTTGATAATAATTATGGATTAATAGTCATTTAATAACAATTTCAGGACTAAAAAAATTAAAAAAAATTAAAAAAAGATCCAAAATATGTTAAAAACGCAACTCAAACTTCAAATGGACCTAACGTTTGATCCGGGTGTCCGTTTGAGCTCTACCACATATCAAATCGAAGCCTGCGACGAGCTCTACGTCGTTTTAACCCGGGGTACCCTGATCAAGCGTTTTTCGAGGCCAAAAGAGGCCCATAAGGCCTCCAAAACTGAGTTGTTTGTCGGGGTACCCAGATTTTTTAACATTTTGTGGATTTTCAAACTCGTTTAAGGGGGTATTATTGGCTTTTTTTGGCGGGGACTGAATTTATTCCAAGGTATTACATTAATATTGATATTATGTCTTTGAAATTTCATCCTTTTTTATAATGAACTGCTATTTATAATCAAATATATAACTATATGTACATATTTTTTATATATTCGCACCTAAAAATTGAATTTTTTAAATAAATAATTAAACATATTTACATATAAAATATATTAGATTTATCTAAATAATAACTAATATCCATTTTATTTAAAATACCAATATATGAATATTTATATACATATATATTAATCTAACTATATATATATTAATCTAACTATATATATATTAATCTAACTATATATATATTAATCTAACTATATATATATATATATATATTAATCTAATAACTATATATATATTAATGTAACTACATATATATATATATATTAGTATTATTATAAATATATATATTAATATAACTATATATATATATATTCATATAACTATATATATGTTAATATAACTATATATATATATATTAATATAAATATATATTACTATACGAATAAATATAACTAAATATATATATATATATATAGATATAGATATATATTAATATCACTATATATACATATTAATATTACTATATATATATTAATATAACTATATATATATATATTATAATTTAACTATATTTATATATATTATAATATAAGTATATATATATATATTATAATATAACTATATATATATTATAATCTAATAACTATATATATATTAATATAAATATATATTACTATACGAATAAATATAACTATATATATATAGAGAGAGAGATATATATATCATGAATTGGAAGAAAAATCAAAATAGAGTAGTGGTAAAGGCTTAGGCGCGCAAGGGGGGAGGTCTCGAGTTCAAATCATCTGGGAGGTAGGGGCGCACGCGCATGGGGGAATATAGCAGCAAGCGCTGTTAAAGGGTGAAGGGGGTGTGTGGGGTGTGTGGGGTGCTATACAGGGTCAGAAAAACACTGTAAAATGGGGGGCTCAAGCGCTATAAAAGCCCACCCGATTCGTAGTATTTTTTAATTTATTTTTAAATTTTTTTTAAATTTTTTTAAATTTTTTTAAATTTTTAATTTTTTTAACTTTTATCAGTGTTTTTTTAAATTTGATGATAAAATGGCCCTTTATTATCACTAAAACAAAAGTGTTGATAAAGGAAGGGCTAATATAGGAACCCTTTATCAGCACTAAAAAAAGCGCTGATAAAGGGGTACTTTTATCAACGCTTTTTTTAGCGCTGATAAAGGGGTCCTATATCAGCGCTTTTTAGAGAGTTGATAAAGGGGACCCCCCTTTATCTACGCTGGCTTTATCAGCGCTTTTCTAGCACTGATAAAGGCCATTTTTAGCACTGATAAAGGCCGTGTTTGTAGTAGTGAAAAAAATTTAACTAAGAGTTAAATATTAATGATAAGGTTAATATTGTAACCCAAACCTGTCTAAAATCTATTGGTTGAAAGGATTTCGACCCAACACCACCTTAACCTTTAAATAATATACTTGGATCCATTAGAAACCAAATATGAATTTATTATAAAATAATATTTCTAGCTTTTCCAAAGGTGCCCCTCACCCCTCTTATAAAAGGGCACTCCCCCTTCTCTCTAATTTACACCTTCAAAGCCTTTTGGATCGGCCAACCCCTGCACAAATATTCTATAAACATCCCTCAAAGAGACCTAGAGGCCTTATTTTTATCATAAATCCAACCTAAGGCGCACTTTTGATCAAATCAAAAGGAAGAACCCAATTAAGAGGTAATGTTTTCACCACCCTCTTTCAAGTTCCTTTCTTCTTCAACTTCTTGTTTCTTTGTTATTCCCATTATAAAATAATAAATCCAGAATCTTCTTTAAGATTTTATGTTATTATAAATATGGTACAACCATATTCAGTATTCTATCCATCCTTTGAATGACATGTCACCATACGTGCGTACGTACTGCTTACCGTCTCCACGTCATGGTGTAAATGTTATTCAAAACATTATTATTTGGATGGGTATAATAATGATGTGTAACTCATGTAAATAATAAATATAACATGATAATGATTCTTTATAGATGATATATTATCCAATTATATATTGTTTTAATATCGAAAGAGTGATATTGTCGCTCGTGCATACATACAGATTACAGTCTCGACGAACGCGATTAGATTCATTCTCCATCGTATCCATTCAAGACTAAATTTCATTTGATGATTAAGAATAATTTTTAGAGACATAATATAATTCAAGATATGAATAATATATATCCCATCCATAACAAATAAGTCTCACATAACAATGAATATAATGAAAAACGAATCTGTTAACACCCGAAATGATGATAATACAAAGATATTATTAACAATCAATGTTTAAAGATCATATATGATATCATATTAAAGTATATGATTATTGTATAATTTAATAACATTTATTTCCCCATTATACAAGATTTTAACCTACCCTCAACCAAAATTACAAGGTAAGGGTTTATTTCACAATCTCTTCATTATCCGAGGGTGTTGATACATAAATATTTATTGGGACCTCTTTATCATCCACATCCATGTTTCTTAAAAATGTATTCCAAAACATTTTTACTGTTTACTAGACTATGGGTTAAAGTCATTTATACACTTGTTTGAATTTTTATAATTTTGTTTGAAAGGAATCTTTCCATTATTTTCCAAAAAAGGTCCTTTTTAACCTTTTCGACAAAATTACGGTAAGAATGTCTTTTTAACTTATACGGAGGATGTAGCTATTTTCCGCCGTTATAAAATCACCGAATCTTCCCTTAAATTCTTATAATAATATTTTAAATTTAAATGTTTTCTTTTATAATTATGTGACTTTTAAATGATTTCAAAAAAAGAGATATTTCTCTCAAATAGTTTTGATTTCATCTATATCAACATCCTTTGATGGATTTTAAGCTTATTTGAAGTTGATTTATTATGATAAAAAACTTCCATATTATATTGAAGGTTTTGTGATATGTTTGACTGTGGATGTGTTATGTTTATAGCATTCATGGTTTATGGATAATGTATTGACATTTAATATGCTAGTTTTAATACAAATGTTTATGTTATGTTTAAACTTGTTCATATGATGAATGCATTGAAATTAATAAGTGACGGGTGGAGGCCGCTATAGCTCCTCGATGCATCGGTTGGTCTCATGAGACAAACTAGTGTCTTGGAACAAGGCCTTGAAATATTCTTATTTTTAGTCTTGGAACAAGGCCTTGAATATGTTGTTATGATAATGTGTCATTATGCATTCCATCATTATGAAAGTGGTTTTTGATATTGCATGTGATTATTCGACTAGTAGAATATCCATGTGAATAAGTAAATGGCATTATTTCATTTTATCTTTTCCATATTATACTGAAGTTCAAGTTTAAAAGGATTTTTTTAGTTATAAATTGCCTTAAATGTTTATGCTTATTTATGAAAGTTTCCTCTTTATTGTTATCCTTACTGAGCATCTGAGATCACCCCTTTCAATGTTTTATTTCTCCCAGGATGTAAAGAAGTATTTTATTAATGACCTGCAGGGATATTATAAGGGGATATGACTGTGGAGACATGATTTTAATGTATTTTTCATTTTATGATGTAATGTAAACTTTATGAATGTATCTAGTGATTCCAAGGCTACTAAACTAATCGGTCTTTCAAGACTTGATCTTTTGTGATCATGCCAATGTTATGTAATATTGCACCGACTCTGGGTAACTGGGGTCGGGGCGTTACATATGCTGAGATGTTATAAGTCAAATAACAACTACTACAAAACCTTATGATCCTTAGAATATTAAATCATCTATTGTCTAACAAGATCATTCTAATGAAACTCACCAACCTAAAGGACCCATGAATGAAAAAAAGAAGCATCTCTATAAATAGAAGAGAAATGTTTTAATCTTGGTAGTACGGATTTCGTTTTGTAATAACATTTTTTAGATTTATTTTATATTAAACAAAATTAAATATCCCAAAATCACTCAAATCCAAACACATATATATATAAATATCATGTGTGTACCTCCCATAGATTTTTGAATTTTACACAAAATTTCATCACTTTGGGAGTTTAGTAAGCATTAAGTCCTTTCAACAGATCATAGGGGGGCCTAATTGATAGTTTCCTAGCATGTATCCTTTTATACATCACAAAATAAATTTTCCTAACATAGTTTCACTACCAATCCCATTAAATCCTCACCAGTTATTAACTCTAAAATCTATCACAACTCTCATTCATATCTTTTACACTACTTTTCCAAGTTCATCACCCACTAGAAACCCCTTTTGAGCCAATAGTAAATAAGAGAGCGGACCGAAAATCCATCCTCCAATAGGTCATGTGTTAGTGACTATAATTGAGTTCATATACACATGTATATGTGAGGAATCACCCTCTTAAATCCCCAAAAATTTAAATAAATTCATAATAAAACTCTATAATATAAAATAAATCATTATCCACAACTGAAAAAAAAATTATTTTTATAGGTTAATTATTATAAGATCCATTTGTGATTAATACATTTATGAAAATGATGTTGAAAATGGTTTCAACCAAATATGGTGTAGTAAGTATTTGTTATTGAAAAAAAAATCATTATAATATGTAATTTAGAAAGAAATGCTAATTCCTTCCTAATAAGTTATTTGATTTGGAACAGTAATTCCATAAAAAACACAAAATAAATGAAAATTTTAAAAATTGTAAAATAAAATCAAAAAAAATTAATATACTTATATATATAACTATAGGCATATGAATTAATAACAATATTTCACATAATACGGTCTTTAAAATTTCATCATAATATATATTTCAAAAAATATACATAATGCACCAAGATTATAAAATAAGAACGTGGTATTTGATAGATTGTGTGAAATAAAACCCCAAGACTTCAAAAAAATATAACTCCATGTGGCTTTATGATATATATTTTTTAAATAAATTTATTCTCTTCAATATCATGTACTAAACGCAACACAAAGTTTAAATGAAATGTGAAATGTTATTAAAATATTATTATATAATATAATATTAATAACCTCGTTATTAAATTAAAGGGTATGAATTGTACTAACTAAATTATGAAAATTGTATTTATTTTTTGTTTAGGAATAAAATAATTAATATTTAATAGAAAAAAATGTATTTTGAAAAAAAAAGCTGATAGACGTTTGAATCACCCTTTTCACGCATAATTTAAAATTAATTTTTACATATATAAGAATATTTATATGAAAAAATAATATCCATTTTTGAAATAAGGATACCAAAATTATCTTTGGGTGAATTATTTGGATTTTTCTAAAAAGTTTCATTTTTGGTGGATAGTGAAAAATACAAAATATTAATTGAAAATTTTCTTTTTGATTCAATAATTTATAAAGATAAATTATATATTTAATTTTATTTAAAGTAAATTTATTAAAACTATATATCACTTAATCCAATTTATTTCATTATAATTATTTTATTATTTATTTTTTTACAAAAAAAATTAAACATTTAGACATTTTGTCCTTAAAAACATCCTTTCTCATCACTTATATGTGATTAATTTCAAATTAAAATTTTTAATTATATGCACTAAATTTTAAAAATGGATTCTATATTTGGCTTAAAATTATAATTTTATAGTAATATAATATTAATTTTTAAACAAAATGAATAGTGAATGTTGTAAAAATTAATTACCGCAGTTAAGGTAAACATTGTTTTACTCGTGGGTTAAACTAATACGATAAAGGTGAAAATGACCGATAAACAGGTAAAAAACTAATGGATTGAAATATTTTAACCATGAAACCTTTATGTTTTGATAATAACACATTTTGGACCCTTTTGAAACATGAAAAATGTGGGAGCACATAATTTTTTTCAAAAACACTAAGTGTTTCCTCTCTCCTGCTAATAAAGGTCCACCACCTCCCTTATATTATGCACACCATAAAAACCTTGTGGTTTGGAAAATACATCCCTATATCACTTCCCAACTTCCCTCTCCTCAACCAAGAAGCCTTATGTAGTACCCCTGATTTGAGGTATGTGGCCTTTGTTTTTGCATTTTTTTGTGTTTAAAGTGCATGGGATGAGTTGGGAAGAGGTTCAGAGAGTTTGGAATGGTGTTAAGTGAGTTTGGAGGCTTTTCATAGGGAGCACGGTTTGAGAACAGTTAGTGGAAACCATGAGGATTTTCCAGGAAACCGTGCTAGGGGAGGCAGTAGGCTTCGCATGGCCGGGGTGGGGTTTTCCAAACCGTGCGAGGCGACTGTGCAGACCCTCGCTCTCGAGGCAGTACCGTGTGCACGATTAGCACATGGTTTTCTAGACGGTGCGGGATAACTATGTTTCCACTTAAATGTAGGGTTTTAAAACTCAGGGTCACTCGGTCTTGCCTCATTCCTTTCCAAATTCTCTCCCACTCAAGCCTCACTTGTGTTCTTCAGTTTTCAAGGGTTGGAGGTGCTCTCCTACACTTTTTGGAAGCGTTTTGAAGGGGTTTCGAGGTGGTTTGAAGGCAGTTTCTCCCAGGTATGTCTCTCCTCTTGGGTTCCTAGTGTTTTCCTCTACATATACATCTCCCTCTCTCTCTCAGTTTTCTAGATCTACACTCATTGTGTGTAGATCTATAGTTTTCAGTTCCTTTGATGTTGATTTTAAGTCTTGTGATGGTTAGGGAAGGGGATCTAGAGAGGTTTCGGTGATGCGTTCACCAGATTTGAGGTTTGGTTGCTTGTGGGTCGAGATAGCCAAAACCCTAAAGATATGTGGCTTATCTCTTGACTCCACTTTGTTATAACTAGTGGTTCTTGGTTACAATTAATTTTTTTTGTGTTTAAAATTAATTGTATTTTGATGTGCGAATTTGGTTGGAAATCCCTTTGGTGATGATTTGGGGATTTTGGGGAAAAAGATGGTTTTATGGTGAAATGATGTTATTTTGGATTTAAAAATATAGATTATAAAATGGGTTGTTGAGATTGATTTGGGAAAATGGTTGATGAAAAAAATTATATTCAATAAAGATGTTGTTTTATTGATATGTTGTTTGAAAAGGAAAATGATTTTCAATAAATTGGTGACTTATTTACGTGGATTGACATGAAATGGAATTGGTTGATTTCATGATGTTGTGACCTTGATGGGTCATATTCTTGGTTGTGAATGGCTTAAATGTTTTGTGGAAGTTGGTGGAAAGTCTCACTATAAATGGTGATGGATAGTGGTTGGAAGAACAACCATCTGGGTAGTGGTCTGGAAGTACCGCTAGTTGTGAATGGGTGAATGGGTTGGGCGAAAGTCCCACCATTTGGTTGATTGTTGTGCATTGATTTTCGTGCTTGAAATTGTTATGCTAATATGTAAATGATGAAATGTCTTATGGCATGTTTATTTGTATTTACCTAGGTTGGTTTGGGTGAGATGGATTGGTAAGTGTGTCTTTGGATTATGGTAATGGATGCACTTGTGATTATTTTATATAAACTATTTTATATAAATGTGCTAATGGTTTTATTCTAATGGAGTGTGTAGGGAAGTAATTTGGGGAAATTACTACTGATTAGTTGTACTCACCCCCTGCTTTGACATGCTGGTGTCTTGGCAGATATTGTGTATCGTGACATCGGAAAAGTTAAGGCATCACCCTCCTTTAGTGGTGTATCGTGATGTCCAGGTGGAGCTTGGAGCTTGGAGCTTGGAGCTTGGTGTAGAGTCATGGAGTGGTCCTTGGCTTATTTTGGTTCTTTTATTGACACTTCCTTGTATTACTCTGGTATGGTAATGGTAGTATTGGTTTTGGGTTGTATTGTGGAACAACTTGGTTGTCCATTGGGAATACATGCTTGAATGTTTTGGTTGACATGCATCATATAGTGATTGATAGTGGATAGTTTGGTTGGTTTTGTCTTGAGGGAAAATCATTCCCCAATTTTTTATTGAATCCCTCAGAATTTATTTCCAGCCTTTGGCGCCTTGGAAACGTCGCTTAAGGCCATGTAACCCTCACCACCTCCGCAAGCCAATGAGGTAGGGGCGGGGTGTTACACCTTAGTTTTTGCAGAAATCCAACATAGGAAGTATTTAGTGAAAACCTATGGAGAATAACTGCAGAAGTGATAATGTTCTTCAATAAGAATTCTTTTTATTTATTTAATTGCCTCCATTAATTCTTATTAAACAATGATGATATATTAATATTTTTATCTTATATATACTGATATATTTTTATGATAAGGGAATAACCTTCAAACACACCACATGGATGACATTTAAATAAGAAAATGTTATGGTACATATGATATTATGATCATTATGGATAGATAAAATATCACATACAACATTTATATAAATATCACTAAATAATGAAAATTTTACTCATGTGCATGTATGAGCTACCTTCACCATGATCGTAATGTACTTTTTTCATAATAATATTTCATGATTGGATTTAAAAGTATATTTGATGAAAAAATATGATAATTGTGTAATTAGAATTATCCTAGAGATGATATAACAATATAATATTATTTATAATTAGATATTTCATGATGAAACGTGAATATGAAAATAATGAAATTAACAAAAAAACAAATAAAATAAAAAATAAATATTAATTATCGGGTGCTATGATGTTATAAAAGGATAATATACTATACTATAGATACTAAAATGGTCTATTTTAGTTTAATAACATTTTAAAACCACTCTCCATTATGCTAGTAAAAAATTAATAAAAAAGAAGTGTTATGTAATTGATTGTTTATCTCAATTTAATTTTATTTGGTTAATATTCTACTTAATTGATTATGTCTCTCAAAGATTATGTGTATAATGAATTTTTATTTAATTATGTTTTATGTACAATTATTTTATGTATATTTATATCTGAAACATATAATATATTCATTTTTATCACTTCAAAATTATGGTCATTGTAATGGTTTGTTTCAAAATATCATTCTAACCAAGATTGAATACTCTTGAATTTCAGTTGAAGGAATTTATTTGACCATTTTATAATAAAACCAATTAGTTTTCATCTCCTATAGTAATTCATGATATTTTCATGTGACTGTACCATTTTTACACTATTTTCTACTTAAATTAGTTAAGAAAATATTTTAATAAAATATAACTTCTTTTCTATTTAATCATAAGTTTGTTTTATCAAAAACCATATTTTATGAAAAAAATTCAAATACATTCTTAATAGTTTTAAAAAGATTTATTAAACTATTTTTTACCCATTTTTACTTTATAAATTTTATAAAGGAATATTATGTCATTTTCAAAATAATGCAGACTTGGCTTTTACCAAAAAAATTGAAAGAATTTTTTTTTAATTTTTACACAATGAACATATTTTTAAGGATTTCATTTTTGGATTCGGAATATCGAAATTAGCTTTGGTTGAATTTTTGGTATTTTATTAGAAACATTCAATTTTTATGAATAGTGAAAAAACACTGAGTAATAGTTTAAAACCGAATTTTTATTTAAATAATTATTTATTTTATTTAAATTTAATTAAGGTAAAAATAGATACATAATACCTATATAAGTTCAATTTAAATCATTGGAGTTAGTTTAGAATAATTTTAGATATATAAAAATTTTATTGAACTTTTCACCGTCTTTTACCCACCTCCTAGGAGAATTTGGAAATTCACCTAAAACATTATTTTACCGCTTCTGTGAGTGGAATTTCAAAAATCTGAGAGACACAGTTAATATCAAGGATTAAAATGTGTTTTAACAGGATACAAATTATTTTTGGTGCATAGTAACTTTTTACTTTTATTTACCACGGTTAAAAGTAAATAGGGTAATTAAGGGTAAAAATGATATTAATATTATCCTAACACATTTCCTAATTCTATTAGAGAACTGTATCTCAACCAAAAAAAATTAATGCCTTTGGGCCATTGGAGGAGGTCCACTTGGATTAGATTAGGACATTTATTATTATTTATGTCACGACCCGCCCTCGGGGTCCGTGCCGTGACTACCCCAAGCCCGCCTTCCATAGGCCAGGGGCTGGCGACTAGCACCAAGGCGTAGATCCCAGCAAATTGGGAAGGCATTGCCTTTGAAAAGTAAACACACACCACAGAGTAAACAAGCGGAAAGTAAACACTAAGCAAGCAGAGTACAACTGAAGTGCGGAAAAGTAAATGGGCCAGAATACAAACCCAAACTGAAAGTAAAGTACAACTCAAAAAGGGAAAAACAGCAACTGAAAAGTAAAGGCCGCTACTCCGTGCTGTCCACTGGAAAATCCCACCTGAAGGGTGGGTACAGATAGCTCCTCTGCTCCACGGGTCCCACCGTCCGCTCCGTGCTCGTCCCGCCCAGTGGTCCACCTCCGGGTACCGTCCCGCTCCGCAAACCTCAGCTAAGGTCAACGCTGTCCGTCGTCTGCAACCAACACAACGTAGTGCGGGCGAAGCCCGTGCAGGGGTGAGTATAAGCTACTCAGTAGGGTCCCCGAGACCCCTGAAGGTCTCTCAAAATCCACAAAGGATAAACCACGAAGCAAAGTACAATCACGAAGTAACAACCAACACTGCTTAGGTATATGCCCATACATATACCTAAGTCATCAATTCAAATACGCTCCAACCTCCGAGCCCAAGTATAACTCAGTCCACGCAGGAAAGTATACGTATTCCACAAAGGAAAGTAACAGGATTCAGCTCACACAGGTATACTTCTTCAGGGACGATAAAGATGATCACTGATCCATCTAAGTCGTCGGACCCACGAAGGATCGATAGGTAACTAACCCCCGCAAGACCCACACAGGATCGGGCTCACACAGAACCTGTAGGCGCTGGCTCACACAGAACCGCTGAGCGCAAGGACCCACACAGGATCGGGCTCACACAGAACCTGTAGCACTGATCCACGTAGGATCGCTGAGTGCTGTAGTCGTCGTCGTCGAATCCACACAGGATCTCTATACTGTCGTCGTCGAAGTCACAGTAGCAGTCGTAGCAGTAGAACAGTCGCAGCCAGCACTAGGGTTCCCGCACACAGCAAGCTCGTACGGAGGGTCCGCTCCACGAGCCGAGAGGCTGATACATCAACTGTCACGAAGACCGAAGTTGATGTATCCAAAAGTTCCGTATCGTCAACAGGAACTCAACGCAACAGACGGCGCGTCGATCGGACGCCCGGTCTGAGAGTTATTGGCATTTTTGTCTCCGGGGCCCGGTTGGTTTTTAAGGCAAAACCAACCCGACCGTACTCCACCTGCGTCCAAACCTCGGGCGGAGTATGCCAAAAGATCCGTCTCACTAAGAGGAACACTACGCGACTGACGGCACGTCAATCGGACGTCCGTAGCTCAAGATAAGAGCGTTTCCGCTCCGAAGGCCCGGTTGGTTTCGTGAACGAACCAACCCGGCCGAACTCAAAGTAAACCGAAACCTTGAGTGCGATATACCGAAACGACCGTCTCGATCCAAGGATCGCGTTGCCGCAGACGGTTCGTCATTCGGAGGTCCGAGGCTCAAGTTATGAGCCAAAAACCGAAACTGGTCCGAAACGGGGGGTCCGGGTCCGGAACGACCCGGCCCGACCCCCCCCCCCCCTTGGGTGGCGCGGCGGCCGGCGGCGGCGGCCGGCGGCGGCGGACGGCGGCGGCGGGCCACGTGGCGGCGGCGGGCCGCGTGGCGGCGGCGGCGGGCCGCGCTGGCGGCGGCGGACCGCGCTGGCGGCGGTGGCCGCGACTCACGCGGGGGGCTAAGCCCCCGCCCTTCCGAAGGCGGCGCGGCTTTGCCGCGCCGTTTGAGACAAAACGGCCCCCGCAAATGGGGGCCGGTTGAGTAAAACCGGGGGGGCTTTGCCCCCCCCCTCCTTAAAAGAACCGCCCCCTCATTAAGAGGGGGGTCTTGATGGACCGGCCGGGGGTTTAAACCCCCGGTTTTTATGACATCCGGCCGGCCTGCTGGCCGGCCGGTTTTTACCAACGGGACCGGAATTTCCGGTCCCGCCCTTGACTTCCGACGCCGGCGGCCCGGCCGCCGGTCTTTCCTTCCGCCGCGGCCCGGAACCGGCCGCGGTCTCCTCGTCTCACCGCGGCCCGGAACCGGCCGCGGTGTTCGTCGTCCGGCGCGGTGCGACGGCACCGCGCCCCTTTCGCCGTGCCAAGAATCCTCCCAACGCGGCGTGTCGGCGTCGCGGTCTTGAAGTCTCTCCTCGGCGAAGCGCGACGGTATTGCGGAAATCATAAGCATGTTCATCCGCGTGGTGCGACGGCACCACGCCTCTTGCTTCCACCCGCAAATCAACATGAACGAAGGAGGGGGTTTCGGCCGTGTTCGTGCGGTCCGACTCCCCTCGCGTTAACAAATAACATAACTAAAAAGTCTCACGTTTAGTCATGCTAAAATCCACGATTCAGGAATGGAATAAAATAATTAATAAAAACATCCCCTACCTCGGGTTTGAGATTCAAAGAAATCCTCTACGTTCCGCGGAAGACGGCGTCGCGGAATTCAGGCGTCGCGGTCGTCGTTCGTCAAATCCGTTGACGAAGATTTACGTCCGATGCGACACGTTGTTGGCGGATCTTCGTTTGCCGACGAAGAAGGTCCGAAGAGGAAGCAGAGGTCCGAAGATACTAGGTCTCTGAGTCGATGATCCTTGACGAAGTGTTGTCGTTCTTCGTCGAGGATGAAGACGTTCTTCGTTCTTCGTCAGAGCTTGAAGATGAGAAGGCTCTCCAAAGGCAAACAAAGAACCCTCAAAAAAATAAGACTACCTCTTATTTTATTAACACAACACAAAAGAATTTCAAAATTTGAAATTCAAAAAGGGCTTTAACTTCCTTAATTAAATAAGGGTAACGTAGGCCAATTAATTGGGGGTTAAGAACGTTGAGAGAAAAAGAAAAGTCTTAGGGGTTCGTGTGGGCCCCACCACACTTAATCCTCCCAAGGGAGGTTAAGTGGGTGTGGGTCCCACTTCCAACCCCCTTAGGTAGGTTTTCTTTAATAAGTTAAAAAATAAAATTTGTTTTACACAATTTTATTTAACTTAATTGAAAAACCCCAAAACGTATCTTTCAACCCGCAACAAACGCAACTCCCGAAAAGGTCTCATTAAGCGAAAATCGGCACTGCGAGTTCATCGGTGCCCTCGGATTTCAATTCCGAGCACCGGATCAAAAGTTAGGAATTCCCGCTCGTTCGTTCACTGAACGTACCCGAGCCAAACTTCGGAAATTAATTCCGGGCACTCCGGGCCTCGGAATCAGGTGCCGTCTGAAACCGCGCTCTTGTAAAAATCCAAAGAAAATTAAGAAAAAAATTTCCCTTGAATTTTACGGTTTTTACATTACTCCCACCTCAGGGCTTTACGTCCCCGTAAAGATACAACAAAAACTAGGGGAACAAATGAGGGTACTGAGCACGCATCTGAGCCTCCCGCTCCCAAGTGCTCTCCTGGAGATTCCCGTGCTGCCATCTGATGCGCACAAGAGGAATCGATCGCCCACGTAGGACCCGCTCCTGTCGATCCTCTATCTCCACCGGGACCTCCGTAAAAGTCGCCCCATCGTCAACGTCAAGCTCCCCATGGTCAAAGATGTGCGTCGGGTCGTGCACGTATCTCCTCAGCTGGGATACGTGAAAGACGTCGTGCACCCGGTGCAACTGAGGTGGTAGAGCCAGGCGATAAGCCACCTCGCCAATCCTGCTGAGAATCTGAAAAGGTCCGATGAAGCGCGGAGATAACTTGCCGCCTCGGCCAAATCTCCGAATACCACGTCGAGGTGAGACCCGCAAGAAGACGTGGTCGCCATCCTCAAACTCTAGTGGTCTCCGCCTCCTGTCAGCATATGACTTCTGCCGGCTCTGAGCTGTCCTCATCCGCTCCTGGATGACCTGGACCTTCTCTGTCGTGGCCTGGACCATCTCCGGTCCCACTAGTGCTGACTCCCCTGGGTCTGTCCAGCACAAAGGAGATCTACATGGTCGGCCGTACAACGCCTCGTACGGTGCCATCCCGATGGTGGAGTGGTAGCTGTTGTTGTACGCGAACTCCACCAAGGGTAGGTGGTCCTCCCAGCTACGACCAAAGTCGAGGACACATGCGCGGAGCATGTCCTCGAGAGTCTGAATGGTCCTCTCCGTCTGACCATCCGTCTGCGGGTGAAAGGCTGTGCTAAGACGTAGCTGCGTCCCGAACGCCTCCTGTAACCCCTTCCAAAGCCGGGAAGTAAAGCGGGCATCTCGATCGGAAACGATAGATGATGGCACGCCGTGGAGCCGCACAATCTCCTGAACGTAGAGACGTCCCAAGCTCTCCACCGAGCCCTGCTCTCTGATGGGTAAGAAGTGTGCCGACTTGGTGAGTCGGTCAACAATCACCCAGATGGAGTCGTGACCTCTGGAAGTGCGTGGAAGTCCAGTCACGAAGTCCATAGATATGCCATCCCACTTCCACTCCGGAACCTCCAAGGGCTGTACCAAGCCTGCTGGTACCTGATGCTCAGCCTTCACCTGCTGACAGGTAAGGCATCGAGAAACGAACTCTGCTACAGCTTTCTTCATGCCCGGCCACCAGTGCTGTCGTCTGAGGTCCTGGTACATCTTTGCCACTCCTGGATGTACCGCTAAAGGAGAAGTGTGAAACTCCCTCAGCACTTCCTCTCGCAAGGCGACTGGTACCATGGTACGTCCTCTGAAAAGGATGTCGTGCTCTGCTCCAAGGGAGAAACCATCAGGTGTCTGTCCCGAGGATATCTGTGCACGCCGTGTCTCACAGTCAGCGTCCCCATGCTGTGCCTCCCTGACTCGCTGCAGTAGTGGAGGAGTGACTGTGAGAGACTGAAGAAAGGTTGCTCCATCTCTATCCACGAAGGATATCTGCAAAGAGGCTAGCTGCTCCGTCGCCTCCTCAAGTAGTTGAATGCCCGTCCTCCTGCTGAGGGCATCAGCTACTACGTTCCCCTTCCCAGGAGTATAGACTATCTCAAAGTCATAGTCCTGGAGGAACTCGAGCCATCGTCGCTGTCTCAGGTTCAGGTCCTTCTGCGAGAAGATATACCTGAGACTCTGATGATCGGAAAAGACTGTAAAGCGCTCGCCCATCAGATAATGTCGCCATGTCTTCAGAGCGAAGACCACTGCTGCTAACTCCAGGTCATGGGTAGCGTAGTTCTGCTCATGCGGTCTCAACTGTCGTGATCCATAGGCGATCACTGCCCGCTCCTGCATCAGAACACATCCGAGTCCGGTCCCTGATGCATCGCAGTAGACCACGTACCCTACTCCCTCCTCAGGCAACCTCAAGATAGGTGCGCTAGTCAATCTCTGCCTCAGCTCCTCGAAGCTCTGCTGACAACTGTCTGACCACACGAAGGGTTTCCCCTTCTTCGTCAACGCTGTGAGTGATGCCGCAACTCTAGAGAAGTTCGGCACAAATCTCCGATAGTATCCAGCTAGTCCCAAGAAACTCCGAACCTCAGTCACGCTCCTGGGTGGCTCCCATGCTAACACAGCCTCAATCTTCGCGGGATCCACTGCAACTCCCGCCTCAGAGATTACGTGTCCCAAAAAGTGGACCTCACGTATCCAGAACTGGCACTTCGAGAGCTTACCATAAAGCTGGTGCTCTCGGAGTGTGTCAAGGACAACTCGCAAGTGATAGGCGTGCTCCTCCTCTGTCGTAGAGTAAATCAGAATGTCGTCGATGAAGACCACGACAAACCGATCGAGGTATGGCTGAAAGATCCTGTTCATGAGAGCCATGAACACTGCTGGAGCATTGGTTACACCGAAAGGCATAACCAAGAACTCATAGTGGCCATACCGACATCTGAAGGCCGTCTTCTGCACATCCTCGTCTCTGACTCTGAGCTGATGATAGCCTGACCTGAGGTCTATCTTCGAGAACCACCGTGCTCCCTTGAGCTGATCAAAGAGGTCATCAATCCTCGGTAGCGGATACTTGTTCCTCACTGTCACCTGGTTCAGGCGACGATAGTCAACACAAAGTCGCAAGCTTCCGTCCGCCTTCTTGGCGAACAATATCGGGGAAGCCCAGGGTGAAACACTGGGTCGGATGAATCCCTTGCCCTGTAAGTCCTCCAACTGTACCCGTAGCTCTCGAAGCTCGGCGGGGGCCATCCGATATGCTGGAGTGGATATCGGGGCTGTCCCGGGGTACAAGTCAATATAAAAGTCTACCTCTCTGCGAGGAGGTAGCCCTGGAACATCGTCGGGAAAAACGTCCGCATACTGATCCACCACTGCAGGAAAACCAGGACTCCGCACGTCAACTGCTCCAAGGATAAGGCTAGCCAACTGATGAGTGATGGGCTGTCCTCTCCTCCGCGGAAGTCCATCCTGTGCTGCTAAGGCTCCCTTCTCGCCGGTGAAGGTGAACCTGCTCCCGTCGGTGCGTACACATCGCACCTTGCGCCTAAAACAGTCAATCTGAGCATGGACCGTAGACAGCCAATCCATGCCCAAGATGACGTCGTAAGGCCTCGACGCTGCTACAAGAAGATCCCAGCCGAAGCTCTCGCCTCCTAGAGTAAGCTCACACTGCCGGCACCAGTGCGTAATCGTCGAGTCTGCTCCCGTAGGAGTCTCTAGCCGTAAGGATCGAGCCAACGGCTCTGTCGGAATCTCCGAGCTCCGAACAAGGGCAGCGGCTATGAAAGAATGACTCGCTCCTGTGTCTATAAGAACTGCAGCAAGGGTGGAATAGACACAGATAGTACCTCGAATCATCTCAGGTGCGCCGTGGTCGTAGGCCTCTGCTGCCTGGAGCTGTGCCTGTCGCTGCCCGCCAGCTCCCTGTGGTCGGGGTGGACCTCCTGGTGGTGGTGGTGGTAGAGCCTCAAAGCGTCGGCCACCACCAGCTGCTCGTCCAGCTCCTCTGCCTCGTCCGCCTCCTCCCTGCGGACCGCCACGGTCGACCCTCTGCCTCTGCCTCGGTGGTCCATCAACTGACTGCTGCTCCTCGGCACGGCGGGTCGGGCAGTCGCGAGCCATGTGGCCCTGCCCGCCGCACGAGTAGCACTGTCTGCCTCTCGGAAGACTGGCTCCGCGCTGTGTGCCCCGCACTGCTGAGCCAGTGCCCTGAGGTCGTCGGCCTGAAGGTCTGGTCTGTCTGGACCCCTGAGTCATCCGTCGACTGCCTGCTGCAGATGACTCTGCCACGTGCCGCCCTGCGGTGGGTCGCTGTGCTGGTGTAGACTCAGCAAGGAAGCTCTCAATCAGAAGTGCCCGCTCCAGTACTCCTGTCTGAGTCGGTATGCTGAGGGAGATCAGCGATGCCCTGATCTCGTGTCTCAAACCCTGCTCGAAGGTCCGGGCCCGGAAGAATGGATCCCGTACCATGTCGGTCGAGTAGCGCGAGAGATCGGTAAACCTCGCCGAGTACTGGGCGACCGTCATGCTGCCCTGCCGCAGCTGTAGAAGCTCCTGGATGCGCACCGCTCGAAGGGTGGCCGGGACGAACTCAGAGCGGAAGAGGCTCTCAAAGTCCGTCCAGAGTAGAGATGCCTCGTCGTGCACCTGGAGCATCAAGCTCCACCATCGTCCTGCTGCTGCGTGTAGTAGGCTCGCAGCGAGGATCACCATGAGGTCTGCTGGTGTCCTCACTAGCCTAAACACTCGAACCACTGCCTCCAGCCAGTCCTCTGCTGCCTGGGGATCCGTCTCCCCGTGAAACCTGGGCGGTCGCTGTCGCTGAAACTCATGCAGTGCGCTGAGGCGACGTGCATCGTCAGCGGCTGCTGCTGGAAGCATCGGAGGCTCGGCGGGTAAAGCTACCGCCGGTGCCACTACTGGAAAAGGGCCCTGCACCGAAGCCTCGTCGCTCGGTGGGCTGTCGTCTCGCTCGACCATCGGAACCCTAGCTGGCTGCCGTCGTGGGGCCATCCTGAAAAGGAAACAGGTGCGCCACGGTTAGAACAGTATACCTGGTGAGCTGATATAAGTAATCACAAAGAAAACTTTGAAACACACACGCAATCAATGTTTTCGTGCATTAAGTCGGAAATCAGACGTCAGGGTCCTGGTGTGTGGATACGTCGGCCGCCGCACCAACACTGGACTCCCTGGACTGATAACCACACTCAATACGCTAAACATTATTGCTTCACATAGAAAAGATCAGAGTTCGCGGTAGAACCGAACTCCTCTGATACCAATTTGTCACGACCCGCCCTCGGGGTCCGTGCCGTGACTACCCCAAGCCCGCCTTCCATAGGCCAGGGGCTGGCGACTAGCACCAAGGCGTAGATCCCAGCAAATTGGGAAGGCATTGCCTTTGAAAAGTAAACACACACCACAGAGTAAACAAGCGGAAAGTAAACACTAAGCAAGCAGAGTACAACTGAAGTGCGGAAAAGTAAATGGGCCAGAATACAAACCCAAACTGAAAGTAAAGTACAACTCAAAAAGGGAAAAACAGCAACTGAAAAGTAAAGGCCGCTACTCCGTGCTGTCCACTGGAAAATCCCACCTGAAGGGTGGGTACAGATAGCTCCTCTGCTCCACGGGTCCCACCGTCCGCTCCGTGCTCGTCCCGCCCAGTGGTCCACCTCCGGGTACCGTCCCGCTCCGCAAACCTCAGCTAAGGTCAACGCTGTCCGTCGTCTGCAACCAACACAACGTAGTGCGGGCGAAGCCCGTGCAGGGGTGAGTATAAGCTACTCAGTAGGGTCCCCGAGACCCCTGAAGGTCTCTCAAAATCCACAAAGGATAAACCACGAAGCAAAGTACAATCACGAAGTAACAACCAACACTGCTTAGGTATATGCCCATACATATACCTAAGTCATCAATTCAAATACGCTCCAACCTCCGAGCCCAAGTATAACTCAGTCCACGCAGGAAAGTATACGTATTCCACAAAGGAAAGTAACAGGATTCAGCTCACACAGGTATACTTCTTCAGGGACGATAAAGATGATCACTGATCCATCTAAGTCGTCGGACCCACGAAGGATCGATAGGTAACTAACCCCCGCAAGACCCACACAGGATCGGGCTCACACAGAACCTGTAGGCGCTGGCTCACACAGAACCGCTGAGCGCAAGGACCCACACAGGATCGGGCTCACACAGAACCTGTAGCACTGATCCACGTAGGATCGCTGAGTGCTGTAGTCGTCGTCGTCGAATCCACACAGGATCTCTATACTGTCGTCGTCGAAGTCACAGTAGCAGTCGTAGCAGTAGAACAGTCGCAGCCAGCACTAGGGTTCCCGCACACAGCAAGCTCGTACGGAGGGTCCGCTCCACGAGCCGAGAGGCTGATACATCAACTGTCACGAAGACCGAAGTTGATGTATCCAAAAGTTCCGTATCGTCAACAGGAACTCAACGCAACAGACGGCGCGTCGATCGGACGCCCGGTCTGAGAGTTATTGGCATTTTTGTCTCCGGGGCCCGGTTGGTTTTTAAGGCAAAACCAACCCGACCGTACTCCACCTGCGTCCAAACCTCGGGCGGAGTATGCCAAAAGATCCGTCTCACTAAGAGGAACACTACGCGACTGACGGCACGTCAATCGGACGTCCGTAGCTCAAGATAAGAGCGTTTCCGCTCCGAAGGCCCGGTTGGTTTCGTGAACGAACCAACCCGGCCGAACTCAAAGTAAACCGAAACCTTGAGTGCGATATACCGAAACGACCGTCTCGATCCAAGGATCGCGTTGCCGCAGACGGTTCGTCATTCGGAGGTCCGAGGCTCAAGTTATGAGCCAAAAACCGAAACTGGTCCGAAACGGGGGGTCCGGGTCCGGAACGACCCGGCCCGACCCCCCCCCCCCTTGGGTGGCGCGGCGGCCGGCGGCGGCGGCCGGCGGCGGCGGACGGCGGCGGCGGGCCACGTGGCGGCGGCGGGCCGCGTGGCGGCGGCGGCGGGCCGCGCTGGCGGCGGCGGACCGCGCTGGCGGCGGTGGCCGCGACTCACGCGGGGGGCTAAGCCCCCGCCCTTCCGAAGGCGGCGCGGCTTTGCCGCGCCGTTTGAGACAAAACGGCCCCCGCAAATGGGGGCCGGTTGAGTAAAACCGGGGGGGCTTTGCCCCCCCCCCTCCTTAAAAGAACCGCCCCCTCATTAAGAGGGGGGTCTTGATGGACCGGCCGGGGGTTTAAACCCCCGGTTTTTATGACATCCGGCCGGCCTGCTGGCCGGCCGGTTTTTACCAACGGGACCGGAATTTCCGGTCCCGCCCTTGACTTCCGACGCCGGCGGCCCGGCCGCCGGTCTTTCCTTCCGCCGCGGCCCGGAACCGGCCGCGGTCTCCTCGTCTCACCGCGGCCCGGAACCGGCCGCGGTGTTCGTCGTCCGGCGCGGTGCGACGGCACCGCGCCCCTTTCGCCGTGCCAAGAATCCTCCCAACGCGGCGTGTCGGCGTCGCGGTCTTGAAGTCTCTCCTCGGCGAAGCGCGACGGTATTGCGGAAATCATAAGCATGTTCATCCGCGTGGTGCGACGGCACCACGCCTCTTGCTTCCACCCGCAAATCAACATGAACGAAGGAGGGGGTTTCGGCCGTGTTCGTGCGGTCCGACTCCCCTCGCGTTAACAAATAACATAACTAAAAAGTCTCACGTTTAGTCATGCTAAAATCCACGATTCAGGAATGGAATAAAATAATTAATAAAAACATCCCCTACCTCGGGTTTGAGATTCAAAGAAATCCTCTACGTTCCGCGGAAGACGGCGTCGCGGAATTCAGGCGTCGCGGTCGTCGTTCGTCAAATCCGTTGACGAAGATTTACGTCCGATGCGACACGTTGTTGGCGGATCTTCGTTTGCCGACGAAGAAGGTCCGAAGAGGAAGCAGAGGTCCGAAGATACTAGGTCTCTGAGTCGATGATCCTTGACGAAGTGTTGTCGTTCTTCGTCGAGGATGAAGACGTTCTTCGTTCTTCGTCAGAGCTTGAAGATGAGAAGGCTCTCCAAAGGCAAACAAAGAACCCTCAAAAAAATAAGACTACCTCTTATTTTATTAACACAACACAAAAGAATTTCAAAATTTGAAATTCAAAAAGGGCTTTAACTTCCTTAATTAAATAAGGGTAACGTAGGCCAATTAATTGGGGGTTAAGAACGTTGAGAGAAAAAGAAAAGTCTTAGGGGTTCGTGTGGGCCCCACCACACTTAATCCTCCCAAGGGAGGTTAAGTGGGTGTGGGTCCCACTTCCAACCCCCTTAGGTAGGTTTTCTTTAATAAGTTAAAAAATAAAATTTGTTTTACACAATTTTATTTAACTTAATTGAAAAACCCCAAAACGTATCTTTCAACCCGCAACAAACGCAACTCCCGAAAAGGTCTCATTAAGCGAAAATCGGCACTGCGAGTTCATCGGTGCCCTCGGATTTCAATTCCGAGCACCGGATCAAAAGTTAGGAATTCCCGCTCGTTCGTTCACTGAACGTACCCGAGCCAAACTTCGGAAATTAATTCCGGGCACTCCGGGCCTCGGAATCAGGTGCCGTCTGAAACCGCGCTCTTGTAAAAATCCAAAGAAAATTAAGAAAAAAATTTCCCTTGAATTTTACGGTTTTTACAATTTAATTCAAAGAAGAGTTAAAAGAGTTAAAATCAATGTTTAATCACTAAAACATTTTTAATATAGAGTTATACATAAGATAAATTCGATTATAAATATTCATTATAAATCTAAAAAGCATTCCTACATAAGGGTATTTTATTTATAATTTTTAGACTTTAAATAATTTAATTTATATATGACACAATAACGATGCAGTAATTACCTAATTAATGAAATATTAAAATAGTTGATATTATAAATATCCAAATAAATGTAATCTGAGACTTTTTATGAATTACAATAATTTTATAGGTTAATATGACATCTTATTATTGGTTATATGAATTGTTTTCGAATTAATAATGCTGTTATGAATTTATCAAAAACAAAATACCCAATAGTGTCAAAATTGACATAAAAGAGATTTTAAAACAAATATTATATTATTAATTGATATTATATTCCTAAAAATTTCAGGATCGAGGAAAGGACTTATATAATGATAGGTGTATCATTAATGGACCACTTGGGGGTCTCTTGAAGTATATAGTACGTTTATTAACTATATAATATAAAAATATAATGACACATGGTAAATGTCAAACTATTTAACTAAGAGTTAAATATTAATGATAAGGTTAATATTGTGACCCTAACCTGTCTAAAATATATTGGTTGAAAGGATTTAGACCCAAAACCACCTTAACATTTAAATAATCTACTTTTTATCAATTATAAACCGAATATGAATTTATTATAAAATAATATTTCTAGCTTTTCCAAAGGTGCCCCTCACCCCTCTTATAAAAGGGAACTCCCCCTTCACTCTAATTTACACCTTCAAATAATTTTGTCTCGGCCAACCCCTACACAAATATTCTCTAAACATCCCTCACATAAACCTAGATGCCTTATTTTGATCATAATTCCAATTTAAGGATCCCTTTTGTTCAAATCAAAAGGAAGAACCCGATTAAGAGGTAATGTTTTCACCACCCTCTTTCAAGTTCCTTTCTTCTTCAACTTCTTCTTTCTTTGTTATTCCTATTATAAAATAATAAATCCAGTATCTTCTATATAATGTGATGTTATTATAAATATGGTACAACCATATTCAGTATTCTATCCATCCTTTGAATGACATGTCACCATACGTGCGTACGTACTGCTTACCATCTCAACGTCGTGGTGTACATGTTATTCAAAAAATTATTATATGGATGGGTATAATAATGATGTGTAACTCATTTAAATATTAAATATAACATGATACTTATTCTGTATATATGATATACTATCCAATTATATATTATTTTAATATCAAAAGAGTGATATTGTCGCTTCTGCATACGTACAGATTACCGTCTCCACGAACACGATTAGATCCATTCCCCATCGTATCCATTCAAGACTAAATTTCATTTGACGATTAAAAATAATTTTTAGAGACATGATATCATTCTGGATATGAATAATATATATCCCATCCATAAAAAATATTTCTCACATAACAATGAATATAATGAAAAACGAATCTATTAACACCCGAAATGATGATAATACAAAGATATTATTAACAATCAATGTTTAAAAATCATATATGATATCATATTAATGTATATAATTATTGTATAATTTAATAAAAATTATTTAACCATTATATAGGTGGTTAACCTACCCTCTACCAAGGAAAAGTACAAGGTAAGGGTTTATTTCACAATTTCTTCATTATCTGACGGTGTTTATATGTAAATATCTATTGGGACCTCTTTATCATCCACATCCATGTTTCTTAAAAATGTATTCCAAAACAGTTTTAATGTTTACTAGACTATGGGTTAAAGTCATTTATACCCTTTTTTGACTTTTTATAAAATGTTTTGAATGGAATCTTTCCATCATTTTCCAAACAAGGTCTTTTTTAGCCTTTTCGACAAAATTAAGGTAAGAATTACTTTTTAACTTATACGGCGGGTGCGGCTATTTTCCGCCATTATAAAATCACCGAAGCTTCCCTCAAAAGCTTATTAGAATATTTTAAAAGTAAATGTTTTCTTTTATAATTATGTGACTTTTAAATGATTTCAAAAAAAGAGATATTTCTCTCAAATAGTTTTGATTTCATCTATGTCAACATCCTTTGATGGATTTTAAGCTTATTTGAAGATTATTTGTTATGATAAAAAACAACCATATTGTATTGAAGGTTTTTTGATATGTTTGACTGTGGATGTTTTATTTTTATACCATTCATGGTTTATGGATAATGTATTGACATTTAATATGCTAGTTTTAATATGAATGTTTATGTTATGTTTAAACCGGTTCATATGATGAATGCATTGAAATTAATAAGTGACGGGTTGAGCCCGCTATAGCTCCTCGATGCATCGATAGGTCTCATGAGACAAACTAGTGTCTTGGAACAAGGCCTTGAAAAATTATTATTTGTAGTCTTGGCACAAGGCCTTGACTCTGTGGTTATGATAATCTGGCATTATGCATTCCATCATTATGAAAGTGGTTTTTGATATTGCATGTGATTGTTCGACAAGTAGAAAATCCATGTGAATAAGTAAATGGAATTATTTCATTTTATCTTTTCCACATTATTCTGAGTTTCAAGTTTAAAAGGCTTTTTTAGTTATACATTGCCTTAACTAATTAACTATTATATAATTAATAATTATATTACTAATTAACTAATTAATTATTATATAATTAATTATTAATAATTTCTAATTAATTACATACTAGTTATATAATTAATAACTATATTACTAATTATCTAATCAGTTATTATATAATAATTTTTAATAATTACTAATTAAAAATTATAAGTAATAATTATAATTTATAAATATATTACTAATTAACTAATTAATTATTATATAATTAATAATTATATAACTAATTAACTAATTTATTATTATATAATAATTTTTAATAATTAATTATAATTAATTATAATTAATAAATGTAATTTATAATTATATTACCAATTAACTAATTAGAAATTATAAATATAATTATTATATTACTAATTTACTAATTAATTATTAGAAAACTAATTATTAACAATTACTAATTAACCAATTAAATAATTTTTATAAGTTTAATCCATGTATTAAATTCAATTATATTGGTCTTATAGTTTATATTTTATAGTCTTTCAAAGCCAGATACTTGAATCATTTTTAAGTTTCAAGTAGGTTGTTTGGAATGCTTATAAATTATTTTTCCCCAACATTTTTTATAAATTTTTTTTATTTTCAACTATTTGTTATATGTATAATCCATGTTATAAGTAACATTTTTGTTGGTCTTATAGTTAATATTTTTCAGGCCTTAAAAGTCACGTACTTGAAACATTTTTAAGTTTCATGTAGGCATCTTTGAAAACTAATAAATTATTTTCCATCAACATTTTTTAAAAAATTATTTATATTTCTTCTACTTTTTATATGTTTCATCAATTTTTTTTTTCATTTATGATGGTCTTATAGTTTATATTTTATATGCTCTCATAGTCATATACTTCAAACAATTTTTATGTTTCACGTAGGTGGTTTTGAATGTTTATAAATTATTTTATATCATCATTTTTATGATTTTTTTTTGTTTTTAACATTTTCATGAATTTTTAATCCATGTCTTAAGTTTAATTTATATTTTTAATATTTTTATATTTTATATTCTTTCAAATTCACGTACTTGAAACAAAATCCAACATCCGAAATGTTGAATGTTCTGCGTAGGAAATAGAGAACAAGAATCACACATCGGAAATGCATAATGATTTCCTCGGTAAGCCATATTATAAAAAGGATATACGGGAGAGAGATTTTGTCAGAATCCATAATCCTATAATGGAGGTAATACTGGATATTAAATTGAAGATAAATATTTCTGAATATATATATATATATATATGAAAACAAAACAAAAAAAACAAAAAAAATATAATACAAAAAATAGTAAAACAAATTGTTTTTAGAAGAAAGGTGACAGCTCCGCTTCCACCTTTAGAGAATATTTTTAAAATACTTTTAACCTATGCATTTTTTTTAAAATAGTTTTTTAAAAAACCTTTTTAAAAACCCTCAGATTGGCCACTACTTTCGTTGTGATATGTCGTACTAAAATTCAATTTAGTATTCAGATTTTGTTGAAGGAATCCCTATAATTTTAATGTGAACCTTAGATCATGATTATAAATTATTGAAATTGGTACCCAATACTACTTCACTACTTTCTTTAAATAAATCACGACATGTTGGTGAATAGAAAAATCTTCTAGAATAGCGATAAAATGGGCATTTTTGGTGATTCGGTCCACTAAAATCCATATCGTATTGTCTTCTTTGGATGTTCTTGGGAGACCAGTGAAAAAGCCCACAGTGATATTATCACACTTCCATGTTGGTATTAGTAGTGGTTTAAATCCCCCTTTTGGAAGTTATCACTCCACCTAGACTTGTGGCCACACCAAGCACCATGTAGTGTATTAAAAAATCTACTTTTTCATTTCATACCACCAATAATGATCACAATGGTCTCTATAAATTTTTATGATTCCAAGATGTATAGAGAAATTAAGGATATGTGCTTCATCAATCATATCCTTATCTATTTATTTAATACATGGGATACATAAACTTGTATGAAATTTTAGTACACCTAATTGATCATTATTGAAGACATGAAAATTATCGTTCTTCACAACCTCTAACTTATTTTATAACAAGAAATCTTCTCTTTGAGATTTCATGATCTTCTCTCGTAATGATTGTTTGAGAGATCTTTTGAGATAATGTTTATGATATCCCCTCCCTTACCAATCCCATGTCCAGTTTAACTAGGGATTTGATCAAAGGACATCCTTGAATCCTCATGACTTCCAAAACAACATGGTATTTCTAACTTAAATAATTAGAAAAAAAATCTTCTTCTAGGGTGGTAATTAATTGAATAGTCATGGTATTTGAGAAGTACCAACCATCTACTCTGTCTCATGTTTAATTGTTTTTTAATTAAAATATACTTAAAGCATTGATGTTCCCCATATATAACATATTTCTCCCCATAAATATAGTGTATCCATGACTTTAGGGAGAAAATAACCACTACTTGTTTTAGGTCATGTAAGGATAGTTCTAATCATGAGACATTAATTTTCGAGATGCATAAGTATCCACCTTGTCATTTTTCATGAGAACACACCAAATCCATTTTAGATATTAATCAATGAAACAAATGAATCTTAATTTGATAGAGGGTAAAGTTAACATGAATGAAGAAACCAAATAATTCTTCAACTCTTAGAAACATTCTTCACGCTCCTTTCTCTAGATTAACAAGGATCATTTTCAAGTTAATTTGGTAAGTGTATTAGAAATTCATAAAATAAAATTCTGAAATATCTTACAATATCTTAATAACCCAAGGAAACTATGAATCTTATATTGTGTTTTAGGATGAGGAAAATCATCCACAACGTTGGTCTTTTCTAGATTAAAAAATATTCCTTCATTGGTTATAATGTTACCTAAGAAAGAATCTTATTTTAACCAAAATTCACATTTCATAAACATTCCAAATATCCTCCCCTTTATTAGAGTTTTCAATATATCCCTTATATGATCCTTATGCTCCCCATGAGTATTAGAATATATTACAACATCATCAATAAAAATATACATAAAGTTATCATGCTAGTCATTAAACACCCTATTCTTCAAATCCATAAATATATTTAAAGAATTAGTCAGTTCGCGGGATATAACAACAAACTCACAAATTCCCATATCTTTATCGAAAGGAAATATTTCAAATAGAACATGTTATACCCATGGGTAAAACACTTGTTCAGATAAACACCCTATTCAAAATATCTTTTAGTTGTTTCTTAAATTCCTCCAACTCTACATTTTCCTTTCTATATGGGATCTCTGATATCATCTTGGTTCTTGGAATTAGTTAAATAGATAACTCTACCTCTATTTTTAGGGGATATCTGAGTAAATACTTAGGAAATATATTATTGTATTCTAACATTATGGGAACTTTTTCCATTCATATACATTCACTTCATTCATCATCATCATGAATCATTTCCATAAAAAAGACTATGGGAGGTGTCTCTTGACAATTTTCAGGTACTCATATATCTCATTTCAATATAACTGTAGGTTTTATATTCAAGACATTTCATACTTCCTTTATTTCTCAATTGATCTTAGTATTATACATTCAGAGCCAATCCATCTCCAGTATAGTGTTGAATCCCATCATGGTAATGACTACTCTATTTACATTGACATTATGCAAACCAAAGTGAATTCCATAGTTTCTATACATTATTAATTCATTAGTAATTCATCTAATATTCTTGACTGATAAAAATACTTTTAGAATTTCAGTTATTGATTCTATATTCTTTTCAAATGTAGAAAAATTAATATAATTCATAGAACCAAAATCAAACAATGTACTTGTTATCATTGAGGTAACAATGATAGTACTGGCCACCACACCATTTGGATCCTCTACATCTTCCGTTGTGATAGAAATACCCTACCTTGATCTCTTCTCAAATTTTGAGTTTGATGGTGAATCCCCTCTATTACCTTCTAATTTTAATATTTATTGGAAGTTTTTTTCATTCAGTCTACACGTAAAGCAATGGACTTTAGACTTGACACGTACCATCTTCCCTTAGTTGTTAGTGTTGAGAATTTTTGTCTACGCCACACTATTATAGTTCTAATCAATATTGTCATATATTCTATATTTATAATATTTCCATGTCTTGAGGATTTAGTTTCCCGAATGATTCTACCCAAATTAGTTGAACGTGGGAATTTTATCTTTTACTCCTCATCTTCCATGACCAAAGTTACTCCCTAATCTTGGCTGCATTAATCACCTATTTTCATTCACTCTAAAGGACCAATATGTCTCTCCAAAATCAAATTAAAACTTCATGACATTCCATGATATCTCCCTATAATTTTTATTATCCTGATTGGGTATATTTTTCTATACATGGGGTCACAATCCACCTAATAATATATTAATTTTTCTATTATGATCCACAATAGAGATATATGTGTAAAGGGAAAGTCATGTAAAGTTCATCTTGTATCTTTATAAAGATTCATTTTCATTGTACATCAGGTTTATTAATTCCTTATCCATTTTTGTTTACATTGAACTGGGAAAATAATATTTGAAAACTATTCCCCTAAACTCTTCCCACTCTATATCATCAATATCCCATCATTTCTCCATTTTTTATCAATTTCCACCACTGATCAGCTTCTCCCTATAAGAGGTACACATTCATTGTGACAGTCCCTTATTCCATACAATGGACTATAGAAAATATCTTTTCTATATAGCTTATCCATTATTCAAAAATAGAAGGGCTGGTAAATCCATTGATAGATGGTGGTCATTGGCGTATAAAGGACCAAATATAATTTTTTCCATTCGTTGTGAATTTGGGCTCCTGGCCCAATTCATGTAATTTCTCATAACTTGAGTCATTTGATTCATTATAATCATGATGTTTTCTATTCCATCTTTCATTCTAGGTCCATTAGTGCATGTTATATTATGCTCAACATTTATTTGGTTTCTTCTATTTCCCACCATTTCCAAAAAGAATAAAACCCTAGTGCGAAGTGTATTTATTTTATAAAATATATATTTCTTAATAAATTTTTATTTCCTAAAACATCATACATAAATATGTTATTCTTTATCGATAATTAAACTTTCTATTAATCCTTCATAATTGTTCATAAAATCACGATATTAATCAAATATATACCCTAAGATTATAAAACCATGATTCAGGAAAAGATCGTTGTCATGAACCAATTATCATTAGATTATCGTTCATAGTGGTTTTTTCAGTGTTACCACTTGATACATATTTTCATATACACATCCACTTGTTCATATCTAGGAAGGTATTTATTTTCTGGGAAACCACTTAAAACATCAGGAAAATACCAGGATGTTTCCATGTGATTAATATTCTCTCTATTGTTATTTTGAGGCTTTCAAATCCTAATTTCTATAAATATCTAAACCTTACACTAATACTAACTATAGAATCCCACCTTTTTGTTACATTAAATTTCATTAAATTGTAAAAATAAATGATCTTTTAAATTTTAGTTTCTTGAAAATGGTACAAAATTTGTAAAAATGTAGAAAATTATTATAAGAAGCATGAAATGATTCTTAATTGGTTCCTCCAAAGTAATTTTACTACATCTCATAACCCGAGGACTTATATCAATGGAAATGGTGAGAATAAGGCATAATTAGGTAAAGTAGGGGAAATAGTTTTTTAGTGATCTTGAGTAATTTCAATAAGAACATGAGGAATAATATTATGGAATGATAAAGGGAACATGAGGCATAAAATAATTAATATTATATTAATAATAACATAAATATGGGGCTAAAACTTTTAAATGAGGCCATATTAAGAACATTACCAATTTTTATCACATTGGTGTCACAGAAATTACCAAGTTTATTCACCAGGATATCATAAAACATGTCATCTCTACTAATTGAATTATTTACCCAATTCATTGGAGATCTATAAGGGTGAAACCTTCATATATACTAATTAATGTGTACCAATTACATAATAATAAAATATATCACAAATAACCCGTGAAAAATAAAATAAATTGGATTCATATTTAGAAAACATGGAGTTTTAAAAAGTTATTAATGATAATATCATTATGTCATTTTTAACCCACAGAAAGGGAATACAGGGTTAATTTATGCTATTAACTAAATAAAACTAAAAAAAATTAATCTTGGTTAATACCCCCCATAAAGGAAAGAGGTTCGAGTATTCATAAAAGGAAAATAAAAGAGAATTTCATGAGGGGAATTAATAAATTTGGAGATGTAAATCTTACTGCATAACAGCTAAAAAAATTAGTTTTATCAAAAGGTAAACTGATAGAAAAATAAGGGTATACCACTAATAAAAGACTATAATTATTTTAAATGTATATAATAAAGCATATAGATGAATTTATTTTGTAAATTGGAAGACTTAGCGCATAATTAGGGAACTTGAATAGAAAAGAGAAGTAAAGATTTCCCTTTCCATGAAGAGTTGTTCCCAAAACATGAGGATTGGGACCTTGGGGACTGAGGGAACATTTAGAGGACTCCTTGGGAGGTAAATTTAATATATATTTATATATAATGGATTAGAAGATAATGTAAATGGATATATGGTTGGGTATTTAGGGAAAAGGTTGAGGATTTTTTTATTAATTTCCAAATACATTCCTTAGAAACCTAGGTGGTATAAAATGAAAAACTATTGGATTTTCCAAGTAATTTTATTATGTTTTGGGACACATGGGTCATAGTTTATTTTATATTAATCAATGAGAGATTTTTATCATTTCATATTACTTCTTATGGCATGTAAAAGTTAATGTTTCCAAAAATAGTGTTATTAATGTTAAAGTCTACATTTTAGATTTTTGAATGTAAATTATAGGTTTGGAAATCGGCTAAAATCTATTAAAATACTTAATATTAGTAAAATAAAATTTTTATGGGATTTTATGGGGTTTAATTAGTTATTAAATTATTATTACATAATTATGAAGTCATTAAACATATAGACAAACTCAAACTGTATTATTACTATTCAGGAAGAAAATCATATTATAAAATTCTCAAAAATTTACACTTACAGAATTTTTGTGTGATGATTTAAAAAATTGTAATTATTTTACCATAATATTTCTATAAATATGATTATTCGAAATTTTAAATATAAAAATAAACATTTATTTAAATTATAGGGGATTAAAAATTCATAGAAAATTTTTTGACACATAAAAAATATAATTTTTTTATCATTAATATTTAAATAATATTGTTTTTATCATTCTATTTCATTAAAATAAATATAATTCATAATATAATATTTTATAAAAAACATTTTATATCTTTTCAATAAATTATAATTTTTATCCGGAAAATCAATTTATCAAATGAGATGTCAATTTTATTGAGAAAAATTATCCTAAAAAAGGAATTGATGGAACAGAAATTTTAATCATACAATGTAATTAAACTTTATGTAAATAGGGCCTCGACTAATAACACCTTATGACAAAATTTTAAGGTTTGTGTTGGTGATAGATTCATGTGGTGGCACGAATAACATTGCCTGAGTGGTAATTTCCACAAACATGAACTTCTCTTGTAGATGATTTCATTTTAGCATCACTTATTGAACCTAATCTTAGAATTGGTCAAGAAAAAACCCTAGTTATTACACCTCACTCAGACGCTCTAAAAAATGGGTTTCATAAAACAAAACTCTACTTGTAGATCCTATAATTTATCCTTTTTATTAATTATTCTTTATAGTTTCTACTTTCAAATTTTAATGAAATAATTATACCCAAGAGTATAGTTTCCAATGGTACAATTGAACGATGGTCATATTTGACCAATGGTCATATAACAGTTGAATCTAAATTGTCACATTACTCTTTAAATTCTCATTATTATAAAAGAGATATAGTTTTTTGGGGTATCACATAATACAACACACATTATCCATTGAAAAATAATTTAATAAGATCTATTCATTACATCCAAATGATTCTAAATTTTGGTTTCAAATGTGATTCCTAATTCATGGACCATTTTTAATTTTGAAGTGTTCTGGTAACTAAATGAGATAAAGACCCATTTGGAACCTTTTGTGAATGTTGTATTTTACAACATGGTTTTGAAAAGTGGTTTATAATATTATGTTGTGTAAAGGCCCAATTTCTATTTTTTAATGTTTGGGATTTTTGTATTGAATGTGTTTTGATTTGATGGACTAGTCAGCACATGGGAATGGATTATTTGAAGATATGAACCTCTATGGTCGATCCTCCAAGGAGAGGTTCATCGCATAGGTGGTGTGGGTGTTTGAGCTAGGAAATCATGATGGATGAGGGTTATTAGTTCAATTCACACATGTGAGGATCTCCCCATTCACTATGTACTACTATAATGAGATTATTAGGCAACATCTAGTGTGTCGAGTGATGATTGTTTATCAACCCCAATTATACAGGTTGGTAACCCTTGGATTATCTGAGAGGCCAGATGGGAAGTTCCATTGGATTGGCTAGTTTAGAGAGGCATGTTGGATATTGACAAATGAGCTACACCATATGCTAGATGTGAGTTCAAAATTAGTACATCCAAATATTTCTTGTAGAAATGTTTAGAAAATTCCCATGGTTATCTATTGGTATGTTTATTATTATTTATGATGTCCTTGGTTACCAGTTTTAACAGTATTTTCTTAATTATGCATGCACTATATTTTCTAGTGTTTCACATGGTTGTTATTTTCTCATTATTTTCACCATCTCATTTTTTATCACATATGTTACGTTTATCTTTGGGATTTTCTTTTGTCAAAATAGTATGTTTTAAAATAAAAACCTATTTTAAAATGGGATGTGGTGTGTTATATTTAGAATTGTTTATTTTTTTAGAGATATGTGTTTGGATTTTGAAATTATAAAAACAATTATATTTATTTATTTCATACTATTACCTATGGATTATTTTGGGAAAGGAAATGTATGGATTCTCTATTGATTACCAACTGAGCTATTATGATCACACCCTACTTGTTTAACTATGTATTGATAGACCCAAGATATTTTAGAGTGTAATGCCTTCACCGTAGAATCTAGATGTTTGTGCATAGTTTTATTACATTTACATTATTATATGGAATCAAATCTCAAAGAACTGAATAGTTTAGCAGTTTTGGAAAACTAGTTTACATACATGATACACATAACATATTTGGAAAATAAAATAAATCATAATATAACTAAAATATTGATATACTTGAAACTCATTAAAAATATTACTATTCATAACCTAGGGAATGGAAAAATTATAAGGGTATTTTCAACTACTCAGTAAGGGTAAGTATAGTGAAAAAAAATGAATCAATGAGAACAAATCTATATGGATATTTCTAAAACTTAAATACACACCATTCAAATAAATGGATAGGGAATTATCGATATAGAATGGTATATATCTAACACAAATTCCATTTAATAAATAACATGATAACTAAATTCATCCATTAATAATATTAATCCATAATATCCCATATAATAATAATAATAATAACAATTGAATTCTCTATAGAGGAAATGCTTAAATATTGGACACCATATTACTTAGGTACAAGGTGCCTTTACTGTCAAGACCTTTCCCAATATGGTTTAACATATTGAGTATAACCCCATTTCACTTGTCAAATTGATTTATCTCCAGATACTACTGATGCATCAATGTGCTTACTTCATACTGTCCTCAACCGATATCTTTCATGTCCTAAAAATTCTTCATATATCAAATAATTGATTTTAAATATTTTAAATAAAAGTGTACCATAACACTTAAAAATATTTAATAATATTAAGATTAAAGGATTCATGATATAATATACCCAAATGGTTAGTATATATACTACACAAAATAATTAAGTGGTGAATATGACGTTTATCTCAAAGATAATAAAAGTGAGATGAAATCCCTTACTTCACTAATTATTTCTAGTTATACATACTTTAAACTATTTTATAATAGTTTAAATCATGTTATTAAATTTTATAAGAACTTTATTCATATTTAGGACATCATATATGATGTTTTTATAATATTTCATCACCCATTTATTGTTAATAATTCATCATTTTCTCTATTTCAGATGTTAATTACCTAGTTTCTCGAGTATGTTTTGACTAGTTTTTTTTTCTATTCAATTACTTACATCATGATTTCATAATATCCAAAATGTAAAACATGATTTAAATATCTTATATATTCAGTGTTTCTATATCTATAATAATAAATAAAATTTTGATATAGGAAATTAAATGCACCACTCATGGAGACGGTAGTTTTTACGTACGCGTGAACGCTACTTCCGTTTCTTTTTCATATTAAAATAATAAAAATAAAATGATATGTATATATATTTTTATATATTATAATTAAAATTTCATATATATTTCCTATATATCACATATTTTTATTAAAACCATCCATCATATGTTTCATGTATAGTGTGAACGAATCACATCACTTTGGGAGGGAGAAGTCCACACTTCCGCAAATGATGTTACCATATTTAAAAAAATAGAAAGCACGAATGTATGTGTTATATAGAAATTAAATAACCATTATAAAAAAATATGTATCATATATATATATATATATATATTTATATATCATATAAAAATATCTTTCACACCATAATTACCAAACATTAGAGGTGGTGAAGGAAAAAATGAACGACGTCATTCTGGGAGGCAGTAGTTCATCGTACATGAATGGTAAATTCAATACCAATATTATAGAATTGTGTGTTCCTGTAGATAGAAAAATTACAATAAAAAACTATTTATAATTATTATACTAATGTTATTATATAATCATGTAAAAATAAAAAATTACTGGGTGGGCAAAGAAATATAACTAAATTGATCATTGAAGAACTTTTCTATTTATTTCAGAAAATCCATTTGGTTTATACTAAAATAGTTCTTTGGTTTGATTTATGAACATAGTGAGGATTATACGATTAGGGTATGAATTTTTGGAGATTATTTGGGAAGATTATGGATGATCTATATGGATCAATTTGGTGTGGAGAAGTGAGGTATGACGTTTCCATTTATAGTTGAAGTGAGGGGAACTTTTGGAAGCTCTAAAAAATATTATATTAATGTAAATTAATTTTAAATTATAAATGGATCAAAATTGTGTTATTTAAAATATAGAATGATTAAGGGTCGAAAAATTTTCAACTAATAATATTTATACTTGTTTAGGTCACATTTGTACACATATTTTTTTTATTTACCCTTTTTTAACAATTTAAAACATACTATGACAACTTGAATTTTCACTCCTTAACTATTAATATGATTACTATAAAATGAAAAAATAACCATAAATGATTCCTGGATTAAATTTCAATATTTATCACTATAATTTTTCGGATGTTTATATTTTTATAAATTTTAATAATAGTTATTTGATATGTCCATCAATTAAACAATTATTGTATCACAATTGTGAAATTCTTTAATTTAATTATTTATTACCTATAAATAAAAAAAAATTATTTTTCACGATGAAGATAAAAATTTTATATTTTCAATGAATATTTATAGTCAAATATATATTCTCAATAACCATATATAAAATATTATATTACTTTTAAAAATCATGAGTGTGACATATTGAACTTCCTTTAGAAAAAAATACTTAAAAATGATTAATGTCATCTATATTGATAAAAGTGACCAAAAAACCATCCCAATAATGATTTTTCTCAATAATAACTTTTCCAATAAAAATAATACAAGTATTAAGTTAGTTTTATAATAATTATAGTTTTATATTTACCCTTAATTACCTGATTTACCATTAACTATTGTAATTAAAAAAATAATGTTATAATTAATAACACGCAAAACAAAAAGGGCACTATTTACATAATTTAAAACCACAGATTCCATATATGTAATATTTTATATAAAATTCGAAACACAGAAGTTGTAGTAATTAATTTTAAATTAATCTTGTTGATGGAATGAGAAAACGGGGTTTTAAAAAGAAAATACTCAAAAGATTGAAATGTTTTTTTGTTCAACTTTGTTAGGAAATTGACTCCAATGACCTAAATTATATTACATAATAAAATATTTATCTAATTAGATATTAAAAGAAAATAAAAAATATTTTAACATTATAAATCTTTTAAAAGAAAAAGTTTTTTTTCAATTAATATGTAATATATTATCATTATTCTTCAAAACATGAAAGTAGTCATAAAAATGAAAACATTTCAATGAAAGTAAATTTTTATATTCCAATGTAAAATAATATGTTAATTTTTTCCAAATAAATTATATAAATGTGGCAGAATTTTTATTTATATAAAGCATGTAAAATATATTGGATGAATTCCAAAATATTTTACTTGATATATAATGTATAAATACACTATATAAATTCTATATAATTGAATGTGAAAAAAAAGACTAAATATGGTTTTTTTCAAACTCATTGTTATGTGCATTGTAAGCTGTCAAAAATAATTAATTTATTCAAAAAGATAAATATGGTGAAGTCTCGGGGTCATACATTCTCCCCTCCTACAGAAAAACTCTTAATGTTTTGGGTTTTTACCCATAAAAAGTTGTTTGTAATTATCCTTTAAATAATACTCTAATTCCCATGTTGCTTCTTCTATTTTGTGATTTATTCATTACACTTTTACCAACTGAGCTATCTGATTCCTCAATTCCTTCCCTCTAGTATCAAAATATTTATGGGATATTCATATTATAAAAGATCAAGTTCAAACTATATTTCATAAAATGTGTGAACATACGTTTGTTCCAGAATGTACTCCCTTAGAAGAGATATATGAAACACATCATGTAATTTTGATAGATTTATTGGAATTTCCAAATGACAAGGAACAACTCCTACCCTTTCTATAAAATCAAATATTATGATATGCATGGGACTCAATTTCCCTATTTAACCTAAACTTATAACACCCTTATATGGAGGTACATTCAATAAAACATGGTCTCCCACTTAGAACTCTAAATCTTTCCTTTTATTATCTACACAAGTCTTTTTCATGCCTTGATCTACTATAATATTAGTCTCAATAACCATTACCATTATCGTAATCTCTTTAAGAAGTTTTGGGCCTATAATTATCCTTTCATAATCTCCATACTAGCTATTTGTAGTGTGACATATCTGGTTATATAATGCTTTATATGTCACTACTTGAATACTTGTATAGAAACAATTATTATAGGAAAACTCTACCAATGGTAGGTACAAGTCCCACATACCTTAAAAATCTAGTGAATATTTATCTCATCATGTATTCCATTTATTGAATAATTCATTTATAATGTCCATTGGTTTGATGATGTTTATAATTTTTAAAGTAAAGCTTAGTATTTAAATCCTTCTGAATAATCTTTTATAATTTTTTTGTAAAAGGAGAACTTGATGAAACACAATAGAAATAGTTGGACCATGATGTTTTAAAACATCATTAATATAGATTTTTTCTAGGTGTTTAAGAGTTAAATATTCTGTTATAATATTAAAATGTGAGGATTTGGTAATATGATTAACAATAGCACATATCGCATCCTTCATTCTAGGATTCTGTGGTAGTCCAGTTAAAAAATCCTTAGTAATTTGATCAAATTTACAAATAGAAATAGGAATATATTTTTGGTTTCTAATAGGAAACTACCTAATTGATTTAACTTATTAAAATACCAAACATCTGGACACATAATCAGCAATTTTCTACTTAATTTTTTCCCACCAATAATGCTCCTTCAATTCCTTATGCATATTTGTGCTACTAGGGGGTATAATGAAATTTGAGCTATGAGAATCATCCAATAATTCCATTTTTATCATAAGTATTAATGGAACACATAGTATTTTTCTGAATTTTTGAACTCCATATTGACAAATTATGTCTACTAATTTTCAATTGTTCACACCTTTAATTTTTTATTGAAGGTTCTCACCATAATATTGAGTATTCTTTATCTTCTGCAATAAAGATAGTTTTGTATTCATTTGAAAATTTATTTATGTATCTCCTTTTGTAGAAACTACCATATCTATATTTACTAGATCCATGAAAATATGATACTTTTAGACCACTATTTTAGATAGAACACCATGATCCTTCATACTCAATGCATCTACTAAATTATTTTCATTACCTGGATTTTATTATACTGAGAAATCAAAATAACGGAGTTTCTTGAGCTATCATCCTTGTCTTATGTTTATCTCCATATGTGAGGAGATGTATTTTATTCTTTTATGATCAGTGCATATCTAACATCTTTAACCATAGACATAATGTCACCATATATTCAAAATTACGATTACTGTCACTGTCTCAATATCATGGGTTGGGTATTTTTGTTATGAGTCTTTAATTTACCCGATGAATAAGAAATAGCATTAGTATTTCTTTATTTGTAAATAAAATTGTCCCTTGTTCGATGTGTTACTATATATTACAAACCATCAATTACTAAAGGTATATTCAAAATAAAATAATTGACTAATCTCTAGTTTAGTTCAACAAAAAATTCTTCACATTATTTTTAACAAAAAAAATAATCCCCTTAACATGTGAGATTAGTTAATGAGTTTTCTAATTGGGAAAATTATAAAAAAACCACCTATAATAACCTTCCGAACCAAAAAAATCATACATGAGTTGTGTCTGTTTGTGTGAGCCCTTCTATGATAGCATTATTCTTTGGAAGATCCCTTGATAATCCATCCTTAGAGCCAATATGGCCAATAAAAGGATCTTCCTAATACAAAATATGTACTTACTATTTTTCTGTAAAACTCATCACTTTTATGATTTTTATAAATAATGTGAAAGTAATTGTTATGATCTAAATGGATTTTAGAATTCAACAGAATATCATCAATGATAACCGCAAAAAAATCCTCAATATATTCCTTGAATAGTATATTAATTAGGTCTATAAAAATAAAGGGTTAATTATTTAATCAAAATGTAATTACTTGTAACGTCCCGGTTTTGGAAGCCACCCAGAGGCGACCCAAACCCGTTTGGTCACAAGGCCTCAAGCGCATTTCCCTTAATTCCAGAGACTACTGACTAGCAGCGAGGGCCTTGGGTGTGATAGTGGGGAAACTATGCCCTCATTGGAAGAGTAACACAATATAAGAGAAATCGATATACAATAGTGGACATAGTAATAATTCCAAAAAAAAAGAAACAATGGAATATTGATACAGAAACAACTATAGAACACATATATAAAAGATTCATGATGCATATGTCAAGGAAAGAATCCAAACAAGTCACAATTCCAAAATATAGAACTAAACCAAACTACATAAGGAAAAAGTAAACAGCACCTCATCATCCCAAGCCTCAGCATAGTCCCATGTTGTCCAGCTTTAAACAGTCAAGTACCTAAAGTAGAAGGGTGATTTTCCTTATCTATACCTCTAGAAATATAATTTTTTTGGGCCCAAAATCATGACCCAGAAAGGGTGTAAGACTAAATCCCAGTTCGAAACTACCAAGAGATATGTGCCTACTTTTAGTGAATATATATGGTAGTCAATAAGAAAAAGAAGCAGTAGACAAGGAAGTACTCCACAGTAACAAATCCAGAGTTTCAAATCATTCAGTTTCACATAGCAAGTAAACAGATAATCTCAGACAAGTAACCCTTTGAGATGTACTCATAGCCTAATCCCCTCTGGTCCTACCTAACAAACAAAATAAACCCTATGGGAAGTACACACAGTCTAACCCCTCTAGTTCGGCTTTAGAATAAACTCTCTAGGGAAACACTCACCGTCAATTCCCCCTATAGTTTCGTATCGGTAACTAAAGGTGCTTTGGAGTATCACATACATCTTATTCCCCTTATGGCCCATGTCAAGGAACTATAGACACTCTGAAAAAGCACTTATGTCAATTCCCCCTATGGTATCACATCGTAATAATAATAACGGACACTCTGGAGAAGCCCTTACATCTATTCTCCCTATGGTCCACTACATCAGTTTCTCATAGCCCAGTGTAAGTCAAACAAGCATAGAAATTCAAAGCAGCCAAAGTAAACCTCAAGAACAACTTGGATAACCATTTTAAATCATAACATCATGTCAAAGAAATAATGACACCATCCTAAAATACTAGGCATGGATAAGAAAGTATCATCCTAACATGAAAAACTAGACCAATGGTCAAAATAAGAAAACATGGGAAAAACCTCCATAGCCTGGAAAAATAAACCCTATTCACATTAAATTAACCTCTACTCAAGCTTCCCAACATAGATGTACAATTACAGTCTTAAAACCATAAACATTTAATACCCCGATCAAGGGTATTGGCCAATTTTTCCCATAAAATTATAAGACAATCCACAAAAAGTCACAAAGCACCCGCCTAGGTGTTGTAGATTGTTATACGTGAACTCCATTCCTTGAACCTCCCAAGAACACAGTATATCTATAAAAACTTCTAAAACATTCAACGAAATATAACTTGATAAAGAGAAGGAATTGGGAAACGAATCTCTAGAAGAAGGAATAGCTTACCAAGGCGATTCCAACGCAATCGACAGTGGTCAAATCAGATAACAGAGGCTCAGTCAGGGGCTCGGTGAAGGATCGCGGACATACGGTTTTTCCCAAATGAGAAAAACCTAGAAGGGGGAGTTTATGTCCCTTCGACATGACCCTGGTACATTTAATGAAAAAAAGTACACAACGTGTACTTTCCTTCACCGCACCCCACATTATGTGGTCTCCACGTCACCACACATGGCCATGTGCATGGTCGTTACACGGCCAGAATCCGGCTACCCATGGTAACCGAGTATACAGTGTGTACTCATAAAGTACACGATGTGTACTTATGAAATTTCCTGAAATTCCTCTTTTTCTCCAAATAGTCTAGAAAAAGGAAAACATACATGAGAAGAAGATCCTGGTTCTTAGAAACTCCCCCCCCAATGTAATGTGTCCCTGAATTTCCTTATCAAGGCGGTGTAGAAGAAGAATCCTCAAACAACATTGACCATTGTGGTCGTACATTAGCCTCCCTCTCCCACGTCTTGACCTATACTTGTTCATGCGGCCATAGAACTCGTACTAGAGGAACAGTCCGGCCACATAGAACATTAATATTTTGATCACAAATCCATATAGGATTCTCATCGAATGAGGAGTCCACCTCTAACTCAACCTCTTCTGGTTGAAGATCATGAGGTGGGATTGAGAAGTAATGTCATAGCTAAGAAACCTGGATGACATCATGCATAGACCGGTACCTCTGAGGTAACTGAAACCGATAGACAACCGGCCCAACATTCTCCACAACCTCAAATGGCCCGACGTACCTCGGCGAATGCTTACCCTGTCTCTTAAGCCTTCGGTGTCCCAACCTCAGTGTGAAAAGAAGGAGAACATGATCCCATACCTAGAACTCCAAAGGTTGTCTTCATCGATCAGTATAAGACTTTTTTCAAAACTGTGCAGTAGCCACCCTCTTCCGAATCTATTGTATCTGCTCTATGGTCTCCTGGACATGACAAGGTCCCAGTATAGCTTCCTCGCATAGCTAAGCCAATGTTAGGGTGATTTTCAAGGCCTACCATACATAGCCTCATAAATTTCCATCTGAATAGTTGCTTGAAAACTATTGTTGTAGGCAAACTCCACAATAGTTATGTGCTTCTCCCAAGAACCACCAAAATATTTAATGCATGCAAGAAGAATGTCCTTAACCACCTGAATCATACACTTGGACTGGCCATCTGTCTGGGGGGCTGGTATGATGTACTTAGATGTAACTTTGTACTGAAGGCCATTTGCAATCCATTCCAGACACGAGAAGTAAAACAGGCATTATTATCTGACACAATGGAGTGTGGAACCCCAGGTAAACATACAATCTCTCGAATGTACAACCTTCCCAGCTTATCAACACTGAAAGTATCATTGATCATCAAAAAGTGATAAACCTTCATGAGTCTATCAATGACAACCCAAACAACATCATTCCCTCGAGGAGACCTTAGCAACCCTATCAAAAAGTCCATCACGACATCATTCCATTTACACTCGGGAATGGGTAACTGCTGCAAAAGCTCTGCTGGTCACTAATGCTCCACCTTAACTTGCTGACAGGTGTAACACATCGTTACAAAACCATCCACATCTCTCTTCATACCTGGACACCAATACTGACAGTGTAGATCATGATATATCTTGGTGATATGAGGATGAACATCCCAAACTTAGAAATGAAAATCCAACATCATCGCCTTGTGTATGTCTACTAACACTCATAAGTGCCCATGAAAATGACAGATTTAATCCTTTTATATGGTTTGTTCAGAAATAGGGTCCTCTCTTGACACACTTTCCCATTGGACAAGTCCTTTATAATCTGATAGCTTCCCTATTCACACTCGATCAAGAAGAGTAGAGGTAACAATTACAGAAGAAAGAAACATTTTACCCTATCTGTCATGCACCTCCAAATGCATATAAAAGAACAGAGCCACAAGATTCCACTCTCTACTGGTCTCCTAAACTCTCTGTATATGAGTCCTCCTTCTCAGCGCATCATCCACCGCATTGCCTTTCCCAGGCGTATAGGCATACTCAAAGTCAAAATACTGAAGGTACTCAACCCACCTTCACTGTCACAAATTCATGTCACACTGAGTGAAGATATACTTGAGACTTTTGTGGTCTTGGAAAAACTGAAAATCCTCTCCCAACAGATAATGTCTCCAACAGAATAAGTAATGAACAACTGCATCCAACACAAGATCGTGTCTCATGTAATTTCTCTCAAGTGGCCTCAATTGCTGAGACCTGTATGCCATGACTTTTTCTTTCTGCATAAGCACAACTCCTAACCAGATACCTAAAGCATCACAATAAATGGTGTAGCTCTTTCCTAGAATTTAAAAAACTAGTTTTGGTATGGAATTCAACCTCCCTTTCATCTTCTGAAAGGATGACTCACAAGAATCAGACCACAAGAACTTTGCACCATTTTTAGTCAGGCCCATCAATGGAGATGCTAAGAATGAAAAGACCTGTATGAAACATCTGTAGTATCCAGCCAGCCCTAGAAAACTCTGTACCTCAAAGATGTTCTTCAACTGCTCCCATGAAACTACAACTATTACTTTCTCTGGGTATACTGATACTCTTGTCTTTGAGATAACATGACCAAATAAGTGAATATAATCCATCCAAAAGTGTAATTTTATGATCTTAGCATATAACTAATGCTTCCTTAGTTTACTCAAAATGATCTCATTATGGGTAGCATAGTCATGTCGAGTGTGAGAGTACACCAAGATATCATACATGAAAACCACAATGAAAGAATCCAAGTATGGATGGAACACTCGGTTAATCAGTGCCATCAAGACTATAGGCACATTCATGGGACCTAATGACATAACCACATATACGTATAGACCATACCTAATTCAGAAAAATGTAAGAGGTATATCAGATGGTCTAACACACAACTGATGATAATCGGACCTTAAGACAATCTTCAAGAACATAGGGGCTCCTCGAATATAATCAAAGAGATCATCAATCCTCATCAAGGGGTATTTTTTCTTGACCGTCAACCAGTTGAACATCCGATAATCCACAAAAAGTTTTAAGGTACCATCCACCTTCTTCGCAAATAGGACAAGCAAACCCCAAGGAGAATTACTGGTTTGGATAAAACCCTTTTCCTGCAACTCCTCCAACTGCTTCTTGAGCTCCTTCTACTCTAGTGTATCTATCCTATAAGGAGGAATAGACACTGGTACCACTCTTGGTACAAGATCAATAGAAAATTCCACCTCTCTTTTCGGAGGCAAACCTGAAAATTCCTCGGTAAAGACATCCTTGAAACGATCCACCACTAGAGTAAAGTCCATCCGAGAAGCCCCATAGTCATTCAGAAAAAAAAAACTAGCAATTTGGGTTGTAACTCCTTTCAACCCATGATGCTTGTGTCCTGCTATACTCTCTTGGACATCCCATTTTCCCTTATAAAGAAACGATCCACCCATTGGTGATGTGAAACTCACCCTATGATAATAGAAATTGAAAATTGCCATGAAGGTAACTAACCAGGCCATTCTAAGAATTACATCATACCCTGTCATATCTATGACATAAAGGTCCCATTATAAGTGGCGCCCACCAACCTCAAGGGGGAACTCCTTGCACTGACAAACACTAGCCGTTCTAGTCCCCAACGTTGTGTCTAGTGTTAAGCCATCAGCAGATGTAAAGAGATAGAGCCCATGGTTCTCCACAACAACAAAAAATATAAAGCTATGAGAAGCCCCTATATAGAAAATAGTAGAATCTAAAACTGAGGCAACTAGAATCATACCTTGAACTGTAGTGGGTTCGGGATCTTTCTCCAAATTGTTCTCCTCCACTGCAAAAGTTTGGCCTACACCGCAGCCCTGTGACCCTGCCTGGCCACTGGGAGCTGATCAACCCTACTGTTGTTAAAATCCTGGTGACTGACTACCAAGGTTATGACCTCCACATTGTCTTGAACATCCGGAAGAACTATAGTTCCCATACTGATGAGAAACTGATGGCTTTACTCCTGAATGAGGAGTCATAGAAGAACCCCTATCACTAGCTGCTGATGAGATGATCTGACAGAAACGCTAAAGATGACCCATCTTTCCATAAGATCAGCACTCCACTATGTCTCTCGAGAAATGTATCCTCGTATTCCCACTGTTTCTCCATTGGTATCACACCACCTGGCAACCAGAATATGTGTCTCGCCTCCTAGGATCACCGCACCAACACCCCCTATGGAGCATCCTACTTTTAGTATAAGGGATAATAACTCTAGATGTCAAACAACCTTGGAACAAAACTCCAAAATTCCTCAAATTTAATTCAGGGATCAACTCTTGGTTGATGATAGAAGTGATGGAAGTCAACCTAAAGATGTTCACCTAAGATCGGATGTCATGCCTAATACCATCCTCAAACTTCCTTGCTAGGAATAACTCATCACCTCCTGGAATAGACGTGAAGCACTGCAGCTCAGTGAAACAATAATAATACTTTATTACAAATAGAGTACCCTCCTCTAGACTCAAGAACACTTGGGATTTATCATCCCTCAAGGTCTCCGGATAGAAGTAGTCGTAAAAAAGCACGATGGAAGTCATCCCAAGACATAACCTGCTGGCATCCTTCCTGTGGGATCACATCCCAACATATTTTGGCGGAATCCAGAAGCCTATACATAGGGATCATTACCCTCCAATCTGGAGGTGTCTCCAGATGCTCGAAGATGAAAAGCATGGCTTCCAATAATGATTATATAGCTTGAGGTCATCCTTCAATGGTGAAAGTTGGAGGAGGTTGCTGCCTTAAAACCCATGTCAACTCTGCCATAGAAGGGGCAAGATGAGGTACTCCTTGGAAGGTCTGCATGAACCTCATAAAGACATCTCGGAACTGTGCATGAGCACCTATGTCTGGAATGACGACTAGTGCCAAGACTGGCACAATTGGAGGATCTATTGGTTGCCCCTGACTTGCCATGTTCGATGTCTGATCATCACCCTGAAACTGGCATACAACCGGAGGAAATATCTATGGCATGACTCTTCAAGGTCTAGCACACACCATAGGTCATGATTAACTGGGACTGAAACATAGAATTATAATAAGGGAAAAAGAGAATGAAGCATTCAAATTTTTTAAAACATGGATACAAGGCATGTATATTATCTACATGGAATTTTCCCTTAACCCTTCACATGGGCATGTACTTCTTCTAACCCAGGTCAGGTAACACCCCATAAACATGGCGTGTTTTCATAACACACAGCGTGTACTTGAATCCTCTTTCCCTGCTTGAGTACTCTTACATGTCTAATCCTCATGATTCTCCTAGAACGAGACTACATGGCGTGTTTGTGCCAGTCACAACATGTACTTGACGAGCATCACTGACCTGTGTTGTTAGTGACATAGTCAGATACACGGCTCAAACTACATGATGGGTTATAGATAGACACGGTGTGTACTATAAATATTTAACCGACCCATGTTGCTCGTTACATGGCTGGATACATAGGTTACACTTCACGGTGTGTTCCGGACTGACACGGTGTGTATTAGAAAAGACTCAACCAACTTATATTGTTAGTGACATGGCTGGTTAATCGGGTTATACTACACAGTATATTCCATACAAGCATGGCGTGTATTAGAAAAGACATAGCCAGCTCGTGTTGTTAGTGACACAGTCAGTTACATGGTTCTACAACAAATCGTGTATATTCCTAACACGGTGTGTCCTACCAAATATTTCCAAACATCGTGTCTCTTCCCACACAGTTGAAGAAAAGGTTAGATACTACACAACGTTTACATACGGTACACAACATGTACTTAAGAAAAAAAGTTTCTTCCAAAATAGAAGAAGACATGGCGTGTATTCAACATTACCCGGTGTGTATTCTGGGTTTTTCTAGATAGTAAGACTCAAAAACTATTTTAGGGTCTAGAAAAGAACTTAAACGAACATTAAAGTGCCAAATTATGATCCATGAGGGCCCATACTCCCCGTGAATCCAATCTTGGCATCTTATACATGTCATATATGAAGAAAACAAGGCAATGATCCACCAAATTTCGATCCATGAGGGCCCATAATACCTCAAGACCAATGTTTTTCCTCTATTAAAACATAACCTTACACAAACAATACCCTATCAAATAGTTATTCAATCATGGAATCTATCACAACAACTTGCATATCTAGCACAACATCTATAACAACAACATGCATTTTCTAAAGAATTCTAAATGGCATGGAAATAATGCATGACATGTGATTTCTAGCAAGTGCCTATATGACTCATGAGATGGCATACCCTCATCTCATCAGGTGGCAACAGAAATAGAACCTCAATAACATCAACAATAATGGAACAAGACATGTGAATCACCCAATAGTAAAAATCAAATCAACTATAAAATTGCAAAACCAAAAGACTTGCAATAATGAGGTATATTGGCTTTTCCTCTATACACGGTTTAGAAACTCCCATGCACAACTTATTACCTAGTACCAATTCCTTCCAATCCCTGTCAATAGTTTCCAAATAGTAAGTTAGGAGAAATTAATTTCATTGATACCACTTTGTAACATCCCTATTCTGAAAGCCGCTCATAGGCGCCTCGTACCCGGTTGGTCACATTGCCTCAAGAGCATTTAACCTCCTGACAGAGGCTGGCGACTTGCAGTGAGGGCTTTAGGTGTGATAATGGTGAAATTATTACCTCATTGGCAGAGTAACAGAGGGGATGATAAATGGATATATAATAGTGGAAGAAAAAATAATTCCAAACAACAAGAAATAGTGGAAGACTCATGATGAAAAAATCGGAGAACACATATATAAATGATGCTTGAAACATATGTCTAGGAAACTAGAAAAACAAGTCACAATACTGAAATACATAACTGAACCATGGTACAAGAAGAACAAGTACATAGCTCCTCAACATCGCAATCCTCGGCTTGGTCCCATGCTCCCCAGTTCCAAAGCTGTCAAGTACCTAAAGTAGAAGGGCGTTTGTCCTTATCTATACATGCAACAATATAATCTGTTGGGACCAAAATAATGACCCAAATAGGGTGTGAGACTAAATCATAGTAGGAAACCACCAAGAGATTAGTGCCTAAAAGTCAGTGAATATATATGGCAGTCAATAAGCAAACGAAGCAGTAAAAAATAAAGTACACACAGTCTAACCCCATTGGTTCAGATTTAGAATAAAATATATGGGGAAGGACCCACCGTCAATTCCCCCCTATAGTCTCTTATCAGTAACTCAAGGTGATCTTTGGAAGAACCTACGTCTCATTCCCCCCAGTTTCCCTCATCGGGTAACTAAAGACACTTTGAGGAAGCACTTGCATTAATTCCCCCTGTGGTCTCACATCGTAATAATAATAACAGACACTCTAGAGAATCCATTATGTCTATTCTCCCTATGGTACACTACACCAGGTTCTCATGACCATGTGTAAGTCAAATAATCATAGAAATGAAAAGGGTCCAAAGTAATACTTAAGAACTACTTGTCTAACCACTCTACAGTATAACAGCATGTTAAAGAAATAATCACACCATCCTACAATACTAGGCAGGGATAATAAAGCTGCAAATTAACAGGAAAAGTTAGACCCACGGTCAAAACAAGAAAACATGGTCAAAAACTCAATAGCATGGTAAAATTAACCCCATTAACATTTAATTAACCTCTACTCAAGCATACAAGAATAACAGACAATTTAAAGGGTTAAAACTGTAAACATGCAATACCCGAATCAAGGGTATTGAGAAATTTTGCACATAAAATTCAAAGACTCTCTATGTAAAGGCACAAACCACCCACCTTGGTGTTGTAGGATTGTTATACAGGAACCTCAAGCCTTGAATTTACCTAAAAAACCATAGATCTATAAAAACATCTAAAATGTTCCATTTGATATAACCTGAGAAAGAGGAGGAATCTGGAAACGAAGCTCTAGAAGAAGGAAGAGCATACCGAGGAAATCCCAAAGCAATCAACGGTAGTCGAATCAGAGAATGGATGCTAGGTAGGGGTCTCAGAGAAGGATCGTGGCCGTACGGTTTCTCCTAGATTACATAGACCTGGAAGGAGGTCTTTATGACCATCAAACGTGACCCTAGTATGCTTAATGAAAAAAAAGTACACAGTGTGTACTTTATAATTACACAGTGTGTACATTTCCTCACTAGCCACCGCATTAGGTGGTCTCCAGGTCACCCCAAACGGTTGGGTGCATGGCTATTACACGACAAACACCCTGCTACCCGCGGTAACCGCGCGCATGGTGTGTACTCATAAAGTACACGATATGTACTTAAGAAATTCTAAGAAATTCCACTTTTTCTCCAAAAACACCAGAAAAATGAAAACATACCTGAGAAAGAGATCCGAGTTATTACATTACAATTAAATAATAATGTCTATACCTCATCCAAAAAATATTATTGAGAATTTCATCCTAATTTACTCACAATTGGTGATACCCAGATTGAAGATCAATTGTTGAAATATATTAATCTCTGTGAAGTTGATCAAACAAGTAATCAATGTGAACTAGAAGATACTTACCATCATTAATTGATAATACTTATGAAATTATAGGAAAATTTCATTGTCATTGGTGGAATCAAATTTAAAGATCATCTTGAGCTCTCTCATTGGAAAATATATCATATCATGGCCCATCTTGAACATGATTTGGGAGTTCTGGTCACTCCGTTTCAGTGATATAGAGATATCACACTTCTGGCGTGAAATAAATTACATGGTGGACTTCTTATCCTTGCTAGATACCTAGTATTTTCCCCTCATAGTTTTTCAATCTCATGGATCCTTTTCTCATACTGGGATATCTCATGTGATTTGGGATGCTCTTGGTCTCTATTTCAATCCCCCCATAACATTATACCCTTCTTTCCTATTATTTATAAAATTCATTTTTGAGTTTAAAAAATGGTAAAGGATACTTGTTATTTATTTTAATAGCATAAATTTTCCTAATAATATATGCACAAAATCAGTGATTTATATTTCTACTTAAATAAAATAATAGGGGCTCCCAATAGTGAAACACTAGGGAAAATAAATCCCTTATTACCAAAATCCTATAATTATTTATTCATCTCCAGTAATTCCACAGTGTCTATTATATAGGGTGTCTTTGATATTATCCTTTCATTAGGGAGTAAATCCATGGAAAATTCAACTTCATGCTTTTTGGGATGTCTAGGTATTTCTACAAAAAAACATCAATGTATTTCTGCAAAATTGGTACATCCTCAATTTTAAGACTACCTTCTCCATCCCATTATGTTTTTCTCTTCTTCCTTAATAATTTCATTAATTATAGCTACTGAGGGTGGATCTAAATAATAATAATGGTAGGAAGCATCTTTTATAATGATAAATAATTCTATATCTTACTCAAAAATCATAATTTATTTATTCTAACAATAAATACTCATATCATATTTTGAAATACATTCCATAACTAGGATTATATAAAATTCAACCCTTGGTTTGATGATATGTTTATAAAATAAAAAACATTTATGTTTCATAATGGGGATGTCCAGACACATAGGTATTACAATGATTCTTCACTTTGGATTTTTTTACTGAAAACTCCCTTGCAAAATCAAAAGGAAAATGTCTAATTTTCTTGGAAAACTCTATAGATAAAAAAGATTATGATGTTCTGGAATAAAATAATGTAATGTATACATTTGAAGATAGTATTAATGCATTTTCCACCACATCATTGGGTACTTTTACCTAGGTTGTAGTTATTATATAAGATTATCTATCTCATCATATCCTCTTTTGTGGTAAATTCTCTAAACTCTTGGGGAATTAGTTTTCATATTGACCCAACTCTTTTTAGTTGTAACATAGAATAATAGTAATTTATATATTCCATTTTCATTCCTTAAAATGATGACCCCTTTTTCCACACTTAATACAATATCCCATTCCTTTAAGGAATTTTCATGGGTGACACTTTCTATAGTCATCACATGATGAATATTACATTATCTTATTCTTTGAAACATTCTATTTCTCTTAGTGTTCTAATGAAATATTTTTTTCTTTATTCCTCTTGAATGTATTTATTTTATAAAATTTATTCCCCATCTTGATGTCACATAAAACTATTTCATAATTAGATGAAAAATTCTAAGAAACTAGGGTGCTTCATAGATTTTGATTAGGTTATTTAAATAACTGATAGATCTTGAACTCTATGTTATGTATATAATAAATAGAATACTTGGATAATGTTGTAAAATTTTCTTCATAATATGAAACACTCTATTCTTCCTTTTTTTAAGATAAAGAAATTACTCTTCATCTCGATTTTTTGATCATGATGGAAGTATTTATTGAATAATATATCCTTAAAAGTTATTTATTCTAATATTTTTATTTCTTATTCTTCCCTAGTATTAATAATCAGGGAACACTATTGATCAACATCACCTTTGTGACAATAGACCATAAGTGTAAACTTTTCTATTTCACTATATCTCAAGGTCCAAAATATCTTCTCGATATACTTAATCTATTTCTTAGCTACATTTATAATAGTAGTCCCACTAAACAATAAAGATTATATCACAAAACTTGATCCATTATAGAAGATTATATTTTTGTAAAAGGGCTCCCAATATGGGAATGTTTATGTGTCATAACCTAATTAGGCTTCCATGGTATAACCATAACTTTCTTAATTCCAAAATCAGCTATATTGTATTCCTTTATAGAGTAATCTCTATAATTTCCATGATAATTGATACCATTATTCCTTCCTGGTGCCATTTATAAATAATAGAATATACAAAAAATTTCCCTAAAATCATGAACATCAAATCATAATGTATAATTAAAAATATGGTATAACACTCAGCATAAATTAAAAATTATGCATCATAAATCATAGAATCATAAAATTTCATTTCTTTGGGGACATCATTATTTTCTAATCAATAATAATGGTTTGTAAAAATGTGAATAATCCAAATCATATCCCTTAGGAGTGTAAAATCAGGTGTGTATTGAGGCCCTTTATTGTGCACCAGGTTACTCTCAAGTCCAGACCAACATACCTTGTTGGTGTTGTAACCCCATGGAACATCTATTCCAGAACAATTTATACTTGTAGAATCTAGACAGGTATTTATTTCTAGTAAGACCCACATAATCATTACCTTTCCAAAATTTTGTGATGTTCTTCCACACTTCTCCTAAAAGTCTATATTGGGGTTATGTTACCTAATCTATGTTTTCTAAAATCTTGTTTCTGAGGTTTCTTCTAAACTTTATATGATATATACTATAACACCATGAACCCAAAAACCCAGAGATATTGCATTATTTTATTACATTGTCATGATTAAAGGAATAAAATTCAAAAATATTTAACTGTTAATAATTTTTGGAAAACCATATTATATACATGATATCCGCAATACAGAGGGAAAAGAAAATAAGGAATAACATAAGTAAAAGCTCAAGATCATTTAAAATTACTTAAAGCATTCCTCTTCATAAAATTGGGAAAGGAAACATAATAAGGGTGATCTCAAATTCTCAATGGGGGTAAGTATAGTGGAACTAAAAAATAATCAATGAGAAAAATCTATATGACAATGTCATCAACTGAAAATGCATGACATTTAAATAACAAGATAAGGAATATTCAATATGAAATGGTAAATATCTAAAACATTTTCCATTTAATTAATAATATGAGAATTAAATTCATCCATATATAATTTCAAAAAAATAATCTCATGGATAAAAATAATAATAACTAACTTCTTAATAGAGGAAAATGCTTAATTATTGGACGTCTTGTTTCCTAGGTACATGTATCTTTAACATGAAGACCTTTCACATGACCGTTTAGTATATCACGTATAAACCCATCTGAATTTGCAAACTAATTCATCTCTTGATACTACCAATTCCTCAAGGGGATTATATTAAATGATCCCAAACCCATGTCATACTAGTCCAAATTATTCTGTATATATTGAATAATCGATTTAAGGGATTTTAAATGAAAGTGTCCCATAAAAGATTAAATAATTTGAATTACATTAATATAATAGGATTAAAGATATAATATATAAAATATTTCGGTAGATATACCAAAAAAATAAGTAATTGCTGAATATGACATATATCACACAAATGTAAAATGTGAGATGAAAATACCTTACCTCGCAGTTCATTTTTCCTGGTATGTGCATTAACCTCTTATTTAATAGATTAAACTTGAAAATTAGTTTATATATAAACATTATTCATATTTATGAGATCATATATGATATTCTTATTTTATTTTAACACTTTTTTTTAGTAATCTTTCATCGTTTTCACTATTATAACTGTTAATTTCTTAGTTTCTCAAGTTTTTTTAATTTTTATTTTTTGTTTCAATTAATTAGATCGTGATTTTATCTTCTCTTGAATGAAAAAAATGATTTAAATATAATATTTATTTATAATATATATTTATAATAATCTGTGACATTTGGATGTAGGAAATGAAATGATTCATTCTTGTAGGTGGTAGGTCGTACATACGTATGAATGCGACTTCGATTTATTTTCCATATTAAAAAATGAAAATTAGATCATATAAATGTATTTATAATTACATTATAATGTCTATTTCATGTAAAACTATATTTTTTAAAACCATATTTTATTTGTTTCATATCAAGTGTCAATGAATCCCTTCACTTTGAGGAGGTTATAGTCCGAACTTCCCCAAATGGTGTTATCATATTCACAAAAAATTAAAAGTATGAATTTATGAGTTATATAAAAATTAAGTAAGTCTTAGTAAAAAATAAATATCATATATATAATATAAAAATATTTCTTCCATCATAATGGCAAACCACTGAGAGGTTGTAAAGGAAAAATGAAAAACATTTTTCAACAAGGTGGTATTTTCCTTTACAAGAACGGTATATTCATAGCCCATTTGATGGAAGTGTTTGTAGGTGTACGCATAACCCTTAACCTAAAAAAATATCATTATATGTAGAATAATAATGTTATTATATATTAATATAATAATAATAAATGAAGGATTTAGGAAATAAATAAAACTGAAGTGATCATTGAAGCAAGTTACCTTTTATTTGGGTAATTATTTTTGGGTTATATGAAATGCCTTCCATGGTTTGATTTTTGCCAAAATAGAGTCTTATTGGATTAGGGGATGGAATTTGGGTGCTCTTTAAATAATATTTTGATTGATCTATAATGCTAAATGTGTTTTTATTAAGGGAGGTTGGATGTCCCCTTTTATAATTGAGGTGAGCGTCACTTTCGGAAACTCTAAAAATATTAAATTAATATAAATTAAATTTCAATTAGAAATGGATCCAAAGTGATTTATTTATATTTTAAAATGATTATATTACATAATATTCCCAATAAATAATTTTATAAAATTTTAGGTCATATTATTACCCTTATCTTTTGGCATTAACCCTTAATTAAACCTTTTAACTATTTCCATGATAACTTTTCTTTTTACCCTTTAATGTATAATATAGTGACTATGAAATTCCAAAAAAACCCAAAAATGAATCATGGATGACATTTTAAAAATTATCAACATAATTTGTCTGATTTTTAGGTTTTCTTGAATTTTATTTCATTTCATAAGATATTATTTATTTTAAAAATATAATTAATGGTAATTTTGACACTATTCATTTCTTGACATTTAAAAAAATATTCATAAAAAATATTACATCGAATAAAAAACATTAATAAATATATAATATATATAGGTCATTTATTAAATTATTTTATGATATTAATTATATTTAATTATATATATTTTAGTATTTTTAATCACATTTTTTTGATATGTCCATTAATTAATGAAATATTGAATCATCATTGTGCAAACATTTAATTTAATTATTTATTACCAAAAAATTAAAAAAATTATCATGATTAAGATAGAAAATTTATATGTCAAATTACTATTTATAGTTGAAGATAACTTCTTAATAATGATATAGAAAATATAATACCTTTTGAAAACATGAGTGTGACATATTGGACATCCCATAGAATAAAATACTAAAAAACTATTAAATCATCCAAGTGGAAACAAGAGGCCATAAAATAGTCTCGAATATGATTTTTGTTAAAACTATCTCATTTGATATAATTTTCACATGTTTTAGCGTGTTTTATAACATTTATAGTTTTAGTTTTCACAATAATTAAGTAATGTACTATAAATCATGGTAATTAAAAAAAATAGAGTTATTGTACATATTTCCCAAAAAATAAAAGAAACTTATTTACAGAATTTGGACCCATGTATTCAAAATTTTGAGTCAAGTTTTTAAAATTCAAAACATAGAAGTTATAGAAATAAATTTAAAATCCATCTCTTTGATGGAATGAAAATCTAAATATTTAAAGTGAAAACATTCAAATGGTTGAAATGTTTTTATATCAAAATTCGATGTTAAATTTATTCTAATGATATAAATTATATTAAATGATTAAATATTAATCTAATTATACTTTAAAAATAATGAAAAATATAATTTAATAATATAAATTATTTAGATGAAAATGTTGTTTTCGATTAAAAAGAAATATTCTATAACTATTCATTAAAACATTAATCTTTTTAGAAAAATTAAAAATTTCAACCAAAGTAAAATATTAAATTACTATTTAAAATAAAAAGTTTTTTTCATGTAAAATATATAAAAGTGTCAAAAAATTGAAATAAAATTGATTTTTTATTAAAAGATGGTAAAAGGTATTTAGAAAAATATAGGTGTATTTGCTTTAAATTGGTTTTGTTCTTAACTTATTCCTATAAAATATATTGGATGAATTATAAAATTTTTTATTGAATATATAACATATAAATTCACTATATAAATTATCTATAAATACTGCAATTTAATTGATTGTGCAAACCGAGACTAAATAGTGTTTTGTTCAAACCTGTAGCATTGTGCATTGTAAGATAATAACAAAAATTAAATTTATTTTAAAATGAAAATATAGTAAAGTATCGGGGTGATACATGAAGTTTCATGTTTTTGGTAAATTTTTACTTTGGATCGGGTTGGTTAGTGGATGGTGGTGACAATGTGTTCACATTGCAATCTTGTTGGTTCAGTTGGCTAGTATTAGTTTTGTTTATAGTTTATGTTTTGTTCAATTGGGGTTACAACTATATTCATTTGATCTATTTACTGATGTTCCTTTATGGTATTTTTTATGTGATCTAGTCTAGTTATTTAACTCTAATTTTTTATTGTGTAAAATTGTTTCCCTGATGATATATTTGAAGCTCAACTCTACTCGCCAACCTAGGAGGTTCGGGAAAGCCTCTGGGGAGTTGTGTCGAACTAGGCTAGGTGATGTGTTGGTTGGAATCCCATCATGGTTTGTAAATTTGTGTAAGTTAGGAAGATGAATGATTCATATAACTAGCGATTAAATTAGAAACTCACATGGTTGTCACTTTTGGATATATCAATGAGGACTCATACCTTAAAAAGAAGAAATTAAATATTTTGATTGGATAATATAACCAAAATATTTTCCATTCCCAATGATTCCATATCATGGGGGTGTTTTTTAGAATGGGTGTTTTCCAATAGTGTTTTTAGATTTTTGAATTTTAAATAATATTAAGAAAAATGAAAATTTTCCTTCAGATTTAAATAATGGTATTGAATTGATTTGAGGAAAACATATATTTTTTGAAATGTTGCATTCATGAAGATTTTTTTTTGAAATGTTTAAAATTAAAAATTTTGATTTGGGTAGTTCCCTAAATATTTTTAAATTATTAATTAAAATCCCATTACCATTTTGAAATCAATTTTTACATTTTTAGATAAATTAATTGATTTCGTTTTAAATAGTTAATGATTTATCCATCTTTGTTTGCATTAAAAATGAAAATTTTTCATGTGTAGATGTGTATTAGAGTCAATGTGTAAATTATAATAAGCTTATTCCCACCACCTTCATGTTCAATATGGTTTAACTCTCTCAATTATTGTCTAAAAGTGTGTAAATTTATTATAATGAACGAACATCCCTCCTGACCATGCCCACGGTGATGGAACCCTGGGTGCAATGGAAGAGTGAAAATTCACAATTTTAAATTTTTGGTTCAGATTCATGTTAAAAACACTAAATCCACAAGAACACATTCTTGTATTTCATAAAGGATCATATAAAATTTAATTTGGCCAATAGTGGTGATATAAAATGAATTTGTAAATGGTACCATGATCATTTGATAGTTATGTTATGATACATTCTTTTTCAGTAGGTTTTGTATCAGAATCTCCATGATAAGAATCCTATAGATCATCCATACGAGAACCATGACTCATGGATCATAGATCTATGAATATAGAGTGCTATCATTGGAAATCTAAGAGCATTTCGATGTCTCTTCGATTGTTTGAAGAATGAATTCTGGATCAAGAAAGAGGGATTGATCTGGCATTGTTCATTCATCATATACCTCTCTAAGAGCTTGATAGGGGAAGAAAGGATAGATTATACCTCTAATTTTTTCATGATGTACATCTCTATTAAAGAGAATAAAATAATATTTTATACTTAGGATATACTATGAAAAATTTTTCAAGTTTCTCTGAAATGTAGTAACCTCTATATCAAAAAAAATATCATGCTTATGAATAAATTAAAATATCAAAATTCATAAATATTGTATCACTAAATTTTAAAACATTAACATGTTATATTGAAAAATTTTAATATTTAACACTACATATAGGATCCCTATCATATTTTTACAATCCTTGAATTTTTTTTCATTTGAAAAACATAATTTTATCGTATTCAGATTTATAATCAAATAACCTATTAATACCTTGACAAATAACTTCTACAAACATTATTTTAAACCTAAATTATATAATTGAATTATTTAACATGTGATTGGTTACACTCGAATGATCACTAGCCCCCGCTTGTGAGGCTCGTTTCATCCTAAACTCATATTCTTCCAAATTGGAGGAACTTCTATATAAACTTAGTGTGTGACCCTATTGACCCTTATCTTGATAGAAGTGACTTGAATTAATAGACCAAGAATACTTTCTTTCAACCCATCATGTCCTCTATGATGTAAATTAAAGCAATATCTATGAATACTTCCAATGAACACATTCTATGTAATATAATCTCTTGGTTTCTAAATATCTCATAAATAATTATTCACACTTGTGTCATTATCCTTTTTATTGTTTATATATTTTGTGACGTTACAAGGTAGAATTTCCCTCACTTAAAATGGACATTTATTTATTGAAGTTACTACCATCTTGATCAAAATGGGTTAATAAGATATCTCTTCTTCTGCTCGATAAGTGAAAACTTTTATCTGGATCGTTCAAATATTTCCATATGCCACTATAGATGCACCAATCACAAGTTACCTCACCACAAATTTAATGTAATGGTTTTTTCATTACATTAAAGATCACAATTGAAAGGTACACATTGATAAAAATTTCATGTATAGAGAATAATGCACATGATTGTAGATAAGAACAACCAATGATACCCAAAATATATGGTGTTCCTACTAGAGGATCGGTCCTCATGATCACATATTCTCGAGATCAATTTGTGTTAACTTCCTAAGAATCAGACTCAAATTTAAGAGACCCTAATTCCTGATAATAAAACATCATCTTTTTCCCACCGGTATGATGTATCAACACCATATAAAATATATTTAATATTACATTCATGTTATATCAAGGTTCTCATTACAGATGGTAACTATTATAAAATTTTGATATGATGCATAATATATGGACATTTCCATGTAAATAGTAGATGAAAAAGTATAAAAACTATTATGGATAAAATAAACACACACATATATATCAAAATATATACATTTAATTGGAATAAAAGTATATAAGGGATTTGGGTATAGGAAAACTACTCCCAATACTCCCACTTTTACAAGAGACAACTGCTAACAATTATCATCTTGCTAGCTCCCACATAACTATCATGCTTATACTGAGATAAAGATTTATTAATACAGTCTACCACATTATCCTCTGTGGATACTCAACAAACTGTGACTTTACCTCTCTATGTAAAATACCACAATTCATGAATCTTATAAATTATATATTTTTTCCCTAGTGTGACATGGTCACCTAGGAAAGATACATTTCCAATGTATTATCATGGTATACTATAAAAGGATCTTTAGGGGTAAGTACAACAACATTATTGGAAAAAAATTATACAAACTAAAACCTTATCTTCCTAAAAATATTCTATATACTCAGACTCTACTATATAATTGGAAACCACAACGTTCTTTAAGCTCTTCCATCTCACTACACCATCATCCATTCATAAGACATTGCGTCGATATGATTTTAGATCATCCTTATTAGTCTAGAAACTATCATCCTGGTATCCCCTCATGAATAGATCCTAATTTTCTCTATATATTAGGAACCTATCATTTTAAACTCTCGTGTACTTTAGAATAGTTTCAATAGTTTTTTGTTACATCTATTTTGAATTAGATTTATATCAACCCACCATACATAATGACAATTAAACATCAAACCTAGTACATAGTATGACATACATGATAGATTCCACAAATGAAGGATAAGGTAATATATTCATTTTTTAAATCTACTCTAATTTCTATAGACACATATTCTCAGATAAATTTATTTCATATGACACAGGAAACAATTCTCTCTAGAATTGTTCCATATTTGATCTTTTGAGTACATTTTTACTATGTTTAATTTGAATTATCCCAAGTGACCTTTATTATCTATCCTGATAAATCTTGAACCTAAGAATATAGGATTATTAATCTATTTATTTCAGGGATAATCATTCATTTAACCAAGTATTCTTCGAATGTAATACTTTCACTTCATTCTCTATTTAAAATAGGTCGCTAAAATATAACAGTAGGAAAATGATGGAACTTCGACTTACCATCTTTTAGACTCATGGGTAAATTTCCTTCTTAATGGAAAAAAATTATCTTATGGACTCTTAAAAATGAAAATTCAATGACAACAAATAAATGTTTCAATCCACAAATAAATGTTTGCATATTTTATATTTTTATAACTCTTTGACATAATGAACCCTTTAGGTTGTGTCATATAGACATCTTAAACTAAATTTCTATTTACAAAAGTTGTTTTGAAATCCATTTTTTAAATTTCATAATAAAGTAAGGCCTATAATTTAGGAAATAATATCATAGATTTCAGCATTGTAATTGGATAGAATTTTTATTCATAGTTTATGTGTTGACATTCAGGTAACCCTTTACTACTTGTCATGCCTTATAAGTTCTCGATTGACCATCCATGAACAACTTTTTATTGAATTCCCAATAACATCCAATAGGATTTACATAAAATAGTGGGTCTACTAGAATTAAATCTTGATTTTGGTAATTTGAGTTTCTAAACCTTCTTACCAACTTGTTTCTCTACTTCATAATAATTTTCCGTAATAAAACTAAAGGAATATGACTTATTCCTCATTAAGTAAATATATCAATATCTACTATTTTCATCGATAAAAGAAATTAAGTATGAAAAAATAATTCCTCTATCAAAATTCGAAAACATACATCAATATTAACCAAATCTAATGCTTTTTAGAACATTCTCCATTCCCACAGAAAATTGATTTGTTCATTTTACATAATAAATAAGAATGACATACATCAAAGGGTTTTAACTCAATGGAGTATAAATTTATAGATTTATGTAATTTCCTAACCCACATATTCATTATATAACTAGGCTAAATGCTTTATATATGGGTGTGATATGAGTCATTCTAATTTAATTTGACCTGGATTTGTAAAACGATATTTTTTAGTTCAAGAATTCCTAATAAATTATTTATATATTTCGTACCATAACTTGTGTTATAATTATACATAAAACAACTATTATTTCTAAACATAAAATAAAATTTCAATGTCTAAACTTGACATTGAGATTATTTTTCTGGTAACAGATAGAATATAATAACAATTATTTAGTACATAAACCAGTACACTGGGAAAATTAATATTATAATCTATCTCAACTAATATTTCTAGTCTTTCACCATTTTCTTCACATAGATCAAACTCAATTTTTTTTAATTTTCATTATTATACTTGGTTCATGTATTTGAATATAAATGTGTCATCCACATGCAGTTTCCAATACATAACCTGCATAAATAGACAGATTTCAATGAATGAAAAATATTCCAAAAGAAATTCATTAAATTGATTTTTCTTCCCAACTATGAAATTCTACTTCAGTGGATTTTCTTTTCCACATGAAAAAAACACCACGTCCTGGTCATTTATAACCCTCTATATTATTCTCTTCTAATAAGGGTAGAGAATTAGTGTCTTTGACTTAGACTTAGCCCTTGACACTTTATCCTAGTCTTTCATCCTCTTGGTTACCATAAGGACCAAAGTATTGGAATTATTCATATTCTTATCTACTTGGATAAATAAAGGAAAACAAATCAACTATTGACTTATTCATATTATACATATTACAATTAATAATGAAATTTTGATATGTTTTGTGGTAAAGAGTACTGATTGTGATTTGTTCCTCATTCTTGGTTCGGTTTGAACCCACGGGTTTCCACCCTCTGAATGTACCCAATCATCTCGAGTATAGAAAGTCCTTCTTGATTCCCATTTTGTTGCCTACATATATGAAAATTACTTGATATATCATGTCATTCGTTCCAATATCTCTCCTATTATTACTATTGTATATAGAACGACATTTCAAAATCATATTTTCCCTTATGAATTTTATAAAACTCATTGAACATAGATGATAACATGATCTAATTAACATATAGTGTATCATCCATATAATTATTATATTTGGCATTATCTTCCTAAATTTATCCCAGAGGTAGCATTGTAGGAAGTGGGGATTCTAGAACATAAATACCCCTCTCCTGGAATTATACTATGAACATGCATTTTCACCACACTTGGAAGTTATTACGAGTCAAAATCTTCTCTTTATCTAATATTGATAGTGAAATTGAATTGGTGGTAGTTTACATTTGGTCAATAACAAGTAAAATTATAAATTATTACATTATCAAGATTACCAGTATAATTTTTCATTTTATGAATTTTAATTATCTCCTATTATCTTATAAAATCTTATTATCCCTCAGTTACAAGATTCTGAATATTCTATCGCTTGACTATTTTAGTGGAAAGGTTCCTTAAACCTCTATTTATATCTGGAGTAATGGTATCAAAACTACTCAAACAGTCTATGCTATGATTTTTAATGACCAACCACATTTTCTCATGAATCCTTGATCTATTGAGTGTATTCTCATCATCTACAAAGAAATATTTTTCATTTTTTAATGCTTTGCCTCAAGAAATTGAAATAATCTAGGTATGACTACTAATTTAATGATAAATTTAGTTTTCTCAACCCAACACTCTCATAATAACTCCCTAGTGGAAGGAGACACCCTCAAATGGGGCTGACGAGCACCACGTACAATTAGTTGTGTATAAATCTAAGCAATAGAATGGATTTAATGACTCAATATTTTCTTGATGGATTGAGTATGTTAATCTCTATGAATGAAATACTTTTCTACTTAGCGTTATTGTTCTATGTGATATCAAAAATAATTAAATAATTCATAAAATAGAAAACATTCCCCATAATTGTTCATTTTATGTTTGGATTGTTGTTTATTATTATATTATGTTATCACATATAATAAATACACGTTTACAAAATAATAAACCATAAATCCCATAAAATAAATAAATAAATATGTGATCATGAGGAATTAATTTTTTTAACAGATTTGGTGGATAATGGGTTAACCAAGACCCTAAGGGGATTCTTTAAGTCAATATCAAATATGAATTTCACTGCTCCTAAATCTCAAGCACTTCACTATATTGGTTTACATCGGCTCTCAACTCGAACCACATCGCCATAAACACCTCCTATATTTACAATGAATACTCACATGTAGATGAATGATACTTGGGGTGTAACAATATATTCTATCACTTAAATGTGGGTATGTAGACCCTTATAAAAAATATAGAATAAGGAACGTTGATCATATCATGAAAATAAAAAAGTTATTGCATTTTAAACCTTAAATGAATTAATTACATTAAATAAAAATAAACAAAACAGTAATCGGTGAGTATCAACTCAGGATTATTAAACATGCACTTATATTGAAAAATAAAAATAAAACGTAATAAAATGAAACTTGAGGGAATTATAAATTCATTAACTTGAAATATAATAATTCTAATTAATTATTAATACAACTCATAGGACCTGAAAAATTTTCTACTAAATTTGATACCATTATATTTAATTTCTTATTCTTTTTATTTTTTTGAGACTATTTGGATATAATGAAGACTAGTGTGTATTAATTTCATTTTTTTGATAGGGTTTATAGGTCAGGGTGGTCAGACCTAATGTATACAGTACATGAGCAAGTCTAATTTGGGGAATCTGGTTAAGGGTATATAAACACACGCAATATATATATATATATATTATAATATATAATTTCAAAGACATAACTATCCCAATAAATGGAAGGGGATATGGTTTTTGTATCCATTTAATAGATATGGACATCTATGTTGACCTTTTTTAAATTTTTTTTATTAATATTATCTTTATCTAAGGTTAAGAACACATATTCACTACCACAAAACTGGGCAAGGCATGCGCCTGCCTTTATCAGTGCTAACGGAAAAGCGCTGATAAAGGGGCGGACCTTTATCAACGCTAACAAATGCGCTGATAAAGGTTATATTTATCAGTGCTTTTTATTTTAGCGCTGATAAATACATCCTTTATCAGCACTTTTTACTAGAGCTGATAAAGGATCACACGGATTTGTTAAAAACCCGTGGGTCCTCTTCCTCCTCCCTGCACTCGGTCAAGCTCTCGCGGAAGCCCTCCTCTGCACCGCTGCCGCCGCCTCCTCCTCCTCCGCCGCGACCGCCGCCTCCTCCTTCTCCTCCTCCTCTAGTCACTGCCTCCTCCTCTGGCCGCCGCCTCCTCCTTCTCCTCATCCTCCGGCCGCCGCCTCCTCCTCCGGCCACCGCCTCCTCCTTCTTCTCCTCATTCAGCCGCCGCTGCCTCCTCCTCTGCTCCTCCTCCTCCTCCCCCTCCTCCACCGCAGCCTCATCCTCCTCCTCCACCGGCGCCTCCTCCTCCTCCTCTGCCTACTCTGCTGCCTCCTCCTCCACCACAGTTTGAGAGGTGCCTCAAGTACTTAGGTGAGTCTCACAAGATTTATTTTAGTTTTATATGATGTTTTTTGTAGATTTTTCAAATGAAACATGGTTTTGTGTTCATATTTTTTGAGAAATAATGTAGAACCTTGAGCATGAAGAGGTTTTAAATCCTCTTTCTAAATCACATAATTGACTTTCATGGTTAGTGAAGGTTAACCATGGGATATCTTAGAGGAAACCATGTGAGGTGGATTTTAGTTAGGGATTAACATACCATTTTTTCATGATTTCATACAAAACATGTGAAATTTTGTAGACTGAGGTAGTTCCAATTTACATAATTAATGCATAGTTTGGTAAACTATGTTGACCAAATATTTGAAGGGGTTTTCTTGTACAATTCCACCACATTATTAATATATGGTTTGGAAAAAATTTTAGAACATTAAAATTATATTTTCATCTTTTTTCCTCTGAAATTCCAATAGGGGAAGCCCCCATTTCTCATCCTCCCTCTTATACAATGCCCAATCGACCCACCCACTTATTCCTCTTTGATTCCCCTTTCCATGGGGAGTTTTTTAGTGGATTTATTAAAAAATTCTAAGTGATTTCACCATCTTCCTTACCATTTTATTCTTTATATTTAGTTTCTATTGATTTTTTATTTATCTAGATTAGGTTTTATGGGTGATTCAACTGGAGAATAGTGGTATCATATTGATTTTATGGTGGTGTTTTCCTACCTAATGTATAAGAGGCATCATGATGGTATCTGCAAGTCACCAATCATTATGAAGGATTTGTGTTTCCTTTTGTAGTTTTCATGGATATTGGATCAAATTATATAATGTTGTCTATGGATTTGGTTCTGATGGTTGGGTATTTTTCCTAAGATGGCACTAAGATCCCACTTCAGATCTTATATGGATTTTTGGTCTTGGTTCTAACATTAAAAGTCCACAAGATGAGTTTCTAGTGAATATAACTAGTTTAAATTTATTTGTATAAATAATTATAAATGTTATAATTTAATAATTTTTGTTTTTTGGAGAGAGGAATGAGCTATATTGATGAGTTGATATTGGGGTAGACATTGGACGAGGCTTAGCGAGCCTAGGAAAAGTTTTCAACTTGGAATTAAAATAATAGAAACATATAAAATAGGTATGTGGTCCTGGTAATTTCTTTATGGATTTATAAATTTCTTAATGGGTGTTATTAGAGTGAGTGTGACTTAGAGGACCTTGTTAGGGGGAACCCGGAGACCTCTTGGAATACATTCTGTGACTTTTATGTATTTGTTCCCATAGGCCACACATGGAACTAGTGATACATCAGACCCCTTGGCCTTATTTAATTGAACCTAAAGTGTGTGAACATCCCCCTTGGGGATGTGACTACTTGGGTGGTTATAACTTTGTAAGGTTGTTGATAGGATGGATGTGTAGACTGACCCAGAACTAACCTATATAATGAAATGGGACATGATCCATCTCTTGAGACTATTTATAGTATAGAATATTACCATGTAAATATTATGAGGCTATACCATGTAAGACACTGATAAATAATATGATTCTCTCATGCGATGAGTGTTTCACTACATCATGTGCTTCGGTTGGATGGTGACATTGCAATGATGGTCTTCATTCTTAATAGCTTATTGATCCAAACCATTAATGGTTTTCCTTTCTAATCACTGGTTTTAATTTATTAAGGTCTTTCTCAGGTTTCATTTTATCCCTTCATTTAAAAATAACAACTGTATAACAGCATGAATAACATAACTCAAGTTGATAGAGAAGAAAATTTATGAAGGCATTGGATTCCCTTCGAGCCAGATGGATTAGTGTTGTCCCCATGGATAGTAAAACCCCTTTTGGAGATCATGGAATAGTTTATAATAGGTTGTTTAGATCATTTATTTCTACTAGATATTTTTCCAGATTTTCCTTGGTGTTTTTGGATTATACTTCTCTCAATCCCTACTGGTGTAAGTTCTTTTCACCTTGTGTTTGTACTTATACTCTTTTTTTTAATTGAGTCCTTTGGGGCATGAATTAGGTGACCAATTCATGTCACCACTTTCATTAAAAAATGACCTTGAGGTGTTATTTTATTGAAATGGAAAAAATTACATAGTAGTGAGGTCTATGAGACTACTAATAGGGATGCCATTGATTTTGAGTAGTGATTATATTTGTTATGAAAAGTGGATAGGTGAGAGATTTCAGTCCTTATTGTGTATTTGGCCTGTTTGGTTGAGTGTCCTTCACTACTGGGGTTAAGTTGTTGGGAACAATTTTATACTAGTATAGATACTACTCAAGTTGTGATAATGGGATGGAGGTTTTCCAGGTTATTATCATATTCACTAGGGTGAGTTTATATCTAGTGTAATTATCAATGTATACTAGGGTGAAAGATCTCATGATTATTGTTATGGTTGGTATAGTCATCACAATGTTCTCAAATACACTTTGGCACTAGCCAATGTTGGTATGGATGATCGAGGCTACGAACCTGAGGATCAATGATGATTTATTTATTTATTTTTTAGATATTATTTATTTATTCAGAGCATGAAACATGCACATATAACTAAAAATTAGAATTTATGAAACCACATTGGTGGTTCCCTACTGAGTACCCATGAAATCCTCATGTATTGAAGGTCAGGTAGAATTGGGTCCCAGTGTTTCCAGATCGAGTTGGAGTAACTTTGATGGGTGTTAGAGATCTAGATGATGTGAGGCTTGGGGATTGTAGTGGTTCCCAATATATTTTTTATTTTGGTATTTATTTATTCCTTTATTTCCTTGAAGTATCCTTTTTTTTATCTAAATTATACTCATATTCCTTCTCCTTTAACCTATATACATATCCTATGGATTTTAAATAGGATGAATATAAATAAAGAATGGATGATGCCAATTAGTTGACAAAAGAGTATGAAGAAGGTGTGAAAGAATTTATCATGTTTGCAAAAGATCATGCATGTGACTCATCTCAAATCCTTTGTCTGTGTTTAGGCTGTTGTTATTCAAAACAAATTAGTCTAGATGAGTTGGAAGAATACTTGATCTATCACGGAATAGATCAAAGTTATACATGTCGGAATAAACACGGGGAAACAACGAATGTAGGTAGTGACTGGGGTGACACTGCATTTTATGGATCATATGATATGATTACAAACATGAACAATGAAGATGACTGTATGGAGGATGTGATTACAAATGTGAATGATGATGAAGATCGTATTGATAAAATGACAAGGACCTTCGAAGATGAACTTCGTGATTGCCCAAAATTGTTTGAGAAGTTAAAAAGTTGTGCAAATACGCCATTGTATGCTGGTTTCACTAAATATACAGCATTGTCAGCCGTACTGAAGCTGTATAATTTGAAAGCAGATAACGGGTGGAGTGACGACAGTTTTACAAAACTACTTGCCCTCTTGCATGACATGCTCCCAGAAGACAACGAGCTCTCGAGCCAAACATACGATGCCAAATGAATGCTAAGCTCTATGGGTATGATCTTAGAAATAATACACACCTGCCCGAATGAATGTATACTGTTTCAAAAGGACCACAAATCACTTAAAGAATTCCCAAAGTGTGGTGCTTCTCGATACAAGAAAGATGAATCAAGTCCTACTAAAGTTGTATGGTACATTCCAATCATTACAAGTTTTAGACGCTTATATGGAAGTGAGGAGACTGCAGAACAATTAACATGGAATTCAGATACAAGAATTAAAGATGGGATACTACGTCACCCGGTAGACTCTCCTTAGTGTAAGAGAATCAATCATGAGTATCCTGAATTTGGAAACGAGTCGAGAAACCTTCGTCTTGCGTTATCTACAGATGGAGTGAGTCCTTTTGGTTTTCAAAGCAACAGTCACAGTACATGGCCGGTTATGTTGATAAATTATAACATACCACCGTGGTTATGCATAAAACGAAAATACATCATGTTATCTATGCTTATATCAGGACCAAAACAACCGGGTAATGATATCGATGTTTATTTATCTCTATTGATCGAAGATTTGAAATTATTGTGGGATTCAGGTGTTACATTGTATGATGCTTACAAAAATGAAGATTTCACTTTGAGAGTCATGTTGTATGGGATGATAAATGACTTCCCAGCTTATCGAAATTTGTCAGGATATAGCATTAAAGGAACTCAAGGTTGTCCCGTTTGCGAAGAAGGTACACAATCAATTAGGTTGAAACATTCATCGAAAACCGTGTTTCTAGAACATCGTAGATTTCTACTGCAACGGCATAAGTACCGTTCTTGTAAGACATCATTCGATGGAATTTCAGAAGAACATATAACACCGTCTCTACTAACAGGCGATCAATTGTTTGAGAAAGTTAAATATTTGGACACTACTTTTGGTAAACCGGCTTCGAAAAACCTTACGAAAATCTGTTGGAAAAAGAGATCAATTTTTTTTTTGAATTACAATACTGGAATTGTCTGTTTGGAAGACATTTTATTGATGTTATGAATGTAGAAAAAAATGTATTTGACAGTGTTATCGGAACATTTCTAAATACATCTGGCAAAACAAAAGATGGAATTAAGGCTAGGTTGGACATGGTTGAGATGGGAATATGAGAAGAATTGGCACTAATAAAGGGTGAAAAACGAAAATTTCTTCCTCCTGCTGCTTACACTCTTTCCAGGCATGAGAGATATCAGTTTTTCAACTTCTTGAATGATGTAAAGGTTCCATAGGGGTATTCGTCAAATATTAGTAACCTTGTGTCAATGAGCGACTTGAAGTTAAAAGGTCTGAAATCACATGGCTGTCATGTTTTGATGCAAAATCTCATTCCAATTGCTTTACGTTGCATTTTTCCCAAGAATGTCCACCATAGATTAACGAAACTGTGTTTCTTCTTCAAATCTATATGCAGCAAAGTTATAGACCCGGCAAAATTGCAAGCTATGGAAAAAGAAATTGCCGTCATATTATGTGAATTAGAAATGTTCTTCCCGCCTTCATTTTTTGATATGATGGTTCATTTGATGGTCCACTTGGTGAGAGAGATTCGACTATGTGGTCCTGTACATTACAGATGGATGTACCCCATTGAACGGTATGTGAAGATTTTGAAAGGGTATGTCAAAAATCGAAGTCGGCCAGAGGGTAGTATTGCAGAGCGATATATTGTTGAGGAAGTCATTGAATTCTGTACCGAATACTTGTCTAGTGTGGAAAGCATTGGCTTATCGAAATCTCGTCACACTGGGCGGCTAGAGAGTGAAGGAATTTCTGTAAGAAAGGTTGTCACAATCAATATTACAGATCGGGAGCAGGCCCACCATTTTGTTTTAAATAACAGTTTGGACGTTGACCAATATGTTGAAATCCACAAAGAAATTCTTAGGCAATTGAATCCATCAAGGGATGAAAAATGGATATCAGATACACATAATAGACAGTTTATAGGATGGCTTCGAGATCATATTTTGAAGAAGTCATTTTTGACGTGTACGAATTGACCTCACCTCAATCCGACGCACGGTGTGACCGGTATGGCTAAAATTGTCTGATATCAGTTTGAAAATGACATAAACATTGGAAAACAACACCAATGACACACAAAAAACCGAGAAAACACGTTCATATTGTTTTGATACATTAGGAAAATGATCCATGAGTCATTTGTGACGTGTACGAATCGACCGCACCTCAATTCGACGCACGGTGTGACCGGTATGGCTAAAATTGTCTGATATTAGTTTGAAAATGACATAAACTTTGGAAAACAACACCAATGACACACATCAAACCGAGAAAACACCTTTGGATTGTTTTGATACTTTAGGAAAATGATCCAAGAGTCATTTGTGACGTGTACGAATTGACCGCACCTCAATCCGACGCACGGTGTGACCGGTATAGCTAAAATTGTCTGATATGAGTTTGAAAATGACATAAACTTTGGAAAACAACACCAATGACACACGGCAAATGGAGAAAATGCCTTCGGATTGTTTTGATACTTTAGGAAAACGATCCACGAGTCATTTTTGACGTGTACGAATTGAGCGCACCTCAATCCGACGCACGGTGTGACCGGTATGGCTAAAATTGTCTGATATCAGTTTGAAAATGACATAAACTTTGAAAAAAAACACCAATGACATACGCCAAACTGAGAAAACACCTTAGGATTGTTTTGATACTTTAGGAAAACAATCCATGAGTCATTTTTGACGTGTAAGAATCGACCTCACCTCAATCTGATGAACGGTGTGACCGGTATGGCTAAAATTGTCTGATATCAGTTTGAAAATGACATAAACTTTGGAAAACAACACCAATGAAACACGGAAAATAGAGAAAACTCTTTCGTATTGTTTTTATACTTTAGGACAACGATCCACGAGTCATTTTTGACGTGTACGAATCGACCGCACCTCAATCTGACGCACGGTGTGACCGGTATGGATAACATTGTCTGATATCAGTTTGAAAATGACATAAACTTTGGGAAACAACACCAATGACATACGCCAAACCGAGAAAACGCGTTCGGATTGTTTTGATACTTTAGGAAAACGATCCACGAGTCATTTTTGACGTTTAAGAATCAACCGCACCTCAATCCAACGCACGGTGTGACCGGTATGGCTAAAATTGTCTGATATCAGTTTGAAAATGACATAAACTTTGGAAAACAACACCAATGATACACGAAAAACTGAGAAAACGCCTTCAGATTGTTTTGATACTTTAGTACAACGATCTAAAAGTCATTTGTGATGTGTAAAAATTGACAGCACCTCAATCCGATGCACGGTGTGACCGGTATGGCTAAAATTGTCTGATATCAGTTTAAAAATGACATAAACTTTGGAAAAAAACAATAATGACACATTTAAAACCGAGCAAACGCATTCGGATTGTTTTTTATACTTTAGCAAAACGATCCACGAGTCATTTGTGACGTGTACGAATCGACCACACCTCAATCCGACGCACGGTGTGACCGGTATGGCTAAAATTGTTTGATATCAGTTTGAAAATGACATAAACTTTGGAAAACAACACCAATGACATACGCCAAACCAAGAAAACGCTTTCGGATTGTTTTGATACTTTAGGAAAACGATCCACGAGTCATTTGTGACGTGTACGAATTGACCTCACCTCAATCCGACGCACAGTGTGCCCGGTATGGCTAAAAGTGTCTGATATCAGTTTCAAATTGAGATAAACTTTGGAAAACAACACCAATGACATACGCCAAACTGAGCAAACACATTCGGATTGTTTTGATACATTAGGAAAACGATCCAAGAGTCATTTGTGACATGTACGAATCGACTGCACCTCAATCCGACGCACGGTGTGACCGGTATGGCTAAAAGTGTCTGATATCAGTTTCAAATTGAGATAAACTTTGGAAAAAAACACCAATGAAATACGCCAAACCAAGCAAACGCATTCGGATTGTTTTTATACTTTAGGAACATGATCCAAGAGTCATTTATGATGTGTACAAATTGACCAAACCTCAATCCGACGCACGGTGTGACCGGTATGGCTAAAATTGTCTGATATCAGTTTGAAAATGACATAAACTTTGGAAAACAACACTAATGACACACGGAAAACCAAGCAAATGCGTTCGGATTGTTTTGATACTTTAGGACAACGATCCACGAGTTATTTTTGACGTGTACGAATCGATTTCACTTCAATCCGACGCACGGAGTGACCGGTATGGCTAAAATAGTCTGATATCAGTTTGAAAATGACATAAACAATGGAAAACAACACCAATGACACAAGGAAAACCGAGAAAACGCCTTCAGATTGTTTTTATACTTTAGGAAAACGATCCACGAGTCATTTTTGATGTGTACGAATCGACCGCACCTCAATCCGACGCACGGTGTGACCGGTATGGCTAAAATTTTCTGATATCAGTTTGAAAATGACATAAACTTTGGAAAACAACACCAATGATATACGCCAAACTAAGAAAACGTGTTTGGATTGTTTTGATACTTTAGGAAAACGATCCATGAGTCATTTTTGACGTGTACGAATCGACCAAACCTCAATCCGACGCATGGTGTGACCGGTATGGCTAAAATTGTCTAATATCAGTTTGAAAATGACATAAATTTTGGAAAACAACATCAATGACACATGGAAAACTGAGAAAAAGCCTTCGGATTGTTTTGATACTTTAGGACAACGATCCACGAGTCATTTGTGACGTGTATGAATCGACCTCACCTCAATCCGACGCACGGTGTGACCGGTATGGCTAAAATTTTCTGATATCAGTTTGAAAATGACATAAACTTTGGAAAATAACACCAATGACACACGACAAACCAAGAAAACGCCTTCGGATTGTTTTGATACTTTAGGACAACGATCCACGAGTCATTTGTGATGTGTACGAATTGACCGCACCTCAATCCGACGCACGGTGTGACCGGTATGGCTAAAATTATCTGATACCAGTTTGAAAATGACATAAACTTTGGAAAACAACACCAATGACATACTCCAAACCGAGCAAACGGGTTCGTATTGTTTTGATAATTTAGGAAAACGATCCACGAGTCATTTGTGACGAGTACAAATCGACCGCACCTCAATCCGATGCACGGTGCGACCGGTATGTCTAAAAGTGTCTGATATCAGTTTGAAATTCAGATAAACTTTGGAAAACAACACCAATGACATACGCCAAACTTAGAAAACGCGTTCTGATTGTTTTGATACTTTAGGACAATGATCCAGGAGTCATTTTTGATGTGTACGAATCAACCGCACCTCAATCCGATGCACAATGTGACCGGTAAAGCTTTTCATTAGATAAAGAATCAATATTTATTGAATGAGATAAATCAATCAAAAACATATTGATTTTACATTATTCCCTTTCATTGTTATAAAAATGAAAACTTTTGAGTTTAAAATTTAATATTTTAGTTTCACATTTACATATTAATGTATTCTTTCATATTACTGTTTTAATTTCTTTCATTATTGCATTACTAACATAATATTTGTTTTCTTATATAGGTGAATTTTTTTCCTTGAGTTCGGATGCTTTGTTCGGCAACAAATATCGTCGAGAGCGGATCACAGATATCAAAGGATGAAACATGAATGTTTATAACTGTTTTTGAATAATTGTAAATTTAACCATGTAAAACAATGTTTGAAATGTATATAGCAATGCGTTTTTTCTGTATTCATGATGTTAAGTAAATGTATATACCGTTTTCAGTAAAAATATTGGGTGCGGGTGCTATGGTGTGCATGTGTGCATGTGCTACATTGTGCAGGTATTCTGGTATGCAGGTGTGTAGGTACTGTTTTTTAGGTGCAGGCTCTGGGGCCTTTATCAACGCTTTTTTAGAGCTGATAAAGGACACCTTTAACAGCTCTAGAGGAGCGCTGATAAAGGGTACCCCCCCTTATCTGCGTCGGAATTAACAGCGCTTTTCTAGCACTGTTAATGCTGGTTTTTTGCGCTGATAAAGGGGAAGGTTGTAGTAGTGATTCTTTTGGCTAATAATTCATGATTTCATAGTAGTCATAATTTTCAACTGACTACCCCAACTACTTCCCATTATTTATGGCCAATACAAAAACTACTAGATTATTCCCTAGATAAAAATCTATCACACTTGATCCTATTAATATGAAAAAAAATAAATCTTAAAATTTCATCATAATTTATACACAAAACTTGTCGATCTTCAATCATTCATATCATGGTTATATAAACTCAGATCGATGCACCGTCAGTTGGGTTAAGGTCTTATGAAAACCCTCTAACTAAATAATTACAAATTTATTTAAAATAAAATTTTTTTGGATAAAATAATTGTACATTCCCTCTAATGTCAATTAATAAAACGCGGGGAACAATGGAAGTGTGAAAAATGAACAATTTAAAATTCTGATTTTATATTCATGTAAAAAACATTGAATCCACAAGTCCCATTTTTTATGTTACCAAATGATCATGATAAATTCAATTTATGCATTAAAACAAAAATTATACAAAATCATAAATTGTACATTTTTTCTTTGAAATCATCTATTTGATTTACCCACCGTTGGAATGTTGAGGCTCAAAGGTTCCAATCTTGGTGTATTATAAATCATATATATGTGAAAACAATGACAAGGATCATCAAACTTGGATTCCCATGTGATTTAATTATAAATTGAAGATCTTTATGATGTCCCTTTGAGAGCATTAACAATAAAAAGTTGATCGACAAAGTTGGATTGATTTGACATTGTTCTTCCATTAGAATATCTCTTTAAGAGCTTTAGAGGAGTGGAGGGGAGTGATTATATCCCTAAATTCGACCAAATTATAGATATATCAATTCATGTTTGTAAAATGATCTTTTATACATATTTTTTACCTTCAAATATTGTAGTGTGCTCCCTAGAAAGTGATATTATTAATTTTAGACACTTTCACACACATATTTCATAATTAAACATGACATAAATGTTGTAAATATTTTATCACTCACTTGTAACAATTTCAAATGTTACGTGACATATTATGATCCATTAACTCGGCCCATAATATCTCTAAATAATGTAACTAACCTTGAAGGTATTATTATTTGTTTAAAAATTTTATTCTTTCATTTTCCCTTTTACAATCAAATTACTTATATATTCCATTAGAAATAAATTCAATAATCTTTATTATAAAATTGAATATTAAAATTGAGTTATTTTACTTATGATTGATCACACATGGATGTTCCTCAGCCACTTCACATGGATCCAACTTCATTTGAAAATAATATTCATAAGAATAGATGGAACTTTTTTATACACTTATTATGTGACCATTTGGGTCCTTATATCGATAAAATTGAATTCAACTCACAAAACAAGAGTGGATCCTAGAAATACACCACAATACCTAGGTTGATAAGGAATGTCAGATCTATGATTAACTCCCACAAACACATTCTGTGTAATATGATCTCTTTATATCGTGATATCTCATAAAGAAGTATGCACAATTTTTCCCTAATCATTTTGTAAATATATATTTTTCATCACCTTATCAGATAGAATTAAATTATGATACAATGGCCACTGTTTTATTGAGGGTACAACCATCTTCGTCAACCTAGGACTATGTGATATCTCCTCATTAACCTAAAAGGGAAAATTTCTACCTTGATTATTCAACCAATCCTGTAACATTAATGATACTCCCAACAAAAGATTTCTCACGATCAGTTCAATTTCGTGGGTTTTTCCTTACATTAATCTATGTGAAAAAATATTACACATTTATAACAAGCTCATGTTCATAGGCAAGTATAATTTTTGAATATACAAACAACTAATAACACCTAAAATCTATTGTGTTCCTATTAGAGTGTAAGACCTCGTTATCACATATACTTGAGAACCAAATAGTTTGACATCATATGTTCCCTATCATTATAATGTTTCTATACCATATGAGATATATTTAATATTATTTTCAAAGTATCTCAAGGTTATGATTATAGATGAGAACTGGTAAAACCTTTTGATATGAAATGTTCTCTATGTATATTACCTTAAATTTGATTGGAATGTATCATACTGTTATGGTAAGAATAAAAACAATAGTATTTCAAAATGTATGTATGTAATGGTAATTAATGTAAAAAATGGAGTGGGGTATAGGTAACCCACTCACAACACGCAACCCGATCATGATTAGGATTAAAAACTCTAGATTGGAATGGGTAGGGCTTTGGACTATGTGCAGTTTGGTTAGATAAATACCTTTATATTTTTTCTTATACATAACATAGAAACCTAACCCGCATAAAAATCCTTCAATCCTAACCCAATGTCTTCCCATCAAGTTTCAGCCTACCCTCGAAAACCAATAATATCAGGAGAGCCCTATGATAGGGGAGGCTTAAATTAAATACCTTTGGGTTCCAAGGATACAATGAGACATAGTAATACCCGAATTACAAATTTTACAACTATAAAATATCTTAAAATATATATTTATCTCATAAAATTTTAAATTTAAAATTATAAATAATTTCTTTTAAGAAAATAAAATAAAATGAGTTCTCTATTTTATAGGGTTTACCCAACATTGACACCATTTGAGTGGGACTAACCCCACATGAATAGTGAAAACATGCCTAAATTTTTTTATTTAATCCCTTACATGTGAGGTTCAGGTAATAATGGTCTAAGAAATTTTACCTTATATAATTATTCAAAATGATAGTAATGGTAATACTATATTATTTTTCATTAGTGATCCATAGTTCCACATATAGATTATGGTGTCAGTATCATGGAATTAGATTCATAAATTTTTTTTTATAAAATGTTTCATGGTTTTTATATTTAAAATTATTAATTTTATAAATAGGTTTTTATACACTTTAGTGTGTTTTCAAATGATAATTTTGATGGTTATTTTACAATAACACACAATTTCTGGATTTATGTTTTTTGGAAAAATATGTCCCCATAAGGTTTATTTTTATCGTTCATCTATTCTTAAAAACATTTAATAATTAGAGGACATGCTAGAGGCTCTATGATATTTAATATATTGTGTTGATATTTTGGCTACAAATATAGAGAATTAAAAAATAGTATTAGAGCATAGGTTTCTAGTCAATTATCTAGAAGTCCAATAGGTTTGGGGAATAGAATTTTTGGGACTCAAAATATACCCATAAAATATATTTTTAATTTTTATATATAAAACCTGTTATTGTCTCCGAACCCCATATAAGAACTTATCATTAAAATATTATATAATATTGAGTTTCAAATTAAGAATTAATTATCTTACAATCCTAAGAATCTTTTTACCTTTAGAGTTTTTGATAATTTGTTCATAAATCAGGCATAATAAACCGACACATAAAAAATTGGGCACTACCACTCAATATCTATTTTTTTCATAATACAATACATTAAAATTGAAACAAATTTTTTCTTGACAATTTTTCACGATTTTAAACTAAAATTCATAATTATTCTTACTAATACTTAAACCCCATGAAAAAAATTTAAAAGATAGGATGAAGAAAATATAATTTAAAGGGTTATAAACAAAGTAGAATATAAACTCATCAATACATTTCAAATTCATTATATCATATATCTGATTTTACCTTTAACATCATAAACATAGAGTTAATATAATCATTTAAATATTAATGAAATCAACATTAATGCATAAAATTTTTCACAAAACACATTTTATGAAAACATAGAATCAAAATACTAATCATGATGGTTTCTTTAAAAACATGAGAACCAAAGAAAATAGTTTTCCAAAAAACATTCATTTTTACCCTTAAAGGCCATAGCCATTCATATATACTAAAAATAATTCTATTAAGTAATAAATTCAAAATATATACTTGAAAACTCATTATAAAGCATATAAAATTCAATTAGGTTCCTTAGGACATCATCTTCATTGAACCCTTACAAGAACCCTTATGATAACCCCTAAAAATGGAATACCCATCTCAGGTATTTCCAAAAAAATATCTAGAGAACATAATCATTACCTAATAAAGTGTAGATAGATGTTGGGATAGATATTAATTATAATAAATTTAAAAGAACTATAACAAACATTACAGACATGAAATATTTATTTTCAATCAAAAAATTCCACTAATAATTCTGTTTATCAGATATAAAAAATCATTTTTGGTCTTTATTTAAAAATATGGATACAAATCCTTCCTCTTTTAAAAATATTTATACAAAAATTCATATAGTAACTATAAATATGAAATAATTTGTAAACCCCATTAAATATTTATGATTAATATTATCACATAATAATTTTCATTCTAGTGGGAAATTATTCTCATGTAATATATATATAAAAATATTTTTTAAGTTTTAAAGAAAGAAAAACATTATGTATGAAATACGAAAGAACATTCATTTAGAAAACCTTTATAAGAAAGTAAAGGGATATGTAAAATGACCATTTTAGATAATTAATTTAATGATTTAATCCAACATACAACCATATAGGCATGGAAGAATAATATTATAAATAAATATTCAAAACATTTTAAAATTGTGATTTTTGGGATAGAATATCCCCTACCTCAAGTATCACTTGTAACTTACATTATTTTTCTTCCTGAATAATAAAATTATGTTAATTATATATCTTAATAATTAAAATATTAAATTTTGTAACTAATTTAATTCAACTTATCAATATTTCATACATAATCAATTATTTAATTAATTTTACTTTAGATGTTTTGAAGATGTTCAGCTCATAAGTCCAAAATGAAATTTGTAGGTGACATATAGTCAATTAGATCATCATTATATCAGTTATCATTTTAAAAAATATTATAACTATAATTTTTTAAATTATTTGTACAATTAAAAAACTATGTAATATGGTTATGAACAATTAATCATGTTACAATCATGGAGACGATAGGTTATTGTTATGCCTGGGTAATGATTATATTTTTAAGATCTATATATATTCTCTACATCTCCCCTTTTGGTTTATACCAAAATCCTTCATTGGTTCGTATAATGATGAAACTAGGACCTCTAGAATGGGGTTAGGGATTTTTGGATGTTATTCGGTCTAGTTTTTTATAAACTAAGTATCTCTCTAAGTGTGGATAAGAGAGGATATGGGGTGTCTTTCATAAGTGTGAGAGGGGACTCAATTGTAATTTTTGAAAAGATTAAAATATATTAATGCCTTGTTCAACCAAAATAGATCCCCATTGACTCATATTTAAAAAATGATATAGGGTCTACCTTTGACCATTAAATTGTATTTATAAAATATTAATGTCTATTTTGTCCTCATATTTTTTTTCTCCCATTTTAACTCATACCGTGGTCACAGAATTTTTTATAAATGATGCAATTAATAATGATAAAAAATGAAAGCTGAATCATTACTAAATAAAAAAAATTATTTCAAATATGGTTTTTTTATTATCAAATTAACTTTCAATACGTTCCATAAACTACATTTGAAATAATCCTGTAAAACAAGATGACAAATGGTTTCTAGAAATGAATTTTTAAGTATAAAAATTGTTTTCAATCATAATAAAGTGTAATTTAGATTATAATAAAATTTATTCGAATATGTTAAATAAAATGGAATTATTAAAAAATTAAAATAAATACCAAATAGAATGTTACTTTTTACATACAAGAAAGAAATTATTGTTTTCTTATAATTTGTTTTATTCTATTCACCCAAAAATCCGATTTTTCATATAATTCCAAAAAATACCACTCGATGATAATTGTATCTTATTGATATAAAAACTTAAATACATTTTTATCATATTCTAATTTTAAAAAATTTTAATTAACCATTAAATAAATCATTTAATCCATGTAAACAAATTTAGTAAGAATAAATATATTTCATTTTTATTGTAAAATTACTTAATTTTCTAATAATGAAACTTACCATCTAAACTATAAGTTATAAAAATAAATAAGGAATGGAATTTTTTTATCACCACTACATTGGTTGTATCATTTTTTCCATTTTAAAAATTTTATTATTGTAATTTTATTAATTACCTAAATAATTAGTAATAACTTTCTTTCAAAAAAATAATATTTCAATGTTGCTTTTTCAACTAAATGGATTTTATAAAAAATCCTAACATAGAGAATCAACATATTCCATAAAACATTATCTCTATATCCAAGATTATAAACACTTTTTTCCTCATATGATATATTCTCTTCCAACATTCCAATACAGAGATAAAAACATGAGTTACATCCAAAATTTATATTATTAATAACAAAACATGAAGCACATCATGTAATAAGAATAAAATTAAATTTAAGGTTACTTGATTAGAAACTTGTCCAATATTCTCTAAGATTTTATATGGCCCAAAAAACCAATGAACAAACCCTTTTTAAAAAAAATTAATTACCCTTTTCCATGAAGATACTTTAAAAAAAATATGATAGCTAACCATGAATGAAATATAATTTCAATGGTTATCTACATTAATTTCTTGCCTACATTAATCCATCTAAATTTGTTACTGAATCATCTTCACCTTCTAAAAAATTAATTCTACCTAATCTTGTCCCAAAATCATTTTTTCACCAACATCTTCCTAACAATATGGATTCTAAAATTGATTTCATTATAATTAAATAAAATGATCCTTGTGTATAATGGAATGATAATTGATTTTATAAGAAATTTCCACTAATAAAGATACTAATCCCAAATTCTATAGTAATTCATAGAAAAATATCAAATCCTTTCATCAATTTTTGTATACTTCTCTCTTAATTTTTTTAGATAGATGTTTGTAATCTATAATTAAATTTAATCCAGTCTCTAATATCATCTACATGATTTTAAAAAATTAGAGTAAAATCTAGGATCACAATCAGATAAAATAGAAATAGGGACACTATGAAATCTAATTATCAATTTTACTTAATATATTTAAATATGATCAAAATAAATATAATATAAAATTATAAAAAAATTATATTTAGTTAAATGATCATCAAAACCCCATATCAAATTGTTATCTTGAGATGTATTTGTTCATTAAACCACAAAATTCATGTACACATTCTCCAATTTCCATTCTCGAACATTCAATGGACGAAGGAATCTATTTGATAATTATCTTTTCTCTTTATCCTATTGAAAAGTAAAACACTTCATTGTAAATTTAAAAATATCTATTTTTATTCCCTCGAACAAGAAATTGTTTTACAAGTCTCTATATAATATATCATTTACAAGATAAATTAAAAATATAGATATAGAATCTTTGCATAAAAATTCTCTCTTCACGTAAAAATCACTATGCACAAATAATCCTTTTTTGAGTCTAGAAAAACCTTCTTTGTCATTGTTATATTTAGGAGAAAATCATTTCAGGCTCAATTATAATTTTTCTTATAAGATAACATCATTTTCCAAGATTCCAAAAATTCTATCGAATAATGATGATGTCACAAACACTTTAAAAAAATTGGGGAAGTTCATATGTGAAAATTTTCTCCACAACAACTTATTAAATATGTTAGAATAATATGGAAGATAACACCATGATATGGGTATGGATGAGCTTTTAGTATATTATTTATTTAATTTGTATTTTTTTCCTCCCACCTTCAAGATATTTTTATTTTCTATCTTAAGGAATGTTTAATGAAGTAAATGACATATAATATTTTTCTTAGTTCACCCACACTGGGCTATGTCAAATTAACATGCATATAAATTCTTCTATGCACCATATTTACAATAATATCACTTCTTAAAGTAAAATTTGAGGAATATGCATTATAAATTCTTGTTCACTGACATGAACAATTAGAAAATTCATTGTACTCCCTCAATAAATAACCCACTGGTCCATTTGTTTCCCTTATCATTCACATGAAGAATATATGAACATACACCAAAAGTGTTGTCTCTCTTCATCATGATAATGTAAATATAAAATGACTACGACACTCTTATAATTCATTATTTCACCTTCTAACTTCTGGATGATATTTATAATAAAACCAATGGCAGCCTCGTGCACATTTTCCCTTGCTTCTTCTAGTGTTTCCTCTATGTATTTTTTTTATCTATAAATAGTACTAGTCCCTTCCTTTAAATTAAATTTAAATTCCATAATGGATATTAGTTTCTCTAGGATCATTCCATGTGTCCCCAAAAATTAATGTTTTTATTATAAACCATAAATCTGAGTTAACAACCAGGGGTTTTAACTCATAACTCTATCTGACTGAAATAATCAGCAAACAAATAAAATATTGGATACAATGTGGTGTATGCTACTATAAAGTAGAACCTAGAATTCTATACCTTTAGAAGCATGGGAACATATATAATTATGTATTCAAGAGAAAATTCATCATTTCTTTTTCATTGTCAAAATCACTACAGTTTGGATACCTTTGTTTCAAAAAAACCCACTTTTCCTAGATAAGTACTCCCCATTGACTCTACGTGTTCAACGGAGTGGAAACCTCATAGTTTAAACACAAATAAAAAGTTGTGGTGTGGTCACTTCTACTATGACATGGATACCTCCAAATTTTTATTATCACTAAAATCAACTCCTCTATAGGTTGTCTCATGGTGATAATGGTGATGTTAGGGAATGAAACATCCCTTTCCCCTCATCAAAATCTACCATGATTACGATGTGGTATATCATAGTATGTTTTGTAATGAGTACTTTGTCAGTAGCATAGATTCCACTCCCATTAACACAATATCACACAATCAAGAGCAATTTCACGACCCATACCTTAGGGCCCATGTTGTGTCTACCCCAAGCCTGCCTTCCATAGTCCATGGGCTGGTAACTGGCACCAAAAAGACATATCCTAATAAGGGAAGGAATTTACTTTCAATCTGTACACACAATCTCATCCCAAAATATGGAAGGTAATCTGAAACTGGAACCAACAACACATACAAATAGTACAAAAATTAAAAGTGGTTGGAATAAAAGCCCAACTGAAAGAAAAAAATCAAAGAAAGTGAAAAATCTGAATGTTATCCACCAAGAATCCTTCCTAAAGTGTAGGAAAATCTCACTGTCAGATGTCACTGCAGCACACCACGTTTATTGATCCACCTCCGAGCACCGTCTATCCCTGGCTCCCCAAAGTCCTAGTAAAAGTTTTTTATAGTCTATATAAGATACAACATGTACGATTGAAGCTTCTGTAGGGGTGAGTATAACAATACTTAGGTGGGACCCCAATACCCCCAATGATCTCTTATTAATACACAATATAAATACCACAAATCAGAAACTCAATAAAAAACACAAAGAAAAAGAATTCTCACAACCGGTATAACATAAATATATAATTAATGTTGATTTATCCTAAATCTATATCATCTAATTCTGTTAGGAGGCTCAACTTCTGATGCACAAATTGTTTCTCTTTTGCTGATCCATGGAGGGTAACACTCATGCTGATCCACAGAGGGTCGCTCTGGTGCCGATCCACAAAGGGTAGCTCTACTACCGATCCATGAATTGTTTCTCTACTGCAGATCTATAAAGGGTCGTCCTCATTCTAATCCATAGAGGGTCTCTCTCATTTTGATCCATGGAGGGACGCTCTCAATCGGATCTATTAAGGTTCAAAACAAGCTATACGGTGCGTCTAATGGACACCCAGTCTGTAAGATATGTCCCTTTTTGAGAAAATGTCCTGGTTAGATTCAAGTCCGATCTGACTTAGTTGTATACCAACCTCTTCCCAAACTCACGTAGAGTATCTCAAAAGGATTGTCCCATAGTAAGGGTCCTAATGCCAATGATGGAGCATCAATAGAATGCTCGGTTTGAGAGATATAGGCTTTTTTGTAAACAGGGGAAGGTTGCATCTGGGCCCAGTTCGACTGGTTCGGACTAACCCAACCAAACTAGCTCGAGGTCCTATATAACCCGTTATGTCTGCCTGGACTATTGGGCCTAGCTGAACCCAACTAAGGTTGGCCATGCTTGTAGTCTGCCATGTCACCTAGTGACCAGATTTTATCATGCCCGACCCGCACTGGCGAACTTGTCTCTTTTCCAAGCCCATGCCCCATAGGATCCTTACATTAAACCCCTATCCTAGTCTGCTAAAATGAACCAGAACAAGGAACTAACCAGGTCGGTCAAACGACCCAGTCCAACTAGCCAGACCTAGCTTAGTGGGCTGGGCAGCATCGATTGGCCTGGTTTGGCTCAGCCAGTCTGACTAGGGATGCCTACGGCTGATCAAACCATCTACCCCTTCATTCAAATCATTGAATGTGGGTGCTGGATTCCTCCTCCACATGGTTCCAGGTAGCACCACGTCTCCAGAACAACCTCTACGACCATCTGGTCGTGTCCTACTATGGTGCATGCCAGGCATGTCGCCTCCACTGGCTGCTGGTCACCAGTATCGGCGCACCAACCTGAATTTCTGCGAACCACTGGGAATGCTATGATGTTAAATTTTCAAATCTGGTTAATCCCACGAGCCTCCCAGGTCTCCTCCATTACTACAATAGACTCGAGGACATATTCTTGTTAATTCCTACATTAAACCTTAATGAACACAAACACCCACTATAGAGGGATCCAGACCTTGTTCAATTGGCCCGGTCCCTCCGCATTAGATCTTATAAACACATTTTAAAGGGGTTTAAAATTGATAATGCAGATATAAAAATCTCACCACCCTATCAAGACATGATCCCACAAGAACAACCAAACCACAATTCAACCTATTTGTGGGCTGATGTATATTCATAATTGAAAATAAAAATGGGGCGGGTGATCACATATATGGTAATAAAATATTCTTACATGGATTTCGAATATGTAATTGACAAAGGATGGTGATCTGAGTAATCTTCAATCATTGATCTGCTGTCATTATTTGTTTTTCGTCGATCTGTGATCCTCTGGCATTCACTGCCGCTCGTTAATTCCTAGATCAGATCTCGTTCTCCATGAGTGTTCATCGTTTTTCATCATCAGAGAGAGTGACAGAGCGATAGAGAGAGAGATAGATTGTCATCACCAGAGGTTTTACCTATGTTTGTTTGTCAACCCTAGATCTCTGATTAATTAGAGGTGGGATACACATTGTGTATCACCATGCTGATTCATTTATGGGATTCATTGTTGAGTTAGCATTGCCCCATCACTATAATGCAGTGTTGACTGGTCATTGTGTCCCAGGGAACCAAATTCAAAAAAAAATTAAAAAAATTTAAGTTTATGTTACCTTTTTCTTTAAAATGTAAGAAATTTATCTATCTTGTTCAACCCACAGTAGTCAAGGTTAATTCATTCTTATGATAATCTCGGCATTCAAAACTCAACGGTGTCCTCAGATTTTCGATCTAGGCATTAGTTCAAATGTTAAAAAAACCCTCTCAGACGATTATTGAACATACGTTAAATAATATTTAAAAATATGTTTCGGCCCTTATGGACTTCATAATCAGGTGCAGTCTCAGAACCTAGATATGGAATAATCACATTCAAACACATAAATATAAAGTGAAATTTCTGATTTGTTACACCCAAGGTATGTTCCAACCCTCTCAGTCCCAGCTAACCAATCATCTTTGTTGAACAAGATGCATGATAACTCTCCCTAGTTTCACCCAAGGAAAGCATGCCTAGCTAGTTCCCTGGTATGGGTGAGCATGCTCCCTCATATATGGTGTTGACCTGTATCGGTTGGTTAGCCATTGTTTGCCTTCTTTTTTATATAATAACATATATATAATTTATGTAAGTCATTGACTATGTCTTATTCGTTTCACCAATCACTTCCTTATGTCATTTAAAAAAATAGAACTCTAAAATGATTTAACCAAAAATCTCCCCGTTTGGGGATGTTGAAATTCCACCAAAAACCCCATCAGAAACTATTTTCAATAATCGAATCCATGAGACACTAATCATCGTTTCAAAGATTACATGATCAGATCTATGCATGATAAATAATAATTGAGTAAAAATTTAGTCATTATCACCCTTGAATCATTTCAACCAACTCAAAAACGCCCCTTCATTTAACATTAACATGCTCTCCCCTTCACTTTTAATTTCTCCATCAATGGAACACACGTGGATATTTCTATCTCCCTTTGGAAATGAAACAAATGAGTTCACTACAAAAAATATTTCTAGATAAGAGGTTAGAAAATCAATATAATGAGGCGAAAAGACATACCTTTAACATATAAGAAAACATAGGTTATAGGGGTTAATTTTCATCCCAATAAGTAGTAATAAAGTAGTTAGGCTCCAAGATGCAATTGATGCTTCTCAAATACCACATTGAGAAATACATTTTTCAATATCTCAACCACTTTATAGTATGTTTACATATACTCCAATGTGATAGATCATTTATTTAATTTCCCCTTTATGACATCATATTTGATCTCAATGTTATTCTTCTATGAATGTTGCATAAGATTTTTTTCTATGAAATGATTCACTTTAGTTTTCAGACATAATCAAAATTAGAGAGGTATCCTCCAAACCCACATCATCATATTGTTGTTTCATTTAGAATAATTGAGTGCGTGCTTGAGTTTAAGAATCACATTGAACCTCCATGGTTCTCATAGTGACACAATATTTCTTTTATATTTTTAAGAGGAAAGACCCTCTAAAAATGTGACAAAAATCACAAATGGATGTTTTTTTATTATCAATCAAACATTCCTAATATCCACCAGCGAATCCCATAAAAATATATTGCACATTATTCTGGTAAAATAGTCTATAATACATTGTATGATGATGGGGTTGAAGTATCCTTCTCACATATTTTAGGTACATTTCCATAGGATCACTTTTAAAATAATATACTTCATGTATGGTGAAAAATCTGTCTGTTCGAGTGTCTATCAATATAAGTAAACTCCCAATAATATTTCGATACACTGTCACATCAAACTTCTTCCCCAAATCACCTTTGAATAATTTGATCCCAGTATCTACAGCTATCCTCATGGGCCTAGAATCATATATCCAAAATCCCCATAAGAATTCTATGTTTAGATTCAGAGAAAAATACCCAATCTAATCCTTTAGTGACCAGCAAGCCAATGAAAATGAAATTTCAAAAATTATAATCATCTCAAATTTTCATCTCATAAGTTATGAAAATTTCTTAAATTAGCTGCCATTTGGTCCTCTAAAAAATTCTCTACATAAAATATCTTCATAAAAAATTGTTTATATTCATTCTTCATATAGAGATTATTATAGTAACTCCCCGAGATTTTGTGAATTTTTTTGGAGTAATTTAATATCATGATTTTTTTATTTCAATAATATATATCTTTTATACAAAATCAGGAATGTGTGGATTTCATTATATGATATACCAAGTTTATCTTTTTCTACACAAAATATTGTCTTTTCTTTCATTACACGCAACACTAAGAAACTATGAAATAACATTTTATTATTATAATTATTTAAATGGGATTATTATGACATAGTCATTAAACATAATAATATGAATAGTAATAAATAATTTCTAAATGTAATTTATAATTTTTCTAGATCAATAATTCATATAAAAAATAATCCATAAAATTGTTTACTAAAGTCTTTATATGTTTGAAATTACTATTATCTAAAAAGATATACTTTTTATGTCCTTTTATGAACAATAATATAATTAATTTTAGAAAAAAATTCGAAATTAAATTTGAGAAAGAAAAGTTTATTTTTTAATTCATAATGTCAAAATTATCATAGCGTGATTTTTTTGTATTTTTCTAAGAAACATCATTTTTAGATAAATAGTGAAAAATAGTAAATTTTAATTCAAAAATGATTTTGTTTCTAAAATATTCATATAGTTATATAATATTTTATGTTGGTTTTAAAGTAAAAAATATATAAATTATAAATCTATCATTAAAATTTAGGTTAATATAATCATTTTTTATTTAATTAAGATATAAAAGTTAATGAATTTTTTATCTTTCTCACTTTAAAAACTCTCTTACAACATTTGTGGGATTATAATTAACTTAATTTTTCCACTTATTTGAATTTAGTTTTTAGAAATTTACCTACAAGGTTTTAATTAGTATGATATTTATAATATAATAAGCTCAAAATAATTTTTGACTAAAAATATTAGTGAAAGTGATTAAAATTGACTACAACGATTAAGGAAAAATTAATCCTAACAAGTGACTAGACCTTAAAAAAAGATCTAAAATGACCAATAAACATTTCTAGAACTCTTTTTATAGCCTTATTTCGTGAATAAAAATTTTATTATTTAGTTTTGTTTATTTTTTATGACTTACTATTGGTGCAAATGTGGGTACACAAAACTTATTTTAAAAAATGTCAAGCATGTCCCCTCCATCCCTTATAAATGTCCACCACCTATCCCACTTATTGACAAATCCAAAGACCTTTGGATCCCCAAATATCTACTAAAATTATCTTCAAAAATATCTATATTCCCCCTTGAATCCTCAATTTTGGAATAAATCCAACCAAGTATTCCATTACATTCAAAGTAAAAGGAGTTACCCAAAGAAGAGGTAGCATACTTCTTTAAGATTGTTTATTTTATATTATTTCTCCATCACATAAATTATTTTTATTGTATTTTTATATATAACACAAATATACTAAATATTCCTATATTTTTTTATTCAAAAAAATTTACCTTCACTTACATATGCTTCTATCTAGTGGGTAACAAACTTACCATTCTTGTGTGCGGTGAACTACCACCTCATAAAATGATGTTGTTCATTTTTCCTTTACCAACTCTCATGGATGGGAATTATGATGTAAAATATATTATTATATGTCATATATGGTGTTTATGATGTATTTGTTCTTATTTAATTATTATATAACACATACCTTGATGCTTTCTATTTTTTGTAAGTATGATAATTTAGTTTGGGGAAGTATAAAATACTACATTCTCAAAGCGATGTGATTCATTTACACCTTGTAAGGAATGTATTAAGGGTGAATTTACTGTAATTATATGATATATATATATATATATATATATAATTATACTATAATTATAATATATATATATATATTTCCTTTCCTTTCCTTTTTTTAATATGACAACAAAATGAAAACAATATCCATGCATATGAACGACCTATGATCTTACAGAAAAGTGTATTCCATTTCATACTTCAATATTATATATATTATTATAAATACATTTATGCTAAATATATATTATATTTATACAATTACTTACATTTTATAAATTATTAAACTATGATCTAAGTAAGAGGATCAAATATAATATGTCAAAACATATATAAAACATAAAAAAGATATTTCTCGAAACATTACATAAACAATGAGTTGTTAAAAAATGTGTCATATAAAATCATAAGAAAATCGTATATTATATTAGATATTGAAATATGGTTTTATCATATATTTATAATAAACTTATATTTACTATATATAATATATGAACACTAATAAATAAGTTCAATACTTAATGTAAGGGGATTTATAGTCTCACTTTTGTTTCTGTGAGATTTATGCCTTATTTAACACTCATTTAATTTATGAGGTGTATATTCTACCCCTGAATATATACTATTTTTTATACTAAAATTTATGGGTATTTACATATCCTCGTTATAACCTCTCTATAATGGGGTTTATGGTTCAAACATTACCGAATCAGTAAATTAGTTTTGTATAAATTATCCTTCTTTGAGACCATTCCATGAACATAAAAAAACCATGTTTTCCAAAAAAACCCAAAAATGTTTTAAAAAATGATAATTTAAGATTATTTTTGTGAAAATAATTTTAAAATTATTTATGGGTTGTAAAACTATTTTATATGTTTTCAAGGGAAAATGTTTTCAAAATGATTCAAGAATTCTCTCTATGTTTTCAAAGAAAAAGGTTTTCAAATTTCATTCTGTTTTTAATAGTACATTATAATGAATATAGAATATTTTCATCAAGAAATGTTTTTAAATGATATTTTAAAATTATTTTCCAATTAATATGATATCTGTAGATGTTAATCATTTAATTCTGGGAAATGAACCAAAGGTTCCATTTTTATTTTTTTTTTAAATGATTATGTTTTGATGGAATGATGTTTATGAAACCCATTTCTATTCTATGGGTTATATACTTTTGAAACCCGACTCTTTTCATTGGTTTTTACTGATGAAATTATTGTGAAACCTATCTATTTTCCATAGGTTATGAAGTGATATAATTTTTATGATAACCATTTCATTTCATGAGTTATGTTATGTCGTTTATGAAACCCATCTATTTTTATATGTCATAATATGATTAATTTTGTATTATATTGCAGAACATGTATGAATGTTTTTATTATGTGATTTTAGGGACCTATATCTCTATCCAATGCATTGGGTTAAGATTTAAATCTCATGAGATAATGATGGGAATCAAGTCGATGGTCTTGGTACACTATGGAAAGATGGGGAAACTATATCCCTTATAAGGAAATGATTGTGATTGGGGTGGTGGTGTGTCACAATCATTAGGTGTGGTCCTCATCAAGATGAGAAAATTTGGAAACCCAATCCACTTGGGAGATGTTGAAACCCAATCTACTATGGGAAGATGGAGAAACATGATCCCTTACAAGAAAAGACTATTATTGGGGATGGTTAGTGCGTTATTCCCAGTAGATGTAGTCCTCATGAAGTGTCATGATAAGTTCAATAATAGTTTTTTGACGTATATGGAATGATATTACATGTTCCTGTTTGTGACAAAATTTCATGTCTTACTCCTATGTTATGATTTCATGGCTTATGATCATAATTTCCAATTGATTGATATATTATAAACTTCCAACATTTATGCCAAAATTTATGTTTATGATCTTTGATATGTTGGTGATGATATTTAAATTTTATGCTCAGGTTATTATACCTTATATTCATTTTAGGCATACATATTTCCATTATTTACCCTTATAGGGCATTTTATATCACCCCTTTCTTATGTTTCTTTTCTTGAAGTTATGAAGAATGGATTTTAAGTAGAATTACTAAGGGTTAAGATCTTTTTGGAAAACACAAAATATAATTCACTGAGATAGAATATTTTAATTTCAAATTTCCAAAGTCACTAAAATGACATGGTCATTGGGGATCTAATTGTATAATGTTTTATGTATTCTTAATAAATGATGTAATATCTATGTACGATAAGATGGGGTTGTTATATTTTGTATCATATTGAAGGTTTATCCCAACTCTAGAAAATAGAATAATTAAAATTTAGTGATATCCATTGGTATATTTCTAATTATATGCTTAGGTGTGTCTCTAAGGATTAGTCTAAGGAAGATTTATTGTTTGGGTAAATGTCCTGGAATTATGGTAAAAGATATAGGGAGTGGTTTACTATCATTGAATCGATGTTTGGATTCTACAAGAGGATGTGGCTCTGGCATAGATGTACCTAGAGGCAGCAAATCTGACAAGGTGTATCATGCTTGAATCGTGCGTAACCTAGAAGACGACAATAGTCCGTGCTACACACCTGGTTTGACACTCTAGAGGATATGATTTGAAAGTTTAAAAACTCTCTACATACCATCATGAATTATTTAAATGGAATTTATCAATTAATAACCTAGTATAAACCTATGTTTTCATAAATTATCGAAGGTATAAATATTTAGACATCCTATAAGTGTTTTTTTGTGATTTTGTGGTTCCAAATTATGAAAATTATTTTTTACTCACTGCTATGTGGTGTTAGTCAATGAAAGAGACCATAATGAACTAGGTGAACATTTAATGTGATGGAACAATTCTAATGAGCAGTCAAATGGGATTGTCACTAGAGTGAAGGATGTTGGGATGATGCCAAGTTAGAATTCACAAAACATGATTGACAATGTGTACCTAAAAACTCCCAGACTCACCAAGGAATGTAAGGAAGGAGTTTTCTAAGATTTTAGGTAATATATAACATGGAGGAAATAATATTTTGTTTTCTCTGTGTCAAGAATTTGGAAGGTATCACTTAAATGATTGTCTTAGATGAACAATAAGATGTATTGTTTGTGGAATAGATGGACACAAAGCAAGTAACTAAAAAATGAGAAATGAAGGTTATTTTTAACTAAATGGGTGGGAAAATTATCCTCTCTAAGACATCATCAAAGGTTAAATGTTTTATGTTCTAAGTCAATCATCACTATGAAAATATATGTCCTACGTGGAAATGTCAAAAAGATAATTAGGAAAGTGTTATAATTAATGGTTACATTGAGGAGGATAATGAGACTATAGGTGAAACATGAATTATAAAGAGGTGTTATGTAATAAGATGAGTTATACTTAATATTGTCTTATGGATTATGTGGAGTAACCTATGTTTTTATTTCTTTAGATTCAACAGTTATGATCTTTGAAATATATAAGGATTGTCAACATTAGGTTTTTCAATAATGATTTACAAGAATATGTGGAATGGTTCTAATGGACTAGAAAAGTTATTTAATAGAAAGGAGATATTCATGGGAAATATAAGATTAAAGGAAAGATAAGCCTTAGTATGTTCCTAATGTTAAGATAACAATGTTGGATATCAACAAATTAATTAAACGATACTGATTACCATTGATTGGATAAAATATATTTTGAAAAGGTGTTATATGTTATCATGGAGTAAGTTTTCCACTTATTGGATTAAGGGAATATATCCAGTAATATTTGGAATAAGGAAGAATTAATTTTTTTTAATGGATTTATGATTATTTAGGTTATTTAGCTTATTTCCATGTTTTAAAAGGATATAGGATTTGGGTATTTACATTTTTGGAATGTAAAACCAAGAGGTACTTTATGGTATATGGGAGTTTAATGTTAAGTTTATTAAACGGCATTCATTAAAAGGATTTTGATCTTCATATTTTATAAGGGTTATAAGGATAACCATTTATGTAATGGTTTCATTTAAACTACGGAGGTGGTTTTTGATATTAAATTATTATCTCACCATATAAATATTTACACAAATTGGATAACCTATTATAACATTTTTATTGTGATAAGTACATATATAATGACATATCACTCTACTTATGATTCTCATGATCTACTGGTTATTTAGGAATGAAAAATTCACCATCTTTTTGGGAGAAATATGTGTAGTGGAAATTTATCAAGGCCCAAGAAAGGGTGATATTTTACAAAATCATGTAAGTATATATTCTCTTGAAAATTATTCAACTTTAGGGAAAAGATCGTGAAATTGAAAAGATTATCCTAAAAACTTATTTTTTGATGAATCAAATGTAACCTTAGATCATCAAAGATTTTTGAATTTTTGACTGTTAAATTTCTCTTTAACTTTTTATCTATATCTCTCCATCATAAAATGATTGTTATATTTGTCTTCCATGTCCATGTTTTTACTTACCACCAAGGTTCTCCCATCTAGGAAACTAGTTTTGAGTTAGTTTGGGTAACTACAATGTTTTTAATACTATCTCTTCAAAGGATGTCTTAGAATTAATTTTTATGATTTGGGTTTCTATGAAATGAAATTTCATGTATTATACCATTAAATAACCCAGAAAAATTATGAGAAAGAAAATTATTTTAAGGGGGGAAGAATGTGACACCCTCAGATTTGTGAATTATTTTTTTCAAATTAATTTAATATTTTAAATTTTTTTCATCTCACAAAAATGAATTTAATATATCAAATCACTATGTGTCGATTTTATTAAATTCAATTCCAATTTAATCTTTCACTACACAGAAGACTGACTTGTCTTGCAATACATGCAGCCTTGAATTTCGAAAAAACAAAATTTTATTATTATAGTTATTTAAATATGAATCTTATAACATAAACATTAGACATAGTAATGTCAATAATAATAACTCCTTTATAAATATAATTTTTAAATGTTTTATATAGATAAATCATTTTGATAGTAATATGTACAATTTTTATTAATGTATTTATATGTTTAAAAATAATATTTTCTTAAAAGAACTGTTTTTATGCCCTTCTGTGAACAATAATAAAATTAATTTTAGACATTTTTAGAAATTTAATTTCAAAAAAAACATCATTTTTTAATTCATAATAAAAAAATTAATTAGGGTGAATTTTTATGTTTCTTTTTTTAGAAACATATTTTTCTGATCAATAGTGAAAAATAATGAATTTTAATTCAGAAAAAACTTTTTCGTCTAATTTATTTATATAGTTAAATTATATTTTAGTTTAGTTTTAAAATTAAATTAGATAAATTTACATATATTATTCTAATTCAAGACATTTTAACCATTTTTATATTGAATTGAGATATATAATCTTAATAAACATTTGAACATTCTCACATTAAAAAACCCTACATTCTCTCCACGTTAGCTGGATTAGCATTAAATTCAATTTTTTTGTTTCTATGAATTAAATTTATAATACTGTAGATAAAAGGTTGAAATAAGTATAATATTTGTAATCTAATAATATAAACTTATTTTTTGACCAACAATGTTAGTGAAAGTGATTAAAATTAAATACAAAAAACAAAAACTAAGTTCAATAAGGAACTAAACCATAAAAATAAGTGCCAAAATGACTTATACACTAGTACAACACCCATTATATGGATATAATTCTGGAATAAACCTTATTTTATTGACTATGTTTGGGTTTTTATGACTCTTTATAGGTAAAAACTTGGGTTTACTTATCCTGTTATCAAAAATTCCAAGTGTGTCTGCTCCATCCCTAATAAAAGGCCACCACCTCTCCTACTTATTTACACATATAAATACCTTTAAGTCACCAAAAATATACTCAAATAATATCCTAAGATACCATTATTATCCCTTAGATACTATCTTTGGGAAAAAATAAAACTATGGAATCACTTTTTTGAAAAGTAATATGATTTACCCAAAGAAGAGGTAACATCCTTCCTCAATCTCATTTCATTTATCTTCATTCTTCACATCCCCAATTATTGTTATTTCTTGATTATATAATAAAAACATTATAATATATATATATATTGAAAATTTTTAATTTTAAGGGTTTTACCTTCACTTACACATACTACCATCTAATGGGTAACTAACATAATTTATTTGGGTTCGACACACTGCCACCTCATGAAACGATGTTTCTCATTTTTCTTTTACCACCTCTCATGGTAGATAATTATGAAGGAAACTATATTTTTGTTTTTAATATATGAAATTTACAATCTATTTACACTAATATAATTATTCAAAAAAACATACCATCATGATTCCCATTTTTTTCATTATGATAATTTTTTATGTCGGAGTGTGGACTATCGCCTCTTCAAAGTGATATGGTTCGCCCACACCATAAATGGGATATATTAAGGATATTTTTAGTAAAATAATATGATATATATGATATAATAATTCTAATAAATTATTATATATATATATATATTCATATATTTCATTTACATTATCTCTTTCAATAGGATAAAAAACGAAAATAGCGTTCTTGCGTATATAGGGTGTACCATCTCCATAAACGGGGTATTCCATTTCATACTTTTATCTTATATGTATTATAATAAATATGTTTATAATGAACATATTTGATATTTATACCTTGTTTTATAGTATTTAATTAAGTAAATCATGATCTAAGTAAGGTCCTCGAGAATAAAAAGTCAAAACATATATGAAAGAAAATGCAGATATTACATAAAACGTAACATTAACAGGGATCTGTTAATAAATTCGTAATATAATGTCATAAAAATCATTTACATTATTAAATATAAAAATATGGATCCTTCATATATTTATAAAAAACATATTATTATTATATATGAGGTTTTAACATGAAGGAAGAAAGTCACTACTTAGGGTAATGGGATTTCTAGTCTCCCTTTTGTTTCTATGAGATTTACGCATTATTCACCATTAATTTATTTTGTGTGGTGTATATAATTTCCATGAATAAATTTTGTTATTATTTTTACTTAAATATATGGGTGTGAATATTATAACATTATGGTATCTCTTTCATGGGGTTTGTTTTTTTTAAATTTTCCATATTAGTAATGTAGTTTTATCGCAATTTTCCTTCTTGGAGAAACATTTTATAAACATAAAAACGATGTTTTTAAAAAGGTTTTAAAAAATTATCCTTTGAGATCATTATCTAGGAAAACCAATTTTGAAATTTATTTATATTTCACAAGATTTATTTATAAGGTTTCAAATTATTTTCAAATGAAAATGTTTTCAAAAAGTTTTTGAGATTATTTTATAGGTTTTTAAGATAAATGGTTTTCAAAACTATTTAAAACCTTATTTATATGTTTTAAAATAATTTTCAATGAAAATTATTTTCAATATTTTTATTATTTAGAAAATAATTCTTCAATGAAGAAAATATATTTTACTGAAGTATTGTTTTTATAATACATTTCAAAAAAAATTCCAACTAAGATGACATCCATTGATGTTACTCATGGATTTTTAAAAAATGATCCAAATTTTCGAGTCATATTATTTCATTAAATAGATTGTGTTTTGATGGAATGATATTCAAGAAACTGATTTCTCTTTTAGGAGTTATATGATTTTGAAATCGGATTCTCTTCATAGGTTATTTTTTGATGAAATGATTTGGAAAACTATCTATTTTTCATAGGTTGTGATGTGATGGAATGTTTGCGATACCCATTTTATTTCTTGGGTTGTGATATTATGTTTATGAAAAACAAATATTTTTATGGGTCAGGATTCGAAAAAATATTTATTATCATGTGGAACAAGTATGAATGCTTTTATTTTATAATAGGTGGGACATATATCACCCTCCAATGCATTGGGTAAAGATTTATATATCATGACATAATTATTAGAATCATGTTGATAAGCTCCATCCACTAATAAAAGATGTGGAAATATGTTCCCCTACAAGGAAAGAACTATGACTGGGGATGGTGGGGTGTCCCACCCAGTAGGTGTAGTCCCCATAAAGATGGGAATATAGGATACCATTCCAATTATGAGATGATGGGAAAACCTGATCCACTATGGTAAGATAGGGAGATATGATCCCTTATAAGGAACGGGAAATGACTATGGATTGTGGTGTGTCACATACAGTAGGTGTAGTCCCCATAATTTTCCTTTATAAGTTCTATAAATGCATATTGACCTATAGGGAATGATATTACCTATTCCCATGTATTTCAAAATTCTATGACTTACTCTTATGTTATGATTTCATGGATAATTCACATGATTTTAAAATTATTCATGATTAATAAACTAAAAATATTTATTTCATGATTCATATTTATAATAATTGATATGAAGGTTATGATCTTAAAAAGGTATGATCGTGTTCTAGTACCCTTATTTTTTTATTCTTAGGTATTTCCTTTATTTATCCTTACTGAGTAGATGAGATCCCCCCAACGTTATTTTTCACTTCCTCAGGTTAAGAATAATGTTTTTATCTGTAATTAATAAGTAATAAGATATTTGTAAAAAACATTGAAGAAATTTCACTTTTATAATATTTTTGTTCTATGTTTTTTAAGGCATTAAACTGGCATGGTATTTAGATGTCTATTTGTGTAATGTTTTATGTATTACTCAAAAATTATGTACTGTATATATACATTAAGATGATATTTTTATAATTATAAACACATCCTATATGAAAACCATTCTTATTTAGACATTACTTTAATCAAGATTACTATACATTTTGTTCTTGTTTGAGGCCATTAAATTTCTTCTATAGATGACACACTTTTTCATCATATTTTTCAATGAGAATCCCATTGGGTTTATAAATATTAAAATATTCAAAAATAACACCATTCAAAAAAAATATTTTACATCCATTTAATAAATTTTTACCTTTTTCTGAATTTCCGTGTTTAGAAATAATCATATAGTTTCTGGTTGTACAACGCATGTGTATGTCTCATCGAAATTAATGCCTTCATTTTTCAAATTCCATTGCTCAATTATAATGACTTTGTTCGAATCACCTTGAAATAATCATTTATTTTTTTAAAAATCCATTTGGTTCCAATGAAAATTTTTTAATTGGTATTGTAAAAAATTACCGTGTATAATTATTTTTTATTTCATCAGGCTATCCATTGATATACATTAACCAAATATCAAAACTGTTATCTTTAAAAAAAATAATTTTTTCTATCAATTAAAATAACAATACCTATTATTGGGCATTCATTATTCTATTTCTTTATAGAAGTTTTATGGTTTCTAGTGATATTTCATTTCGTATTTCAACCCTTATTGTAAGTTGTTGTAAAACTTTTAAAATAACTATATTTTTCTCTATTTCTGTTTCATCATAAAATTTGTATTCATGATTTATAACTCCCCCTAAATTCTACAATTTACCATAACTTTCATATTCTGAAGAATATTGGTTTTCATGTAGAAACACTTTATATTATTCTTCCTTATATTCCCCTTTAACCACCATTTCATCATTTATCTAATAAACCTTTCAATATATTTTTTATAAAATGGGAAATATTTTATCTTTGATGAATTTCCATGAAATATGCCTTCAACTCTTTAACAATATAATTTTCTATATTTTTATTTATTGAGACTAAATCGTTTTCATCAAAACACCCAAGAATATTTGAGTGGGTAATTCTTTCTATATCACATTTCATATGGTGTTGTTTCTTAATTTTCACATTTTAAATCTCTATTTCAGATGTATTATTCTATAAGGATTTCTTCTTTCTAATATCTTTCTAAAAGATACTTTTATATCAACATAGTCTGAGCCATGTTATTGGTAGTACAATTTATTATTTCCAAAACCACATTATATTGGTGTGTTCGAATAGCATATTCCTAATTTTGAATTATATTTTTTCAGGAGATTAGCCTACGTGATGATTCATGAATTTAGTCTCATTGTCTCTCTAGAACTTATAGATTTTTAAACCAAGAATTTTTACGTCCTTATTTGGTATAGATTCATTCATCTAAAAAATCAGTCTTGTGTGTATTCCTCATGATCCATTACATTTAACAATAAACATATATAAATAGCACAAAATATCTAATTACATCCATTTATTTGGGAGAAATTATCCCACAAACAACCACATGAACAAGATCAAGTAATATTGATGCCTCTATATTCTTTAACTTCTAGAACTTCCAAATGATCTTCCCCATTTGATGTGAATCACATGTATGATTATTATAATATATTAGATGGGGAATGTCACGATATCTATTTATCTTTACCAGCCTCTATAGAGATGTTTGGTTTAAATGGTCATGTCCTTTATACCATACCCTATTTTATTCTTCTTTTTAAATCATGAAGAAATTTTATTCTTCGACAAGGTATAGAGTTCCCTTTATTCTTCATCCTTTGATAATGAGTGAACCATATATGGTACAAAAATTTCTATAAACTTCACTGCCTTTCCATGGCCAAACAATATCGTCAATCTAATAATATTATGAATCAGTACATCAATAAAGATAATGTATATTTTTTTGAGATATTTTCCTCTAATCTTGGATTTACTGGAACCTATAAATTTAAGATCCTAATTATTCCAAAAATAAATGATTCTACAATTATTATGTTTTAGGTTCCCAATGATGTCTTTATTTCCTATAATATGTGATGTGAATCCACTATCAACAATCCACAAGCTAGGCGTTTCTATTATCCTTAAGGAAATATAAGCAACATAGGATTTCCATAAATATTATATCCTTACCTAAAATGGTGAGGAGTATTATTCCATGATAATTGGATCCCCAGTTTTCTCTTTTTCTTGTAAAACTAAAAAATCTATTATGGATCTCAAGAATATTGAATGATGTTTAGAGCCTCTAATTTCTTACACTTCAAGGTCTTATAGTTGACCCTTTCTTCATTAATAAAGTGAATTAAATTTATATATTCTCATATCCTTTAAAAAGAAACCAATATTCATCAAAATACAAAGTTTAATGAAAAATTATTCTTTTCTAGTTAGGATAATGTTTCTATTGGATTGAAATTTAGGCAATAAAAAAAACTTGTTAAGTGGACCCTAAACATCCGTAGAAAATTCTTCTAACTCTTAAAGTATAATAGTGATAATTATCCATAAGTTTAGTTTTTCTTTCCAATAATTTGGATATATACCTTATTTTAATGTGTAAGTGATTATGATTCTGGGATAGCCATAGAATTTTATTTTTATTTAAATCACTGAACTTGAGGTATAAGAATGTTTTCCTCAAGATTTTTTTGCTTTACTAGATCATAATTCTTGTGAAACTTTTACCATTTCATATATTAGTAGTAGTTCATGATATTTACCTGTTTGTTTCCAATGGATAACTTCTTCTACCAACACCTCAATTATCTTTTCACTTCTATTAATTCTTTTATCCCAAATCAGCAGCGATCCAATTTTTTTTCTTTAGTATTAAGAAATAATTAAAATACATTCCAAAATTTTTATGAACATCTAGATCTGAGTTTTTTAATATCATATTTCATCTCCAATTTCTCTTACTTTTATTGTTTCATGTAGAGCTAGGAATCATGCACCACTACATTGTCATTATTAATATTTTATCTCCAAACATCCTTTTCATCAAGGACCACTTCAAGTTATTCTTATAAATCAACACTTATAATAACTCCCTAATTCTCATAATCATTGTCATAATATGTGGGAATATTTTCAATAGCCATCAATATTACTTTTTCATTACTATCGTCAATGTATTCTATTATTATTTCTTAAAAAATATCTTCATATTTAGAAATATTATTTTTTCTTTTAAGGAACTCCATTGAAAATTCTATTAATTGTCATTTGTTCTATTTTTTGAGAGTTTTTTCTTTCACTATAATCATCTTGGTAGTATTTGAGACAATTGTATATAAGATATCCCACCTTTTCACACTTGAAACAATATATAGAAAGAATATATTTAAGAAACACTATTCCTATTTTAATATTAGAGCAGAGAAATTGAAATACCTCATTTGCTTCATTGACTTATAAACTTTTCATGATAGAGAGTTTCTTCCTGGAATTAAAATGCACATCTAAAGTAATGTTGTTTACTCATGAATAATTTTCTTAATTTATCATTTAGTAGGCCAATAGGGTTCTATGTAATATAATAAGAGATATTTCTCATGGATCCTTCTTCTTTAAGACTAATACTTTTCCAATAAAATTTTGAGAGAGTGTTCACATGATTATCCCCAGAATCATTACCTCCTTAAACATATTCAATGAGACCTCATTTATCCTCAAGAATAATATTTACATGATTGAAAAATTCAATGGACTTTTTATTTGAGTTCATTATCAATTATTAATACTTTTTCTAGAAGACCTATAAATTGGATTCCTAAAACATTGAATATCCTTCATAAATGGTAAATAGTTTTCCCCATATGATAAGATGGGTTTTAAAGGACACTAAATTTTTGAATATTTAATTATAATGAGAACAACTCAGGGCATTTATGGATTTGGTATTTTCATCTAATTCACAATATTCCATTTTGGTTAATTTTCCACTTTCTATATTAGCAATGATTCTATAGACAGATACTATGGAAACATCCATCCACATGGATTTAAAATAAAGACAAATCTTTCTTTTCCATAACTGGAAAGTATTACCTTTATAAGTGGTTACTCCATTATGTTTGATAATCATTAAAATATTTCCAAGTTATAAGAATAATAAATGTAATTTTGATACCATTTATTAGAATTATATGGATGATAACACCTTGTGATTTTGTAATTTATGGTAAATTATATTCTTTATTTAATTAAGATCTTATTCTCCCACATTGAGGAACTCTATGTTTTATCTCTTAATGAATTATGAAAGTAGTAAATGGCAGAGAGTACTTTACCACATTCACCTGCATTGGGATACATCAAAGTAACTTTCTTGACAATGAACATGTCCACAAAATTAACAAGAAGATAATTTTTTAAGGTAAAATTTTGAATCAGCCTCATTTTGACTTCTAGATCACTACCATGAAAAGTAGGAAAACTCATTGTTCTCCTTCAATAAGTAAGGCCCTGCTTCATTTTTTGTTTACTTTTTCATCACATGAAATATATAAGAACATGCACCAAAAATGGTGTTCCACTTAAACATAAAAATGTTTATTTCAAATTAGGCTGAGAATTAGGTAATTCATTATTAAACCTTCAAAATTAAAAGTGAAATACTGAACAAAACTTATGGAAATAATCTGCACAACTACTTGTCCTTCTACCTGTATTTTCTCTGTGTATGTTCTATATTTGTGAACAATAGCATTCCCTTATATTAAATTAAATCCAAATGAATGAATGGATAATTATTTCTATGGTATCATGTAAAGTATCCCATCAAATTAATATGTACATCATACACTATAAAAACTGAGATATCCCCTAGGAGATTTTACTCATATATCAATATGAATGAAATAGTCAACAAATTGAAAACTACATAGTTGTGGCATGGTGTTAGGTATTATGGTGTTGAAACTATAATTCTATACTACCAATAGTTTTTTCAACATTAATGATAAATATTGAAGAGATATTGAATCCTTTCATTTCCATATTCAAAAAGATCATCATAGTGACCTTCAATTAACCTGATGCAATTTTTTTAGAGAAGTAACTCCCCATCAATTCCACACATTCTATGGAATGGATTAATTATAACTGCTTCACATTGAACTAGTTGTGGAATGGTAAATTATACTATGGTGTGGATGACTCCAAATTTCTAGTAAACTAAATTATTTTACTCCATAGGTTTCACTATGGTGATCATGGTTGTAGAATAGTGTGAAAACTCCCTTGCTCTAATTAAAATACTCAATGATTGATGTAAGATCCTATTATTAATGAAGCTATAACCTTGTGTTAGTTCTGGTTTTTAATTTATTGATATTCATTAATGAAACACTTCTAGAGTAATGAGATCCTCATGGGTGTTCTGGGGGTCCGGGATATTAAAATAAGAAAAAATAAAGCCAACCTGTGCAATGCGCATTGTTGGTGCATGGTTTAGTAAATAGTGAGGAATTCCTAGGAAAAATGTGCAACCATGGACATAGGCATTATGGATGGTTGGTGTATTGTTAGTAAAATTGTGTAGGAATCCCCAGGTAATTGTGCAATCATTTTCCCTTATATAGTATCCCACACATGGTTTGAACACTATTTGGAGAATCGTGATGGAAAACCATAAACCACAATAAATTATGGAACATTTACAATTTTTCTATAATGGTATTTTTAAATCCCCATCTGATTTATCCCTTATTTATTCCCCTATCAACCCTGAGGACAAACTAATTTGAAGTAAGATTCCCAAGGGAGGTTCTCCTTTGATTCCTGGATGTTTGGAGTGTCATTGGTTGTGAATCAAAAATTTAGGTGAGTATAATACCTATCTTATCTGTCTTTTCTAGATTAGGGAATGTATCTTGGGTTATTATTTACTAAAGCACTAAATCTCTATTTCTAGTGTATTTAAAGATGAAGCTTAAAAGGGTGTTTTAATCCTGGTCTAATTCCATTATTAAGAGTGAGTTTATCTTCGGATTTGAGGTAGGAGGTCTAGAAATTATATCCCAATGTTTTTTATAGATTTATGAATTTGCGTTGAGATCTTGATTCCTTTTTGTTGTAAATTTGTAACCTAGAGTAATATTTAGTAAAATATTTGGATAATAAATGATTTAGTCCCTTAATGATCCCTAAGGGAAATGTTGAGGATGGTTAGAATGATTTAGGGCCACCCATGGGGGGTGACAACATCCCTGAACCTAGAAATTTTTATAGTTATGTGTATATTTGACTTTTGATAACATAGTGACCATATTAAACATGTTGAATATGTTTAGTAGGGATGAAAATTTAATATTTATTATTGTTCCTAGGTTTTTGTAATGGAATAAGGGGTAGTTATCAGGGCTTAAAAAGGATTAATTGGGTTAATTGGGATTGTTTCGAATGGATTATGAATTATGTTGAAATTCCTAAAAGGATTAGTATATATGAAATGATGAACATTTAAAATTGGAAATGGTTTCTGAATTGAAGAATATGAATATGTGTTTTGATAAAGGAATTGATGAATATGTTAAATGGGTTAAGTCATGGTAATTATTGAGTACACTAAATTTAGTGAATGTGATAAAGTGGTTGTGCAATGGGATATAAGGGTTATACAGGAAATTAATAAGAGGGAAATGCTTATGAAATGATAAATTGTTTAATGTATGGTAATTGAATAATATTGGATAATTTATGGGGATTATTGAATATAATTAATGTGTTTAAGGCACAGTAATTTGAATGGGAATAATGACTATGTAATGTAAATGGAAAATGTGGCAATGGGTTATGGAATAGTATTAATTCCAAGGATGAAGGTTATAAAGTTTGATAGCCACTTGTATTGGTTTTTTTTGTTGTGATATGGTATTTGTATAGTGAATAGATAAATAAGTATTCATTCATGGCTTGGAAGTGTGGGGTATTGACTAAGGTTCTACTTCCATGAGTCGAGGTAGACTTATTCTCTAAACTCCATCCCAAAATGAATCGTCTAGGGAAGGGGACAGAGCTCTATACCCCAAATGGTTTCATTCCACTTCGAATGAGGCTTCAAGGTGAGAATAATGTGTTGATGTGATGTATTTATCCCTAGTGGGATAAGGAATTTACTTATTCCCTTATTCATAGAAATTGATTTCATTAGACCCATATGTAGATGATGTATATGACTAACCCATTGAACACATGATAAAAAGGGATTAAAAAAATAATTTTTTATAAATAATGAAAATTGTAATAATGATATAAATGGTTTAAGAGTACTTTGTTATCTAATGTGACATGATTTTTTCTTTTTTTTATCTTACCATTTACTTTATACTTGCATGCATGAGCTTTTTAGACTGGACATTTTGTCGACGCCATTGGTGGTGGCCTACTGAGTTTTACTCACACCCTTCTTGGGCCGTCATTGGGTACCTGAGCTGACATCATTGCTATAGGTTCAGAAAAGGGAAGGGGCCAAGTGTCGGGGAGTTGATTCAGTCATGGTATATTCATGGATTAGGATATAAACATGTAGTCAAGACCATTTGGTGGATTTAGTTGGTTTCCTTTATTTTTTGATTTCCATCATTTATTCAATATTAGCAATACATGAGATGGTTAATGTTGATTTTTGATTTCTACTAAGTTTTGGGATTTGTTTCGCTATGAATGTTTAATGGTTATTTCATATTATTTCCACAATTAATATTGTTTAATACTATGTAAAACTCTGGTAAGAGGGGAATAGTCTCCCCACATGGCTTATAAGACCCTCTCCCCAAGTCGGAAGGCTCTAGTATATGAGGAGGCATGCTTGAGGTCATGTGACCACCCAACTCGAGGAACCAGTTTAGTGGATCCTAGGTCAGGACTGTTAAAAATTCATATCAGAGTAGTTCTTTTCTATGTTCTTGTTATTTGGGATAGTAGATAGAAGGTTATGATGTATCAAGACTTCATAATGATCTCATTTTTTGGAGTAACAAACCCATGTATGAGGTAAAACCCAAGTCACCCAAAGTGGTAATTATTGTTCTTTGTTCTTTTATAGTTTAATGATATTTTATCATTGGGTGATGCACATGTTGTGGGATATGACTATTTTCTGATATTTTTCCCATGGATGGAAGGGAATGGTGCTATTTGTTCATGCATCATTTTAGGAACCTAAGGATATAGGTGGAATTCATCATGATAGGAAAATATTATATGGGTGTGTGAGACGTAATGGTTGGAATACATTTTAAATTCTTGAAATTTTAAGAAAAATGGTGTTTAATAAAGATAGTTCAAATGGGTAAAATAGGAGAAATGTTAAGAATGAATAAATAATTTTATTTAATGAAATATATAAATTAGTTAAAATGTTAATTGTAACTGGTTTTTAAATGGGGAATGTTCCTAAGAGAAAATATTTGTTCTATTTAGGATAAAATGTTATAAAAAAGAGTTTGAAAAAGGACTTATGATTATGTAATTTGGTTTACCCCATATTGACCATTACCCGCAGTAGGGAAAGTAGAGGAATGTTCTCTAAGTGTGAGGATGATCATTGGGATAGTGTAAAGAATTGAGTTGTTTGAGGTTGATAATTTAAAATCTTTTCCATATAAGGCTTAATACAGTTGATCATTCTTCGAAGTGTCGATTGGGGAAATTGTTTTGGGTCATTGTCCTGAATAAGGTAGGGACTCTTGAAATTTCTGGTTGATTTGGAGTTTAAATTGTGAATTCTTGAGTTTATAAATGGTTATGTTAATTATAGAAGGATGAGTGGTGATTGAATTATTGGGGAAACCATGTAGTGAGTATTCCTTGTGTTGTTGATATGACCCTTGTATGGGTGGTTTGGGGTATTGAGAGATCACCAGTTTGAGAATATGGATTTGGGTTGTGTGGACTTTATGGGTTATAAAATGGAATAGGAGATGTGATTATGGAACCCATGGTAAAGATGTATCCTTTTGGTAGTAAGGAGTTTTTCGGTAATGCGAGTTTAGAAACTCTCGTTGATCATGATCGTATGGAATGAATACTGGAGCATAAGTATTGTGCATGTATTTTTGGGAACTTGTGAGTAGGGACCTTGTGAGTTTCTTTTTGGATCCCATAGAGAGTTAAGTGGGTTGGTTTATGGCTTCGTAATATTAATTTAGTTATCGGTACACATGGGATGTTTTTTGGGAATACAAGTTTGACCTCATGGAAGGATTTCCCACTGATGAAGGTGCCTTGGATTATGAACCATGGGAGATTCTTTATAGTTGGAGTCAATTCAGATTAGTACCATCAATATTTGATAAATGTTATGGTTATACCCTAATTCTTTTCAAAGGGAACCTAAGTTCTTATAGTAGGTCATAAGTTTCGTTCTAATTGTTGGAAAATATGAATGAATGACCTATATGTTGGAATATTATTTAATGAGGGCTCAATTTTGTATTAGTTTCTAACATAAAAAGGTGATAGAGGAAAGTTTAGATGTTATGTACTAGAGGTGATTCATAAGGTGGGGGTGGTCATGTAGTTTAATGTGTTGCATAAAAGGTATAATGGCTGTGTGGGATTTTTAGGATAACTTGGGGTCAATGGGTCTTATGGACCAAGAAGCATGGTCAATTGAGTAAGTAGGTTTTGGGATAGGCTCTAGTGATGGGTAGCTTGTGAAAACTGATGTCAATTTAAGTTGGTGGTAACAGAAAGATGTGTGACCTTGAGGGCTCTAACATAGTCTAGATGTGGTCATGAGTTAGGAAGACAACATTCCAATCATGATGGGAAAACATGTGACTGAGGATATGTGTTTCTTTTCTTTGAAAAGACATGGAGGGAACTGTGGCCTTTTGAGTGATCGTTAGTGTTTATTTGTGTGGTGGACAATTTAGTTTAGTTGTTAACCACCATGTTTAATCAAGAAGAACTCAAGAGGTGTGGGGGAAGTAGTACTAAATGATAAAAGTTGATTCATGACTTCTTAGTGGATTGTCCTAGAGTGGTGGTGAGTCTTGTTTAGAAATCACGCATGAGATGTTGTGGTTAAGTGCTGATGAGATGTGTGTGGTTGGTAATCCTGAAATCTTTGCGAGTTCATGGTGTCCCATAGTGGTAGGTGGCATCATAGATAGATAATATGGTGGTGTTTTTATTTGACAACTTCTTATAATACCATCAATTATGGACAATAATGACCAACATCTTAACATTATCCCATGTACATTGAGAAATTTCAACCTTTATTCCAAATGACTTGACATTGTTTCGGATGGATGAGGGACATCATTGTGTATACGCTAGTGGGGCATTATATTTGGAGCTTGATGATAGGATGTACACCATCTATGGTTTTTGGGTGAGGTCCCTAGGACGGACCAGGTATCGACAAATTCCATAAGTTCCATTCACAAAACGCCAGAAATGAGCACTGGGTGACGTTTTTTTTCTTTTTATAGGAAAATATAGACATCAATGTATAATGTTTTGGGTATGACTTGTGATTGAGTGTAGGAAATAGTTTTTGGAATCTACCATTGTAACAACCCAAACTTTTTAAATAGTATATTAACTTACTCTTAACGGTTTAATAGATATGTTAATGGTTAATGCAGAAAGATGAATCGATGGCTTCATCCAGTAGACTCGAACCTTATGAAGCCCACTTATCAGATCTTGGGAAGGAGGTGGCATCTTTGGGCTTCACTTTGGACCAAGCCCAAGCTGAACTCCAGCATGTCAAGCTTGAACGGAAATTCCTACGACAGAAGTTCAAGTTAGTAGAAATTACTAGTAGGGCAATGTTATATGAGCATCCCTCAGATTCTCTCACTATAGCACACCTTACACTTAGGTCGTATGATGGTGTTATAAGGGGATATGTGACGAGACACTATCTTCTTTGTGTAATCCATTGGGTAATCATGTAACCACTAGATATTACAATTTTCATGATACCTTGGTGAATAACCTTGGAAATTTTCAAATGACACCTTGGGGATGGACCTTGGTGATATTTTCATGATTGTCTATGTTAAATGATATAGCCACTTGTTCAAGTTATGAAAACTTTTATTTTTATTATGATATATCTCGTGATTTATTTCTCATTCCATAAAGTTCTTTTCATGACCTTATTAAAGTATCTTTAGTTCACATGAAAAATGTTTCTCTTGTTTCCCTTACTGGGACTTCTGCTCACCCTTTCTTTTGATGTATGTCCCTAGGTTATGAGATGCATTAATGAACCTAGGATGAACTTAAGGATAAGACTTTCAAGTGTTTAAGAAGAATGCTTTATTTTGTTTTCATGTATTATGTTCCTGGTTTCCAAGACACTAAACCTTAAAGATCCTCAGTTTTGTGTAATGTAATGAATGTTTATGTTTTAAAAAGATGGGATTCTATAGTTGGTATCAAAGGATGGTTTAGTTATTTGTGGAAATTAGGATATAAAAACTTTAGGAAGAACCCTATAGAAAAGTTTAAATATAGGAAAACTTCCGGATATTTTGGTAAGTATCGAGTAAGTTGTTTATCAAACAAATACATCCATGTCTAGATACGAGCAGGTAGAGACGGCTCTGGTACAGATGTACATAGGGGTAAAACCCGAAAACACCTCTTTGAGCTAGACTCGAACGGGAACAGGTGCATGATAACGGGCCTTGCTCCACTCTTGGTTACGACACTCCCGGGGGATATGTTTGGTTAATCACAAGATTTTTATGAATCATTATGAAGGAATTATAGAGAAGTGTAATTTTCTAAGCATGAAGTCTTAGTTAAAAGATTCATAAATGAAATAAGTTTCTCCCTAAGGTTTTATTCTTTTTGAAAATGGCGGGCAATAGGAGGAACCGTGCAGATGGTGACCGCAATGCACCATGTGCTGACGGCCCTCCGATGGAAGCCGAAATGGAAACATTCATGCGAATGATGAACCAACTGACTCAAGTTATGAGTAATAACTTGAATCAAGATGAGAGGCCAATATCACCACGAAGGGAACAACTTTCTGTTGAGTCCTTTATGCATCAACGACCACCAAAATTCAGCGGATCTACTGACTCATTGGTTGTGGAAGAATGGATAAGCTCCATTGAAAAGATCTTTTCTGTACTTCATTGTTCGGAACAAGAAAAACCCACCATTGATTTTTACCGCCTAGAGGGAGAAGCTGATCAGTGGTGGTCACTGATCAAAAACATGAAGCCACGAGGAGAGATGGAATCTATGGAGTGGGAAGAGTTCCAGGGAATATTCTTTAATAAGTATTTCCTCGTTCGATGAGAACGAGAATGGAGAAATAATTTCTTGAGCTGAAGCAGAAGGAGAATGAATCAGTTGGAACCTACGAGATGAACTTCACAAGGCTTTCCCGTTATACCTCAAGATTTTCCATGGACCCTAATGGGAATGTTGATAGATTCTTTGGTGGACTACAACCTCATCTGCAGAAAAATCTAGCCAACAGAGACTATGATAGGTATGAAGAAATAGTTCGAAGTGCTATGAAAGTCGAGCTAGAGTTTGGTGAGACACAGTGGTCTAATAAATCAAATGAAAAGAAGAGATCATTGGACCCCAGTTTAGAGAAGTCTTTTGATCAGGGAATACGTGGAAAGCATATGCAACATGCCACATGAAATAAATGTGGGAAGAAGCATTCGGGGAACTACTTGATCGGTAGTGGTAAGTGCTACAGGTGTGGAAGATAATGCCATATTTCTCGAAATTGTCGTAGTGATGTGAAACCTCAACTTCCCAACACTAACGACAGAGGAAAGATGTTTCTGGTCCTACCCGAAGTCACATTCTTCAAGTGTGGACATCTTGGTCACTTTGATAATCAATGTCCAAATCCGAGGGCGGTGGAGGGGAATCACCATCAACCTCAGCAGAGGCCAAGGGAATAAGGTCGTGATTTCACTATCACAAAAACTAATGTTGAAGTTCCGAATGACGTGGTAGCAGGTACTCTTGTTGTCCCCTCAAAACTAGCAAGTTCTTTATTTGATTCTGGTTCTACGCATTCCTTTATTTCCTCCAAGTTTTCATGGAATATAGAATCAATCCTCGAACTTCTAGAGGTAGAGTTTTCAGTCAAGTCTCCAAGTGGGATTATCCTTGCATCAACGGTATTTAGATACTCTAGTGTTTACGTTGGTGATCACAATATTATCGCAAATCTAGTAGTCATTCCCATGAAGGAATTCAACATTATACTAGGGATGGATTGGCTCTCAAAGTATAATGCTAAGATCAAATGCAGAAGTAAGGAAATCTCAGTAGTCTTGAATAAACGACCTACATTTATCTTCCAAGGAGAGATATCCCGAACTGATCCCTATCTAGAAGCACATCCTATAGCATTCTTTATGGATTGAATCGGTGATGATGAAGAAGGAAAAGGGAGCACACAAATAGAAGATGTTCCGATTGTTCAGGAATACATAGATGTATTTCTTAAGGAGTTACCTGGACCTCCCCTAGAAAGAGAGGTAGAGTTCTCCATTGAACTCGTACCTGGATCACAACCGATATCAAAGACCCCATATAGAATGGAAAATGTGGAGCTAGAAAAGTAAATGAAACAACTCCAAGACTTGTTGGAGAAGGGTTTTATCCGACCGAGTGTGTCTCCTTGGGGAGAACCAGTTCTCTTTGGGAAGAAGAAGGATGGATCAATGCGGCTATGCATTGATTATAGAGAACTGAATGGTATCACAGTGATGATCAGATACCCTCTTCCAAAAAATTGATGATTTATTTGACCAACTTCGTGGGGCTCAATTCTTCTCAAAGATTGACCTTCGATCTGGTTATCATCAACTGAGGGTGAAGAAGGAAGATATTCCAAAGACTGCCTTCCGATAAAGATATGGGCATTATGAGTTTACTATTTTGCCCTTCGGATTGACTAATGCTCCTGCTGTTTTCATGGATTTTATGAATAATTCTTTAAGGACTACCTTGATAACTTTGTGGTAGTTTTTATTGATGATATTTTGATATATTAAAAAATTCGTGAGGTGCATTACGATCATACAAGGGTTATTTTGAAAACTCTGCAGAAGGATAGGCTCTTTGGAAAGTTCAGAAAGTATTCGTTTTGGTTACAACAAGTGTATTTCTTGGGGCAAATCCTAACTAATGAAGGAATCTTGGTTGACCCTCCAAATACAATGTTTGTGGAGGAGTGGCCTCAACCCACAACAGTAACTAATATTCGTAGTTTCCTTGGTTTAGCAGGATATTATCGGAGGTTTGTGAAAACCTTTTCACAGCTTTCTAACCCACTAACCAAGTTGACTCGAAAAGGGGTTAAGTTCATCTGGACAAAGGAGTGTGAGGAAAGTTTCCAAGAGCTGAAGAAGAGATTGGTTACTGCACCTGTGTTAACACTACCCTCTATCGGAGAAGGATTCGTTATTTTTAGCGATGCATATCTGAAGGAGATTGGGTGCGTCCTCATGAAAAATGAAAAGGTAATTGCTTATGCATATCGACAGTTGAAGATTCATGAGCAGAATTATCCTACGCATGATCTAGAGCTAGCGGAAGTTGTTTTTTCTCTAAAGATATGGAGGCACTATCTTTATGAGGAGAAATGTGATATATACACTAACCACCAAAGTATAAAGTATATTTTCACACAGAAATAATTGAACATGAGACAATGGAGATGGTTGGAGCTTATTAAAGACTATGATTGTTCAATTCCATATCACCATGGAAGAGAAAACAAAGTCGCGGATGCATTAAGAAGGAAAGACCCTGTTGTTCTGGCAACAATGAGGATCCTAGGAGATCCCTTGATTAAAGATCTAGTAAAACTGGACATGGGAATTATAAGGAAAGGGACATCATCAACCCTATCCCAAATTATTTGTCAACCTTCATTACTAGATAAGATCAAGAAGGCTCAAAAAGAAGATCCTTTGCTGCATGAGAGGTTGGAGGCTGTAAAAGATGGGAAGTTCCCTGATTTCAATATTGATCAAGAAGGTGTATTGAAATTTCGTACAAGAATATGTTTTCCATCTATTCCGGAGATAAAGAATGAACTGATGGATGAAGATCATATCTATACTTTCTCTATACATCCGGGAAGCACTAAAATGTATAGATACCTTCGTGATCATTATTGGTGGGATAACATGAAGAGGGAGATTGCTGATTACACTAAAAGGTGCTTGGTGTTTCAGCTAGTAAAGGCAGAATGACAACTTCCTAAGGGGGTATTACAACCGCTACCCATACCAGTATGGAAGTGGGATAATATCACTATGGACTTTGTAACTGGCCTCTCGAAAATATCCAAAGGAAACAATGCGATATGGGTTATTGTGGACCATCTCACCAAACCACCCATTTTATCTCTATTCGGGAAGATTTCTCTCTGGATCAACTTTCCAAGATATACATAAAGGAAGTGGTAAGGCTGCATGGGGTACCACTATCCATCGTGTCTGACCGTGATCCAAGATTCACATCAAAATTCTGGAGAAGTCTTCAACATGCTATGAATACTGAATTGAATTTTAGTATGGACTATTATCCTCAAACTGATGGCCAATCTGAAAGGACTATTCAGACACTCGAAGACATGCTGAGATTATGCTCAATGGAATTTAAAGGTGGATGGGATCAACACCTCCCATTAGTGGATTTATCCTATAACAACAGCTTCCATTCGAGTATTCAGATGGCACCCTATGAAGCTCTGTATGGAAAGAGATGTAGAACACTTACTTGTTGGGATGAAAATGGTGAGAGAAGGTTTCTTGGGCCTAATCTTGTGCTAGAGATGACAGAACAGGTCCATTCCATCCAACAACACATAAAGGCTGCTCAGAGTTGGTAGAAGAGCTATGCTGACAATCGTCAAAGGGACTTGGAGATTGGTGTTGGCGACAAAGTCTTCCTTCGAATTTCTCCATGGAAGAGAGTCATGTGGTTTGGGAAGAAAGGAAAGCTTAGCCCTAGGTACATTGGCCCCTATGGAATCCTTTATCGCATAGGAGTAGTGGCCTATCCTCTAGCACTTCCACCGAACCTAGCTCAAGTTCACAATGTCTTCCATGTATCTCTCTTGAGGAAGTACATACCCGACCCTTAGCATGTACTGAACCTCGAGGTGGTACAACTGGAACATGACCTCTCTTATGAGGAGCGGCCAGTGGAGATATTAGACCGTAGAGACAAGGTTCTACGAAACAAGACTACCCACCTTGTGAAAGTGTAGTTGAGGAATCATAAATATGAAGAAGCGACTTGGGAGCCGGAGGAAACAATGAAGCAAAAGTACCATCACCTTTTCGACTAGGCCTCATGTATAAATTTTGGGGACGAAATTTCATAAGGGGTGAATAATGTAACGACCCAAACTTTTTAAATAGTATATTAACTTACTCATAACGATTTAATAGAGATTTTAATGGTTAATGCAGAAAGAGGAGTCGATGGCTTCATCCAGTAGACTCAAACCTTATGAAGCCCACTTATCAGAGCTTGGGAAGGAGGTGGCATCTTTGGGCTTCGCTTTGGACCAAGCCCAAGCCGAACTCCATCATGTCAAGCATGAATTAAAACGCCTATGGGAGAAGTTCAAGTTAGTAGAGATTACTACTAGGGAAATGTAATCTAATCCTCCCTCAGATTCTCTCACCATAGCACACCTTACACTTATGTCATATGTTGGTGTTATAAGGGGATATGTGACGAGACCCTAGCTTCTTTGTGTAATCCATTGGGTAATTATGTAACAACTAGAGATTACAATTTTCACAGCACCTTGGTGAATAACCTTAGTAATTTTCAAAGACACCTTGGGGATTGACCTTGGTGATATGTTCAGTATTGTTTATGTTAAATGATGTATCCACATCTTCAAGTTATGAAAAATGTTATTTTTATTATGATATATCTCATGATTTCTTTCTCATGCCATAAAGTTCTTTTCATGACCTTATTTAAGTATCTCAAGTTCACATGAAAAATGTTTCTCTTGTTTCCCTTACTAGGCCTTCTGCTCACCCTTTCTTTTGATGTATGTCCCTAGGTTATGAGATGCAGTAATGAACCTAGGATGAACTTAAGGAGAAGCCTTTCAAGTGTTTAAGAAGAATGCTTTATGTTGTTTTCATGTATTATGTTCCTGGTTTCCAAGACACTAAACCTTAAAGATCCTCATTTTTTTGTAATGTAATGAATGTTTATGTTTTAAAAAGACGTGATGCTATAACCATGGAGAGAAATAGTAATGATAATCCAATTTTGGGGAGTGATATGTTAGTTCTGTATGTGGAGTGGAGAATTTTGATTTGATTTAGTGGTGTTAGGATGCCAATAAGGAACCCATGATGATCAAGTTGTTTGAGATGCTTGTGAAAAAGAAATTTAAGGGGTGGTAAGAAATGACAGTGGTTTGTGGTAGGAGATGTTGGGTTCTATAACTCCAAGAAAATAGGGTGTAGACTTAGGTAAGTGTCTTTGGGTGGTATTGGAATGTCTTGAAGTTTGAAGGAACCTAGTCCATGTGATGTAGTATCATTCCAATAGTGCAGATAATAATTATAGGATGATTCATCTAGGGGAAACATTCTAGTAGTGGAAGATGGGTGTTTTGGGACAAGTCAGTCGGGGGTGTTTTTACATGATATGGTGAGAGAGATTGGGTGTAGAGAATTTTACCACCTCTAGAATGATGTTTTTTGCGGGAAGTTATATTTAGAAATGAAGTCACACTTGAGTGAGGTCATGTTGAACTTACTTATCAATAGGATATTGTAAGTTTGTCCTTATGAGTGGTTTCAATAGTAAGTCAAGAGGCCAGTACTATTTGAAGTCTATTTGGATGTTTTGGTGTGATGAATAGGGAACATGTTTTGTATTATGTGGATGTGGAGTTAATATTCTGGTTTTCTTTCTTCAGTGGAGGGGTTCCTAATAATGGGGGATGGTGTAGAGAACCATAATAGGATGGTGGTTAGTTGATGACAAGATTAGGGTTTTGGGTTGGAGGGACTTGATGGATCACTATTCATGTGTGTGGCCCTGATGGGATCAGTGGATCATGGTTGGTCAGTTGAGTGCCTCAAGCGTTTTGGTAACATTTTGTATTTATATTTATGGAATGAGACCATTAGAAATCAATTTTTGAATCGTCCGAGGTTTAGAGATGTGGTTGGAATGACCATGTGTTTTACTTTGGGTGGTATTGGGTTTTAGAGACCATCTAATTTTTGAAAATAGAGTAAAATGAATCCAAGTGGTTCGATTCATTAGTTGTGAATAAGATCAGACCGATGGGGTTCCAATTGGTTCCTTCATGATGGTGTTATATTTTGTGAGACGTTTTTGTGTGCTGTGAATTATGAACTATTTCCTATGTTTTCTACCAAGAGTTATAATGGTTGATGTATGGTTAAACTAGATGCATCCTTAGAGGAGTATCCATTTCATATTGTGGGTTGTGGTGAGGAATTATTTCAATTTAAGACCTTCATTTTGGTTCAAATTTTGTGGTATAATTTTAATGTTCAATGAGAAACTCTAAAAATGGGAATGTGTAGGTAGGCCTAGTGTCTTGATCACTTTGTTTCGAAAGCTCAGTGATTCTTAGGAATGCGGATCATGGATGAGCGGATATAATGTGTGGAGGTTATAAGATCCTAGTCTTCATGATGGTATTCCCCTGTTTAAATTTAGGTTTTATGGATTTTTTGTTAATTAACAATTAATTGGGAGTAAGGGGAGCCTCATGGGTGTTTTTGGTGTTTGGGACTTGAAAAGAAGGAAACATCGGGCCATCCTATGGAAGTTTCATGGTCAGTGAATAGTTAAGTAAATTGTGTAGCCTTCTTACAAAAATATTTCAACCATAGACAATGGAATTATAAGTAGTTCACGCATGGTTAGTAAAATTATGTGTATCTCGCCAGGTAATTGTGAGCCCTTTTCTCCTAAGATAGTAGCTTGCCAACAGTTTGAGCATTCTTTGATAGACTCTGTGGAAAAATCATGCACCCCAATAAAAGTTTTGAAATTTACAAGTTTTCGATTATAGTGTTTTTAGATCCCCATTATCTTTTTCCCACATTTATTCCCCTCTCAACCCTAATTATGATCCAAATCAACCAAATCTTCCCAACGGTGGTTCTCTATTGATTTTTGGCTATTTAGAGAGTAGTTGGATGCTAATCTAAGATGCGAGTGAGTCTAATCCCTCTCTTATCTATTTTTCCATAATAGGTATTGTGTCCTATGTTATCTTCTTCAAAATCCATAAACTCTTTTTATCTGGTGGATTTGTAGTTGAGGCTTTGGAGGGTGTTTGAATCAAGATCTAAGGCAATGATTATAAGTTAATTCATCATTAAAGTAATGGTAGGTGATCTAAAAGTAATATCCCATAGTTTTGTTATAGATTTATGCATTTTTGTTGAGACAATTCCCACTTCCTTTTCATTTATTATCTTTAGTAATATTCAGTAAAATGGATGGGTAATCAATGATTTAGACCCCTCATGATCCTTGTGGGAAGAATTGGGGATTATTAGAATGATTTAGGTCCACCCATGGGATGTTCTGGTATTCCATAAACTAAAATTTGGTAATGTTATGTATGGATATGACCATAGATAACATATATCCCATGCAGAATATGTTTAGTATATTTTTTTGGGCTTTAAAATGAAGTATTGATAGTTGTGCATTGGTTTTGATAACCTAAAAAGTGGTTGTTTAGCATGTATTTAAAAAGGTTAAATTTGGTTGACTGGGATTGTTTTTATTGGATTATGAATTATGTTAAAATTATTAAAAGATTCAGTATATATGAAATGATGAACATGTTAAATTTTAAACGGAATGTGAATTGAAGAATATGTAAATGGGTTTCCATAATGGAATTGATGAATATTTTTAATGGTATAATACATGTGAGTTATGGGGTATACCTAAAGGGTTGAATGTAATAAAGTGGTTGTGCTATGTGATATAAGAATTTTACCTGAAATGCATATGGTGGTAGTGCTTGTGAAATGATAAATCGGATAAATGGGATAATGTATGGTAATTGATGAATATGGGCTAATATATGGGAATATTTTAATATACTAAATGGGTTAAGCCATGAGAAAGGGAATTGGGTTAAATGGATATGTAATGTAAATGACAGATGTGTTAATGGGTTATGTAATAGTATTAATTCATTTTTTGATGATTATGGAATGTGATTTCCATTTTTATTTATTGTTTTTGGTTGTGATATAATATTTATGTGGTGAATAGATAAAGAAGCATGTTTACATGGCTTGGTAGTGTGGGATATTGAAAAAGGTTCTACACCCAAAGGCTGTGTTAGACTGATTCTCTAAACATTACCCCACAATAAATAGGATAGGAAAGGGGATAGATCAATATTCCCCTAATGTTTTCATCCCACAAGACTGAGACATCGAGGTGAGGATAATCTGTTGATGTGATGTGTTTTTGCCTAGTGAGATAGGGACTTGACTTATTCCCTTAGGCATATTGATTGATTTACTTAGACACATGTGTAGATGATGTATATTCCTAACCCATAGAACACAAGATAAAAAGTGATAATGTAATCAATAATGTATAAATAATGAAAATGGTAATAAAGATAGAAATATATAAAGTGTACTTGGTCATCTAATGGAACCCGCATTTCCCTTTTGTTTATCTTACCATTTACATTATATTTTCAGGCACAATCTATTTAGAAATGATATTTGTAGACAGTGTTAGTGGGGCCTAATAAGTTTTACTTACACCATAATTGGGCCACAATTGGGTACCTGAGTAGATTTCATTTTTTCAGGTTTAGATACGCGAAAGGGACTGGTGCAAGGGAGTTAAGTCAAGCTTTATATATGCATGGATGAGGATCTAGACTTCGAGTCAGGGTTATTTTGGGATTTAGATGGTGGTCTTTATTTTGGGTTTCCTTCATTTTTTACGATCAACATGACATGACATGGTTAATGTTGATTTGTGTTTTCTACCCAGTTTTGATAGATGTTTGGATATGAATTCTTATTGGTTTTTACATGTTTTTTTCTCTTTATATTGTTAACTGTTGTGGATTACTCTATAAACGAGGGTATAGTCTCCCCACAAGGCTTATTGGAGCATCACTGCTAATCGGTAGCCTCTGGAACACAGGTAGGTACATGATAGGTAATGTTATGACACGGCTCAGGGCACTGGTTTAGTGGCTCTTGGGTTGGGGACCTTGCAATTGAAGTGTGGTATATAGTATCTTATGTTCCCCTATGTGATCTGCGAGTATAATTAGTTCTTCTCGCATACCCACACATGCATACATAAGGGATGATGGAAAATTCTAATTAGTGTAGACCAATATGAGTGGAAATATTTTTTGTCCCATATACATTTTCATGCTCCAGGGATCCATCTTGGATAGGTGGCTTGGATACTTTTACAACACAGTTTATCATGATACTGCATATATAGGGTTTAACTAGATGTGGTTTATAGCCATGGTTTTCTTTGATTTTTGTGAAAAAACAACTAAGGTTGTGTTATAGAGCATTTACTACGATTTGTTACTTTCACCAAACACTTTCATCCATAATTTTGAAAAAAACAAAAAAAACCTTGAATGGTATTTTTTCTAAAGAAATCAATTACCAAATGACAGTGTTCAATTATAAGCATTTTTTGTGATGAATTATATTTCCAACATAATGCGTCAACTGCTATGTTGGATTTTCCTGAATGGTAGTGAATCATGAAATCCAAATCTTTAATCAATATCAGTTCTCTTATATTCATAAGGTTAAACTCTTTTTGAGTGAATATATACACAAAAATAATATGATGAATATATATTTCACATTTAAAAACATATAAATGAAATACATATATTTTTTAAGAATAAAAAAATAGCATTTGGTCCTAGATCATGTGTCGAAAAATTTAACTCATGAGGTATCAATTGGTATGAAGCATAAGACATTAAAAGATCATTCTATATCAAAACATAACCAAGATCCTTCAAAGAATAATCCTTGTATGTGAAAATTTATTTTTTCTTAAAGGAAGGTCTGTAATTGGATCATTCACCCGTGATCCTTTCAATTCCTAAAGACATTCATCACACTCTCTTATCCAGTTAAATTTAACACAATTTTGATTTAATTTAGTATATAGTCTAGATAACCAAGAAAATAATTCAATATATCATCATTATTAACTTTATAATCTAAGAAAACTATGAATATTTATTACATTAGTAGGTATTACAAACTCTTTAACCACTTTTTATTTAGTATGATCAATAGTTATTCAATATTTATTTAAAATATTTCCAATGAATAAAATTGATCACAGACACAATTCATGTTAAATAAATTTTCTAAATAAGTTCTTTTATTCATTGTTTTTTGAAAAACTTTCAAATTTTTCTCATGATCATAATACTTTTAATAATATATCAAGATCTCATCACTAAAAATTTCAAAAAATATTTTTAAGAACTCCTGGAAAACACTATTCATAAGGTCTCTAAATAAATATGAAGAATATTTTAACCCATTGGGGATAAAAAATCATAATTTGCATTCCTATTATGAAATTACAACTTCATCGATTCATCACCCTTTCCCTACTTCTGATGGCACCTAACCCAACGATCGAACTTCAAAAAATAATGAGCCCCTAGAGTTGATTAAATGAGTCTTAGATATGAGGAAATATATAATTAATCTTAACAGTGATGTTATTCAATAATAAAAAATCAATATAGAGTATCATATTACCCTATTGTCTTTGATAAAAAATAGGATCACCCCATGGTGAAGAGTTGTGAAAGATAAATCCATTGTTAAGAAACTCCAGTAACTACATTACATGTCCATAATTATTAATTGATCTATTCAATTAGATAGTTTAAATGTTTGATTAACATCATAAAATAATTACATAATATTTTCAATCTCTTTTTATGAATAATTATAGGAAATTAATCAGGAAATACATCTATATATTCATTTCTTATAACATAATCAGTATTTTGAAAAAATTATTTATGCTCTAAAATGTATTCAAGATAGTATTCATTTTCAGATTTAATAAATTTAACATCTTCTTGATATGTTATCAAATTTATTAATTCACTATTGTATAGAAACAAAAACTCATCATAAAAAATCCCTCTATAATCTATCTTAAAATTACAATCAAAAATATAATCGATACCCACAATAACGATTAACTATACAAGATAAAAGGAATTAGTTTTTTCATGTAATTCCTTTCTAGATAAAATAACAATAATATTATTATAATTTATTTTTTCCACAATACTCACCCAATATATTTTTACTATATTATATGGCTCAATTTTTTGTGGTGAAATTCTCTATTTATCAACAGATTTCTCATAAATGAAATAATGTGTATACCTCGAATCAAATAAGACATTGGAATAACATGAATAAAAAATTAGTGTGCTTAAAACCACATCAATGGATATCCCATCATCTTGTGAAGTATTAAAAAAGGCTTTATCCACACCTTTATTCTTGTGATATTAACGAATTCAATCCTTTATTCTAATCAACATACAAGTACATTATTAATTACCCATCACATTATGATTAAATAAAGGTATTAATAGCTTTTAATTATTTTTATGATCATTATGTTGATACTTTCCTTTTCACTAATGATCCAAATGCCTATAATTCATACTTTCAAAACACTTTACAGTCTTCAAAAGGCATTCCCAATTATTGTTTTTACCACACTTATCATTGAATTAAAACATTATCTTCTTACTTTCATATTTATTTGTTGGATGTTTTCAAATTACATACCACCATGAACTCTTTCTTGAATATATTAATGGAATACCGAACCTCATAAAAATTCATTTCTACCTTTTTAGCACATCAAATAATATTATAAAAACTTTTTAATTCATGGGAATATAATTCCCTACTATATATCGGCTTCAATATTGAGTAAAATTGATTAATATCAGTATAAATATCTATGATAAAATTTGGTGAGTACCTTAATAATCAGGTGAATCTTTCATTATAGTAATTCACTAAATATCAATAAATTTAGAATAATTCCAAAAAATATTATTTTCCATTCCATGCTGAATAACATCATAAAAATAATTCTCAAAAAAATAATTTTAAATTCAACTTCTTACTAATGGATAAATGCGGGCTCTTTATCTTTTATTTTTAATAATTGACCTCTATAAAAAAATTCCATCTTTAAAATAGAAATTATAAACATTTTCCTTTATATGATGAGAACAACCGATGATTTCAAATATATTCTCCAAGGAATTAAAAAATATTTGATATGTTATAGGTTCAAATGATCCACTAGAAGATATAGGGAGTTGATTCAATAAATACTATGAAATGGACATATTCTTATTTATTGAATGTGCTTTTTTATCTGATATGGATACCACAACCATTTATAACCTATATTATATTATACAAGATAGAACCATACTTCTCTACTTCAATTCCACCCATTCAATGTTGTTTATTAGGAAGGATATTTTCCTCTTGGTCCCATCCAAATTTATTTTCTTTATTTCCTCTACAAAAAAACACTCTAATCATACATGGTTTAGATAAATAAATTTGGTAATGCTAAAATTATTATCCTTTCAGCATAACCCCAAATTATGAAATCTAAGTGGAATTATATTAATATTATCCTAACCTATAAATTTATCTAAACATTTCCTTTAATACCAACTATAAGGACCCAACTTGAAAACATTACATAATCATGAGTTTTAAATTAATAATTTATTTTATTTCATTCCCAATGAAATTTTTAGGTTTTCGTTTTATAAAATTATGATATAACTCTTAAATAAAAATTTCAAAAATTAAAAATTAGACAATTCCACTCGGTATCTATTTTTTCACAACATAATACATTTAATTTGAAACATGTTTTTTTTCATGAAAAATCATCATAATTTTTATCAAAATTTTCATTATTAATTTATCATTTTTCATGCTCATCATTCGACCCTATAAAAAAATTTAAAACATATGATGATCAAAAATAATATAATGGAAAAACTAAAGAAAAATAAAACTCATTTTTCAAATTCAAATTTATGAAATCATATAAGAGATGTATCCTTTAACGTAATAGATTTTGAGCCCAAATAATCCTTTATAAATACATAAAATCAACATGATTACCCAAATTTTTTCACAAAACACTTTATAATAAAACATAAAAACTAAAAACATAAGCATCAGGGTTTCTTAGAGAACTTGAAAACTTATGAAAATAATTTTCATAATAAAATATTTTTTTCACCCATAATGGGCATAATAATTCCTTTTAACAAAGCTCATTTGCATATAATATGAATCAAAGATTTCATTGAATACTCATTATCAAGACTTTAATGATAATGTAAGTTACGTGTGAAATCATCTTCAAAGAACCATTAAAATAACCTCAACAAATGGAATATATTATTTGGTTAAATTCATAATAATTATTTAAAGAACATAATCATTTACCATTGAATTCGAGAGATATATCAGACTCACCTATCATCAAAAAGATTTTAGAAAGACCATAACACACATGAAACACATAAAATCATGTGTTTCAATCATAAAATCCCAAAACTTATTCTATTAAAAACATATAAAGAATCATTTTTAGGGTTCATATAAAAATAGTGATAAAAAACATTTTTCTGTCAGAACACGTTATAAAAGAATTCCCAAAATAATGGTAAATAAGATATTATTTTGAAATCCCATTACAAATTAAAATGAATATTTTAAAAGAAAATTTTTCATAATTATGGTAATTTTTCATTATGTTGTATGTGTTAGAAATCATTCATTTTTTACATTGTAATGGAAGTGAAACATTCTATATAAAATATACATGAAGATTAATTTTGAAACCCATTATAATAATGTAAAAGGATAGTTCAAAAATAAATTTTAGATATTTTATTCAATAATTTTATCATCCATAAAACAATATGTACATGAATGAAAAATATTAAAAATAAATCATCAAAAAAATTTTAAACTAGAATTCAAGATCTAATTTCCATTAACTTGATTATAAATTATCATATACATTCTCTGTCCTCCAAAATTATTGACATATAAAAATTTTTAAATTTAAGAATAATTTTCTAAATTTTTATTAATCCTTTTATTTAAATTCAAACCATCTCACACATAATCACTTAATTGATTGGCTTTACATTGGACGTCTTGAGGATGTTCAGCTTATAAGTCAGGAAAGGATTTGGTTGGTAAACAATGATGAAATGGATCATGATTATATCATTTATATAATATTTAACATGTTAAAATTATCATATTTATATATTTGTTATACTTTTAAAACTAACTATATATGTTGAATAGGTGAAATAAATTATGTTAAGATCATGGACACTATAGGTGGTACACTTGTATGTGTGACGTTTCCATTTTCAATGAACATAAGATAAATAATTTAAGTATTATTTTACTTTACATGTGGTATATTTATATTATAAATATAATATTAATTATTTAAATTCACTTACATATACCTTACATGTGAGATAGTATAGAAAAATAAGACACATCATCTTATGAGGTTGTAGTATGCACGTACACACGAGCGGCATTTGTATTTTTTCTTAAATGGTGAAGAATGAATAAAAAAGTTTATTTACAATTATATAACTAAATTTATATCATATATTCTATATTATTTCATTTTTATTCATACATACGACCAACCATAAGAGTTGAGGATTATTAATTAAATACATCATATCATGAGGGGTTACTCTTCATGTATGCATGAGTGATGTTATTATTTATATTTAGATGAATAAGTATATTTAAAAGGTTATAAAAACATTATAACATTTTATTATATGGTGTATACTAATTTTATTATATCAAATTGGTTATTAGAGGTTTGAAGGTTGTAAAAGAATGAATAAAAAAGAAAACATTTGATCAAGAACTATAACTCTTATTTAAACAAACTCCTTAGTATGGTATTTTGATCATACTAGGACCTTAATGACATGGTGAGTGAAATTTTAGAGAAATTTATCTAGGTATTGTCTTGGATAATATAATCATTAAATGGTGATAATAGATGAGTGGGTTACCGTTTATAAGTGAGGGAAAGGATACACTTGGACTTTTTCAAAAGATTAAAATATATTAATCTCACCCTTAACCAAAATGGAACCAAAATGACTCATTATAAAATACGATATGTTATAGGGTCAAAATATCACTATTTTATCAGATTTAGAGAACTTTTATGTAATTTTAATCATTATCATTTTTAATATTAGCCATTTTATCTTGTTCTAACTCTTACTGTGGTAACAGAATTTTTTAAAAAAGTTATTATATATAATTACCAAAATTTAAAGTGGTATCACTAAAAAATTATCACATGATGATTAAAAATACTAATTCAATTTTATAAAATTAAATTTCTTTAATTGAAAGAAATTATTTTTATAATAAACCCTCTAAATGTGATTAAAACTATTTTCAAGAACATATATTTTTAAGTATAAAAATGTTATATTTCAAAATCTTTTGTTTTGTTGATTATAATGAAATTTATTGTATTATTTATAAAAAATTAATCTAATTAATTTTAAAAAAACAAAATATAAGGTGAATTTTTTAATGCAAGAATGAAAATAAATTTATCTTAAAAATAAGTATTTTATACTATTGAATCAAAAATCAACTTTTTCAAATAATTCCCAAAAATCAACTCTAAGATAATTTTGGATTGATGATATCAATAATGATAACCTTTTTTATAATTAAAATAATAATTTTTTTAAATAAACATGTAAAATAAAACTATATAATACATGTAGCCAAATTTTGTACGAATAAAGTTATTTCTATATTGACAGAAAAATTACTTTATATCGTAATAATGAATAAAGCTCTAGAAAATCTAACTCATAAATATTAATATTGCAATAAATTAATTTATTATCAAAATTTAAATGTTTTTTACAATCTAGGTAAATATGAGGTTTCTAATTACCTAATATTATTTTTATTTGTGTCATGTTTACGCATGATAGATAAAAACGAGCAACTGTCCATGCATCATGGTAAGAATGATAATGGTTTCATCAATAAAAATGATCTATAGAAAATTGATTTCTAAAATGAAAATAGGTTTCCATTTTATTTTATGATTTAGGATTTCTAAAGGGTGTTTTCTAATAAATTATTAATATAGAACTAGTTTGAATCATTGAGAAAAAAGAATAAAGAATGTGATTTGGCATGGGATTACAAATTCACCTAATGATAATATTAAATTAATAACTTTATGATGATGAATGGAAGTGATATTGTGATGTATTCATTAGAAACTTACAAGGATATGGAATATACAAACTAGGTTATTTATAAAAATATATGGATTATATAAGGGATTGGTGTAAAATTCTCATGGAGATTCTAAAGTGGTGGGACTTATAATAAAACAATAAAAGTGATTAGAATGAATGTTTTTATAGATAATATAGAAGAGGCAGACAGGTACTTATAAATTTAGAATAAAATACCCAATTATTCAAATAGGGTGTTGTGAAAGAGTGTGTGGAGGAATGATTGGAGAACACTGATCATATATTCCATTTTTTCAATCAGTGGAAACATAAATTGTTGAGTATGGGTTTTATTTAAAAGGAAAGGTCCACAAAAAATTGGGGGGAATTGATTGAGAATATGGTGCAGGATCAACATGTCAACTAAAAATGATTTTGAAGGATATTTAAAGTTAAATACAGACTGAAAGAGTTTAATTTATTTAAATCTATAAAGTAACAAGATTTTTTGTAGGGAAAAATATTTTTTATATAGTCCATGTATAATTTTTTTGAGATTAAGAAGTATGTGTTATATAATGTAATGAATGAAAGGAATAAGGAATCAATATTTTATAGGTATTGTTGTCTAGAGATTGTGCCATGTATTATTTTCTAAAAGAATCATACTTATATGAATGTGGTTAGTATGGTGATTTCAGTATAGACAAACACAAAAGATATATATATGGTAAGTGAATTCATTTATCGTTGAGGTGGAGAGAATTATTATTTCCATTATGATAAGAGGGTGTAAGACTTATAAGGAAATTAAACTAATTTTTTTACAAGGTTTATCATTAAAATAAACTAAAAAAATGTTTTATGTTTTTATGGAGTAGGGTACCCTAAATAGAAATGTCCAAATCACTACTGGGAAGTTGGGTTTTCCCAACGCTTGTTTTCCAACGGTTCTGTTGAATCGTTGGCATAGGGGTATAAAATAAGTATTTCCCAACAGTTTGAATAAACCGTTGGGAAATCTAAAAAATATGCCCCCTTTACCAATGGTTTTGTAAAACCGTTGGTAAAGACCAAGGATTTCCCAACGGTTTGTGTAAACTATTGGTAAAGCTCACCTTTCCCAACGGTTTTAACAAACCATTGGGAAAGTTTTCCTCTAAAATCCTAGCAGCCCCGAGATCCCATCCACACTCGCGGCTGCTGCTGAAATTCAGATCTAAGATTGCTCTCGCTTGGAAAACCACTCCACCAGATCCATACTCAACCACAAGGTTGTTTTGTTCTACAATTAAAATTTGTAAGTAGTACATTATGTTTAATGTTTTGCATCTAATTTTTTACTTTTCTGTTTTGATTTGGCTTAATCATAAGGTTCGTGCTGTAGGGTATACCCAACAATTTCAATTGGATTTGTTATTTGTTTTCTGTTTTTGTTCTGGTGTCATGTGTGAATCAATTTTTTTTTCTATTTTTGTTTTCTGTTTTTGTTCTAGTGGGAGGTGTTGGGGGTGCAGTAGGTGGGTGGAGGGGGTGTGCTAGTGGGGTGTTTAGGTGGGGGAGGGGGTGTGCTGGTGGGGTGTTGAGGTGGGGGGTTGTATAGGTGGGGGTGGGGATGGGTTGTGCAGATGGGGGTGGGGGAGGGGTGGGTTTTGCAGGTGGGGGTGCAAGTGGAGGGGGGTTGTTGTGCAAGTGGGTGGGGGAGGGGAGTGTGCAGGTTGGGGGGGGGGGGGGGGATGGGCAGGTCAGAGTCTTGGGGGGTGAGGTGGGGGTTGTACAAGTGGGGGTGGGGGTGGGTTGTGCAGGTTGGGGTGGGGGAGGGGGGGTTGTTCAAGTGGAGGGTAAAGTGGAGGGTAAAGTGGAGTGGGTGTTGTGCAAGTAGGTGGGGGGGGGGGAGTGTGCAAGTTGGGGGAGGGGGTGTGGGTTGGGCAGGTGTGAGTCTGTTGGGGGTGAGGTGGGGGTGGGGTGTACAGGTGGTGGTGGGGGGAGGGGCTGTGCAGGTGGGGGTGGGGGGAGGGGGGGTTGTGCAAGTGGGGGAGTGGTGTGGGTGGGGGTGGATGTGCAAGTGGGTGTGGTGAGGGGAGTGTGTAGGTTGGGGGTCAGCTGGGCGGGTGGGAGTATGTTGGGGGGTGAAGTGGGGGGGGGGGGGTGTGCAGTGGGTGGATGGGAGGGGGTTGTGCAGGTGGGGGTGGGGGAGGGGGTTGTGCAAGTGGGGGTGCAGGTGGGGGTGGGGGGGGGGGGTTGTGCAGTCGGTGGATGGGAGGGGGGTTGTGCAGGGGGAGTCTGTTCAGGGTGAGGTGGGGAGGGGGGCTGTGAAGGTGGGAAGTCATCACTTCCATAGTTCACCAATAAGCACAGAGAATTCATCACTTCTAGAGATTTGGATATTTCTGAGGCCTCTTTGGTTTTGGTTCTTGTCTAGTCAACTTGATGAGTAAGGCATCACATGATCTAAAAGTGTCATCAACTATATAGGATGATTTCTTTCTCCCACAACAAATTTTTCTAGAAATAATATATCCTTGGAAGGTTGTGGGAGCCTTTTAGAATCCAATGCCCCAACATTTTCCCAATTGAAAACTTGATACCATCATTTTATCATGTCACTAATCCTACCAAATTGGATTTTCAGTAAAAAATACTATTCTAATCCTTAACACCCATCTTTTGTTTTTCATAACATGAATGACAACCCAATTAAATCTCATAGCTCTCAGTCACAGCCCTCTGGAAAGCTCGCCAACCCCCCTGGACACCCCCTACCCCCTGGATAGCCCTGCCACCCTCGTGGACAGTCCTCCCACCCCCCTGGACACCTTGTACCCCCTGGACAACCCCACCACCCCCATGGAAAGCCTGCCCACCCCCTGGACACCCCCTACTCCCTGTACATCCCCCCAACCCCGTGGACAGCCCGCCCACCCCCTGGACACTCCCCCCCCCCCCCGGACACCCCCACCCCCTGGACACCTTGTACCCCCTGGAAAGCCCCCCCCCACTACCACAAAAATAGTTTTTTGCAGCGCCCCCCTTTATCAGTGCTTGCTTAGTAGCGCTGATAAAGGGGGGCCTTTATCAGCGCTTTTTTTTAGCACTGATAAAGGGTCAGATTCAAAAAAAATTAAAAATATATTAATATATAAATATAGTTATATTGTTATATAAATATAATATATAATTTTTAAATATATTTTAGATAAGTATAAATGTACATTTACACTTATTATACTTAATATATATATATATGATATTTAGTGAAAATGGATTCTTAAAAAATAAAAAAAATATTTTTAATTAATAATTTGATAATCATTATGGAGTAATAGTCATTTAATAACAATTTGAGGACTAAAAAAATTAAAAAAAATTAAAAAAGTATCCAAAATATGTTGAAAACGCAACTCAAACTTCAAACGGCCATAACTTTTGATCCGGGTGTCTGTTTGAGCTCTACCACATATCAAATTGAAGCCTGCGACAAGCTCTACGTCGCTGTGACTCGGGGAGACCCTAGTCAACCGTTTTTCGAGGACAAATGTGGCCCAAAAGGACTCCAAAACTGAGTTTGTTGTCGGGTTACCCAGATTTTTAAACATTTTGTGGATTTTCAAACTCGTTTAAGGGGGTATTATTGGCTTTTCTTCGTGGGGACTCAATTTATTCCAAGGTATTACATTCATATTGATATTATTTCTTTGAAATTTCATCCTTTTTTATAATGAACTGCTATTTATAATCAAATATATTACTATATGTACATATTTTTTATATATTCGAACCTAAAAATTAAATTTTTTAAATAAATAATTAAACATATTTACATATAAAATATATTAGCTTTATCTAAATAATAAATAATATCCATTTTATTTAAAATACCAATATATGAATATTTATATACCTATATATTAATCTAACTATATATATATATATATAAATCTAACTATATATATATTAATCTAATAACTATATATATATTAATATAACTACATATATATATTAGTATTACTATAAATATATATATTACTATCAGCATAAATATATATATTAATATCACTATATATATATTAATATAACTACATAAATGTTAATATAACTATATATCTGTTAATATTACTATATATATGTTAATATAACTATATATATGTCAATATAACTATATATTAATATAAATATATATTACTATACGAATAAATATAACAATATATATATATATAGATATAGATATATATTAATACCACTATATATATATATTAATATTACTATATATATTATAATATAACTATATATATATATATTATAATATAACTATATATATATATTAATATAAATATATATTACTATACAAATAAATATAACTAAATATATAAATATATATATATAGAGATATCATGAATTGGAAATCAAATCAAAATAGAGTAGTGGTAAGGGATTAGGCGCGCAGGGGGGAGGTCTCGAGTTCAAATCCTGATGGAGGCAGGGGTGCGCGCGCATGGGTAATATTAGAGCAAGCGCTGTTAAAGGGTGGAGGGGGGTGCGTGGGGTGCGTGGGGTGTTTTATAGGGTCCGAAAAGCACTGTAAAAGGGGGGGGGGAGGTTCAAGAGCTATAAAACCCCCCCTCGACTGGTAGTATTTTTTAAATTTTTTTAAATTTTTTTAGATTTTTTTAATTTTTTTTAACTTTTATCATCGCTTTTTTAAAAGCGCTGATAAAAGGGTCCTTTATCAGGGTTAAAACGAGAGTGCTGATAAAGGAAGCGCTGATAAAGGACCCATTTATCTGCGCTAAAAAAGCGCTGATAAAGGGGTACTTTTATCAGCGCTGATAAAAGACCCCTTTTATCAGCGCTGATAAAAGACCCCTTTTATCAGCGCTTTTTTTAGCACTGATAAAAGACCCCTTTTATCAGCGCTTTTTTTTAGTGCTGATAAAGGGGTCCTATATCAGCGCTTTTTCAGAGAGCTGGTAAAGGGGAACCCCCCTTTATCTACGATGGCTTTATCAGTGCTTTTCTAGCGCTGATAAAGGCCGTGTTTGTAGTAGTGCCCACCCCCATGTAGAGCCCGCCCACCCCCCTGGACACCCCCTACCCCCTAGACAGCCCCGCCACCCTCGTGGACAGCCCGCCCACCCCCTGGACACCCCGTACCCCCTGGACAACCCCGCCACCCCCGTGGAAAACCCGCCCCCAATTACACAGAAGAAAGTAACTCTGCATTTCCCCTAATTTCCAGAAGCCCCCATGCAGGTGAACCCTAACCTGAGGTCTTCCATCTGATCGGCTGCAACTCCACCATCCAGGTTAGACTCCTACAACCTCTTCCGAAATACAGACATTGAATCCCTCATTGAGGTAATTGACATGGTTGGGGTAGTGGTGTAGATGGTTTTCCTTTTTTTAGTGGGGTGATATGGTAATTTCTGTGGACTTTAGTTTTCGTGTTATGAAATGTACTAACTTTTCACAATATTTCCATTTTTTAGAATCAATAAATTATTTAAAAAACTCTCTTTACACATTCTGCATCTTTCATGAAAAGCCTTCACTTTGTAATATCTTGAACAATGTTTTATCAGGTCTATGGTGTCTTCTTGGTATGTGATAAATGAAAAAATTACAAAACACATCTCACCTCAAATCTAGGCACACATAACTGAATTAATTAGTATATCTTTAAATTGTTTTAATAGTTCACTATATCAACTAGAAACTCCTTCCTTTATCATTTACATAAATATACTTTCTATTAAAGTTCAATCCTATTGAATTGTTTATGAAAAAATGACTTATATAAATTCTTTTTACAGAATGGACAGATGTTGGATGTATGAAACCGATCAGATCTCAAGCGATTTTCAAAACAATTTGGAGAGATTTATAGATTTTTCATTTCACAACGCTTCAGATAGTGGTCGCATACACTGCCCATGTTCCAATTGTATTGGTAGACCTTGGTTGAGCCGCGAAGAATTCAGCTACCACATAACCAAAAATGGTTTTCAAGTAAACTACATTGTGTGGTATCAAAATGGGGAGAAAATGAAATCTCAAATTGGTGATGATCGAAATGAAAGGACTGGAATGGAGAATTTGTTAGATGATCAGTTTCCATTTATTCGTCATCATGAAAAAGAAAGGATTTCGACTCAAGAAGACTTCAATATGAGGACAGCTGATGCATCTAATGAAAATGATGATTTTGATAGGGTGAAAAAATTGAATGATGCCGCCACGACTCTAGTATATCGACAATGAGATAAAATGAAAAAGCTGGAATTTTTAATCCGATTGTTTCATGGGAAAACTATATATCAAATTTCTAATACAGAAATCGATTACATTCTTACCCTCTTGAAGGATTTACTTCCAGATGATGTAGATATTCCCTCAAACCACAATATGGCATGGAAGTTAGGTGAGGAACTTGTATTTTCAAGAAACAAAATTCATGCTTTCCCGAAATATTGCAGTTTATTCTAGAAGGAAACCGATGAACGAAATGATTGTATAAAATGTGGCACATCCCACTGGATGTCAAAATCTGATGGAACACCATCCCGCTTTCCACAAAAAGTAATGTGGAACTTTCCACTAATCCCCAGACTTCAGAATCTTTTTATGTCTGATGACATATCAATAAATATGAGATGGCATGATACCGAGAGAAAGAAGACTAATGATGAGTTGGTTCATCCTGCAGATAGATTTTCATGGCAGAGATTTGATGCTCGACATCCTGATTTTGCATCTGACGTGCGTAATGTGAGGCTGGGTCTTTCATGCGACGGTTTTAATCTATTTGGGCAGATGCTTACTTCGCACAGCACATTGCCAGTTTTTATACACATTTATAATCTTCCCCCATGGTTGTGTATGAAAAAACCTTTCAATTTCATGAGTATACTCATATCTGGTCCTTCTGATCTCGGTATTGATATTGATGTATACATGAAACCTTTAATAAAAGAGTTTAAACCTCTTTAGGATGTGGGTGTGCGCACATACGATGCATGTCTAAAGACATATCTCAGATGCGTGTTGCGCTAATGTGGACGATCAATGATTTTCTGGCTTATGCAATGATGTCTGGATGGAGCACAAAGGGAAAACTGTCATGTCCAGTTTGTATGAAGAATACACGATCTAGAAGACTGAAACATCGATGTAGTTTCAGTTTTATGGGACATCGACTATTCTTGCCAAATGATCATCCATATAGAATTAATCGTCGAAGATTTTATAATACCATAGAGACCGATGATCCACCTCATCATATGTCTGGAACTGACGTGCTTAATGAATTGAAAGATTTCATTTTTTCATTTGGGAAGGTCCAAATGAAATCTGGAAATTGAAAGAATGTTTCCACTAAAACCTGTTACAATTGGAGGAAGAAGAGTATCTTTTTTTATTTTCCTTATTGGTCAACCAATTTTTTACGTCATTGCTTAGACGTAATGCATATTGAAAACAATATATGCGAAATGTTGCTTTCGGTTCTTCTAAATGTCAAGGGTAAGACAAAAGATGATTTACGATCTCAGCGTGACTTGGTGGATTAGGGCATCAGACAAGAATTGCATCATATGCATATCAGTTAAAATAAATGGCAACATCCATGTGCTTCTTATGTGATGAAGCCTGCAGAAAAAAAAAACAATTTCTGGAAGTATTAGAGACTATTAGAGTTCCTGATGGGTATTCAACCAACATACCTAAATGGGTCAACAGAAGAGAGTTGAAGCTAAAATCTTTAAAGACTCATGATTATCACGTTCTACCGCATGAGTTGCTTCCAATAGCAATACGTCATCTTTTGTCCAATAATTTAAGGGTGGTATTTATTTAGTTGTTCCATTTTTTAGAGATCTTTGTGCTAAGAAGTTGTCCAACTCTTTCTTGCAAAACATTTTGACAGATGCCCCATTAATTTTGTGTGAGTTGGAGATAATATTTCCTCCATCATTTTTCACATGCATGCTGCATCTGACTATCCATATTCCCACTGAAATACTTCTCGAAGGACCTGTTTCTTTTCGTTGGATGTATCCAACTAAAAGAAATATGTTCACATGAAATTCTTATGTCTGAAACAAAAATCATCCTGAAGGTTCTATCGTGAACGGTTACTTGGATCAAGAATGTATGGATTTCTGCTCGATGTATTTGTCTGGTCTTACTACAAGATTGAACAGACCAATGAGAAATGAAGAAGAACAGTATGAGAAAATTGAACCTAGTTTTCCATCACTTCCTCAAACATGAGGAATTCCTGGATCATATACATTGAAGACATTAATCCATGAAGAGCGGGAGATGGAACATCGCACAGTTTTGTTCAACTGTGATTTGTTCGATGACTATATCATGTAACTAAATTGATTATGTATATATTACATATATATCTATTAAACTATTAATATTTTTTATCTATAGTGAACATAACACAATGATAAATAGGAAGCATCATTCTTTATCTTTGATAAGGAGAGAGACTTTGCAAAGAAAAGAGTTTTCTGCTTGGTTAAAATTGAAGGTATAAAAAATTAATGTTTAAAATAATTATATCAATATTTAATTAACTTTAATAGTCATTTATATTGTAGGTATTGAGTTTTTCTGCTGACTCTGTCTCTGAGGAAATAAGAGCTTTGGCTTTTGGTCCTAATACCGTGGTTCGTGACGGTAAATCAATTGTTATCAATGTGTACTAATTTATTGTCACTGAACGAGCAAAGAACATGAGAACACAACATGATGGTGTTATGGTTACTGCCACAACAGATTGTTATGCCAGTGCATCAGATAGTATAACGCAATTTGAAAATGTGGGTTATTATGGAGTTGTTGAGAAAATAATAATATTGGATTATTACTCTCATGGATGAGTCACAATGATGAAATTCCATTGGTTTGATTCGATGAAGATACATGGCACATTTATTGATGATTGTGGATTTAGAGTAATTAATATGACTTGCACTCTTGCTACTGAAGAACCATATGTGTTGGCATCAATGGATAAACAAGTTTTTTATGTCAAAGACCAACTTTGACCTGAATTTGGTGTCATATTTGAAGTAATTACAAGACATATTTTTTATGATGGTGATGATGGAATTGACACTGTCCCTAGTTCCATTGGGAAGAATCCATTTATTTCTTTTGATGACTCAAATAGCTCAATTGTCAGAGTTGATTGTGAACCTGATGTTGTGGTTGAAAATATATAGAATCATTCATCCATGTTCTCAATTATTTCGGTTTACCTCGAGTTGGGTTGTTAAGATTGGTAATATCCAAATTGATTTAGTATTGATCACAAATATGTTTTATTTGACTTGACCGTTATGTGAATTTTCAATGTTTATTTGTTTCAGTTTTATTTGAATTGCATTTTCTAATTTGGAATTTAACTGTATTCAAAGATAGTCAAACAATATTTCTAACTTGGTGAACATTACAACTTGTATGATTTATTAAATCCATCCAAGATCTTCTAAAACAATTGATAGCTGGCTTGACCGTTATGTCAATTTTCAATGTATATTGGTTGCAGTTTTATTTGAATTGCATTTTCTAATTTGGAATTGAACTGTATTCAAACATAGTCAAACAATATTTCTAACTTGGTGAACATTAAAAATTTTATGATTTATTAAATACATTCAAGCTCTTCTAAAACAATTTATAGCTGACTTGACCGTTATGTGAATTTTCAATGTTTATTGGTTGCAATTTTGTTTGAATTGCATTTTCTAATTTGGAATTGAACTGTATTCAAACATAGTCAAACAATATTTCTAACTTGGTGAACATTACAACTTGTATGATTTATTAAATCAATTCAAGCTCTTCTAAAACAATTGATAGCTTAATTGACCATTATATGAATTTTCAATGTTTATTGGTTTTAGTTTTATTTGAATTGCATTTTCTAATTTGGAATTGAACTGTATTCAAACATAGTCAAACAATATTTATAACTTAGTGAACATTACAACTTGTATGATTTATTAAATCCATTCAAGCTCTTATAAAACAATTGATAGCTAAATTACCTATGAATCCCTTATTCCCTCATATATTTAGTTTTTTGGGTTACACATTAGTTATCTTTTTCTAATTAATTACATATTTGTTTTCAAAAGCATGAAATGAAGCCAATTGAAGAGAGAAGAAGGAAAAACATGATGGAGAACAATCGTCGAATGACGGAGATGGGCGTTCCACCATTAGTGCCTACAGTGAGTACTTTCTTTCAAATTGATATATTTAAAGAATATATAATGTCATGTGATTAATTTTTTTGTAAATATTTTTGTAGGATCCACCTATATGTCGACATCTATTCGACGAGGAGCCTAGTACTGGTCCTAGTACTCAGGCCGGTGGTACGAGGAGGGTTCGTACCAGAGGTGGACGAGCAGCTGTGCGTACCTGACTAGACCCTGCCCCTCCCACTGACATGTCATCCTTCCCACATTCTGATCCTAGTGTGTCGTTAGAGACACACGGGATATTTAGGCCTCCCATGTTTTCGCTACCTTCTGTATCTTCTGGCACATCATTTTCACATCCCATGATGATTCCCACTCCTCAGTCAGCATCCGATCAGATAGTTGTCCCATCTTCTTTTCCTTCTACTTCTATCTCCATGAGCATCTATATTCCATAATCTTCGACTCTTGTTCAACTACATGGTGTTCCATCAGTTTCTGTGGATCCAGCGGCACACAACAATCAGAACAACACAGGAATATTTATAGAACCCTAATAATTTTTTATAGAAATATTTATTTTCATTATAAAATGTTTTGATAAAATATTTGTTTTTCTTTATGACAGATACATATACTGACAGGAGGCATGGGCGGGGGCGTACACGCATGCGTTCGGTGTGGAACTGCCGAACACTGGTTATGGTGGATTATAATGAAGACAACCAAATGGTTGAGAAAACAGGGCAGCAATGTCGGAGTTTTTTGGCGACGCTTTCCATATAATCCAACATCATTCCCGTCAGCCCGCTATCGTGGAGACATTTTCCACATGAGGTCAAGGATAGATCTTGGTCAGAGATGTGGGTAAAAAATCTGTTCTATTTAATGCCATGAATTATCGTCAGATGATTACTAATTGGACGAGTACCCAGTTTAAGGTATTAATAACATTTGAGGTATTTAAATAATAACTTTCATGTTTTTCATTAATACTATCTGTTGCATTTTCAAATTTTATTTAGGAATCATCTGGAAAAAATAAAAAGAACATTCATGAAAAAAAATACCTCCACACACTGGGTCGCACTACGATGCCTGATCATGAGAGGAAGCAGGTATAACAATTGTTTATAAGTTTTATTTACGACTTACACATTCTTTTGTTTCTTCAATTATTTAATATTTTGCTAAAGTTTTCATATAACTTTAGTTTTCAATGTCATTGTAGAGGAAAATACAAAATATTGAAGGACGCATGCCTCGAGCAAAACTGTTTTGCTCGAGTAGACGGAAAAAGGATGGAAGTGCCGTCAACGAAGCGACTCAGCAGCAGATTGTAAGTTTTAATCCATTGAATTTATTTTTTAATATCTATTTTCTAACTTAATGATATATTTATATTTGTAATAGGATTATTTAGATTCCTTCGATGCCCAAGAACCAGACAATTTTGGGCCAACAGATCACTTACATCAGGTGTTGGGAGAGGAGCATTCTGGCAGAGTACGCTGCCGACCTAGGATATCCCCGACGAGGTATTGGCCCACAACAGGTACGAGTTGTAGTGCCACCGAGCTGCAGCAAGTTAGGGAACAAGTAGAACAGGCTGAGAAAAGGGCCACAGAGATGGAAGAAGAGTCTGCTAGGGAAAATGGTGAGTTTATAAAATTTATTGAAGTTCTACGTCCTACGCTTCCAGCAGAGGCCAACCCAGCTTTTGATGAGTATATGTCGTCGATACGTTCTATATACGGTGCACCAGGTGGCAGTTCTAGTGGTGGTCAGGATGATGTATAACTTGAAGATGATGATGGCAAAGAGTCTGATGCGGAAGAAGAGGGGGAGGAGGAGGGCGAGGCGGGTGGCGAGGGCGAGGATGAGGAGGAGGGTGAGGGCGATGACGATGATGGGGACGAGGACGAGGGTGATGATGATGATGGTGATTATGGTGATGGTGATGTGGGATAAGTTGATCCATTACATTTTTTGACTGATATTACTGAGATTTGATATTTAATCTATTCTAGTTGTTGGTTTTATCTAGACTCGTAGTATAGTATTGGAGGAGAGTTATTTTTATATATTATCTATTTTTATGGATGTTGTTGTCTTTTAGTGGTTGTGTGTTTGGGAACCCCCCTCCTTCTTGGACCCTGGAAAACCCCCCACCCTCCCCCCTGGACCCCGGACAGCCCCGCCGGACAGCCTCCCAGACAGCCCCCGGACAGCCCCCCCCCACCCTCGTACCTGGACCCCGAATAACCCCCAGGACAACCCCCAGACAGCCCCCCCCCCCCACCCTCTTCCTTGGACCCTGGAAAACCCCTCGAACAGCCCCGAACAGCCCCCAGACAGCCCCCCGAACAGCCCCCGGATAGCCCCACCCCCACCCTCCTCCGTGGACCCCAGACAACCCCCCGAACAGCCCCACAGACACCCCCCCCCCTCCTCCTTGGACCTCAGACAACCCCCGAACACCCCCCGAACATCCCCCCGCACATCCCCCCCACCCTCCTCCCTGGACCCCAGACAGCCCCCCCGGACAGGCTCCCGAACAGCCCCCCAGACAGCCCCCCCACCCTCTTCCTTTGACCCCGAACAACCCCCCAAACAGAGGATTCTCATAAAATGGACTACATTTTATGTACATATGGAAAACCAACCAAACACATTCAGATTCTGTCGATACATTAGCACAACGATCCATGGGTCATATGTGACGTGTACGAGTCAACCCCACCTTAATCCGAGGTGCGGTGTGGCCGCCACCACTCAAAGTGTCTGCCTTTTGTTTCAAAAGGACGTCATTTTAATTGAAAAACATCAACTGGCATACGGAAAACCGACCAAATGCATTCGGATTGTATCGATACATTAGCAAAATGATCCATGGGTCATATGTGACATGTACGAGTCAACCCCGCCTCAATCCGAGGCGCGGTGTGGCCGCCACCACTCAAAGTGTCTGTCTTTTGTTTCAAAAGGACGTCATTTGAAGTGAAAAACATCAACTAGCATACGGAAAAATGACCAAACGCATTCAGATTGTGTCGATACTTTAGTACAACGATCCATGGGTCATATGTGACGTGTACGAGTCAACCCCACCTGAATCTGAGGCACGGTGTGGCCAGAATCACTCTAAGTGGCTCTCTTTTGCTTAAAATGGACAACAATTTAAGTACATATCGAAAACCGACCAAACGCATACATTTTTTTTGAAACTTTATGAGAATAATCCATGCGTCATATGTGATGTGTATAAGTCAACCCCACCTCAATCTGAGGCACGGTGTGGCCACCACCACTCAAAGTGTCTGTCTTTTTCTTAAAATGGACAGCAATTTAAGTACATACGGAAAACCGACCAAACCCATTCGGTTTCCATGGAAGCTTTAGGAGAACGATCCATCGGTCATATCTGACGTGTACGAGTCAAGCCACCTCAATCTGAGGCACGGTGTGGCCGGCACCACTCAAAGTGTCTGCCTTTGGTTTCAAAAGTAAATCATTTTAATTGAAAAACATCACCTGGTATACGGAAAACTAAACAAATGAATTTTGATTATGTCGATACATTAGCAAAACGATCCATAGGTCATATGTGACATGTACGAGTCAACCCCATCACAATCCGAGGTTCGGTGTCGCCACCACCACTCAAAGTGTCTGTCTTCTATTTCAAAAGGACATAATTTGAAGTGAAATACATCAACTGGCATACGAAAAACTGACCAAACGCATTCGTATTGTGTCGATAATTTAGAACAACGATCCATGGATCATATGTGACGTGTACGAGTCAACCCCACCTTAATCTGAGGCGCGGTGTGGACGTCACCACACAAAGTGTTTGTCTTTTGCTTAAAATGGACAAGAATTTAAGTACATACGGAAAACCGACCAAACGCATTCGGTTTCCATTGAAAATTTAGGAGAACGATCCATGGGCCATATGTGACGTGTACGAGTCAACTCCGACTCAATCTGAGGCGCAGTGTGGCCGGAACCACTCAAAGTTTCTGCCTTTTGTTTCAGAAGTACGTCATTTTAATTGAAAAACATCAACTGGCATACGGAAAACCGTCCAAACGCATTCGGATTGTGTTGATACATTAGAAAAATGATCCATGGATCATATGGGATGTGTACAAGTCAACCCCGCCTCAATCTGAGGCGCAGTGTGACCGCCACCACTCAAAGTGTCTGTCTTTTGTTTCAAAAGGACGTCATTTGAAGTGAAAAACATCAACTGGCATACGGAAAACCAACCAAACGCATTCGGAATGTGTCTATACTTTAGAACAATGATCCATGGGTCATATGTGACGTGTACAAGTCAACCTTGCCTAAATCTGAGGCACGGTGTGGCTAGAATCACTCTAATTGGCTCTCTTTTGCTTAAAATGGACAACAATTTATGAACATATGGAAAACCAACCAAACGCATTCGGTTTTCCATTGAAACTTTAGAAGAACGATCCATGCGACATATGTGACGTGTACGAGTCAATGCTGCCTCAATTCGAGGCGCGGTGTGGCCGAAACCACTCAAAGTGTCTGCCTTTTGTTTCAAAAGTACGTCATTTTAATTGAAAAACATCAACTGGCATACGAAAAACCGACCAAACACATTCGGATTGTGTCGATACATTAGAAAAACTATCCATGGGTCATATGTGACATGTACGAGGCAACCCCGCCTCAATCAGAGGCGCGGTGTGGCCGCCACCCCTCAAAGTGTCTGTCTTTTGTTTTAAAAGGACGTCATTTGAAGTGAAAAACATCAACTGGTATACGGAAAACCGACCAAATGCATTCGGATTGTGTCCATACTTTAGCACAACGATCTATGGGTCATATGTGATGTGTACGAGTCAACCCCGCCTGAATCTGTGGTGCAGTGTGGCCGGAATCACTCTAAGTGTCTCTCTTTTGCTTAAAATGGACAATAATTTATGTACATACGGAAAACCGACCAAACGCATTTCGTTTCCATTGAAACTTTAGGAGAACGATACATGGGTCATATGTGACGTCTATGAGTCAACCCCGCCTCAATCCGAGGCACGATGTGGCCGCCACCACTCAAAGTGTCTGTCTTTTTCTTAAAATGGACAATAAATTTAGTACATATGGAAAATGGACCAACCTCTTTCAGTTTCCATTGAAACTTTAGGAGAATGATCCATGGGTCATATGTGAGGTGTACGAGTCAACGCCGCCTCAATCCTAGGTGCAGTGTGGCCGGCACCACTCAAAGTGTCTACCTTTTGTTTCAAAAGTACATCATTTTAATTGAAAAACATCAACTGGCATACGGAAAACTGACCAAACGCATTCGGATTGTGTCGATACATTAGTACAATGATCCATGGGTCATATGTGATGTGTATGAGCCAACCCCGCCTCAATCCGAGGCACGGTGTGGCCGCCACCACTCAAAGTGTCTGTCTTCTATTTCAAAAGGACATAATTTGAAGTGAAATACATCAACTGGCCTACGGAAAATCGACCAAACGCATTCGGATTGTGTCAATACTTTATAAAAACAATCCATGGGTCATATGTGACGTGTACGAGTCAACCTCATCTCAATCCAAGGTGCGGTGTGGCCGCCACCACTCAAAGTGTCTCTCTTTTTCTTAAAATGGACAACAATTTAAGTACATATGGAAAACCAACCAAACGCATTCGGTTTCCATTGAAACATTAGGAGAAGGATCCATGGGTCATATGTGAAGTGAAAAAGTCAACGCCACCTCAATCTGAGGTGCGGTGTGGCTGGCACCACTCAAAGTGTCTGCCTTTTGTATCAAAAGTACGTCATTTTAATTTAAAAACATCAACTGGAATACGGAAAACTATCCAAACGAATTTGGATCGTGTCGATAAATTAGAACAATGATCAATGGTTCATATGTGGCATGTACGAGTCAACCCTTCCTCAATCCGAGGCGCAGTGTGGCCGCCACCACTCAAAGTGTCTGTCTTTTGTTCCAAAAGGACGTCATTTGAAGTGAAAAACATCAACTGGCATACAGAAAACCAACCAAACGCATTCATATTGTGTCGATACTTTATCACAACGATCCATGGGTCATATGTGACGTGTATGAGTCAACCCCACCTGTATCTGAGGCACGGTGTGTCCGAAATCACTCTAAGTGGCTCTCTTTGGCATAAAATGAACAACAATTTAAGTACATATGGAAAACCGACCAAACACATTCGGTTTCCATTGAAACATTTGGAGAACAATCCATGGGTCATATGTGACGTGTACGAGTCAACGCTGCCTCAATCTGTGGCGTATTGTAGCCGGCACCACTCAAAGTGTCTAATTTTGTTTCAAAAGTACGTCATTTTAATTGAAAAACATCAACTGGCATACAGAAAACTGACCAAACACATTCGGATTGTGTCGATACATTAGCACAACGATCCATGGGTCATATGTGACATGTACGAGTCAACCCCGCCTCAACCCAAGGCGCGGTGTGGCCGCCACCACTCAAAGTGTATGTCTCTATTTCAAAAGGACATAATTTGAAGTGAAATACATCAACTGGCATACGGAAAACCGACTAAACGCATTCGGATTGTGTCGATACTTTAGCACAACGATCCATGGGTCATATTTGATGTGTACGAGTCAACCTCGCCTCAATCTAAGGCACGGTGTGGCCTCCACCACTCAAAGTGTTTGTCTTTTTCTTAAAATGGACAACAATTTCAGTACATACGGAAAACCGACCAAACGCATTCGGTTCCATTGAAACTTTAAGAGAACAATCCATGGGTCATATGTGACGTGTACGAGTCAATGCCACCTCAATCCAAGGCACGGTGTGGCTGGCACCACTCAAAGTTTCTTCCTTTTGTTTCAAAAGTACGTCATTTTAATTGAAAAACATCAACTGGCATACGGAAAACCGACCAAATGCATTCAGATTGTGTCGATAAAATAGCACAACGATCCATGGGTCATATGTGCCGTGTACGAGTCAACCCCACCTCAATCCGAGGCGCAGTGTGGCCGGTATCTCTCCAGGTGTATGAATTATGATTAAAATGGACATTATTTCAAGTAAAAATATATGGTATACAAAAAACCGATCAAATTATGAATTGACTTCTGGATTCCACATATAATTTTCATCTAAATTTTAAATTGAATTATAAATGAATTATGTCTCTTTATAATTATGTTATGAATTCTAATTTAATTATAGATGTGTATAGTTCCACCATTATATGTTAAATGTGTATGAATTTGTTCTCTATATATAAGTGTTAGTTGGTTTTTGCAGGTAAAATAATTGTATATGTATGTGTTAGTTTATTGCAGGTATAATAATTGGATTGAAAATGAGAGGGAACCCACAAAATGAGACCTGGTGGGAAAATTGGAGAGCCAGTGGTCAAATTGGAGAGATGCTGGGTAAATTGCAGAGCTGCTGTGCAATTTTCCAAGTTGAGGCTATGCTAACGGTTCAAAACTGTTGGCATAGAATGTGTAGGTCTTGTTTTACCAACGGTTCATAGAACCGTTGGTAAAACACTTTTCCCAATGGTTCTATACCATTGGGAAAGAGGATATGTTGGGTTTTTCCCAACGGTTTCCCAAACCGTTGGGAAAAACATGATAATTTTTTGCACTATATCCCAACGGTTGTAAAACGTTGGGAAAAAGATTTCCCAATGGTTTTTCAGAACTACTGGGATAGGGTAATTTTTCAGCACCCTATCCCAACGATTCACTGTAGAATGTTGGAAAAAACTTTTCCCAATGGCTTACTTCCCTACGGTTTGCAGAACCATAGGTAGAACATATACCAACGGTTCTCCAGCCTTTTCCAGCAGTTCTAAACCATTGGGAAATCCTGCATTTCCAGTAGTGAATCCACATCATACATGCCACAAGTGTGGGATTATGGGTCATTTGAGAAAATATCATAACTAGTATTTAGGGTCAAGTGGCATGACTGTATAAAATAAATTACACAGATCATAAATGTTGGTCGATGAATGATGGAATGATAATTCATGTATGCATATAATAGTGGGAAATCCACAACAATAAGAGTGTCTATAACCTCGAAAGAGTTTAGGAAAAATCTTTGAAATTGAGAAACAAACAAATGAGGTTGATCATGATGCATAAACACCTATGTTTTGAGGTACTATATTGATAAATTTTATGATCATTTTGATATTATTTTATATTTTAATAAATAATTCATTTATTTTGTCATGATTGATAGGTATTTTAGTATTATAAATTGAATTTATGTATTATTTAATTAGAATAGACACTCTCCTAGGAGAGTGTACTTGTCAAGTATTTAAGTGTTTATTTTATTCAATTATAATTGGAAACTATAAATTTACATTGTATTTTTTCGTTTCTAAGATAAAACTATACAATATAGTCACTGGGATATTTTTTGACTAATTTAAAAACCATTTGAACTACTATAATCATTTTTTTGTCTTTATAGGGTAGTATTAAACTCTAAATCCATTTATGTATGTCTTAGATATTCAATTGGGTAGTATAGGGCTAATGGGTGGTGTATTGGGATATATTTCTTTCCAGTTTTCTACCTTAGTACTTGGATATATGGAAAGGAGCAGTTTACCTCTAATTATTATAGTGATGGATCATTATCTAAATGTTTTCATAGTTGATTTATCATGATTAATTCCAAGAAGGGATATAGAATTTTTCATTGAATTGGTTCATGCAACGAATTAAATTTAATTACCATCTTATCATATGGAACCAATAGAGTTGTTGGAAATTAAGGTTCATTCTGATGGTCTTGGGAATAAGGTTTTCATTTTACAAAGTGTTTACCCATGGGTAGATTCGTTTTTATTTTCTAATTAGATGGTATCATGATATTTTTTATTGACTATTAAATTATATACCAAGTGATGGAGGAAGAAAAATATAATATACCTTGAATTGATAACCTATTTGAATAAATGAGGGAGCTCATTGGCTTTATAAGATTGAACATAAGTTTATTTATCATAATTTAAGAATAAAATAAGAAGATTTATCAAAAATAAATTTTGGATTTTGACACATCCTTAATGAGCTTATTTCAAGACTTTTGGAGTTACCAATATATATGTAGTTTTTATGCAATTAATTACTTTGATTTCCCCAAAATACGTAGATTTGTTTAGTGATTTTTGTGGATAATATCTTCATTTATTCATGGTTTTAATAATATAATGGTGTGAACATGGAGTATGATTAAGAGATTCAGCATGAGAGTAGGATTTATGTGAACTTATATAAATAAAAATTTTGGATTCATGAGATAAAATTCCCCTATTAAGTTGTTTCAAACAGAGGGATTTTTTATCCTAATAAGGTAATAGAATTGGTTTCTTGGGAAAGGCTAGATAACTTACTTGAAATAAATAAATTCATCATTTGGATAGATATAACCCAAGGTTAATTTAAGTTTTCTATGAATTTAGCTTCTATTATAAAATCCTTGACTTATATGAGAGTGAAGTTTGAATAGAATGAGAAATAATAATAAATGGTTGAAAAATTAAAGGTAAGTCTTATTTTGTCCCAATATGTGATTCTCCAAAAATCATGTATTAAGTATAATGTATTTTTTGTAATGCATCAAGATTTGGCTTGGGACGTCTCTTAATAAAAAAGTATAATGTTACTATATATATATAACACACCAAATTATATATATATATATTATATATATATGTGCATAAAAATAAAATTCATTAGTTTTGGATAAGTTATTTATTAAAAATAATTATCCCTTATTTATTTGGTTCCTTGATTAAATGATTCAATTACTTATGAAACTAGAGTAAAAAATTGTATTATAAATAAATCACATTCCCCACATTAACAAATAATCACAATTTCATTTTCCTAATATTAAACATTAAAAATAATGGAAAAATCAATTCCATTAAATTAAAATAATTATAATGGAATGACAAACCCAAATAAATAACAACCATATAATTTAATAATATAATGGGTCATGGTCACCAAAAAATATGACACTCACGAACACTATTATAATAAAATAATAAATTAATTATAAATAATATTATAAATTTTTAAAAATAGTTTATAAACCCTAGAGATAAAACTAATTTAATGAAATTTGTAATATTTAATTTTTATATGTGGGGAAGTCAAAAAAAATATGACCATTGAAAATATGGGCAATATAATGGTAACATAGCCATTGAAATAGTAAATTGAACATCATAGGAAACCATAAAAATGGTAATATAATTGAATAAACATCAATAAATGATTATTAAATGATTATAAATAAAAATTTAAATGTATAAATTTAAAGTTTATATTAATCTAAAAAAATAAAGTAATTATTTTGGTATATTTTATCTATAGTTAGAAAACCTTATTATTTAAAATTAAAATTGCTTAATAAATTTAATTAATATAGAATAAAGTTTATTAAATTTATTAAAAATTTGGAATTATTGTCTCAAAATTAATCCATAGTTTTTTTTGGAATTTTTTGAAATAGTTGAATTTTTAAGTGAATAGTAAAATACAATATTCAATATATAAAATAATATTTTCTCAAAATAAATTGACCTATTATTAGTCTAAATTATACGAAAATAAAAACTTTATTTCGATAAACCAGATAAAATTTTATTAGTCTTGGAAAAAATTCTTAAAATATTTTATATAACCTAAACTAAATTTTTAATGTATTATGATATTTTCTAAAAACTTTATTTCCTGGGATTAAAAATGTATTATCAAAAAAGAAATTAAACATTTAATTGATATAAAATATAAGGGTTAATTTTGGTTTTTTCATTAAGATAAATTGAAATTAAGAAAATAAATGGGAAACTATGATGAAATAATGGTGTAATGTTAGCATCATCATGAAAAAACAGCATCTAAGAAATAATGATAACCTTTGTTTAGTTAAAAGGCTATGGAATACTATTTATTCTAATATATAAGACCACTATTTCAATACTTGTTCATTAATTAATTTTATACTCACTGTTTTATCTAAAGATATACCTCACCTTTAATTATAAATACGCACTCTCCGCATCAACCCGTAATAAAAATTCAACAAATTTCCCCATATTTTCCCATATTTATTCCCTTTAGCCTCATAAGTTTCTTGTAAATTGTTTAGTATTACCCCACCCCAATCACTCTAGTTATTATCCCCCTAGAAAATTAATAATCTTCAAGGAAGAGGTAACTCCCATTTCTTTTTATTTTATCCTTTTCTTATTCTTTTCTTCTATTATCATTTATATTTTAAAAAAACAACCATAACTAGCTAATTATTATATCTACATCATATCAATGCAATTATTCTACTTGATATTTATTATTTATATTTTTTATGAATATATTATCTCTCTTCTTATTTCAACTCATCGTTATATAATAATTTTTACCAATTATAAGGACACTTCCATTCACTATATATATAACCCTTTATTGATGATTAGTTTTAAGTTATAATATATATATGTAATGTTATTTTTTTAATCTTATTAAGATAATTTAACTAAATAATAAACAAAAAATAAAAATACAACAATATTAAAATGAAAAATAAATGAATCAAAAAAATACTGAAAAAATTTTCTTTAAAAAAATTCAATGAATCATTTACAATGGTAATAAATTTTAAAATAATCTATATTAATGTAAAATACTTCTTGAACAATTTTTTAATAAACATAAGTTGGTTATAAAATAGGTGAAAGTATGAAAAAATAATATAGGACCTATTGTAAGAATATTATTTTCTCAATCTCTTCCATATTAGTATTTTTCATTTTAATAAAAAAAATATGTTTTTAATACTTTATATTTTATAAGCCTTACATTAAGAGGATATCCCTAAATATTTCACTTATTTTCGATTATATCCCTTTGTCTAAATCTCTTTCAGAACCTTTCTATGTGTCTTGTTTTAAAATTCAAATATTTATTTTCATTTTATATTAATTGGTTGATTTATATATCTTTTCATTTTAATATAAAATTTTGAAACATAATTCATACCTAAAAATTTTTGTTAGGTATTCTCTCTATTGATAAAATTCCTTTTGTTTCATAATAATTCATTTATCCCATTGTTCTTTTATTACTTATTTTCATTCATATGTATATAAACTAATATATTTTTTCCCTTTATTTTTTAGATCACTTTTTTTAAATATTACTTTATATGAATTATTTCATTGATTGATAAAATTAATTTTTATTCTTTTGAAAAACATATTTCTCTATATTATTCCAACCAATTCATAGGTATTGTTTATATAAATTATTATACATACTGTACTCTTTAATTCCTAGGTATTTACATTTCATTATCAAATTTCCTCTACGGATTTATTCTTCTTTCATTGATGTTGAAAGTTATGAGAAAGACTTTATATAATGCTATTATTTGTTTTATATTATTCCATATTTTGGATTTCACTATCAAATTGATGTTATCTGTCCATTATATGACTAAAATATAACATTAACATATATATATATCTAGAATTATATTTGGAACTTTCTATTTTCCCACATGTATTCTCGCATATCCTTCCACTGATTACATTAAATTTGATGATATTATATAATTCATGTGTTTATTTTGAAACTCATTTCCATTTCATCATGGGGTATCCAAATAATTCTTATAGATTTATATATTAGTGTAATATCCATTGCTTTCTATATTTTTGCATCATTTTGAAAACATTATCATAGAATAGATGTCCTCAAAATTATACTACCATCCAATTCATTGGGTAAACATTATATCTAATGGTATTTTATGTATGGTTCATGGGAATTTAGTCCAGAAAATTATATTGAGGTGCGTAAGAAATGATCTTTGCATGCTATATTATAGATCATGGGATAAGAACCAAGAAAATTGTTTTAGGATTTCTTGGAAATAGTCCTAATATATTCTTTTGATGTTTCATTATTCTAGTTGATAAAAATTCATATTATTTTCATATTTTTGTTCCATGATCCACTATTTCTCATTATATTCCCTTTAGAATCTTATGTTACACAAAATGATATAATGTTATTCCTTATTTTTATGCCATTATATTCAAATATTACTATGTTTATCCTACACTATAATCTCATTGAATAATTTAATACAAATATTTATCTCACATATATTTTATTTCCCATGATTCCATTATTTTTCCCTTATTAGGCTTTCAAGTCACACTTTATTTCATCACTATCCCTAGGTGATCCTTTTTATTCAGAAAGGTTTGATAAACTTTTAAGATGCCAATAATTGAAGAACTAGTTATACTGTTGCACCATCTACAGAATAATAGGTCTTTTGGAATCTGATTTGGTATCAAAGTAGATGTCAGTTATTTTTAGGAATTAGGTTATTGGAAAATCAAGATAAAAAACATTTATTATATAACCTTTATTTCTATATAATTAACTCATGTAGGACTAGTATGAACATATTAAGTTATTTTTAGACTCTATTCATACTGAATTATACCATTAACTTGTAATAAATTTAGGTATAACTATTATAAAACATTAGAATAAACACTAGTAACTACTTATTAATATATGAAAATTCTGGGGGAACAATTTATTTACATGGGAATATAATTTCAAAAAAAATTTATAAATATTTTTTTAACTTTCTCACCTTACATATATATTCTTAAAATTAGAATTATATTTTTTAATTCTAATATCCAATAATGTGACATCCCACATAATAATTTGTTAGTATAGTTAAAAATACTTTGTCTCTAAATTAAATAGAACCAGTTCCATTTATAATTTTGAATTAATATTGAAAATTAGAATTTTAGGATATGTTTAAATGATATATAGGAGGTTTTTAATAAGAATTTTTTTATGAAAATCCAAAAATGTAGAAATTAAAGCTTTAAGTGAAAATCTAGAATAGATCATTGGTAGAAATGATCTAATAAAACGTTGGTGGAATCCAAGTAGAATTATGTTGGGGTTTCCCAATCCCAACTTATGTAATGGATGGGACAATACTCCCCTTTGGATCCTCTCATCATCCCCACTTCCATCATAAGATTCACGGAGACAGAGTATTTTATTCCATTGATTTGGGGATGTCTTATTTCCCTTAGTCCTCATATCTCATTCCTAACCCATATTTTTTAATATTAAAGCCATTTTTTCCCATAGAATCAATGTTGCTACACATAGAAGAGGTGAATTAAGGTATCATATTCATTGTTAATTTAAACTCGTTCTTTTTTACCACTACACTTGTTAGGGTGAATAGATCTCACTCTCATGTCACAGACTTTAATTACATGCATGAATACAAGATAATAAGAACACAAGAATAAGGAACATATATTTTTGTTAGTATTTCATAAAATGTGTGAGATGGATCTTTGTATATAGTGGTTTTTATCCCCGGTAAAGGTATCAATGATATTTTATTAAATATAATCAAGTAAGGGCAATGGGGTGGCCTTAAAACCACTAATCTAGCACTAAATGGAATACATGCACACCAACAGCTGGAAAAATAAGAACAAAATCACTATTACGTGGATACATGCACCAATGAAATATTCTTCGATAAAAATATTTACTCGGTTCCTCTTGAATTATTATTATTATGAAAGTTTGAGTCTTATTTTGAATAAAAAGATAAGTTATCCTTACTCGATTTTAGTAAAAAAAAACTACATACTCTTTTCAGTTTTATAATAATCTCCCTAGTTTTCTCATACTTATACTTCAAGAACATGGATACATAAAACAAATAGTAATAATTAGGATTGTTTATTTGGGTATTTTTATTGTTTTCTTCACTGAAAAAGTAATTTTATTAATGTCGGTGTAATTTTTCTATCTTTTTTGTTAGCACAAAAAAAATACAGAAAATAATTATTTGGACTCCATTGATTTTTCCTGACCTTTTTTTATTTATATATACATTATAAAATATCACATGGATTTTCCTATAATCTAAAGATATAAAACTCCATGAAACCTTTGAAATTTAATCTTCTCATTCAGACTTCAATGTTTTGAATTTTTTAAATATCCTAAAAAATGATCTGATTTATTATCATTACAAATGGAATGAAGACTTCCTATTGAATCTATAGAATTACCAAAAAAACAATCTTATCAAATATTTATTTATATCTCAAAAAAATATCATTTAATTATCTATAAATAACATCATAACTCTTCTTTGAACTTCTAGTAAACTGGTATGATTTATTTCCACTCTTCATGATTAAATGGAAAAATATTAATATACTATGAATCATTTCTCATGGTTTAATATTATTATTAAAATCATATAAAAACTGTGCATTAATCATTATTAATCCCAAAATTATGAATACGTTAATATATTGAAGAATATCAAACAATCATATGGATATTGGTTTTACGATTCTCCTAGAAGATTATTTTAATCTTTCATATCACTTTAATTATCTTACACTTCCTTTTAAAATATTATTTTAATAGTAAATATAATCATGGTTATTCAAATAAGAAAAAAAATTACTCTTAAATATCCTTTGAAACTCAAAACTAAACTTTCATTGTCACATATTACTCCTAAATAGCTTTTACAATTCTGATTAAATTTATCATGGACTCATGTTATTATAACACAACATGGAATCTTTTCAATTTAATATTTTATAGCTTTTGGTTAAAATTCCATAAGATCATATTAAACTTATATTCTCTTGGAATCCTTCATGTTACACTTAATAAAATCATGTTTAACCTTTGAAAACATTGATTTTTCTCATGAATTATACATCAGCATTTTGGTCACTCATTGTCTTTATTTTGAATCCTCTTATTATATTATTAACTTTTTTGTGAAATGGTATAGATCCTCAAACATTCCTTCTATTATATTATCTAATGGATTAATATTTCATCTGATTAATTTTTTGGTTTAGCAAGCATTAAATTATTTAAAATATTATTATTTGGTTTTGGAAGATCAACTAAGGCCAACAAGATTTTCCTTAAGAAATTGAAGCATGGATTATTTTTTTAGATATTGTAAAGGTGGTTATTGTTTACAAAACATCTGATAATTAACATAAAAATCTTGGTTCTAGAATAGTATTTCACAATATGGTGATTTTTATAACATATTTCTTCAAATCAACTCCAAAATATCACCATCCTTCACAACATTACTCCATTCATACTCAAAAATTTTGAATTTCCTTAAAAACTATAAATAATTTCAAAATATTATTATATCTCCATAAAAATATTCATCATAATTTATAAACAATTTTATAGAGTTAACTCTTACCTTTTTTATTTCATTAAATTTAATCAATGATTCGATAATAGCCCTTTCATTAAAATAAATTAACAAAACACCTGTTTCAACTTTGAAAATATCATCCACGTTTACCCACAATATGATAGATTTAACTTCAAGCATGATAATCAATAGTGTTTTATATATCATGATATAGTATTTTCCTTCTGAAATCATATTCATCTTCTCAATTACCTAATAGATCAATAATTTTATTTCCTGATTCTTCATAAAGAGTTATTATTATAAAAATTCTATCCATCATGGAACTCATATCATCCACAATTTACTCAACTTGTATCATATTTTTATAACTTGAAATAAAATAATACATAATATTGAATCTTAAAGCATCATAAAAAATAATCAATAAAAGATGAACCATCTTTTAAAAATTTCACTGATTGCATCTCATTCATCTTCCAATATAAAAAATTAATATATCATCATGATATAAATTTTTTCTTAAGATGCTCTGTTTCACAATTATCAATAGAGTGTGACCTTTAACTATTTAACCCCATATATTTGTTATCAATACTCATACTTAATCATTTTTCTCTTCTCTACCATTTTTTTGAAATCAAATATACAGGATCAAGTTAAATGTGAGTAATTAATTAATGAAACCTATGTTTTCTTAAAAAAATGTTTAATTTAGAGTATATGGTGATAAATTAACTTCCAAAAAATCTCATCATATTCATGTATTCTTAAAAATAATGCCATATTTTATGTCAATTCGTTATTTAATCCCCCCCATAAATCAAAATGATTCCCTAAAAAAGAATATAAAAATAAGACAAAAATAATTCTTTGATGACATTATTAATCACATTTTAGAAATTCCAGTGTTCAATAAAATAATATATTCTAGTACCTTTCTCAAATATTCTCCCCTTAAATGGATATACATTAATTTATCTTATTCAATGATGATATCATCATCAGATAAAAATTAAAATATCAACTGTTCAGATCAATTTCAATATGGATACATCATATTTAGTGATAGAAAAAGGGGTGAAATTGTTTCATAACAAAATGACTCCTTCCACATTATACCTAATAATGAGAAAACTCATCCTGCTAAATCCATTAAAAATCCATTCAGTAATATTTTTGGAGAAGATTTCCTTTTTGTTGTATTCAACTATATCATTATGTGAAATTTTTCGTTTTACCTAAGAAATTAAATAATATGATTCTTACTGTGATAGACTCACATTATTTAATTTATCCTCCGGAGCTGGTAGTTTAATAAATAATTATTTTGATACACTTCAATCTTCCTTTCACCTTCCACATTAATTTTCATAAATTATTGTATCATCGTTACATTACAACTACACATGAAATATAAAATATACCTTTTTATCATAGATGTACTCTACAAAATAAGACCTTTTTATTTTGATCATGGAATGATTATAATTTTATTACTTAAACTTTCGTAAATCTTTATAAACACACATGGAATTCATACAATAGACCTTGGTTCTTTTTTTTCTTCCATAATAAAATAAATTTTTTCTTGGGCATAAAATCATTTTTCCCTTCATGGGAATATTTTTCTTAATATTTTATATTTTCTTATAAACCAAGAAAAACAAACCAAATTTATTTTAGTAAATTATTAAAACAACCTAAGATTTCAATATATATTATCCTCAAATAAATATTTTTTTAATAGCATGTTTCACAGGAAAAAAATAAACAAATGATAAAAAAATAAAAATAATAACCTTGATATATTTTTAATAATATAAATAACCACTAAAATTAAATTTAGCTTGTATAAATTGATGTTACCTTTTTAAAACCCTTATAAAATAATTATTAATAGATGAGATTGGGAAGTCAAATTCATCATTATGATGACCATTTGTGCAAACTCAGAAGGGGGTATCCTCATTTGGGTTTTTCCTAGACCATGACCAATTCAAACTCAGACTATTATGGTTTTAATAATGTCGTATATGGAATAAGATCAAGATCCTGGAGGTTGGTATAATATCCATCCTATATGAATCATTACACAATACTACAACCAGATATTACTAAATTCTTAGGTCATATTCATGATTCATAAAGAATTATGTAAGTAAAAATTAATATTATATAAATATTATATATATATACACACTATAAAAAAATTATTTTTCCTAAATTAAAATTTTGTTTAAATATGTATTTTATTTCAATAAACTATGTTTACTTATATTGAATCATAATAAGATATGTTAAAATAAGAGTATCCAGAAATATATAATATAAATATTTATTTTTTAAAAAAATTGTATTGTATATATTCATTTATATAAAATTTAAAAATTTTAGATTGTGATTTTTAAAAAATTAAAATAATTTTTTGATTTATCATGGTCATATTTGGGGCATCCCGCCATTTTATTACATTACTTTTCATTACATTTTACTTACAGAGGATCTTTAATGTCTACTGTCTTGGAAATAAAAAACATAATACATGAAAATAACACAAAAATTCTTCTAAATAAATTGTAAGGATTCATCAAAGGTTCATACTATGTATATTTACTGCATCTCAAATCTTGGAGATAGACATAAAAGGAAAGGGTGAGCAGAAGGCCCAGTAAGGGTAAACAAGGGAATCAATGTACTTGTGATATCAAAAAGAACTTGAATAAAAACATAAAGACACGAGAAATGAAATAATAGGAATATCATAATGAAAATAACATGAATCATAACTTGAATATGTGGATAAAACATTTCATTTATACATTCATGAACATATCACCATGTTCCATTCCTAATGTGTCATAAAAATTACCAAGGTTTTTCACCTAGGTATCATGAAACATGTCATCTCTAGAGATTCAAACATTACCCAGTGCATTGGAGCACTATTAGGGTTCACCCTTAATATGTCTTTACATTCATGTGAGCCAATTATATCATAATCAAACCTTTCATAATTAACCCATGGATAATAAAATAAATGGGTTTCATTTTAATATCCTGACGTTATAAAAGTTCTTAAAAAAAATAAGATCATTATGTAATTTATAACCCATGGAAAGGGAGTGAGGGTTATATATATGTCAATTATATAATGAAATACATCATCATTATATATTTATTAACACACAAAGAAATGAAATATGTTTGGGTATTCACATAAATAAAACAAGATAATTTTTTGGGAGAAAGAGATAGAAATGTTGAGACGAAATTTCTGCAGCATAACGACTATATAACATGATTTTAGAAAACATTGAAAAGAGAGGGGAAAAGGGTCACCCACTCATAACTAATTAATAATACAGTATGGGTATTGAATAAGATCATGGTATGGATATTTTAATGACATTACACATGAAAAGGAAACATGAAAGAAAATAGAAGATGCAATTTCTTTTACGAGAAATTCTGCAGCCTAACAGCATCACGTAAAAATTCCGAAAACAAATTGATGAGAGAAGAAAGGGTCTATATAAAATTAGACATGAAATGGACAGTAATGAGAACATAAAATAACATATCCTCTGCAAAAAGAGGTGTAAACTAAAAGACACAATACAAAGGAATCCATGGCTTAAAAGAGGAGGGTGAAAGAATCCCTTACCTTGAAGAATAACTTCGAAAGCTTGAAGGTCCGGACCTTGGGAGGCTTAAGAGCACCTTGGGAGGACTCCCTGGGAGGTAAGGAGACCAAAACTTTATTGAGGAGGATTTGGAAATGAAAATGATGAGGTAAAGTCTTGGTATTTATAGGAGAAGTGAGGGGACAAGTCAGTAATGGCTAAGGGACACCTCAACGGTGGTATTGGAAAAACCATGGGCTTGCCCATGGTATTTTCACATGTTATTGGCCATTTGGGACACGTAATACCTTATCTATCTATTAATAAGTTGACCAGAAATATTACATAATTATTACATCCTTAATGATGTCATTAAACACCCGAAACTAAAAACTGTATTTTCACTATTCACCGAAAATTCATTTTTTTAGAAAAATCCCCAAAAATCACATTAACCTAATATCGATGCTCTGAATTAAAAAATGAACTCCATTTTAGAAAAATAATTTCATAGGTATTTTTAATTAAAAAACATTATTCACCTGAAAAAACAAATACTTGACTAATAATTTCCGAAACAGTTTTTTACCAATTTTATTGAATCACATTACTTAATCAAGGTGCATAGATTATATTAATACTTTTTTAAGTGATATTACTAATACATTTGGTCACATTACTAATCGTAAGTGTAAAATCACTGTTCATAATTTACTATTCACAAAAAAATTAAGTTGATCTTATTAGATTCTAAATTTCATTCTGAACGCATTTCCAGAAGAGCATTTTTTGAAAATCAGTACACTTCATTAATTATTTAATGTTTACATAAATATTTTAAAATATCATTTTTTTCCAAAATTCTTGAATATTCATCCTAGATTTATTTGAACATCTGAAAAAAACACAAACTTCACCATAGGATGAAATCACAAGTTTATTTATATCAAGGGATTGCACAAAGTAACAAAGGTCTTATTACATATCCCCTTATAACCCCAGCATTGGACCTAAGTGTAAGGTGTATTAAGGTGAGAGAATCTGAGGGTGGATCAGCCAACATTTCCCCAATTGTGATTTCTATGAGCTTGAACTTCTCCCAAAGGTGATTCTGCTATAGCTTTACACGATGATGTTTGACTTGGGTTTGGTCGAGAGAAAAGCCCAGTGGTGTTACCTCCTTCCCATGTTTCGTCAGATGGGTTTCGATCGGACCGAGACTACTAGATGAGGACATTGAATCTTATTTTTGTATTAACCAAGATCACTTGTATTTATAGAAAACAAATGCAACATTTAGTTTCCAACGGTCATATTGACCAATGGTCATATAACAGTCGAAACCCAACGGTCACATTTTAGTTATAACCATATCCTTAATTAAAGAATATGGTTTTGTTGAGTATAAACTAAAATAACACACCAAATTTGGAAACAAAAATTCATTTAAAATTTCAGGTCGTTACAATATTAGCTTAATATATAAATTTGATATTTTCCTAAAGTAATCGATTTTAGGTCAATAGTAAAGACTGCCGATTTTATTAATTTTCTATCATTTATAAAAAAAATTAAATGAAAACATTAAAATTTCTTGTAATATTTTATTAAAATATATATATACTATAAATTATAATAAATAATTTTAAAATAATATGTTAAATTTTTAAAATAATTCTCAGCATTTTGAAAAAAATTATAGCATTTTGATGAAATATTTTTTAACAATTTTGATTACTTAAATATATGATTATGAAATTAATTTTTATATTAATTTTATTGTTAAATATTAAAATAAAAATGATTATAATTATTTAATATTCATTGTAATTAATAGATTTTAAAATTATATCCTATTCATCATTCTTTTTTTAAAAAATACTTATTCAAATTAAATGCTTTTTAGGCATTACATGTGTTGTCATTGAGAAACATTTCCCAAAAAAAAGAAAGATAATTTCATAAAAAGATTATGTTATTTAAAGTAAAAATTTCATTTTATATAATATATAAAATTTAATATTTCGTTATAAAATTTCGATTACTTGGATTTATAATAATTTCTAGGATAATGGTGGAACAATTATTTTCAAAATTATTATTTTTATTAATATCAAGGAAATTCTATAAAATAAATTAAATTTAACTCTTTATATAATTAATTTAACTTGATATATAAACACATAAACAAATATATTACCACTCATTTTATAGGAAATTAATTATATATAATATTAAAAACCATTAATAGTCAAAATGTCATTTTTCTACTAAAATAGTATTTGTATACATTAAAGGTATGACCAAGAACCTAATATATATGTGTTTTAATTTAAAAGTTGATTTTATAACATTTACAAATTTAATTGGACTAAATATATATAATATTTAGTTCTATAAAACATAAATTTGGTTATAATGGTTTTCTTATATGTTTATAAATAATTTAATTACTAAAGTCAAAAAACTGATACTACTGTAAAAAATAAAATGGAAAAGATCATAAAACATTATAGAAAGGCCTTGAACTAAAAATTATTGTCTAAAGATGTAACTTTTGAAGGATACTATTCCCAAATAACCCTTAACATCTCACGTTTTACAAATTTTTTATCTTTTGATACTTTAACAGTGAAAGGATACAAATGATATGTAAAGCTTATCCCCAAAATAGCCATTTTACTCCCTTATAAAAGGATACCAATTACACACTTTAAATTATTAAAATAACCTTTATATCAATTCTTGAAACAATTAAATGATTATCTCCTTATAAACCTATCACAAAAAAATATGCACGGGTTCAATCCTTATAAACTAAATCCCTTAAATTTCGATGGAACTTCTAAGATAAAATCAAGTCTCCAACATAAGTGTTATCACCATCTGAAGTTTTTCTTTTAAATATCACTCATAATACTATCTTATCAGTATAGTAATATGAGTAATTATTTATAATTACCATAATGATATTTTTTATATTAATTTTACAACCCTGATTTATTCATTTATATTCACTTATAAAAATTAAATAATATTGTTAGTGTGTTGCAAGGACTACATCTTCTATTAAGCAACGTGATTTATTTTCTTTACAATATTCATGGATGATATTATTGGTGGTATTTATGAAAATATATTATATGTTTAATATAATTATTATTCTAAAATATAAATTTAATATCCACATTCACCCCCTCTTTCTCATTGAGAAATGAGAATACTAATCATGTGTACATAAGGATTTCAATCTCCATGATGAAATATTTTTCATTTTTCATATAGATTTTATTAAATTATCCAAAACTATTAAATTATAGTTCACCATTAACAAAACATAAAATTCATATCTTTATGATTCTTTTATAATTATATTGTATCAAAATAAATTCCTTATTAACCAAACTCTCCAATCAAGTTAAAGTGTGTTATTGTTCGGGTTAGTTTAACCACAAACATGAATAATGCTTTAAAACATGATTATGACTGAATATGGGAATATGAAAAATAAAATCATTATCATATATTAAGAAAAATATTATTAAAATTATATATTACAATAAATATTATATTAAGTATTAAACACGTAATAAAATTAATAGTTTTCATCACTAAAATGATAGAATCAAGCCGTTATCATTTGGTTTTCAAATAATATAACCAAAGCACATATGTAATGAAATAGGAACATTTTAAGTTATTATATGTCATATATTAAAAAATATTTAATGATATATATATTTCAATTGGTACTGAATGATGGTTGATGAAATAATCATTATTAAACATATTCAAAACATTTAATGTTATTAACACTGGGTGGTCATAATATAGTACAACTCATTAATATAGTCAAGGTAAATAATTATAATAACAATTATAACAGGTTTATATTTATGAGTAATGTAATAAAATATGATAGTAATTTATCTTTATTTTTTTATAAGAGTTGAGAGTGTCATAGAGTAATCAAGGAAACATGGTGAAGATTATATCCCAATTTCCTTTCAATGATCCATGTTTATATTATACATCATGTTTATATTTGAATAGTGTAATTACGACCACATTGTAATTTTATATATAATTATTATCTTATGTTTTATGATTTTAATTATTCTATTTTATTTTATCTTTCTCATGTAGTTAAAATTAAAAAGATACAAGTGTTGATAGGGGTTTTCATGGCTCAAATATTTTCCTTGGGTCATAATCACTCATATTTATATATTTTCATTCATAATTGATCCATTCTAATCCCTGATAATTTTATGATGTAATCCATATTATTTTTTGAACCAATCATATCTCAAAAAAATTCTTGTTATTTATTTATTTTAATATTTCATTAAAAATATTTTTTTTAAGAATAATTCACAAGACTTTTAAGGTATTTCTCTCCCATGTCCTTGTTTTTACTTCCCATCAATGTTCCTCTTTCTCTAATATAACTAAAATTCTTTAACACTAATGATCATTTTATTTACCTTATTTTATTTTAAATAAAAAGTTTCATCACCTATTTAATGATGTGAATTTTCAACAAGGTTATTACAAAATTTTCCAAAGGTTTTTCACCGACAAAAAATAAAAGGTTTTATCATATACTCCAGATTTTATATTGATTAAATTTACAACTTTTTTATGTATACATTATTAAATATTATTTTAAAAGTAAATGTTTTGAAACTATTTTCATTTCTCTATTTTAAAACCATAATGGATTTTCATGTATATTTTATTTGGAACTCTTTAAAATATGGTTTTCAAAATTACTCTCTTTCTCTTCATGAAAAGTTTTTTTGAATGAAAACTATAATTCATTGTTTTAAAAGCTTTTGTGGAAGAAATTTATTTTCATATATATTTTTCCTCAGAGGATTATCTTTCATAAAGTAATATTTTGATCACCATATATAGGTTATTATATTATTCCTTTTAAAATGATATCTTTGACATCTTATTATTACTTATGTTTGGGTTATGTGATAATTTTTTCAAACCCAGTCTTTTTGTTAGGCTATTTAAGATATGAAAATGATTTTTTTAAGTTAAACACATATGTATGGATTATTGTGGGTTGCTTCCTATTTATCCCTCTAATACATTTATTTAATCTTATATCTCATAAATTAATTAGTTGTGGACATCAAGGTTTTTTTCACATACGTGTGAGCATTATGGGATTTCCCCCATTTTTAGGCATTGAAAATAAAAATTTTTCACATAGGGCTAAAAATATTGGGTGTTAGCCCGACCAGGTTAAATAACCACAGGGGATGAGAATTTGGGTATGAAAGATTAAAAAAAGTCCACTTGGTATCTCATTCCATTATTAAACAATACACTCTTCTCTCCCCATCCCATAATAAATAATAAGTTGAAATTAAAACATGCAAAGGACACAAAAAAATTACATGGTTCTCCCACACTAGGATACATCCAAGGAACATATATTGGAATTTGATAATGAACCAAAATAGCTAAATAGAACTATTTTTATAAGGTTTGGAGTAGACTCATTGTCCCTCCTAGTTTATAATCATTCACAATCTGAAATATCACTACACTCTAAATCGAAGTGTCCACACTACCTCTTAGGATTATTATTCTTTTGAATTAAATATACTAATAGTTTTTTCAGAAATATGTAAACATTACAAGAAACTCTGTATTCACCCATGAGATGAAATTCACATCACTACATTGGGATTTTTTTATGTTCCTTGCATGAATGGTTTTTCTTTAACCATTAATTACATTAAACACTTCCAAAAACACTTTTCACTATGTCTTACATGTGAAATACGAACTAAAAACATAAGATATGGATGACTCCTTATGGACCACCACGCCTTTGTGTTCCATAATGCACCACAAACTAAACTCTTCCTTGAACTAAACATCCTTTGGGAATTGATATCCTTTGAAAACCACCTCCTTTGTGATCCACATTCATAGGCAGATGAATTTTTTTGGAGATTTTTCCTTTTAATAAAATTCTCTTAAACTAATAAATTTATTATGGTTTCTTTATATAATAAACTAAAACCATAAGAATTTATAATCAAAATTATATTTAACCCCTTTGTGAATTTTCATTTATTATGTACAAATCTTGGTACGAAGTTCACATAGTGAATAACTCCCTATGTAGTATCCAATGAAACAGCATCTATTTAAATATTATAAGTTTATTTTTTTACAGTGACTAACTCACCACTTTCGAATATATACAAAGAGAAACCTTTATAGAGGACTCTAACTCACCTCATTTAACCACAAATTATGATCACCATTTGTGGTTCATATTGAATTTTTTCAATATAGTTGAATTCAATTTGATGATTTTACACCATGGTTTCAAATACATTCAATATGGTTTTTATAAAAAAATGTTATAACTTCATGATGCCTTTATTTAAAACCAAAAACCGACTCTTTTAGGTTTTTTTAGTCCACTGATTTTTCTATGTTGTGATCCTTTATTTTCTATAAAATAAAACCTAATTTTCTTTCCCAAAATTATATCAAACACTGTGAAACTACTCCAACATCAAAAATCTTTCATTGAAAATAGTTATTCAAGAAAATTATCAACTAGCAGTTTCAACAAAAATAACCAACCCAAAACACCAAAATGGAACTTTAATAAATTTTTTCCCACTAATATATCTCATTGTGATGGTTGAAAACACTTCAAGACTAATCAAACACTTCTTATGACAATATTAACTCGCACTTTTCAACACTATACATCGATAATTCATTTAATAAACACGTACACTAGTCCAACATGAGTCAATATCGATATGAGAAATGTGAGTAATAAGTTTTTCATAAATGAACCTTGTAATTCTTGATAATACTATAATTTATTTTATAAAAATCCACTATTCTTAAAATTCAATTAGAACACAGTGCATGGAACAAGAGAAGAAAAAATTCCTCAGCCATATGTTTTTTAACTTCTTATGTCATGAACTTTTTCTATGATTTACTAGACCAAGAAAAATCATTATCATTATTAGATATAAAAATACCCCTTCTTTGATGATCCCACCACCAGCTTCTCCCATAGTCTATATCAATAAATTTTCTCTATGTTTTTTAATAAACCAATATTTCACTTCCTTGCGGTCTGTAACATAGTAAATAACACATATTAGTGCATATAGAAAAACACACCATACCTTAAGGATATATGGTGGAAAAATACACATTACTTAAGTTTGGTATATCAACTAAAATCTAATAGTTATTCAATTTAATTCAATAGCTTATTTAAGTAAGCCTTATATCGGGATGTCTCCAACTTGTAGTTAAGTAGGCACATACTTCATATTTAGAAATTCATGCTTCACTTTATCTATGATAATGAGATATTTGATTTCAATATTCTTCATCCTTGAGTGATGAAATTAATTTTTCTAAAATCTAAAGAACTTTATTTATCACAATATATACCGATTATAGACTTCACAATAATTCTCATATATTCATGATATTACTACATTCATAATAACTATGTATAATCTTTAGTATATACAATATATTCTACTTCCATGATGCTCTGTAAAATTTTATCTTTTTTATTTATTATCCAAGTAGTACACAATCCTAAAAGATAGAATGCACTACCTAACATAGGTTTACTATCATCTGTTAAACCAGTCCAATCTACGTCTATATGACACAATAACTCAAGATAAGATTTTTCATTGTATAGAAAATTAAAATCCATCATGCCCCGTATATACTGAAGTATTATATTTATTTAATGAAAGTATATTTCCCTAGGATTTATTTTATACTACATAAAATATCTTGAAGAAAAAAATATCAATTCATAACACTATTTAGTAGAATACGCTCCCAAAAATATTCCTGAATTTGGTGACATTTACTGCTTTCCCTTCATCATCTCATGATTGTTTCATCTGAGTAATCACCACAGCTGTCATATCCCTAGAATTATCTGATCTAATTCTTCTTATAACATCCTTGGAATATTTTTATTGTGAAATGAATGTGACATTCCTTCCTTACATCAGCTATAAAAAAATTAAATCTTCATCTATCCCATCATTCACATTTCTAACTAGCATTTCATGAATACTTAAAAAGTGTTTATAATAATATTTATTCAATCCAAAAAATATTATGTAGTCTATATACACCATAACCATAAACCTTTGATTATTCTCATTTTTATATAGAGTTTTTTAAAAAATCCACAACATTATAAATTGACCATCTCAAAATAACAATCTAGTCTTTGATATAATGATCTTAATACCTCCTTAAATCCACATAAACCCTTATTCGGTTGAATAAATTTTTTCTCATATTTTTAAAAAAAACCATATGGATTATCAATATATACTTTTTTTCTGGTACCCCATTTAGAAATGTTGACTTGAGATCCATCTGGAAAGAGGTTAATTTTATTTTAACTACAATGGATAAGAAAAATAAAATTGTTTCCATCCCTACAATATGTGATATTTTTTCATCAACATCAATACCATCTATTTCAGAGTGTTAATTCTGTTACATTGTTTCTTTTTTTAATTATTATTCCATTTTAATTAATCTTTTTAGGGAATACCCATTTGGTCTTGAAGAAATTTGTGTCTCTTGACCTCAAAACCTATTTCTCATGTCTGATTATTTTCTATATGTTCAGGTAATTCATTAATTACCTAAATTAAATTTTCAAATCATGGAGATTCTTTAAAACACTTTGGATCAATATATATTAATAATGATTCTTGATATGGAATCTTCATTCTCATTGTATGCACTAGTGTTCTCTTTTCAGTTATTATGTTCTTCCTATCAATTTCATCGCTTCTCTTAAATTTTTTGTAAAGATAATATATATGTTCATCCTTCTACTCATATGAATCTTCCCCTGAATATTCCTTATGTGATTGTTCTACTATTCAGATTCAATTTCATTTTCCACTGTCCCCCTTAGCCTATTTGTGTATTTTCGAAAGATTCTAGACATTTTACACTACAAAAACATCATTTATTTCAATAAATTTTATCAACCACTTACGGACACATGTAAATCAAGTTCTTTTTCCTGAGTATAAAATAAATATCCCAATATCTACATGGGATTCAGAAATCATGTGCTTCTTCTTTTTGATAAGGAAACACTTTCTTATAAAGAATGAAAAGTACATTAATATTGGATTCTTTCTATACCACTACTCTTATGGAGTTGTTTTTTCATTTTCATATAATAAGTATATGTTAGAAATGTAAACCATTTTCAATAGTGATTCTTTCCAGAACTTCTATATAAGGTCTTTCTCAATGATAATTTTCTTATCCATATTATTGATAATCTAGTTTCTTGTCTCATCGCACTATTTTTCTGATGATTTTATACAACTAAAACATGGTTCCTCATCCCATATTTCTTAATATAATCCTCTATTTTAATGAATTAGAACTCCATTCCATTAGCAGTTGAGAACTTTTTATTTTTTTTACCCAACATCTCTTCAACTTCCCTCTAACAATGTGTTATTCAACTCAAAATCTCACACTAGTGGGTGATAATTAAACCCAGTACATCTACTAAAATCATTAATGAATAGAAAATAATATCTCTTCCCACATATAGATTTTCTAAAATAGGTCGATTAACATCAATATATAATAGTTCAATAATAACTATTAGCAAGACCATCCTTGGATTTTTGGATAATATGTTGAATAAATTTATTCCACTTCTGATTTCCTTCTTCCTTATAAATAAAGAACATATATTTTTCTCCACTCACAAGTTATAGATTCCCCTTTAGGAATTTTCTCATCAAAAACAATTACCACATTTTACCTCTATGAAGCATACCATCTTTGTAAATCAAAAAGTATGTCTAGAGTTTCCCAATTAATTGACACTTAAATTTTTTGACTAGTACCTTAAAGAATTGAGATATCATCAAGTATCATATATTTTCTCCTAAACATGGCTTTTCTAGAGCAAAAAATCATCAAACCTACATAATTTATGAATTTTACAATACCAACCTGACCATACATAAATACTATTTCCAAAACCTTATTTCCTATCATGTGAGAGTTACAACCACAATCAATGATTCACAGTCAAATGTGTTCTGAAGCTTTGAAGAAAATATCTACCACTACTTAGTTTCTGAATCCGTTCTTTTTTTATCCAGTCCTTTGAATTCATACATAACTATGATTTTTATACATAATATTCCTCAGATTATGATTAAAAAAAATCATCTTGAAAATTTGAAAAATTTATTTTATTCTTTTATATAATTCAATAATTCATTGGGATATTTTTTACAACCACTTTTGGTATTCCTAAAAAAATTCATCTATATTTTTTATGAAAAATTCCCAGTCATGTGTCTAATAATTTCAAACAAGAAATAGTGACCATCAAAATTATTCTTAGAAAATTGAATATGGTGAGGATACCATTGTTTCCATTATTCCATTTGTTACCTATTGGACTTGAAACATATATATTGGAAGTATCATATATTTTTAAAACAATAACACCTGTTGGGAGGAGTTTTCTTATGAATCATTACTACATTACTGTATAATACTTGGGTTCCATGAAACTTCTGATTCAGACTCATATCAAAATCTAAATTCATATTTGGAGTGGGTTATTTTGATCAAGAATCAATAATCACTTCTTAATTTTTTAGATCAATACTTGTACTAGTTGTTTTATTATGATGTGTAATATTATTCACATTTCACCCCTTTAACTATTCTACTGGACCTCTGAACTCCAATTGACCTTTTTTTGTCACTTGTTCCCCTTATCTTCCAAATATCATTTCGGGAGTCAAATTTTCTCCTAATATTTTACCATCATTCATAGGATGAAGACTTCCCCTAAAATTTCTTTGATATGTTTGATTTTATCTTTATATTTTTAGTAAAACAATAAATAACTATGTTTTGTTCTTAAACTATGATCTTGTACTCAAGAAAATCTTTTATTTTATATGATTTTCATATATGAGATCTTAAATTTTATCCTTCATTTAAGACTACTCTTCTTCTTTCTATTTCCTAGAGAGTTTTTCCTCATGATCAGATTTTTGGTGTTTTTATTTTGATCTCCAAACATATATCTCCTCAAGAACCACCTCTAATTAATCCTAGTGTTCAAATATTCATATTGAATTCACCTTCATCGTTATAATTTTTCTCTTTTCTTTGAGTTTCCTTCAACTTCCACTAAGGAATTTCCTCATTATATTTGCAGTCATCCATCTCTTCATCCACAAATTATTTGGAAAAGTCATTATCTTATGAAAGTATATTATTTTTTTTCAAGACATATCACATGTAATTTTTGATAACTTTCACATTTTCTGATGTATTATTCCAATAAATTTTATAATTATCTTTATCATCATCATGATACCTCATAAAAACATTTATTCAATATTTATTTCCTTTCCACAATAATATCATTCAAGTGGTAGTGTCAATTTTAACTTTGTTTTCCAATGTTGAATATTTATAAAAAAATTAATTAGCCTTGTCTGTTATGTCTTTTTCCTATCCACCTTATAAATTTAAATTCTCCATTTCCATTAATATCACCTCTTTAATCTTTCCTTTATTTTCTCATTATCATCATTTCTTTTCTCTTATGAAATAAGAGTATAATGTAAGTTATCTAATACCTTTGGATATTTATCCACAAATATAGAATCTTTTGAATTAAACTTAAGTGGATGTATTCTCAATATATGATTAAAAATCTTTACATCCTTAATAATTTCTCTGAGATAATTCATTTTTTCTATAATGAAATTAAAATCATTCAACTAATCCATCTATATACTCATTGGTGAGCATCGTTGTGTGCTTATATTTTTTCCACAAACCCTTTAATTTTGATGCTCAGAATTCTAAAACACCTTTGTAGATATTTTGTATCTTTTACCACATGGAATGTGATAACTTATAGGATATCACTATAAAAGTACGCACTTTTTATCCATAGATATCACATCCTAATATATGGATATTCAATAAATTTCAGAAATACATGTCCATGGATAAATTAAATTTGTGCCTTCGGAGGGTAGGTGCACAATCCTATTATTTCATGAAATATATTTATTATATACTATAAAAATTTATGATCATATATAATCATAAGATGAGCTTAAAGGTATCATATTATGAGTATAACATATAAATTTCATACTCAATCTATCTGAAATCATAAAAATGAGCCATGACATAAAAAATTATCATCTAAAAAGATATAAATCAAAATTATGATAAATCATCTTAAATCCATCATCAAACATAAGTTCATGTTATATAAGAGTGGCACAATCATGAGTATAGAAACCATTACATATGTCAAGGATAACATCATAAAACATCAAATCGTAAAGAATTATGAACCAACACCCATTTCTTATTTCATAACGGATCTATCCTAATAACTAATTTCCCATAGTGGACCAAGCACATTGGAATATTTCCCATAGTGGATCAAGAGCATCAGTTTGTTTCCCTTCATTATATCCTGAGATATAAAACATTACCCAAAACATTAGAGGGTGATATAGGTCCCACTCATCACAAAATTAATATCATACAAATGTGTTCTATAACAACATAAATCATTTATCATATCATAACCCATATAAAAGAAAACAATTTAACAATTATTTAATAATAGAATAAACCATATAAAATAAATGGATTTCACATGCATTTCATCATATCGAAACCCAGGGAAAAGATACAAGTTACATAAATATATTTTCATCATAAACATTAGCCATCTAGGAAAATAATAAGAATGGTATCCTTGGATCATATCCCTACTAAATATTAAGTAACACCAAATCATGTAATATTATATGGAAATTTTTTTCAAATATAAATTTGAAAATTTCATAAGGAAAACAACCTTTCCAATTTGAAAACCGACTTTTAAATCTATAACTTAAAAATATATTATGTAAATACTTTACATTAAAAATTTATCTGGAAACATATAATGGTATCATTAAAGTAATTTATTTTTCATGCCAAATTAAAATTTTATTCATGTCATACATGGTAAAAGATAACATTCATTTCACACATTGGTAAAAAGACAAAAAAGTACCTTGATCAGAATATGATTTGATGATTCACTTTAATCAATTTTTTATAAAATTAAATAATGTATAAAAATAATATAAAACTTACTATAATAATATTGAAGACATTCATGAAACATATTTAGTAAACATAGATTTAATGAAAAACGTTTTTCAACTGAATTGAGAAATAAGTTCGTTTTTACTTAAAAAAACTATTTTGGACAATTGAGTACATAAATTGTAAAAATATATGGAAAAAACTTTATTTTAAACAAATAAACAGAGTATTAAAAAATTAATGGATTTCTTTAGAGGTATATAATTTTATTTCATCATTGTAAACTTAATCATAAAGAATCCTAATAAATAGTGAGAATGTAAGATAAAACTTGAATCACTTTGGTATATTTTGAATCTTAAGCACCATGAAATAAATAAAATTATATTAATATTTATATTCCATAATTTCATCATTATAGTAAAAAAATTAATTTATGGTATTTTTATACACTACACAAAAGAAACAAGTGGTGAATATGGCATGGGTCCTATATAATTAAAATTCAGATTGAAATACCATGCCTAAAGTCTTGAATTATGTAATACACACATGGAAATCATGTAAGATAAAGATAAATTTATAATAATTATATTATAGAACCATAATCGTAAATATAATTCCATATATGATTTACTTATGGAATTTTATTGTCTTTTTATTAACAATTCCTTGTTAAAATCATGTTTTTGGTAATAAATAATTTGTTTTTCAAGAATGTTTTGGTTTTTTATTTTCAATAATTTTATGTTTATCTTGTTTACATAATATATATAACATTTAAAATGATATAAATATAATTTAAATTAAATATATATGTATTTAGAGTAATCAATTAATGTTATATATAGAAAATAAATTACATAATTCATGGAGACGGTAGGTCATACTTACCCATGAACGTTGTTTCCATTTTCATGATAAATGGAATGAAAAGAATTAATTAATATATCACCATTAAATAGAAATTATTCTTTATTATATATCCAATATATTCATTAAATCTATCTTTATTTCCTAATGTATGACTTAATGGAAAATTGAATCACATCACTTTGTGGGGCGGTAGTTTGTCGTACACACAAGAAATGATATAGTATTCTAATTGAATGGAAATTAAGAAGGTATATGTGATATTATAAACATATAATTATAATATAGTAATAAATATCATATATATAATTTAAATATATCATTTTATCCCTTCATGACAGGTAGTGATAGAAAACAAATTACATCGGTACATGAGGCCGTATTCTGCCTTGCACATGGTCGATGGTTTTGTTTTCCATTTGATAGAAGAGGAGATGAATATAGTTTATTCCATTAAAATAATAAAATATATTTATATGAAATTTAACTATGATATTATATTACTATATTTTAAGAGTATTTTATATATTTTTGAGAAAAAATAAAATAAAAATTCTAGGTTAATAATGTTACCTCTTCATCGGAAAACATCTATAGGTTAAAATAAAAATACCACCTATGAGGGTTTACTAATCATTATAATGACTCTATGATGTGGGGAGGGAAGTATGTAATGGATTTGGGTAGGTCTTGGATGAACTAAATTTTTTTTGGAATTGTGAAGAGGAGAGAAGAGGGGGTTCGCTTTTAAGTGGGGGACATGACACACATTACATTTTATAAAAGAAAATTGTGTACCCACATCCTAAACATTCCAAAATGATCCAAAATAGTTAATCATAGTACCATAGGTGATATAATGTGTATATATGGATAATAAATTGTAATTTAAAATGTTTTTATATCATTAAACCTCTTTACTTTTAGTTTAATGCATGAGTATATCAGTTTTAAACTTAACCAAAGTAATTAATGTATAAATTTTTTACAATTAGTTTTGAAGAAAGATATAAGTAATAAAACATAAACATAACCATATATTGATTTTTAAGTCACTAATTTATTATTATAAATTTTAGGATCTTTTTAGGTTTATAGATTTAAAAATTTATAACTTAACTCATACATAAAAAATCAAGTAATAAAAAGTGGAAAATTTCAATAAATAACAATTTTTTCACCATATAAAACCTTCAAAACAAAAACATTCTTTATTTTAATTAAAAATAATCATGAATTTCAACTTGACATCATCCTTTATCTTACATAATTAAATCTGATAAATAAAATTAAAAACATGGGATGTACACATAGATATTTTTAAGGGACATAAAAAGAATAAAAAACTACTCGAATGAAAACATGAAAATCGATAAAAATATTTTTTAAAAGGGTAAATTTATACCTTGAATAGTAATTATGATTATTTTAAAAATATCATTTATATTCCAATTTGAAAGCATATTATTTCCTAAAATAGTCGTTATAAATCATAAAAAAATTCATGTGGGTTTATTAGGATATCATCTCATATAACCATTATAAAACCACTAAAAATTGGAATAGCCATTTGGCCTACTTCCAACATAATTCTATGGGGAAAAATCATTACCAAGTGTATTGAAGTGAAATCTGGGTTAACTCATAATTTAATCTATAGTGGTATCCTTACTATTATCTTAGCACAACCATCATAAAAAATGTTCAAGGAACATATAATGTCTAAAAAAATTAAATTTTAACATTTTAACATTAAATATTTTGAAAAAAACATCCCAACTCAAATGAAAAACATTTTTGGTAATTGAAATACCATTTTCATATAAAAACGCATTTTCAATACCAAAATATCCAAAAAAAATAGAAACAGTATTTCTAATATATAAAAACAAGAATATTTTCAAAGGAATATAGAAATAAAATATCATCCATGGTTGAAACAAATTTCATTTTATCCATATATGTTAAATATTAGACATTAATTTTGTAGTTTCTCAAAATATTCTCTATAAATCAAGTTAAATGATTCCTTTTGTAAACCTATGAAATAATTTAAAAAAAGGGACATTAAATATAATTTATAAATGTTTTACATCCATCTAAAAACATTCATTAATTCATTTTTAAAACATTTAAATTAAATTTAAATAATTCAGTGGAAAACATTAAAATATGATTTAAAACAATTCCTCTACCACATTAACAACATTTGAATGAAAATCCCCATGAATAGATAAAATTAAAGAAAACATTAAAAACCATGAGAATAGAAAAATTAATCATATAAAATATATTTGGAACTATATATACACCTCTTAAAATAATATAGGTTCTTAATATCAAAATATTCCTCAATGAAATAAACTAGAGATGATGTCCCTAACCTCGGGTTCGATTCATCACATACATTCCTTGTATTCATTAATAATAAACTTATGTTAACTATATATATTCCTAAGAACCTATTTCAGTTTTATTAGAGATTTTATTTCACATATTACCATTTTATATATGATTAATTAATCAATTAGTTTTATGTAATATGTTTTGACCCTATTCGGTGTATGTGTTGAAAATGATTTTTTTAGGTTTACTATGATCAAAGAAGTAATTATTTAAAAATATATGTAATGGTAATAATATTAAAATTATTATATTTATTGATAACAATACATTTAATACCAGTCATGAATTATGGTTATTTTAAATTAATTATGTTATTATCATTGAGAAGGTAGGCCATGCATATGCATGAGCAACATTTCCACTTTCTAATGATCATTAAAAAGGACTTAACTAATTTTTTATCATTATATATTGATAATAAAATCATATATAACATATTATTTCTTTAAATATACTTATATATATAATCCATGTGTTTTGGTGATGAAAAGAGTGTCCCATTGCTTTATAAAGCAGGTAGTCTACTATTAAACGAACGACATTATAATTTTTCCGTGAGTGAATAGTAAGAAATAAAATGATATGTTAATCTTTATGACGATAAATATTAAACTAATATAATAATTATATAATTTATATCACTAATAACCATTAACGGTATCCTTATTATCTTCCATGGAAAGTGTTAGTGAAAAATGATTCGCATCGCTTCACGATACGGCAGTATGTCGTACAAATGAGCGACGTTATCATATCAAAAGTAGAATAAAAATAAAAAAGTATAAATAAAATAACTAATAAATTTGTATAATTATGATATTATTATCATATATATATATATATCTGTTATAATCATTTTCATACCCAACCTTGAGATGTGTTGATGGAAAACATGTCGCATCGGTACACAAGGCAGTTGTCTGTCATATACCTGAGCGACGTTATCATGTCCCAATTGAAGGAATAGGATATGGATATAGGTCTTACATTAACATTATAATATATCATTATATTTTAGATAATATTGTTTTTATATAGACATAAATTATTAATATTTTAAGGTGGTGGAAGAAGAAATAAAACAAAAATGCATAGTTAAAATTTTTACCTCTTCTTGGACCACCCCTTTAGGGTTATACCAAAATTATTCCTATAAGATATTTAAGGAAAAAAAAGTATTATAGTATTAGTATATGGAGTTTTTTATGTGATTTATTTTGGACTTTTAAAAAACAAAATGGTCTAGATGTGTGGAGAAAAGAGGAGAGGCGGTGTCCTTTTATAAGCAATTGGATTGGCAGACTTATAATTTTTAAAAAAAAAATGTGTACCCACATTTTTCACATGTCACAAAGGTAAAAAATAAATTACATTAGATTATTGCCTAGGAAATGGTATAAATATTTCCCAAATTTGTTTTATAAGTTTCTAGGTATTTTTAACCCTTATGATTTTAGTTTAACCTTCACGTAAATTCATTTTTACTAAAACTGTGGTAATTAATTTTTATTAGTTTCACAATTTATTAGGACTAAAATTTAATTGAAATAATAAGATTATATAAATTATTCTGATTCAAAATATCAAATCAATTTTTCCAAATTCAATTCATTTATGTTTAAAGATTAAATTTAAAACAAGACCCACAGAATCAATGAATACGATGGTTTTTAAGAAATTTATTTTTCAAGAAAAAATGATTTTATATTAATTTTTTAATTCATAATTAATATTTTATGAATTTAAATTAATATTATTAGATATATAATCTAAAAATTTCTTTTAAAAATTTCTTCATTATCAGTTATATTAATTAATTAAAATGGATAAACACTGTACATTTTAAAATTCATTTTAGAAAAATATTGTTTTTAAACCCAAAAAACAAACTTTTAGAAAAATCCATTATAAAGTAAATAAAAATTAATTAATTGGATTAAAAAATAATAAATATGTTACTTGAAATCATATTCAAAGCATAATGGGATATATAAATTAATTAAATAAAATAAAATAAATGTTTTTATACAAAAAAGTATTTTTCACTATTCACTGAAAAATCAATATTTCTTATAAACCGTAAATTTCACCCAAACTAAATTTTTGATATAATTATTTGAAAATTTTATTTTTGTTTTAAAATTAAAAAGAATAAAATTTAAAAACTCATCTTTAAAATTATATCTTTTATGAAAAGTGTTTTGTTAAAACTATTACCTTTTTTGTTTAAAAATCTTACATAATATTTTTTTGATGAATAATATCACGAAAGTCATTAATTCTATCATTACCTCAGTTGTTACAAAAAATTAATTTCACCTAATTATATAATTTTAGTCATATTTATTCCAAATATGAAATCTATATTTTTTGACATCTATTCACAAAATTGGAAAAATTTAAATTTAAATTAAACACATAGATGTGAAGAAAAATGGTTTTCCAAAAGGAAAATTTTGATAATCATAGAATGTTTTAATATCAAAATCCAAAATATATTTAATAAAAAAATATTTTGATACTTTCATTATTAAAAAAAATTTAATTATAATACCCTTTCTAAAAATATAGAACATTTTAAATGAATTAAATGAATAAGAGGTTTTAAATAAAACTCATTATGTTTCAGTTTTCACTCGAAGATTTTATATTTTCATAAAATTATAAAACAATTGACCATAATATAATTTTTATATTTTGGTTCAAAAAGTGAAGTTAATTATTTCAAATAAATTTTTAAAAATTTTCAAAAACTAAATTTATTATATGTTCAAAAATTAAATAGAAATTATTTTTTTGGGAAAATATTTTTTTCTAAGAAAAGAAATAATTTACCAAAAATATAATTCTTATTTATAAATACATTTCCATCATCTAAAAAAATTCTTAATTTTTAGAATTTATTTATTTTTATTTATATCTCTTAATTTAATGAAGATGTTTTAATTTTCAAGTTTAAATAATAATTTTAATAGTATATTGGGGTTTGTTAAAACCTGGTTTTGCTTGTAATGAAAGCAATCAAAGTAATTTAATTTATTAAAAATTTTAAAATCTCTATGTTTTAAAATCACCTCGATGTATATTTATTTTGATAAGGGTTCCATAAAATCCTTAATTGTTTTGGCATTAACTTCTAATTATTTTCAGTATACTTCAAATAAAGATCTATTGTCCATACACACTGAAATACAATGCATTTTTATTTTATACAAATCCATTCCTAAAGATAATAATTAGTGTTGAATTTTATTCTTTCACAATTGAAAATTATTCCCATCGATGATTGGGATCCCTTTATGATTAACGACCTCTACTAAAATAATTAAAAGAGAAACAGTAGATATAAAGTTTTTCTTAGATTCCAATTGTTAGCCCAACTAGGTTAAAATCCATGGTGTGGGTGTATCTGGGTATGACATATTTAAAAAAAATACCCCTTTATATCTTGCCTTATTTTCAAACAAAACACTCTTATATATCCTACCCATAACAAATAATACGTTGAAATTAAAATAGGATTAGTAAAATACAATTTTTTCTTGGTTCTCCCTAAATGGGCTAAAACCATATAGAATAAAAATGAATTGTGATTATATACCGAATAAACTAAATTTCATGACTATTACAGAGTTTTGATAAGTCCCATTTCCCCTCCTACTTTACAATCATTCCCAATCTGAAAGATCACATATCTCTCAACTAAAGTGTGTTCACTGCTCCATTAAAAGATTATTCAATTTATTAGAATCACCCAAAATGTATTTCAAACATATGTGAGTGTAACATGAATCCTTTTCATCACCTAAGAGATGAAATACAATTAACTTGTTAGTGATTTCTCTATAGTGAGACCTTTTGAAAATTGTTTTTCTTCCTCTGTGAACTGTTTCAAACCCTGTGTGAAATGCATTGAAACATGTATCATAGGTGCACTTCAAAGTGAAAATTTCATAGATGGATGATTCCTCACACACCACCACTAATTTTATAGATAAAATGTTCCACAAACTAAACTCCCCTACCAACTGAACATCCACCATGAACGGAGCTCCTTCGCAGACCACCTCCTTCACTGGCCACTTTCATACTTATCCAAAATATTATAGTGATTGTTATTTCTAATCAAATTTTTTCTACATAATGATATAATTTTGGGTAAATTATATTGGGAAATAAATATTTAAAATCATTTATTCACAATTAAATTTAAACCATTTTGGAATTATGAATCACTGTTTACTGAACTCTCTATGTGGTTTTCATAATGCATAACTCCGCGATGTTTTCTTGGTAATTATTTTTCATGTATTCTGAAATTTTATGACATGATCACATATTATATATTTTTTCTTTTATAATAGTTTAATTAAACATTAATGATATTATGTTTATCTAACAAGATTGATTATTTTCATCTATGTTGTTATGATAAAATAGTATGTTATTTATATCTCCCTCATGTTCAACTCCATGTTTATAATCCATTACTCTATCATATGTTTTTCACTTACTGAGAATTTATGATCACACCTTTATTATATTCCAAATTTCATAGTTATGACAATGATTATAACATGTGATATATCTAGGGAAATTTCTATAACAACATTATTATAATGAAATGCTTGAAAGTGTAAAAAATTATGATGTATATAAATATAATATCCAAGATGCTAAAATTTTGGGTCTTTGGGTTCTAAAATTTTTAAGGGTTGAATTTTACACATCGTGGGATTAATATAATATTTAATTAATGTTTATAACGGTTCAATTTATTTGGTATCATATTCAGGGTTGGTTATCTTAGATAGTTGTTTAGTAATTTTAGGGATTGGTTTAGATAATAATAGTGAAAAATCTAGAGATGATATAAAGTATAGAATGATAACCTAAAATACATGTAAAGTCTTGAGTATATGGTTTTCCTAGGAATAATTCACTATCTATAAACCACATGTGGATGATATTTATTTACATTTTCATCTAGGTGCAATAACCGTGAAACGATTTGGTCAAGTGTATATCAACCATCATTCTTGTGTATGGTGAGTGTCCACTTATTAAACACGTTGTTTCACACTCTTGAGTGATATGACTTGGTTAGTAAAATTCTCTATATGACATATTATAAATAATATACTTACTTGTAAAATTTTGGGATTCATTTGTGTAGTGTAAGATATCCAACTTAAATTAACATTTATGAAACTATGATTGATATATATTTAACCAAAGAAACTATGGTATAATATATAAATTTAAAAGAACATGACATTTTAAAGTGGAATTCATTTTTTTATTATGATAATACCTCACATCTTTACTATGTTTGGTCACTGATATTATTAATTTTGGTTTTAGTAATGTATTAAACTGACAGGAACTATTGGTAAGAAGAACAATGTGAAAATGACCTCAATGAACAATATAGAAAAATGGGAACTAGAATTAGAAACCTAGTGATTGTTATACCCCACATATTATCAATATGAATAATAATGTGTACATGGTAAATGAATAAAACTCACAATGGGAAAAAGGATGGAGTCTCATGAAAAATCAAGTGACAAAGATTATGAATGAAAAAATTTCAATTTCATTTATGTTAAAATGTAAAAATAAATACCAAGGTAATTTTCTCAAGAGAAATATAAGATGATTTAATATTCATAAATGACCTAATCAAGTATCAATTTGTCATTAAAAAATTAAGAATTATATTTTCAATATGAGAATAGAAAACAAGAATCCAAAAAACCAATAATGGTCTAATTCCTTAAATTGTGGAAAGCATAGAACATAACCAAGATAGTGTCAAAAATATAATTGTGGATACGGGATATTTATTTTATAAACTCTATGTTTCCTAGTTTATTATATAATTGTATCACCTTAATTTTTATTTCTAAAATAAAAAATATATTTTCTTGATTCCTTCTTTTCAAAATCTATGTTTACAGAAATATAAATCTTAGAATTGGTCCTTAAGAGATATTTGATATAATTGATGAGTTTTTTCAATATAGACTCTTTAGTCATGATTTTTTGTTACATTACCCAAAAAATCATATTTATTGGAAAAATATGGATGGGGATAGATACAATAACTATAATCCATCACAGATAGATCTTAATGTAACTAAAACAGTGGACGTCCATAATAGATAGTCATTGTTGTCATCTGTCAATGCCGCACCACCGCATGTAGGCCCTGGAGTCTCAAGAAAGGTTGAAAACAGCATAACAATGTTGTATGTATAATATAACCCAATATTTCCACCAATATTACAATAGGACATAACATTTAGGTAATAAATGGGGAGGCCACCAAGTTATCACAAGGCTGGGTGCACTTCAAGAGTCAAGTTTCTTTCCCCATAACTTGTGAGCCCATGTAGCATGTTTGGCAATTAGTTTAGATCTTAGAAGGCCCTATTTGGAAACATTTGATGGATATAAAAAGGGAAATGGTGAGACTTCCATCCCCTAACTACCATTAACTGAGATAAATTTATAGAAAAGTCAATGTAAAGCCTATTATAGAAAGTGGGCTAAGAGGTGTAAAGTTATCTATTTAATATTGAAACATAAGTTATAAATAAGACGGAATGGGAATAGGTAAAAGTATTTAATATAGATAATTAAAAAATGTCGGAGAAAGGTATGAATATCGATCTCAATAATCCTTTTGAATAGGGGTAGAATTCTTCATCAAATTCATCGATAAACCCCAAGTTTCCACCAGCACTACCACATTGAGAAACCATGGGAGATGAGAGATAGATTTATTTGGTGAATAAATTATAATAATAGGGAATCATATTTCATTCCTTAAAAAAATTATGATAATGTTAAACTATAGATATAAACTATGAAATCAGCAGAAAATATAATAGTTCTTTATGAGAAACCAAGAGAGTAATTTAACTCGTGTGGTTTGAAATAAACATATTTTTGGACATTATTCTTATTATAAGAAAATAGTTGTGATTGATACCACATTAGAAAATTAAATCTCAAGTCACGATACAAGCATCCTTAACAAAAAATATTATTAAGTCATAATTTATATTATGAGGACACAATTTATCTAACTGGTAGATTGTAAAAACTATATATTTCACTGTATATTATCCTTAAATAAATATTTTGTTTATAGTTTTAAATTAAAAACTAAACTAAATTAAAAATAATAATAATAATAATAATGACTTTTATAAACTTTAAATATTAGATATGACCATTAAAATCATTAATTCTCCAGTATAAATTGAAAAAATTACATCACATAACGAATAAAAGAACCAAGAGATGGAATCTAGAAGCATAAGTCTTCCTTATAAAGCTCATTTATCCGAAATTGTAAGGGAGGAAGCCTCTGTTGGTTTTTCCCTTAACCAAGACCAAAGTGAAATAAATAAATTACCATATGATAAAAATTATGTATGGGAGATGCTCATGATCGTGGATATTTATACTAGATCAATGTTATCTAAACCGCAACCCAAAACTGTAACCAGATCATAACTGATTCTTAAGAATTATTAATGGATCATAATATCTTATGTATATAGATATACTGATTATTTCGAAATGTAATAAAATATTTATATAGATATATCATTAATTTTTAAACAGATCAAAAAGTATTTTTTATCAACTCACTTTATATTTAAAAATGTATTTTATTTCAAAAAAACAAAGTTTACTTTATTTTAATAATGATAGAATATGTTAAAACTAGAATAATAAGTAATCTATAATATTGTATAAGTGGATTTTTCTATAAAAAGTTTTATTCATTGTGTTTGATGTTCAAAATAAAATTTATAAATTTTAGATTGGATTTTAAAAAAATAAATATTTTTTTGGATATATCATGCTCATATTATCATAAAAATTAAATTTTATATTTTTTTAAAATATTATATATTTAGGTGAATATTAAAATATACAAGTTTTATCAATGTCATTAATTTAAGAAATTATTTCATTATATGAAAACATTAAAAATTTCTACTTCCATTTTTATAAATATTATATATTATACAGTAAAATTAGTCATTTTAATTTATTATGTTAAAGTTATAAACCCATTCTTGACATTTTAAACATTTATGTTATGATTTAAATGAAAACTATTTTTTCAATTTTTTATTTAATTTATTATAACAAAATGAAAATAAAATTTTGGTTTATTTTTTATTAGAAAATAAATTTTAATTAAAATAATTATTTTAAATTTATTGGAATCAATACCATTTAATATTCTATACTATGTAAATATTTTTTCTTAAAAACAAACTTTTCTAAAAAAAGTCATCTTGAACATGTTACATAATCTATTGGTAAGATTAATTTCCCTAAAAATAGAAATTCAACTTCATTAAATGAAAATTATATTTGATAAAATTATGTATATTTCATTTTATATAATTAATTTAATATTTTGGTATAAAACATAAATTATTAAGATTAATGATAATTACCATTACAATTGTGAAATAATTATTTTTAAAACATTTTTTCATTAACAACATTGAATCTCTATAAAATAAATTAAATTTAATTCCTTTAAATAATTAATAAAAATTATATATAAAAACATAAATAATTTTGTTAAAACACATTTAGTAGGTAATCAATACTAAATAGGATTATGAATCCACAATGGTCAAAATGGCATTTTTCACCAAAAATGATTTTATAAACAATATTTATTTTAATTTAAAAGTTATTTTTATAATATTAATAAATTTAATTAGCTTATATAGATGTTAAATTTAGTTCCATAAAAAATAAATTTGGTCATAATGGAAATATTATAATCTTATTATGTATTTAATTACTTAATTAAAAAAATATTTACTATGGAAAAAAAGGAAAAGTTTCTAAATCTTTAGAGAATGGAATTAAAAAACTAAATATTTCCTCCAAATGAATGTTAGAAAGGATCATATGCCAAAAAAATGTTTCCACTTATCTTTTTAAAACTTTTTTAAACATTTTCCCTTGAATATTTGTGGGATATAATTGAAATGTAAGGGGTGTATCAAAAACTACCTTCTCCTCCCTTATAAAAGGATACCACTTGAACCCATAAAATGATAAAAATAACCTTATAATTACACATTTAAACTCTTCAATTTTTATTTCCCTAGAACTCATTACCAATAAAATAATCCCATGGTCACTCATATTTATGTTAAACTCTGACATTTCAAGGGAACTTACCATGGAAAATCAAGTATCTAATGTAAGTGTTATCTTTATCTCATGTTTTTTTATTAATACTAATATTCTATATATATTATGAAAATAACAATATTATTACTTTATAATATTAATAATTATGATATTTTTTACATTTATGGTATAACCCATAGATTCTCATTTCAACCTTCTTGGAAAAACCAAAGAACATGGTTATTGTGTTGCACGGACAACGGCCACTATGAAGCCAAGTCGTTTGTTTTTCATTACCACAATTCAAGGTTAGAATTACTGGTGGTAATTATGAATATATATGATATATATAATATAATTATGACTCTGAAATATTAGTTTAATATCCTCTTTCACCCCCTCTCAAGTGTTGATAAACCAAACCATTAATCGTGTGTACGTACATATTCTCATCTCCACGACAAATTGTTTTTGGATTTTCATCTAAATTTTATTAAATAGTATAAACAACATAAATAATTGTTAAAAATTATAAATATATAAAAATATATATAATATCCTTATTCTTGTATCATAATTGTATTGTGTCGAATGAAACAACTCCTTAACAATACTCACCAATCGAGTTAAAGTGTGTTCAATTTTGGGTCAGTTTAACCTCCAACATGAACAAAGAATTAAAATTATATTATTAATGACAATGGGAACACGAAATATTATATTATTTAAATAAATTAATCAAATAATATTATCATATCATTATAGATATTTTATATTACTAATTTCACTTGTTATTAATGTATCATTTTAATTCGCTAAAATCCCCGAAAGAAGCATTTATCAATTCGGTTTTCACATAATTTTACCAAAAAAATATGCAATGGAATAAGACAATTTTAAATCAATATAAGTTATATATTACATAATATTAAATTATATATATATATATAGTGAACTATTTATCAAATTATGTATGATGATATCGGTAGTAATAAACATGTAAATAACATTTAATGTTGTTAAAAGTCAATTATCATAATACACTAAAACTAATCAACAAACTCATGTTTTTTATCTTATTTTTCGACAATGTTTTTTAATCAAAGGACATAAAATCTTGTATTATGACAGTTATACCTCCTTCATGTTATCCTCCTTGTTTAATATCTATTACTCCAAGAAATGTTTTTCCCATTACAAGGTGATTGAGCTCAACCCTTTATTAGGTTTCTAATCCATAGGATATGAAGACTATTATAACATGTGAGATATCATAGAAATCGCCTTGGAGATAATTATTATTTTGAAATGTTCAAAATTGTAATTAAATAATATGTCTATAAAGATAATCACCAATATGATAAAGCTTATAGTATTTGGGTTATGTGACATCTTGTGAGATGTATAATTTAAACCATGATATTATTATACAATTTATGTCATGTTTATCTCAGTTCACTGGATTGATCGTCATATTTTTCAATATTATAATATTAAAAAAACATGCTACATAATTATTTGATCTAAAATAATAAGTTTCTTCAAAATGACCACATTTTCAATAATAATAATAAATATATTATAGTAAAAAATATGATTTAAATAAAAAAATTTGTAGCTTTCTTATGTTTACATTGATTATTCATATTCCCCCCCCCCCTCCACACTCCCTTCATAAAGGATTTATTTATCTTATATTTAATTTCGTATTTTTAAAAAAATTATGGACATATTCACAAACTATAAACAGTACCAATAATATCCAAAAAAAAATTATTTATATCCTTTTAAAATGACTTATCAATAGATCATAAACCAAGTTTCTTCTTTGTGAAAAAATATATTTATTTTAGGTATATTTTAGGGCAAAAAATTATTTCACTTGATACCATCCACGTTTTATACAGTATTTCATTAACATCATTTACCCCCACTCTTATTTTTCTAAGTGTTTTTGTAACCGACATGATGCATGAAAACTGTATTAGCACAAATAATATTTTATAGATAAAATTGTAACTTTTTATTTGATATTTTATGATATTTTCCTTTAAATTATTTCATAATATTCATTCCAATGTATTAATAAAGTTTCGAACAACTACCCTCATTTAAAATATTAATGGTTGAAACACTTATCTTAAATTATTATGAAAAAATCATCCTATATCACCTCTAAATTTTTCCATTACACATCAATATCAATATAATTCAGATTTAAAATGTTATTTTAAACCTAAATAAACTTAAACGTCTCATAATAATCTATTCTTATACTTCCAATATACTTCTAATGATTTTAGATATCTTTATCTTATTTTATAGGGAATTTTAAATATTTATTATTTTCTTGTATTTTATTTCTTGTAGATAGTTATTAACATCTATGATAGCTTTTTTCTTATAATGTTTGAATATTTTCCTAAAACCTTTTTTTATGTTATTATTTATATTATATTAATTTCATTTTTTTTCTTCCGATTTATCAAGACAAATTCAATAAGCACCACATTTATAACACTTTTAGAATATTTATTTTTTTGTGAGGCTTGTACCTATCTAAACATTTTGTTCCACTACTTCCACCTTCCATTATGTATATTCTTAATGTTTTGTGACATAATCTAGTAAGTCTTTAATAAAATAATAATTTAAGGTGAAAATTTATTTAGGAATGTTTATATGTTTCAATTTAAAAATTATTAATCAATCTAATTCTTTTAAAGATTAGACTTACCTACATGTACTTTGTTCAAACATTAAAAAAATGTTGGATAGAAATATTTCTTACATCATATTCATGTAAAGGATGTGAATCTTATAAAGTAATGGTTTTTTTGAATATTCTCAAATGTCTATCTTTTTCACTAATTATTCTCTATCCATATAGGTTATAATTTTTTTTTGATTACATATATTGATGTTGACATCTCTTACCCTTTACTCGTGAGGGTTATATTCATCATATTTTCCATGTTCTTATTCTTTATATTATTTATATTCTTAAAATTGATTTTATTTGTATCATTATTATACATATATTATCTATGTAAGAAAATAATGTTACTTTTTTGAAGAGAATGTCAAAACATCATAATATTCAAATTATTATAATCTAATAATAGGTTGAACCTAGATTAATGTACCCATTTTGTCCCCATTGGATCGATATAGCTACACTGAGAGGGGATGAATCAGTATATGCTATTATTTAACAATTGAAACCCTTTATCTTTTTACCTCTACACCTTGTATGGTGAATAGATCTCAAAGTAGTCTTACTCACTTGAACTGTATACATACAATGAAGACAAGGACAATACAAGAACAAGTCATATATATTTTTTAGGCTCGATCATAATGTGTGATTTGGTTCTCTATGTATGGGGATTATTATCCCCACACACAAATATTTTATCTCTGGTTAATAATAATTAATCTTGGGAAAGGGTATGGTTGTAAACCAATAAATATAGAGATAACCAGAATACATTCACAACACCAACTTACACAAAAAAACCAACCTATTACTCATAAGACACTAACACCAACCAGTACTTCTTCATCCACGATATTAATCTCGATCAAATAATTGAGATATAAATAATATTGTGAGATTATTTTGTCTTACAAAGAAAATATATCCAAATTCTATTATATAAATTGCAATGTTATCCCTCTTATCACTTTTATAAACAACATTATGGTTTTCTCACACATGTTGTTCAGGAATAATGACACATAGAATTAAAATAATAAATATCAAGTTCCCAATATTATATTCTTCTTTATCTAAAATAAAAAATTAAAATTATTCACAGAAGTGATGGATTACTCACTTTTTCTATGACACACAAGATATTTTGAGTCAAATCTATCAGTATATCACCTTTTTTCATAGGATCACCTTCTATATATAAACTCTATAAAATATAATATATATTTTTCCCATATTTTGAATATATAAACCTATATAAAAATTCTACAATATGATCCTCTCATTAATGATGCATTCTATTCTTCTCAATATATATCTTTAAAAATACTCTATTTCTATTCATATAAATAATGTCAATATTTCATTTTAAATATACAAAAATATAAAACAAAAATTTCTTCTCAAATCATTATTTAAATATCCATAATTTTCTTCATATAATTATCCATTAATAATATCTAAAATCTCCATTGAATTTATAAAAATTAGATGATATTTATTCCATTATTTCATGCATAATACATATAATATTAATGTCATGTAAAGGTTATCTCATGGTGAAATATTCATCTTAATATCGTAAAAACTAGCACATATTGAAACATGTAAAATAATGAAAAGAATAATAATATTTATATATTGAACAATATTAAAGATCTATCTATATTTATGTCTTATGATTCAGATGGGAATATATTTTAATATTACATATAACATGAAGTATCTTATATTTCCTTTGAAAGTATTAGTTTAATCATACACAGATTCATAGTTATTCATATATGAGAATAAATAACTCTTATGTAGCCCTAGGACACTCTGAACTAATCTTACATAGCCTCATATTACTCTTACAAAACCTTTGGAATATTTGATTTAATCTAACAAGGCCTCATGTTATTATATCCCAATAGTGAAGATTTTATATTTAATATGAGAATAAATAATTATTTATTCTTTCTAAAGGTGTTGAGATATCAGTTACCATTTCACAATGCATTGGATCCTTTTCCCCAAATTAAGAATCCATAAGAATATTAAGTAGATTCTTGTTTTTCTTCTCATATATCGTTAAATTAGCTAAATACATTAACTATAATTCTCAAAATCACTCAAAAAATCCTCAATGATATTAAATCAACTGAAATAACTTCATCTAATATTTGAAAATTAGGATACCATCTCAAAAATATTCTTCCCACTTTTAAAATAATTTTCATTATGAATTCTATCCTTCTTGAATTTATTAGAACATAATTTGTACTTTAAAAGTGTAACATTCATCACTTTCCATTAATACAGCACATATACTAGCTCCAAAAATATCTCCCAAGTGTAACCTCAATATAAATAGTTTGATTTATGAATAATAATTATGAAGTTATTCTATCATATCTCAAGACATTTTTATTATTCTTCAGTCATATAAAGTATCTAAATTACTCATCAACTCAATTACATATCTATTCATAAAGATATATTATTCATAAATATCTAAACTAAAAGGAACACATCTCTCTTTATTTTTACTCAACCTGTAACATATATTTTCTACATCAAATAACAAGAAGAATAAATCTTGAATATTGAAAACAATTTCAAGAATTCAATAGATTATTAACCTTCTATAAATATGATCATTTGTAGAATTTCATTAATATTCATTTTCAATATATAAATGGATCAACATGATATCAATTATTCATTATGAATTGATAATATGTTTCATGTTTTACAATATTTTTTTCTCTTTAGACTTCTCATTAATTGAGATCTTCTTTTTAATTGTTCATCCCCTCATCACATATGATTAAATAATTTTATCTAATATCAGTATTCTCATATAAAAAATAATTACATAGATTCTTATTAATAGAAAATAAAAAACACAAAAATGGTTTCAAAAGTAATAAATTATGGTTTTTGAAAAATATTCCACTAGAGCATGGAGGAATCAGGCCTCTTGATGGAATTCTCATATATAGATCACAAAGAAGGTTTAGAAAGGTGGTATTCATTTCATAATTCCTTATTCATCAGGATATCATGTTCTTAGTGAATTTATTTATGTATATTAATGAATTAGGATAAAATATTTGATTTTTGAGTGTTTTAAATTATGGGTTTACTTGATATAGAATTGTGAGTCCACTGTGACTAGATTTCCACCCATTTTTCATGGTACATATATTGTTAAGTCGCTTGCTGAGTTTTATACAATATTTTCTAAAAATTTATTTTTCTATAAAATAGATACTCTATTTAATTCCAATAGTTTATAGATGTGATTGGTTCCGGTTGGCCTAGTGAGGGTCAGCACAATCTTGTATTTATAAATTATAATCATGAATGAGATTTGTGGGCATTAGATATTGAATATCATAATCATTTGGAATTATAATGATTATGTGTTATTATTATTATTACTATCATTTTTTATTACATTCCATGATGTATCCCCATAAATAGGATATTCTAAACATGGTAATAAGGAAAAAATATATTGTATATCTTGTAAAGTGGTTTCTTTTTGTTGTATTGGTTGAATGAGTGTTAGTGTCCCATTTTATAGACATGTGTAGTGGAATGAGTGTATTGAGAAAATCAAATAGATTATTGATTTTAAACTTTTATTTGAAAAGGGGCTCTAGTTTAATGTATATTTTCATATAAAATAGTTCAACTTTTTTATTAAAGGGAATAAATTTGAAGTAAATTTTAAAGTAAGAATTTATAAAAAATATATATTCCCTAAAAATACAGTTTTGAATTAAATTTTCAAAACAATTTTTTAGTTTCTCAAAGTGTCTTTTATTCAAGAATTATAAAAAATGGATTAAAGTGGGTAATTAAACTTATTATACTTGACCAAATGGTTTATGAAGGTGGTTTTTGGGAAATATTTAAATGGAAAGTAAAGTAGTTTATTTTTATGAATAGTTTGGTTCAAATTACCTCCTGTGTGTGATACATTATTTTTCTAAATCTTATAAATTTATGGGAACTTATTGATTTTTTATTTTCTTCTTATTATAACCCATTTATTATTAATTCATGATAACCTTAGAATCATATAAAATATATTACCTTAGGTGATGAATTGGTTAGTTGCGATTGCCCTACTTGTTAGGTTTAGATTTTTAAAATGGTTATATGAAACATACAATTCCTATTTAGAATGAGATAAGATTTTGAATCTGATAACCTTGAATACTTGTAGTGAGTCATTAGGTTTAGTTGGATTTCAAATGACTGAAAAAATTTGGGATGTGATCATGGATTTGGGTAACCCATTGGATTATTGCACGACACCAATTATCCTAAACCCCTACCCCGAAAAGTATCACTCCAAGGCTTGTAATTTTGGAAGGAGGTAGAAACCTCTTAAAGCATATCTTCAATAGGCCATGGTTTGTAGATAATACCCAAGGGTATAATAAACATAAAAATGGATGTAATTTCCCTCTAAGTGAACTTATAGAAGAGAGAGGTAACATAAGTGTACCAATAAAATCATTATTATATATAGTAAAATAACACCAAAATATATACATGTAATGTTATAAAGACTAAAACAACTAGAAAAGGAACCTATAAATACTAAATAGGTATGATCGATAGTAACCATAAAAACTAAACATCTCCTAAAAACCATAAGCTAGTAGAATCCCGTCCAATATCTATCCTTGCCTTGTTATAATTGAAAATAGTTTACATATATTTTGGGTAGCTATAATTAGTACACTATGAAAGACCCTCCCCAAATCTAATCATAAAAAATATAAAGGAATATTTTTTAATCCCAGTTAACAATAAGAAAATCTAAATCATTGATTAAATTTATATAATAAGATCCCAATCACACCATTTCTATCTCTCATTTTATCTCATACAAGATCTCATATATTTTTGAAATATAACAATGGTACTGACTACCAATTCCTAAATGGTTTTCCTCTCTTCCCCAGCATCATATATCCAAAGAAATATATCTTCAAATGAATCAATAATAAAGACATGTAGGATAATTACCACAACATTTACCTTTTTCATCACATTATTTCATTATCCCATGCAACAAATCAATATAGTAACCACATTGTCTTCAGAATTCACCCCCTTCCATTTTTCATGCATCATACATCATGTATTATACCACAAGTCTTCACTTCCATACACGGATTAATTTTCCTTAAGGTAGAAAAACCCACACACGTTATACCTATAATCATTCATTAGAAATTATATTTGAAGTTACATGTGTGTGAAATAATGACAAGACATTATAACTCTCTACACACATATATAGGAAACCATCCACTATGCATACCACCACATAACACGACCATGATAAAAGAGTTGATCCAGAGGGTGTATCATCCACCCATCCCTCCCCAACCTAGATATTTGGAAAAACCATTCTAGAGCCCACTAGGATTCAGTTACCCTATCAAAAAGGGTGGGGTAGAGTATGAAATTGCAAAAAAAAATATAGTATATAATATATATCACAACCACAGAATGGGTGATAAAATTGTATCAGGATCCACTGAAACTATCATCTCAAGAACACATAGTGGAATCCACTAAGAGCAATAAATCCCATAAGAACCCAATCATTTAATAAGACAATCATTAAGTTACTTATTTCCTTTTTTACATTCTAGTTATTGTTAGTTAATTCATTAACCATTAGTTATTATTATTCTAATATACATTTTAATAATCATTTGAGTGAATCCCATGACCTCCAAATATAATCCAACCAAGCCCATGGTTTCTTGGGAGTAGCGAAATTGAATTCCAATATGCTCCAACCCCATGGTTAAATACATTAATTATTATTATACTATTCCATAATTCCTTGTACTTTACAAAAACATCCTAATATACTACAAAGATATGAATAACCAAGAACATCCATCTATCTCATGTAATGGTGAATGGAATGCAGATAAACAAGAAACCTGACTATCTGAACATTAAACATTTTCATTAATAAATCATCCCATATTTAAAATTGGTAACATGTAATCCTAATTTCAACATGTTCCATAAACTTCTATGTTATCCAATAACCCACAATGCATATCACCATGCATCCATTCATCACAGGTATCAACTACTAACGCATTATCAGGCCTCCCTACCCACATCTCATCTCTCATCTCAAGATCACACCACATTGTATACAAATAATCACATCTTGAGAAATAAAAAATGTATAAAACAATAAAAAAAAATTATTAGGGTAATTAGGCCCTAAAATATTGCATTTAGGTTTTATATACAAATAGGATCTCAAGGCCCCAACCATGAGGCATTTAGAATTCCTACGAAAAGAGGTTCATTTGACTCCAATCATTATCCTAATTGAACAACTGATTTTATTCCATCATTAACTAACCAATCCATTATTTTTAGGTTAAAAATATGGTTGACCAAAATAATCATATATTATATGATATAATTGATTAATCATGCACATTAAAATAATTTTTGGTTCCAATAAAATAGGATGGGAAAATTTCTTATTTAAAAATCCTCTTTATTAGTATTACAAATAGAATTATATCTCTATGTTCTTCATCCAATTCTATTGTCACATGGAATAATAACTTCAACATAAACATCACATAATAATAAATTTGATTACCATAAAATTACAAGAATATAATGAATCATTAAACATGCATCTTTGAGTTCTTTATTCGACCAAAAAATTACCAAATTTTTATTCTCTTCCAATTTCATCAAATTAACATGTTAACCCCAGCATAACCAATATGAAAAAAAAGAATGATCATAGATAGAACAATATCTAGAAAATAAATATGTAAACCATTATCATTGTTAAAGAACACACTCTTTATGACCATAAACAATTATTTAATTAATATGTCTTATCATTTATTAAGGGTAATTCCATATCCACCCAAAAAACTAAATCATGAAAACTTAACGATTACATGTAAATAAAATGCGAATCGAAAAATCCCCTACATAAATTTTTTATATGTTCTAAATAGGAGAATAGGTCAACAATGTGTATATGTAGTCACAAATTACACCAGGAAACCTCTAACCCTCAGTGTTTTAATTCCATAAATGTACTAAAATAAAAAATAAAAAATCCATTGTATTTATGGAGATAAAACGTTTGGACGTGTTAAGAATAAATGGGTGTAACCTAGATCAAAAAAAAGAAGCTACCATAATGTGGCATGAAACCACCTCAGATCACTTCTGATAGAACATATGAAGTTGATAATTGAATCAAACCAAAAGTGGATTTAAAGGCATTAAAAAAATTATGGGAGCCTAATGTTCAAGAGATAAATTGAGGATAAAAGTAGTTTTGGAGGGGTTTTGGTTATTTATAGTCTAATTGAAAAACATAATTCTATGGAATAACCACTCAACAATACCATATAACTTCCTAACACATGGAATATTATAGTTATAGGAATAAAACTATGCCTTAACCCCGGATCAAAGATTATTCTAAGAAACACAAAACCATCCATGCTTCATATCCAATAAAAGGGCATAAGGACTATGGCATAGGGAAACTGGTTATGCTATAGAACCCATTCACCCAAAGGAAGGCTATATCGAACAGTAACCCATATGGGGAAGATATCCCAAAAATAGAAGAACACCCTCAGAGCACTATACCAATTTCAGGTTTCTACACACTTTAGAAGCCACTTGTCCTACACCACATCCCCGCTCAATGGCATTGTTCTTGGTCAGGCTATGCTATAGCCTTTCACCATGCCGCAACCATTCCAAAAATGGATGTGGGACTAAAATCCTCCATAAAACCATCCTAGATCACAATAATCCATACTACACCACAAAACCATGCTTACAGTTCATCCTAAGACTCTAGGGAATATAATCATCTGTAAAGGTGATATTTCAACTTAAATCCCATTTTCATATTCCAAAACACCTTCGAAACTCCTATAAACACCTCCACCAAAAACCACACAAAGGAAGGGGATACAAGGTTCTAGGTATTTACATCATATATCTATCAAATAATTATCATCCTTCCAAATTAAAAACCAAAATCAAAGATAAATATGAATAAATGTTTGTCCAAACGAACACTCTAGGAGATACCCCTTAAGGATCTCGATATTAAATATGCAGAACTACCTCTCTTAGAAGAAAAAAACCTAAAACCATGTAATTAACATAACCCTATCCTAAACACTCTCTAAGGAATATACCTCTCAAACATGTGTAATTTAACCAAGATAACATAATGAAAGAGGAAACCATCTCATAATATATAAGGGTTCAAGAACCACAAATGAGAAATTCTAAAAGATAAGAGCTACAAAAATAGATTAGGGCAATGAGCATGTTTTTATGAATCAATTTCATAGGTACTCGCATTCACTCCATCGTTTTTCCACAAGACACAAATGAAGAGAACAGTATGCTCATGAAACACCTTCTCTTATATGTCCTTGATCTCCATAACCCACACCTTGAAGGTCGCATAACCCTCAATGTAGATATCATCCCAATAAATGATGTGAGATTTTTAATGAAGTTTAAAATGGAGTTGTTACACAAGGAAGACATTATGTATTCAACTCATTTGTGGGAGATGTTCTATCTGATATTCCACAGATCAAACATGAGACAATACCTCAAAAATCCTAACAATGCAGGGAGAAATATAAATCCCCTAACAAAACCTTCACTACGCATGAGGTGGATTTACCTTTAAGAACACATGATATCCAATATTGAAAACCATAGGTATCCTCTTATGATTAGTATATGAATTATTATAATCCTATTCTAGTTTCATCCTCTTGTGAATTACCTGAACCATCTATGTCTTACTTTTCTTGAGCAGTGGCCTAAGAATTGATAACTATCTAACCCTAGTCCAGTAAAATGGAGGAGGGAATAGTTGGATGAAAATGCTTCAAATGGTTCTAGATAAATGGTGGAGTGAAACCCATTATTGTATGAAAACTCAGGTGAGGTTTGTTTCCTTAAACACTATCCTCCAAAATCGAGGACACAAGAATGAAACATATCCTCAAGATTCTTGATAATCATATCAATTTACCATCTTTATATGGATTAAAATGGGTTTTATGACATAGTTGATGGTCAAAATCTCGTTTAAGACCTCTTCACACCCAAGATGAAAAACATGGTTCATAATCAGTGATGATCAACCATGGGACTCCATGAAGTCTCATGACCTCTTTTAGTTGTTACCTTGACAAAACATCTTGTTATCTCAAATAAAGGATCACTATAAAGAGGTTTGATTTCATAAAATGATCCATTATCCCCCCATATAGAATAAAATGGAACCTGAGATTGAGGTAAACCAGTAATGAAGACCATCGAGATATCCTCCCACTTCCACTGAGGAATATCTAATATCTAGGGAAAACCACCAAGTACACAGTACCCAACCATTACTTTTTGGCGGACCAAACACAAAGACACAGACACTACAATTTCATGCTTCAAACTAGGCCACAAAAATAGTCCTATAAAATCTTAGTACATATTTATCACACTATGATGTACCAAAAATTTTGATCCATTGAACTCATAGATAACCACCTAATATATCTCCAAAGGAATAAAAATCCGTCCATGAAGTAACAACCTATTTTTTCATCATTAGATAAACAATCAGTGGCATCACCAAAAGAAACACAGTCTCTCAAGACCTCTACTTAAGAATGCCCTAGTTGGGACTCCTCCACCTACCACACCGAAGATGACCACACTATCATATGGAAAAGAAAAAATATACCTAAAACCTCTCTAATATCAATATTTATCATCTATATTTATTCCATCAATCTTTATAAATTTCAAGATTCACATATTGGATCACTTTGTGACATCCTTCTTAGCAAATCAACTATGATGTTAAAATTTCATCATGTATACTAAATCTCAAAGTTTTAATCTTGTAATAATTCCATCCATTATTACAATCACAAGATTTAGTCACACTAAGATTAGACATCCCTCTTCCAATTATGAATAGTAAAAACCAAAAAAGCCTCATCGATGAGGTAATAACACCACAACTTTAATGAAAAAACAAATGATTTATACGCGATATCATGGGTGGCATATTTATGTTTAGGGGACATAACAATTGACATCCATAAGAAAAACATTATCTCCAATGAATCATAACACATCCCAAACCAATACATGAATCATCAATTAAAACCTTCAACTAAACTCCCTATAATGGAAAAAGGAGAGAGTATTGAACAACGTTTTCTTTAGGTACTTGAAAGATTCCTAACATTGACCAATCCACATGAATTTATGATCATTTATGGTAATTAATTTTAGACTATTTTTGTAACGCCCCGACCCCAGTTACCCAGAGCCGGTGCATTATTGCGTAACATTGGCATGATCACAAAAGATCAAGTCTTGAAAGACCGATTAGTTTAGTATCCTTGTAAACACTAGATACATTCATAAATGTTACATTACATCATAAAGTGAAAAACTACAATAACATAGTCTCCATTTTCCACACTCATATCCTTTTCAGACTATCCCTGCAGGTCATTCCTAAAATACTTCTTCACATCTTGGAAATATTAAAACATTGAAAGGGGTGAGCTCAGATGCTCAGTAAGGATAACAATATAGTGAAAGTTTTCATAAATAAACATTAACATTTATGGCAATGTATAACTAAAACAGAAGCCTTTTAAACTTGAAATTTATCATAATATGGCTAAAATAAAATGAAATAATGCCATTTACTTATTCAATGGATATTATACTAGTCGAATGATCACATGCAATATCAATAACCACTTTCATAATGATTGAATGCATAATTCCAGACAATCATAACCATGTATCCAAGGCCTCATGCCAAGACTACAAATAAGCTTTTGTCAAGGCCTCGTGCCAAGACACTAGTTTGTCTCATGAGACCTACCAATGCATTGAGGAGCTATAGCGGGCTCCACCTGTCACTTATTAAGTCCAATACATTCCTCATATGAACAGGTTTAAGCATATCATAAACCATAACATAATCGTATCACATAAAACATTCATAAAAGAAACATAACATTTCCACATTTCAATCACAAGATATCAATAAAACACATTGATATAATAAAAAAACACTTTCAAAACCATTTTCAATACCAAAATAAAATAAAATTAATAATTTTTATTTATTTTTCATTTTAAAAAATGTTATGGCTTGTAGAGGAAGCCGAAACTCAAATAATGGTCACGACGGCGGAGAAGTCATTATCGCCGCATACATACGACAAGAAAAACATTCCTTTTTTCATTTAGTAAAACTCTTCGTATAAAAATATTCCTTTTGAATAAATGTAAAAGTCAAAGGGGTTTATACACCGTATAAAAGAAATTTGTGTATAAAACAAAATATCCCTCAATGAATGGAGATTGAGACGAAGTCCCTTATAAAGATCATTTTTTTAAATAAAATAAATCTATTATGTGTATTCAATATAAGTACACATAACGAAAGTAAAAATACAATATAGGACAAAATAATATCATGACATAATTTGAAAGTAGGAGATTAACCCAAATAATAGAAATTGGGTTAAGAAGTTCTTTTACAAAGATAATTTTTAAATAAAATAGATATATTATGTGTATTCACTCTATGTACACATAAAAAAAGTATAAATACAAGATTGGACCTAATAATATCATGACATAGTTTGAAAGTAAGAGATTAACCGAAACAATGTAAATTGGGTTATGAAATTCCCTTACCTCGTGTCCGACTTGGCTCGACTTCTCTTTAACCTCCTGAATAATAAATTCGAGTTAATATCTACTTGCTTAAGAATCTTTTTCATGTTCATTATCCCTTTTATATCACTTATTACAATCTTACGAAAATTATGTAGCCATTTAAGTTAATAACGCTCGTTTTGTCGATCATTGGTACCTGAGTCAACAATAAACTTCTTATAAGAAATGAAATGCACCGTCCATGGAGACGGTAAGCCGTACGTATGCATGAACGCTACTTTCATTCCTATTTCGTATTTAACAGAATTAAGTTATAATTATATAAAGGTATAATATAACTCCAGTATAATATAATGTATAATACCATTTACTACATCCTTTATACATCCCACATATGGCATTATCGATTCAAATCACTTTGAGGGGGCGACAGTCAGCACTTCCTGAAATGAAATTATCGCGTATACCAATAATGGGAATCGTAAAGGTAGGCCATAAATGAAAAATACAGAATAATAAGAAAAAAAACATAATATATATCATATATAAAAATAGTGTCATCATAATGGCCACCATGAGAGGTGTTAAAAGAATATTGAACAATCATCGTTTTGGGAGGCGGAAATTTTCCAACCACAGAAACAGTATGTTCTTTAACCATTAGACGAAGGTATGTGTAAGTTTAAATCAAATACATCTCATAAAAACATCCTATTATATTGAAGATACTGGTTTTTTTACAAAATAAAGGAATAAAAAGAGTTTAAGGGGTTGGAGAAGCAAAATAAAACAAAATAACATAAGAGAAGACATTACCTTAAAATCGGGTAACTCTTTTTTTATTTGAGCCAAAGGCTTCCTTGGGAAGAATTATGCCCAAAGTGAGGCTTCTAGGAGTAAGATAGGGGAGTTGAGTGAAAATTTGGGCAGATTTTGGCCGAGCCAAAAGGCTTTGAAGGTGTGAATAAGGTGGTAGTGGTGGGGGCCTTTTATAAGAGGACAGGAGGGGCACGCTTGGAAAGTCATGAAATGTTACTTTATTATATAACGAGTTTCGGATTTTAAAGGTTCCACACATATATATTTCAAAGATAAGGTGATAAGGGTTCAAAATATACTCATCCAATAGGTTTTTGACAAGTGTAAGTCTTAGATTGTACATTTTATTTTCATTTTATTTAAATCATTAATTAATGAGGTAATCGTTGTGTCATCATAGTGTCATAAAATATTTAATTTATTTAATGTCTAAAAATTTTAAAAAAATATCATGATGTAGGAAATATTTTTGGATTTACAATGAATATTTATAGTTGAAATGTTACCTTACATAACCCCATGTAATAATTGTTTTAGTAAAACAACTCATGTTTGCGACAATTTTATTTTTACTTTAAATAAAAAGATATTTTTGTCATTTTCTTACCCATGTGGCTCCATGGGGTCCCCAATTTGACCCATGGATTTTCTTGGTCATCCATGACTCATAAAATATGTGTAGGACAAGTTTCAAGGTCATTTCATATTATTATAACATTATCTTTACCTTAAATTTCACTAATTACCTTTAATCGCGATTAATAAAACATAAAAGTTACTATTCACAAAAATATTATTTTAATCCCATTGAACCACATTTTACATCCTAATGAAAAACATGTATTTCAGATTTTTGAAATTAAATTCATAGAAGCGGTAAAGTTTTATTTAAACGAAAAATCAGTTTTTTTAACTACCACTTAGTAGTTTTACTATTCATCAAAAATTGATGTTTTTCATAATAATGCCAAAATTTCACCCTAAGCTATAATTGATATTCCGAATTCAAAAATGATGTATATTTTAAAAAATTCCAAACATATAAGTTTCATTAATTAATTTTATAATTAATTCCCACTGTCACAACAAATAGCGTGTTTTTAAGAAACAATATATATCAAAAGATAGAAAATCGTTCATGTCCAATTTCAATGTTAAATTAATTCTAATGACCACCATTTGATAAAATGGTAAAAATATATTCTAAGTATACTTTAAAACCACTAAATAGTATAATTTACCACTATAAATTATTTTGATTAAAAAAGTTGATTTAAGTATTTTGAACTATTCATAAAAAATTGGAAGTTCTCTGAAAATTACAAAAAATTCAACTTAGGATAATTTTGATATTATGAATATAAAAATGAAGTCTATTTTGAAATATAAAATTTCTATAATTTTAAAACGTGGGTAATTACTATTCATAGCGGCTACTTTGATTAGTCGCGGTGTGTTAGAACTTGAACTTGCGTACAATGCGAGCTATTGCATTATTGAAAGAGAAGCGTATCGTGGAAGCTCGGGGTGTTACATTCTCCCCTACTTAAAATAATTCCATGCTCGAAATTTCATATAATATCACTGTATAAAAAGACTTGGGTGATTCTTCATCATAAGTTCATCGGGTTCCCACGTTGCCTCCTCCATCTTATGGTTTCTCCATAGAACTTTTACCAGACGAGTCGTCTGGTTTCTCAGCCCTTGTTCTCTTGTATCAAGAATCCTGATGGGCTCTTCGCAAAAAGACAGATTGGGTTCCAGTTCTAATTACTCATAGGTGAGTACATGCGTTGGGGCAGGCATGTATTTTCTCAACAGTGATACGTGGAATACATCGTGAACTTTGGAGAGACTTGGCAGCATTGCCAAACGGTAAGCTACAGCCCCAATTCATTCTAGAATTTCAAAGTGTCCGATGTACCTGGGACTCAATTTACCCTTCTTACTGAAACGTATAACTCCCTTCCATGGAGATACCTTCAAGAAAACATAATCTCCTACCGGAAATTCCAAATCCTTCCTTCGGTTGTCGGCATAGCTCTTCTGCCTACTTTGAGCTTCTTTAATGTGGTTTTGGATTACTTTCACCTTTTCCATCATTTCCTCCAACATTTCTGGGCCTACAAGTTTTCTTTCACCAACTTCATCCCAATAGGTTGTTGTGTGACATCTCTTTCCATATAACGCTTTATATGGTGCCATCTGAATACTTTAATGGAAGCTATTGTTATAGGAAAATTCTACCATAGGTAAATATTGATCCCACATTCCTTGAAAGTCAAGTGAGCATGATCTCAACATGTCTTATAAGGTTTTAATAGTTCTTTCTGATTGTCCATCTGTTTGAGGGTGGTAAGCAGTGCTCAAACGAAGTTCAGTATCCAAGGCCTTCTGAAGACTTTTCCAGAATCTTGATGTAAAACAGGGATCACGATCCAAAACAATAGACAGGGTTACTCCAAGAAGTCTCTCAACATCATTAATATATAGTCGTTCTAGATGTTCAAGTGGTAGATCTTTCCTTATAGCAAGAAAATGTGCTGACTTAATGAGACGATCAACAATGACCCATATTGCATAATTCCTTCTAGGAGTCCTTGGTAGTCCCATGACAAAATCCATCGTAATATTATCCCATTTCCACTCAGGTATGGGAAGAGGTTTCAATACTCCACTAGGCAGTTTCCTTCCAGCTTTCACTTGTTGACAACCCATACATCTTGACACAAAATTAGCAATCTCCCTCTTCATGTTGTCCCACCAAAAATTTCACTTTAAATCTCTATACATTTCGGTGCTCCCATGGTGTATAGAGAAATTGGAACTATGAGAATAATCCAACAATTACCTCTTTAAATAAGGTATATCGGGAAAAAAAGTCTCCTCCCAAATTTTAAAATTCCATCTTCATACACAAAGTCACTCAATCACCCATCATTCAGAGCTTTAATCTTCTTTTTCAACTCTTTATCATTGGCCTGAGAACACTTTATCCTTTCTAGTATAGATGGTTTGGCAACCATTTGAAATTTTTTTGATGTTTCACCCTTCATGGTGATTCCCATATCCATCTTTACTATATCCATGAAAATAGGATCCCTTTACACACTCATCATGTTCAAAACTCCATGATTTTTCTACTCAAAGAATCTGCAACCTTATTTTCCTTCCCTGGGTGGTAGTGTATCATGAAATCATAATCCTTGAGTAGTTCATGCAATCGCCTTTACCTCATGTTGAGTTCTTTTTGTGAGAAAATATATTTCAAACTCTTGTGATCGGTATATATCTCACATTTTTCACCATAGAGATAATGTCTCCATATCTTCAAGGAAAATATTATAGTAGCTAACTTGAGATCATGTATAGGATAGTTCTGCTCATGAATTTTTAGCTGTCGTGATTCATAGACAAAAAACCTATAATTTTTCATAAGGACACAACCAAGTCCTTTCATTGATGCATCACTATAAATAACGAACCCATCATTCCCTAATGGTAGAATCAATATAGGATCTTTGACTAATCTTCTCTTCAGTTCATTAAAACATTCTTCACATTATTTTTTCCAGACAAATTTAACCCCTTTACGTGTGAGCTTCGTTAATGGGTTAGCCAATTGACCAAAATTATAGACAAAACGTCGATAATAACCTGCCAAACCAATAAAGCTGCGTACCTCAGTTATACTCTTCGGTGCTGGCCATTCTTGGATTTACTTGGTCTTAAAAGGATCAATGGAAATTCCATCCTTAGAGACAATATGGCCAAGAAAAGAAATCTCCCGAAGCCAGAATTCACACTTGCTAAACTTCCCATATAATTCATGCCTTCTAAGAGTCTTCAAGATAATGCCCAAGTGATTTTCATGATCTTCGTAGTTTTTGGAGTATACCAAGATATCATCAATAAATACCACCACAAAATCATCAAGATATTCCTTGAAAACTTTATTCATTAGATACATGAATATAGAGGGTGCATAGTCAATCCAAAAGGAATTACTGTAAACTCGAAATGCACGTACCTTGTTCGAAATGCTGTCTTCGGAATTTCTTCCTTCTTCACACACAACTGAATGTATCCAAATCAAAGGTCAATCTTTGAAAATTATTGAGCTCCATGAAATTTTTCAAATAAATCATCAATGCGAGGTAGGGGATACTTGTTCTTTATTTGATATAGAATTGATCTCCCTGTAGTCAACGCACAACCTCATAGATCTGTCTTTCTTCTTAACAAAAAGGACGGGGGCTTCTCATGGAGAAACACTAGGGAGAATACATCCCTTATTACTCAATTCCTCTAGTTGTTTCTTCAGTTCAACTAATTCCATGGTGGCCATTCTATAAGGGTTCTTCGATATAGGCCTTGATCCAGGAATTAAATCAATGGAAAACTCAACTTCTCGTTCTGGAGGATGTCCAGGTAAATCTTCCAGAAACACATCTACATATTCTTTCACAATAGGTACATCCTCTATTTGAACATTCCTTTCCTCTCCATTAGTAATTTAATTATCTTCCTCCCCAATAATTGAATTTAGTTGAGATACTTGGGTGGATCTAAATAAGAATTAGGTGGTGACGATTATGCTCTAAAAATAAGGTGTTTCTTATCATCATCATCAAAAATCATAACCTCTTTTTTCTTACAATAAATCTTTTCATCATAGTCCGAAAGAAAATACATACCAAGGATTATATCAAACTCAATCATAGGTATGACAATGAGATCAGAGGATAAAAAAAATTTATGTGATCTAATGGGGACTGATTCACAAAACATTGTTGCAATGATACTTCCCTTAGGAGTTTTGACTAACAATTCTCTTGTTAAATCAAATTGTAAATATCTAATTTTCTTAGAAAACTGGGAAGATATAAAACAATTCAATGATACAGAATCAAATAATTCATTTTCTAAACTTGAGGAAACCATTAAATTACCTGCCACTATGTCTTTAGGAGCTTCAACCTCATTTGTAGTGATAGCATAATCTTGGCCTTGATCCCTTGGCCTCTTCTAAGGTAAGTTCACCTGATGCTTAGGAAATTCATTTGCATAATGTCCCATCTCTCTACAATTATAGAATTCTACATTGACATAAACTTTCTTTCCCTTGCAATCATGAGCTTGGTGGACCTTTTCACCACACTTGTAACAGACTCCCATTCCCTTCAAGCAAGTACCAGGGTGTTTCTTCCCACATTTACTGCAGGACTGATATTCAACTTTTCCCTGCTTCCCCTTATTTCCATTTCTAGATTGATCAGATGATCTCTTCTTTTCTTTCTTTTCTTTAAAGTCATAAGACTTATAGAATTCCTTTTCTATCTTGATAGCACATGAGACAATATCTCCGTACGACGAGAAGGTTTGTGAGACTAATACTCTATGGAGAAATAGTTTTAAACCATCAAGGAAATGATCAATCTTACTTCTTGGGTTACGTATATAATCTAAATCATGCCTCGCTAACCTTTTAAAGTTAGCCTCATACTTTGCGACATTGTCATCCTCCTTCTGCCTCAGACTCAGAAATTGCCTTTCCATATCTGCTCAATGGTCATATGGAAATTATTTTTCCAAGAAAATTTCCTTAAACACCCTCCATTCCATACTTGATACTTCTTCATCTTCCTTTGTGTTTTGAATCAGCGACCACCATTGATCGGCATCTCCAATGAGGCGGTAGACTGCCATGACAACCTTCTCCCTTTCGCTACTCCCCAAGGCGTGGAATATTTTCTCTAAGGATTTTATCCATTTCTCAGCTACTAATGGATGTGTACCCCCATTAAATGTTGGCGGTTGTTGCCTCATGAAGAATTCTAACATTGATCCTCCACGTTGTGGATCAGGGTTCTCCATACGAGTAAGGTTATTATTCATAACCTGAGTGAGTTGTCCCAGTATGGTAATATGTTGATCAACACTAGTTGTATCTACAGCTCCACAATAATTATCTTGAGTAGGAGGGAAATCCCTACACAGAGTGCGTGCATTGATACGGTTTCCATTCCTCCCACTAGGCGCCATTTCTAAAAAATGGCATAAACTAGATTAGTTTATGAATTAAAATACATAATTCCATACTTGTAAAACACTTAACATAAATTGAACTATTTATGGATATAATCCGTAATCATAAAAATGTTTTCTCTGAGGAAGTATATTCTCATAAGCCCTTCATAATGGTTTGTAAAGAAAATGATAATTGTCTTAAGCATATCCCCCCGGGAGTGTCGTAACCAAGAGTGCAGCAGGTCCCGTTGTCGTGCACCAGTTCCCATTCGAGTCTAGCTCAAAGCGTCTTTTTTGGGTTTTACCCCTAGGTACATCTGTGCCAGATCCGCCTCTACCTGCTCGTATCCATATAGGGATGTATTGATCGGAAAACTCACAAAATCTCTATAATACCAAAATTCTAGGAAGTTCTTCTATACTAATCCTCAAAGTCTATCTTTGGGTTATGTTCTCTAATAAGATTTTATCTAAATCTAGCTTCCAAGGTCAGTACTAAACTGCCTCTGATACCAAGTGTAACGCCCCGACCCCATTTACCCAGAGACGGTGCATTATTGCGTAACATTGGCATGATCACAAAAGATCAAGTCTCGAAAGACCGATTAGTTTAGTATCCTTGTAAACACTAGATACATTCATAAATGTTACATTACATCATAAAGTGAAAAACTACAATAACATAGTCTCCATTTTCCACACTCATATCCCTTTCAAAATATCCCTGCAGGTCATTCCTAAAATACTTCTTCACATCCTGTAAAAATTAAAACATTGAAAGGGGTGAGCTCAGATGATCAGTAAGGATAACAATATAGCAGAAGTTTTCATAAATAAACATTAACATTTTAGGCAATGTATATCTAAAACAAAATCCTTTTAAACTTGAACTTCAGCATAATATGGAAAAAATAAAATGAAATAATTCCATTTACTTATTCACATGGATATTCTACTAGTCGAATGATCACATGCAATATCAATAACCACTTTCATAATGATGGAATGCATAATGCCAGACTATCATAACTACGTAGGCAAGGCCTCGTGCCAAGACTACAAATAAGATTTTTTCAAGGACTCGTGAAAAGACACTAGTTTGTCTCATGAGACCAAACGATGCATCGAGGAGCTATAGCGGGCTCCACCCGTCACATATTAAGTCCAATGCATTCCTCATATGAACAGGTTTAAACATATCATAAACCATAACATAATCGTATCACATAAAACATGCATAAAGGAAACATAACATTTCCACATTTCAATCACAAAATATCAATACAACACATTGATATAATAAAAAAAAACTTTCAAAACCATTTTCAATACCAAAATAAAAGAAAATTAAAACTTTTTATGTATTTTTCATTTTAAAAAAAGTTATGGCTTGTAGGGGAATCCAAAACTCAAATAATGGTCACGATGGCCAAGAAGTAGTTGTCGCCGCATACGTACGATAAGAAAAACATTCCTTTTTTGTCTGTTAGTAAAACTCTTCGTATAAAAAGATACCTTTTGTATAAATGTAAAAGTCAAAGGGTTTTATACACCGTATAAAATAAATATGTGTAAAACAAAATATTCCTCAATGAATGGAGATTGAGACGAAGTCCCATACAAAGATCATTTTTTTAAATAAAATAAATCTATTATGTGTATTCAATATAAGTACACATAAAGAAAGTACAAATACAATATAGGACATAATAATATAAGGACATAATTTGAAAGTATGAGATTAACCCAAAGAATAGAAATTAGGTTTAGAAGTTCCCTTACAAAGATAATTTTTAATGAAAATAGATCTATTATGTGTATTCACTCTATGTACAAATAAATAAAGTATAAATACAATATGGGACATAATAATATCATGACATAATTTGAATGTAGGAGATTAACCCAAAGAATGTAAATTGGGTTATGAAAATCCCTTACCTCGTGTCCGACTTGACACGACCGCTATTTAACCTCCTGAATAATAAACTAGAGTTAATATCTACTTGCTTAAGAATATTTTTCAAGTTCATTATCCCTTTTATAACACTTATTACAATGTTACGAAAATTATGTAGTCATTTAAGTTAATAACGGTCGTTTTGTCGATCTTTGGTACTTGAGTCAACAATAAACTTCTTATAATTACAAGTTGTTTATGTGGTAGAATATCCATTATCTCCAGAATTATATTCATGATGTAGATATAATATACATTATATATATTCAGTATATACATTCATTTATAATGTTACATAACATTTAGAGGTAAGAAATGAAATTCACCGTTCATGGAGACGGTAAGTCGTACGTACGCATGAACGCTACTTTCATTCCTATTTCGTATTTAATGTAATGAAGTTATAATTATATAGAGGTATAATATAATTCCGGTATAATATAATTTATAATACCATTTACTAAATCCTTTATACATCCCACATATGGCATTAACGATTCAAATCACTTTGAGGGGGCGGTAGTCTGCACTTCCTAAAATTAAATTATCGCGTTTACCCATAATAGAAATCATAAATGTATGCCATAAATGAAAAATTCAGAATCATAAGGAAAACAAAAACATAATATATATCATATATAAAAATAGTGTCATCATAATGGACACCATGAGAGGTGTTAAAAGAAGATTGAACAATCATCGTTTCGTGAGGCAGAAATTTGCCAACCACAGAAACAGTATGTTCTCTAACCATTAGATGAAGGTGTGTGTAAGTTTAAATCAAATCCTTCTCTTAAAAACATCCCTGTATATTTAAGATACTGGTTTTGTTACAAAATAAATGAATATAAAGACTTTAAGGGGTTGGAGAAGAAAAATAAAACAAAATAACATAAGAGAAGACATTACCTTAAAATCAGGTAACTCATTTTTGTTTGAGACAAATGCTTCCTTGGAAAGAATTATGCCCAAATTGAGGCTTCTAGGATTAAGAGAGGGAAGTTGATAGAGTATTTGGGAAGAGTTTGGCCGAGCCAAAAGGCTTTGAAGGTGTGAATAAGGTGGTAGTGGTGCGAGCCTTTTATAAGAGGAGAGGAGGGGCACTCTTGGAATGTCATGAAATGTTACTTAATTATATAATGAGTTGCGGATTTTAAAGGTCCCACACTTATATATTTCTAGGATAAGGTGATAACGGTTCTAAATATACTCATAAAATAGGTTTTTGACAAGTGTAAGTCTTAGATTTTACATTATATTTTCATTTTATTTAAATCATTAATTAATGAGGTAATCGTTGCATCATCATAGTGTCATAAAATACTTAATTTATTTAATGTCTAAAAATTATAAAAAAATATCATGATGTAGTAAATATTTTTTTCTTTCCAATGAATATTTATAGGTGAAAATTTACCTTATATAACCCCATGTAATAATTGTTTTAGTAAAACACCTCATGTTTGTGACAATTTTATTTTTACTTTAAATAAAAAGTTATTATTATCATTTTCTTACCCAAGTGGCTCCATGGGGTCCCCAAGTTGACCCATGGATTGTCTTGGCCGTCCATGACTCATCCAATAAGTGTAGGACAAGTTTCAAGGTCATTTAATATTATTATAACATTATCTTTACCTTAAATTTCAATGATACCTTTAATCGCGATTAATAAAACATAAAAGTTACTATTCACCAAAAAATTATTTTAATCCCATTGAACCACATTTTACATCATAATTACAAACATGTATGTTGGATTTTTTAAATTCAATTCATAGAAGCGGTAAAGTTTTATTTAAATGAAAAATCAGTTTTTTTAACTACCACTTAGTGGATTCACTATTCATCAAAAATTGAAGTTTTTCAGAACAATGCCAAAATTTCACACTAAGATATAATTGATATTCCGAATTAAAAAATGATGTCTATTTTACAAAATTCCAAACATATAAGTTGCATTAATTAATTTTATAATTAATTCCCACTGTCACAACAAATAGCATGTTTTTAAGAAACAATATATATCAAAAGATTAACAATTGTTCATGTCCAATTTCAATGTTAAATTAATTATAATGACCACAATTGGATAAAATGGTAAAAATATATTCTAATTATACTTTAAAACCACTAAATAGTATGATTTATCACTATAAATTGTTTTGATTAAAAATTTTGTTTTAAGTATTTTTCACTATTCATAAAAAATTGGAAGTTCTCAGAAAATTACAAAAAATTAAACTTAGGATAATTTTGATATTACGAATACAAAAATGAAGTACATTTTGAAATATAAAATTTCTACAATTTTAAAAATTATGTATTACTATTCATAACGGCTACTGTGATTAGTCGCGGTGTGTTAGAACTCGAACTTGCGAACAATGCAAGCTATTGCATTATTGAAAGAGAAGCATATCGTGGAAGCTCGAGGTGTTACAACTTTCAACCTAAGATAAATCATCTAAGAACCACATATAATATCCAATAGGAGAAAGGAAACTAGAAAACCACTAAAATTTTATTGGGTACAACACAACAAACCACTGCTTAAATATTTAAAGGATACATAGTTACTCATTGTTATGGCATGAAATGCCCCATGAAATGGAATTCATAATCATAGAACTCACACGTAAAACAATTCTCTAACAGATGATGATTATGATGATGAACTACCAAAAGACTCACAAATCCTCCACATCCTATTCATTAGTCATGAAGTAAACAAGGATTTTATAGATGAAAACCGCCACTAATTAATTTAGAAAATCACAGAGCACAACATTCATCAAATCCATGAACATGGATGGATAATTCCTCACTCTGAACAACATTACAAAAATCATATAATACCAATGATGAAATTTGAATTAGGTATTTAGAATATCTTCATCCTTTAGTATTATATTAAGATATATTAATCAAAAATAGAAATTTGATAACCAACTAGATCTTTTAAGATGGTTGAATAAATAATAAATACTTTTAAGAGGGTATCCATTCTTTTTTGTCACTTGATTCGAGCGACAATAATAAAAATAAGGACCAAAACATCCATTAAAATTCTTTATGAACAAAGCATGTGAAGCTCAAGGATACACACTCGATCAAATAAAACCCCACAACAATATATCATCAATATATTCTCAAAACTTTCGCAAATTAGAAGGCATAATCCTATACATGGACATAGAGATAGGAGAAATGTAAGACAATAGTTCAATATTAGACTTGTACTCTTGATGAGGGGAAATGACACCACCTCATTAAGAAAAACATAAGGTATGCTTATACAACCCTGGGGAGAACCATTAGATGATCCTCTGATCAACTCAAAATCATCTCATCATTTATATAATACAGTGATGGAACATTCTTGCATCTCATCTGATGGTCACACTTGGTAATTATAACACCCCAAGCTTCCACAGTACATTTCCCTTTAAATAATGTGGTAGCTGGCGTTGTACGCAACTTAGAGTTTTAACACACGACGACCAATCAAACTAGCTGTTATGAATAGTAATAACCACTTTTTGAAATATTATAAATTTTATTTTTCAAAATGGACTTCATTTTTCAAATTCAGAATATCGAAATTATCTTAGAGTGATTTTTTGGTATTTTCTGAAAACATTCAATTTTTTTATGAATAGTGAAAAACACTACGTTATTGTTTAAAACCGAATTTTTATTTAAGTATTTATTTATTTTATTCCAAAATAGATACATAATCTCTATATATGTTCAATGTAATTGATTGAAGTCATTTTATAAGAAGGTTAGATATATAAAATTTTATCGAACTTTTCATTGTCTTTTACCTACATTCTAGGATCAATTGAAAATTTTCATAAAACGTAATTTTACCGCTTCTGTGAGTTTAATTTCAAAAATCTGAGAGACATTGTTGAAATCAGTAAGAAAAATTTTGTTCAATGAGATGACAATAATTTTTTGTGAATAGTTACTTTTGACTTTTATTTACAACAGTTAATAGTAAATATGGTAATTAAGGGTAAAAATGATATTATAATTACCCTAAAATATTTTATAATTCTATTTGATAAGTGAAATTCAACCAAATAGAACCTTAGGAATAAAATTTGATTCTTTTTGTTCCACTTGGATTAGATTAGGACATTTATTATTATTTTATTTAAAGAAGAGTTAAAAGAGTTAAATTCAAAGATTAGTAACAAAACCATTTTTAATATATAATTACACACAATATAAATTAGACTATAAATATTAATTAGAAATATAAATATATTTCCTACATAATTGTATTTTATTTATAATTTTTATACATTAAATAATTTAATATATTTATGACACAATGATCATACAGTAATTACCTTAATAATGAAATATTAAAATAATTGATATTATAAATATCCAAAATAAATGTAAATTTAGACTAATGATGAATTCAACAAATTTTTTAGGTTAATATGACATGTTAGGGTTGATTAAATACATTTTATTAGAAGTGATAATTTTTTATGGATTTCAAAAAAATCAAATACTAAATAGTGTCAAAATTGACATAATTGAGTTTTTAAAAAAATAGTATATTATTAATTGATATAACATTCCTTAAAATATAATGTTCTGTAAAAGGACTTATATAAGGTTATATATATTAATAAGGAACCACATGGAGTTTTATTGGTAGTTTATAGTAGGGTTATTAACCATATAATATAAAAATACAAAGAAACATGGAAAATTTCAAACTATTTAACTAAGAGTTAAATCTAAAATATAAGGTTAATATAGTGACGTAAACATATATAAAACCTATTGGTAGAGAGTATTTATACCCATACACAAATTATGCTATAAATAAATCATTTTGGATCCATTAGAGACCGAAAATTATTTTATTATAAAATAATATTTCAAACCTTTCCTAAAGTGACCCTTACCTCTCTTATAAATGCATACTTCTACTTCTCTTAATGTTACACCTCCAAAGCCATTTGGCTCGTCCGACCCCTAACCAAATATCCTCTCAACTATCCTCCCTTCAACCTAGAGGCCTTACTTTTATCATAAATTCAACCTAAGGAGAACTTTTGATCAACTCAAAAGGAAACACGTGAAGAATAGGTAACAATTTCACCACCCTCTTTCAAGTTCTTTTCTTCTTTCACTTCTTCTTTCTTTGTTGTTTCCATACCAAAATAACAACTAAAGTAACTTTTAAATAATTTGATGTTATTATAAATATTTTACAACCATATTTGTTATTCTATCCATCTTATAAATGACAATGTCACCATACGTGCGTATGTATGGCTTACCGTCTCCACGTCGTGGTGTAGTTTGTTATTCAAACACTTCATTGTTTCGATGGGTATAATAATGAGTATAACTAATTTAAATAATAAATATAAAATGTTAATTATTGTGTATATATAATATACCATCCAATTACATATGATTTTACCATCTATATAATGATATTGTCTCTCGTGCGTACGTACAGATTACCGTATCCACAAACATAATGAGATTCATTCCCCATCGTAATCATTGAAGAATAATTTTATTTTTATGATTAAAAAAATGTTTATGAACATAATATAATTCTGTATATAAATCAAATAAATCATATCCATAACAAACAAGGATTATGTAACCAAACATATAAAGGAAAATGAATCAGTAAACACCCGAAATGATGATACTATTGAAGTGTTATTAACAAAGAAATATTATAGGACCATATATGATATCACATTTATGTATATAGTTCCTGTATTATTTAATAACAATGTTTTAACAATTATATAGTATGTTAGAATACCATTGACTAAGGAAAATTACAAGGTAAGGGTTAATTTCACAATCTCTTTATTTTCAGAGGTTGTTTTTACGTAAGTATCTACTGGGACATATTTATTATCCATGTCCATGTTTCGTAAAATAGTTTTCAAAGGGATTCTTTTGAAGGAACTTTTTACTAAAACATTATTTTAAATGTTTTAAATATTTATTCTTCTAAAACTTTCTCATTAAATTCCATGTTTTCAAAATGATTTTAAGGATTTATTTATGTGGACATGAATGTTTTAAAATGTTAATTCATTTCAAAAGTTTCAGTGTGGTATAAGACACTTTGTTTCAAAACAATCTGTTAAATGACTTAATGTATAAATTATGTGACTTTTAAATGAATTCTTGAAAAATGATTATTTCTCTAAAATATTTTTACGGATCATATTCAACTATATCAACATCCTTTATGAGATATTATTCTTGATCCAGGTTTATTTATTATAAAAATATTCCATATTTTATTGAAGGTTTGGTGATATGTTTGACTTTGGATGTGTTATTTTTATACCATTCATGGATTATAGATAAATTATTGACATTTCTTATGATATTTTTAATATTAATGTTTATGTTATGTTTAATCCTTTTCATATGAGGAATGCATTGGACTTAGTAAGTGATGGGTGGAGACCTCTATAGCTCATAGATGCATCGATAGGTCTCATGAGACAATTATTCATGGAATTGGATGAGGCCTTTCCCAATTTGATATGTGGTTTTAGCCGAGGCCTAAATCATTTTTAGACATCTTGGTCAAGGCCTTGACAAGATGTTTCAGAAATTCCGGCATTATACATTCCCTCATTATGAACATTATAATGATGGTTCATGTGGTAATATGACTAGTAGAATACCCATGAATATGTTTTTTTATTTCATTATTTACTCAACTCATATTCATTTCATAAAGTGTTCATGTTTATTATTGGTAAAGGCATGAATTTTCAATTACTCACCATGCCTAATGTTTGTGTTATCTTTTGTTGTATTTCTTACCCTTACTGAGCATTTGAGATCACCCCTATCTTATGTTTCATTTTCCCAGGATGTGAAGAAGTTAGTTACGAGTGACTTGAATGAATAATCTAGGAGTCTTGGATTTTTCTAATGGAATATATCAGTGTTGTATTTCATTTCAAGTTGTAATGTTGAACTTTTGTATGTATATTGTTTCCAATAACACTAAACTGACCAGTCTTCTGAGACATGATTCCTTGTATCATGCCAATGTTATGTAATAAAGCACCAACTCTGAGTAACTGGGGTCGGGCCATTACAGTAATGAACACGATAGTTTCTTTTTCATCATTGTAGAACAAAACCCACCTCCTGATGTAATCTAAAATATACTACACTGCATACAGCCATCCCATATAAAATATGATGTTGAATAGATGTATCCATAAACAAATAGAGGCTCCCGAAGATTGATGTTTCCCCTACACATTCTCGTGGTCTCGGGATAAATTATTTAGATAATATTGACTTCTAATCGATGTATTTAATGACAAGGAAACTATAATTCTCTCTAAATAAAGTTATAACACATTTAATGGGGTTAGTTATATGAATAATTTTTTAACTCGTGAATCAAACAAGGCATGAATTCAAGTAGAATACAAGAATAGGGTACCTCGAATGACATATAGCTCTTAGAGCATGGGAAACACTAGAGCATAGAGAAATACATGACCAAATCCATGGCCAATCCAAACTAATTAAAAATAACTTCCATAGTTGTTATTTTATCTATAGGGATAAGGAATATTTTGGGGCTATCATCTGCCTGCCCCATCACCTCTCTGCTGATCCTAAGATGGAGCATCCTGATGTTCCTTCCTTGGCTATAACTGCCTCAGTGGAGGAACTATATGTGGAACATCTAGTTCATAGTGCCTACTTAGAATGTTCAAATGCACTTTTCACTAATTAAATCATCTTTCAGAAGAAAAAAACCATCTAATTACATGTAATATTAATGAGAGGCACAACCCCAAAAAAGAAATATGATGATAAGGGATGGGGTCTACAACTAGCTATCTAATGTCTTATATGTCTATGAAACTGCGAACCCTAGACCATTGATCTAGTTTATGAGGAATCTTAATGAATCCCCCCTCATTCTATCCCAATTCTGTAAATTATTCTCTCAATAACCCCAACGCTCACTAGTACCTCTAGATATGTGTCCAATATGAATGGGGTGACCAAATTCTAGAATGATAAAAGAAAATCTAGCAAACAAATGCCTCGTCCCAGCCTCATCATGTAACATCCCAAGTAAGTAATGAATAATATATATTTTTATCTATGTTTATTAATGATTAAGATAGTGTTATAGAGGCTTAAAATGAAAATAAATACAATCTTATGCATGGAATACACTAATATTCTTAAAAGATTGTTTTAGGGCCTTTTGATGGAAAACCATTTTTGAATCTATATTTTGACAATTTTATAATCTATGTTTGTCAAAATAAACTTATTCTTTATGATTGGGACATCAAAATTTACCTTGTGTGAATTTTTGGTATTTTTCTGACAATGTTCATTTTTTAATGAATAGTGAAAAATACTGCATTTTACATCAAAACTGCTTTTTAATCTAATTTATTTATATTATTAGATTATGTTTTGATTTGTATTTGAAGTGAAATTAGAATATATTTTTACCATTTTATCCAACGGTGGTCATTGTAATCAATTTCACTTTGAAATTAGACTTAAACTGGTGTCAATCTTTTGATACTTATTGTTTTGTAAAAACACGCTCTTTGCTCTGGCAGCGGGAATTAATTATTAAATTAATTAATGTGACTTATATGATTTTAATTTTGTAAAATAGACTTCATTTTTGAATTCGTAATATCAAATATATCTTAGGGTGAATTTTTTGTAATTTTCTGAAAAACTTCAATTTTTGATGAATAGTGAAACCACTAAGTGGTAATCAAGCAAACTGATTTTTCAGTTAAATGAACGTTTACCACTAATGTGTATTGAATTTTGAAAATCCGACATACATGGTTGTCATTAAGAAGTAAAATGTGGTTCAATGAGATTAAAATAATTTTTTTGTGAATAGTAACTTATTATGTTTTTAATCGCGATTAATGGTAATTAGTGTAGTTTAAGGTATAAATAATGCTTTAATAATATGAAATGACCTAGACACATGTCCCAACCTTATTTGTTGTGTCATGGCCGACCAAGACAAGCCATGGGTCAACTTGGGGACCCCATGGAGACATTTTGGTTGGGAAATGACATAAATAACTTTTTATTTAATGTAAAAGTAAAAATGACACAAACATAATATGTTTTACGAAAACAATTTTTACATGGGGTTATAAAGCTCATATATATTATTATAAATAGTAATTGGAAAGCTAAAAAGATTTCCTACATCATAGTATTTTTTTTATGATTTTTAGACATTAAATAAATTAAATTATTTATGACATAATAATGATGCAGCGATGACATCATTATTTGACGATTTAAATAAAATGGAAAGAAAATGTAAAATATATGAACTACACATGGCCAAAACCAATTGGATGAGTGGATTTCGAACCCTTATCATCTTATCCACGAATTATATCAATTTGGTACCTTTTAAAACCGAAACACATTTTCAAATAAAGTAATATTTCTTTACTTTCCAAAAGTGCCCCTCCTCTCCTCTTATAAAAGGCCCCCACCTCTACCTCATTTCACACACTCCTCAAGCCTTTGGCTCGGCCAAACCCTGCCCATTTACTCTCTCAACATCCCTCTCCTCATCTTAGAGGATTCCCTTTGGGCAGAATCCTTTCAAAGGAATCCTTTAGGCTCAAATCAAAAAGAGTTACACTTTTAAAGGTAATTCATTCTCTCATGTTCATTTGTTTTATTTTGCTTCTCCAACCCCCTAAACTCTTTTTATTTACTTCGTTTGTAACAAAAACAGTATCTTAAATATACTAGGATGTTTTTATAATATTAATTTGAGCTACACTCTCACACAACTACATCAAATGGTTAAAGAACATACGGTTTCCGTGGATGGCGAAATTCTGCCTCCCGAAACGATGATTGTTCAATACTAATTTAACACCTTCAAAGGTGGCCATTATGATGTAACTATTTTTATATATGATATATGATATGTTTATGTTTTCCTTAAGCTTCTGTTTTTTCATTTTGGGCATACCTTTATGGTTTCCATTATGGGTAAACACGATATCTTCATTTTAGGAAGTGCGGACTACCGCCCCCTGAAAGTGATTTGATTCGTTAATACCATATGTGGGATGTGTAAAGGATAAAGTTAATGATATTATATATGTTATTATACTGGAATTATAATATACTCTTATATCATTATGATTCCATTCCAGAAAATATGAAATAGAAATGGAAGTAGCGTTCATGCGTACGTACGGCTTACCGTCTCCATGAACGGTGCATTTCATTTCTTACCTCTAAATGATTATGTAATATTATAAATGCATGTATGTACTGGATATATATGACATATATGATATCTACATCATGAATACCATTATGGATATAATGAACCTTTGACCAAATTAACAACATGTAAGTGTAAGAAGTCTATTTTTGACTTAAGAACCAAATACCGACAAAATGAACATTATTAACTTAAATGATTACATGATGTTCATAACATGGTATAAAAGGAATAATGAACTTGAAAAAGGTTCATAAGCAAGTAGAGATTAACTCAAGTTTATTATTCAGGAAATTAAAGAACGGTCGGGTCAAGTTGGATACGAGGTATGGGACTTCGTCTTAATCTCCTTTCGTTGAGGCATATTTTATTTTATACACAACTTTCTTTTATATGGTGTATAAAACCCTTTGAATTTTACGTTTATTCAAAAGGAATCTTTTTTATATGAAGCGTTTACTAAACGACAAAAGGGAATGTTTTTGTCGTACGTATGCGGCGACAACGACTTCTCCGCCGTCGTGACCGTTATTTGAGTTTCGGCTTCCTCTACAAGTCATACCTTCTTTTTAAAAGAAAAATAAATACCATGTTTTACTTTTGTTTTATTTTAGTATTGAAAATGGTTTTCATAATGTTTTTATATCAATGTGTTGTATTGATATATCGTGATTGAAATGTGGAAATTTTATGTTTCCTTTATGCATGTTTTATGTGATATGATTATGTTATGGTTCTTGGGAATTATTATGAAGACGGGTGGTTCCGTGATAAACTAAGGGCGGGTGAACCCATTATAGCTCTCCAATGCCTTGGGTAACGCGAAGGAGTGAAATGTTAAGGTTTCTCCGAAGAGATTTTAGGAAATATACTATGATGGGTATTCCAAACGTAACCAAGAGGGTTACTCCCTACGTAAGAATGTTATGAATGCCTCAAGTTACCTTTATGTCTTATGATTTCTATGATTTATTCATGATTTTATGAGGTATGTTAAAGTGCCTATGATTTATGGGTAAAGTATGATTTCATTCTTATGTATATATGAACTCATGTTTCCTTTCCATGTTTTTTTTTATAACCCATACTGAGTTTTTATGCTCATCCCAAGTTTTTGAAATGTTTTTCACAGGTCAAGGGAAAGGTACATGATAAGATGATAGAGTCAAGGATGTGTCAATAAATAATCCATGTTTTATTTTAAATGTGTTTCCATTGATGGTAATGAAGAATACTATCTTTCTGTAACCACTTTCCTTATATGTGGAATGTAATGCAAGTTTTTTGATCTAATTCTCTAAAACTCTAAACCTGAAAAGATCCTCAATGTGAAATCTTGTAATAACTCAAGATTAAGTAAGGTTTAAGGGTGGGGCCTTATAGTTGGTATCAGAGGTCGGTTTAGATAACTTTAGGAGTTAGAATTCTATTAAATGATTATCCAAAAATATTTTTTTTTCGAAATGATATAGCATTTAAAGATTACGATGTTGCTTCATCTAAGACATGTTTTTCAGAATGGTTTTCCGCAGAGGAAACAGGGAAGCAGTGCTAGGAAGGCATACAGAAGGAAATAACCTTCCGAATCAGTATCCAGAAATGGTCAGAATTGGAACTGAACAGTTTGTTGTAGTAATGGCGTAGTTGACTCAAGCGATAAATGGCGGTTGTATCCATGCACGAGATCAGCCAGACCAACCGCAGAGGAACATGTCAGTGGTGGAACATTTCATGAGGCAACATCCACCATCATTCAGAGGATCATCTGACCCTGTGCTAGCTGAAGGGTGGATTAAAGCACTGGAGAAGATTTTTGATGTCATGGGGTGTTCAGACAATCAAAAGGTTAGTCTTGCTATTTACCGTTTGGGGGGTGAAGCAGATCAGTGGTGGTCTATGGTTAAAAATATCAGGGACGCCGATGAGATTGATTCTCTTGACTGGGATGAATTCAAAGGTATGTTTCTTGAGAAGTATTTTCCTAAGGCTGTTCAACTTAGGATGGAAAAGCAATTCTTGGAATTGAGGCAAGAGGAAGACTCAGTGGCTGCCTATGAAGAAAGGTTCACTCGATTGGCAAGGTATGCTCCAAATTTTATTCGGGACCTTCATAGTAAAATCAATCGTTTCTACTCAGGATTAAAGCCAAAGTATCGAAGGGCATTAGCTTCTCGTGAGTTTAAAAGTTATGAAAAGCTTGTTTGATGTGCTGAGAAGGTGGAAATGGAGTTTGCCGATGACCAAGTTTTCTATAACAACTAGCAGAAGAAGAGACCGAGGTGGCAGTAGAAAGGTAAGAATTCTTCAAAAAAGTCTGATGGTAAGAGAACTAAGTTTTCAGTTTGTGATAAATGTGGCAAAAGGCATGCTGGGGAATGTCTTCTGAATTCTGGAAAGTGCTACCGATGTGGTAAGATGGGACATAAGGCTCGTGATTTCACTGAAAAGGATCAAGGTGAAGGTAAGAACAAATTTGATTTACAGTTAGTGAAATGTTATAAGTGCAATGAGATGGGTCACTATGCAAACGAGTGTCCGACAAAGAGCTTGAGTGATGGGAAGTAGTTAGACTACAAGCAGAAAGGGGTGGTGAAATCCTTTGCAACTACTTCAGCAAATGTCGGGCCATCAAATGAAGTTGTATCAGGTACTTTGTTTGTTTTTTAAGATTATGCCAGTGTGTTGTTTGATTCGGGGTCTACACATTCTTTCATCTCTGAAACCTTTTCTAGTAAAATGGGAATACCATCTCAAGAAATGACTCCTGAACTTTTGGTAAAAACACCTGGGGGGAATGTTGAGGCAAAAAGAATTTATAAGAATCTTCCTATCCTTATCTGTGGAAAGAACCTACTTGCAAACCTTATTGTTCTACCTCTAGTAGAGTTTGATGTTATCCTGGGTATGGATTGGCTCTCTATTTACCATGCTAAGATTGACTGTAGAGCTAAAGAAGTTTCTTTTCAGAAAGACTTTCAGTTTGTTTACAAGAATGAACCCTTACTTTTTATAACATATCAAGAGGCCGAGAAACTTGTAAAAGATGGAAATGAATGTTACCTTGCACACGTCGTTGAAAATAAAGTAACTGTTCAGATTAATGATGTGCCAGTGGTAAATGAGTATCTTGATGTTTTTCCTGATGAGTTGCCTGGAATAATACCAGATCGGGAAGTTGAGTTTACTGTTGACTTAGTTCATGATGCTAATCCAATTTCAAAACCCCCTTATCGAATGGCACAAATTGAACTTTTAGAGTTGAAGGATCAATTGCAAGATTTATTAGATAAAGGTTTCATTAGACCTAGCACATCACCATGGGGTGCTCCTATTTTATTTGTTAAAAAGAAAGATGGTTCTATGAGATTTTGCATTGATTATAGAGCCTTGAATAATATCACTGTTAAGAACAAATATCCTTTGCCTCATATCGATGATTTGTTTGATTAGCTCCAGGGAGCTCAGTTTTTTTCAAAGATTGACTTGATATCGGGGTACCATTAGCTGAAGGTAAAGGAGGCAGATATTCCGAAGACCGCGTTCCGTACGAGATATGGCCATTATGAATTTGTAGTAATGCCTTTTGGGCTAACCAATGCACCTGCTGTATTCATGGACATAATGAATAGAATTTTCCATGAGTTCTTGGATAAGTTTGTGGTGGTTTTCATTGATGATATTTTTGTGTTTTCTAAAAGTAAAGAGGAGCATGAAAAACATTTAAGGGTTATCTTTCAAACCTTAAAAGAAAAGAAATTGTATGGGAAATTCAGCAAGTGTGAGTTTTGGTTGCAACAAATTTCTTTCCTTGGTCACATTGTTTCTAAAGATGGAATAACTGTTGATCCTGCAAAAACAAAAGTTGTGGAAGAATGGCCAAGACCCACAAATGTAACCAAGATTCGTAGCTTCCTTGGTTTGGCAGGCTATTAACGAAGGTTTGTTAGAAATTTTTCACGGTTATCTAGTCCAATGACTAAGCTAACTCGGAAGGGTGTTATGTTTATCTGGACAAAAGAATGTGATGATTGTTTTCAGGAATTGAAAAGAAGATTGGTGAATGCTCCAGTTTTGGCACTACCTTCCAGGAATGGGGAGTTTGTTATATACAGTGATGCTTCATTGAAAGGACTTGGTTGCGTCCTAATGCAGAATGATCAGGTAATTGCTTATGCTTCACGACAGTTGAAAACTCATGAGGTAAATTACCCTACACATGATTTGGAATTAGCTGCTGTTGTTTTTGCTTTAAAAGTTTGGAGGCATCATTTGTATGGAGTAAAGTGTGAAATATATACCGATCACAAAAGTTTAAAGTATATAATCACTCAGAAAGAGTTAAACATGAGACAAAGGAGATGGCTGGAATTAATCAAGGATTATGATTGTACAATTCATTACCATCCGGGAAAAGCAAATAAAGTGTCTGATGCTTTGAGTCGAAAAAGTAATGATTCATTAACAATGTTGCGGTTGGAACGTGATCCTTTGGTTAATGATTTGATGAACTTTGGCATAGAAGTTTTTGGTGCAGGAAGTCCTTCTGTTTTGTTTCAGGTATCAGTGAGATCATCTCTATGAGATAGAATCAAGCAAGCACAGAAGCAAGATAGTGAGTTGCAGAAAAAGGTAGAGCTTGTTCAGAAAGGTAAGTTGCCTGAATTCAACATTGATAATGATTGTGTTTTTAGATTTGGGAAGAGATTGTGTGTGCCTTGTGATTCATAGTTGAAGAGAGAGTTGTTATGTGAAGCTCATAGTTCTCCGTTTTCAGTTCATCCAGGAAGTACTAAGATGTATAAAGATCTGCAGGAGTATTACTGGTGGGATGGAATGAAAAGAGATATTGCTGATTTTACTGTGAAGTGTTTGACTTGTCAGCAGGTTAAAGCAGAGTGGCAGTTACCGAAAGGGATGCTTCAGCCATTACCAGTGCCATAATGGAAATGGGAGAATATATCCATGGACGTTGTTGTTGGATTACCGAAGACATCTCGAGGTAATAATGCAATCTGGGTTATTGTTGATCGCTTGACCAAATCTGGTCATTTCCTTGCTATACGAGATACTTTCTCTCTTGATCAACTTTCCCGTTTGTATCTTAAAGAGATAGTCAGGTTACATGGAGTTCCTCTCTCCATTGTATCGGATCATGATCCCAGGTTTACTTCTAAATTTTGGAAAGGCCTTCAGAAGTCGTTGGGTACTGAATTAAATTTTAGTACAGCTTTTCATCCTCAATCAGATGGGTAGTCAGAACGAACAATTCAGACATTGGAGGATATGCTACGAGCTTGTTCTATGGATTATCAGGGAAGTTGGGACCAACATCTTTCTTTGGTTGAGTTTTCATATAATAACAGTTTTCATTCCAGTATACAGATGGCACCATTTCGGGCATTATATGGGAAGCGGTGTTGAACTCCAGATTTCTGGGATGAAGTGGGTGAAAGGAAGTTGATGGGACCAGAATTGGTAGAAGAGATGGCAGAAAAAGTTCAGCTGATTCAGAAACACATGAGAACAGCTCAGAGCAGGAAGAAGAGTTATGCGGATAACCGGAGGAAGGATCTATCTTTCGAGGTAGGTGATCATGTTTTTCTCAAGGCTTCCCCTTGGAAAAGCGTGATGAGATTTGGTAAGAAAGGAAAGTTAAGTCCAAGGTTTATTGGACCATACGAAATTCTGGAGAGAGTTGGATCAGTTGCATACTGATTGGATTTACCTCCGAGTTTATCTCAGGTACACAATGTTTTTCACATTTCGATGTTGAGAAAGTATATGCCAGATCCATCTCATGTTTTGAGTCCAGAGGTAGTTCAGCTGGAAGAGAACCTATCATATGAGGAACAACCGGTCCAGATTCTTGACCACAGGGAGCAAGTATTACGGAATAAGGTGATTCACCAGGTAAAGGTTTTGTGGAAAACCATATGATTGAAGAGGCAACATGGGAATCTGAAAATGCAATGAGGGATAAGTACCCCCATTTATTCGATAAGTAAATAAATTGCGGGGACACAATTTTCTAAAGGGGGGAAGGATGTAACATCCCAAGTAAGTAATGAATAATAGATATTTTTATCTATGTTTATTAATGATTAATATAGTGTTATAGAGGCTTAAAATGAAAATAAATACAATCTTATGCATGGAATACAATAATATTCTTCAAAGATTGTTTTAGTGCCTTTTGATGGAAAACCATTTTTGAATCTATATTTTGACAATTTTATAAACTATTTTTGTCAAAATAAACTTATTCTTTATGATTGGGACATCAAAATTTTCCTTGTGTGATTTTTTGGTATTTTTCTGACAATGTTCATTTTTTAATGAATAGTGAAAATACTGCATTTTACATCAAAACTGCTTTTTAATATAATTTATTTATATGATTAGATTATGTTTTGAATTGTATTTTAAGTGAAATTAGAATATATTTTTACCATTTTATCCAATGGTGGTCATTGGAATCAATTTCACTTTGAAATTAGACTTAAACTGGTGTCAATCTTTTGATACTTATTGTTTTGTAAAAACACGCTATTTGCTCTGGCAGCGGGAATTAATTATTAAATTAATTAATGTGACTTATATGATTTGAATTTTGTAAAATAGACTTCATTTTTGAATTCGAAATATCAAATATATCTTAGGGTGAAGTTTTGGTAATTTTCTGAAAAACTTCAATTTTTGATGAATAGTGAAACCACTAAGTGGTAATCAAGCAAACTGATTTTTCAGTTAAATGAAAGTTTACCACTAATGTGTATTGAATTTTGAAAATCTGACATACATGGTTGTCATTAAGAAGTAAAATGTGGTTCAATGAGATTAAAATAATTTTTTGGTGAATAGTAACTTATTATGTTTTTAATCGCGATTAATGGTAATTAGTGTAGTTTATGGTATAAATAATGCTTTAATAATATGAAATGACCTAGACACATGTCCCAACCTTATTGGTTGTGTCATGGCCGACCAAGAAAAGCCATGGGTCAACTTGGGGACCCCATGGAGACATTTTGGTTGGGAAATGACATAAATAACTTTTTATTTAATGTAAAAGTAAAAATGACACAAACATAATATGTTTTACGAAAACAATTTTTACATGGGGTTATAAAGCTCAGATATTTGATTATAAATAGTAATTGGAAAGCTAAAAAGATTTCCTACATCATAGTATTTCATTTATGATTTTTAGACATTAAATAAATTAAATTATTTATGACATAATAATGATGCAGCGATGACATCATTATTTGACGATTTAAATAAAATGGAAAGACAATGTAAAATATATAAACTACACATGTCCAAAACCAATTGGATGAGTGGATTTCAAACCCTTATCACCTTATCCACGAATTATATCAATTTGGGACCTTTTAAAACCGAAACACATTTTCAAATAAAGTAATATTTCTTTACTTTCCAAAAGTGCCCCTCCTCTCCTCTTATAAAAGGCTCCCACCTCTACCTCATTTCACACACTCCTCAAGCATTTTTCTCGGCCAAACCCTGCCCATTTACTCTCTCAACATCCCTCTCCTCATCTTAGAGGATTCTCTTTTGGCAGAATCCTTTCAAAAGAAGCCTTTAGGCTCAAATCAAAAGGAGTTACACTTTTAAAGGTAATTCATTCTCTCATGTTCATTTGTTTTATTTTGCTTCTCCAACCCCCTAAACTCTTTTTATTTACTTATTTTGTAACAAAACCAGTATCTTAAATATACTAGGATGTTTTTATAAGATTTATTTGAGCTACACTCTCACACAACTACATCAAATGGTTAAAGAACATACGGTTTCCGTGGATGGCGAAATTCTGCCTCCCGAAACGATGATTGTTCAATACTCATTTAACACCTTCAAAGGTGGCCATTATGATGTAACTATTTTTATATATGATATATGATATGTTTATGTTTTCCTTAAGCTTCTGTTTTTTCATTTTGGGCATACCTTTATGGTTTCCATTATGGGTAAACACGATATCTTCATTTTAGGAAGTGCGGACTACCGCCCCCTGAAAGTGATTTGATTCGTTAATACCATATGTGGGATGTGTAAAGGATAAAGTTAATGATATTATATATGTTATTATACTGGAATTATAATATACTATTATATCATTATGATTCCATTCCAGAAAATATGAAATAGAAATGGAAGTAGCGTTCATGCGTACGTACGGCTTACCGTCTCCATGAACGGTGCATTTCATTTCTTACCTCTAAATGATTATGTAATATTATAAATGCATGTATGTAATGGATATATATGAAATATATGATATCTACATCATGAATACCATTATGGATATAATGAACCTTTGACCAAATTAACAACATGTAAGTGTAAGAAGTCTATTTTTGACTTAAGAACCAAATACCGACAAAATGAACATTATTAACTTAAATGATTACATGATGTTCATAACATGGTATAAAAAGAATATTGAACTTGAAAAAGGTTCATAAGAAAGTAGAGATTAACTCAAGTTTATTATTCAGGAAATTAAAGAACGGTCGGGTCAAGTCGGATACGAGGTATGGGACTTCATCTCAATCTCCTTTCGTTGAGGCATATTTTATTTTATACACAACTTTCTTTTATACGGTGTATAAACCCCTTTTACTTTTACATTTATTCAAAAGGAATCTTTTTTATATGAAGCGTTTACTAAACGACAAAAGGGAATGTTTTTGTCGTACGTATGCGGCGACAACGACTTCTCCGCCGTCGTGACCGTTATTTGAGTTTCAGCTTCCTCTACAAGTCATACCTTCTTTTTAAAAGAAAAATAAATACCATGTTTTACTTTTCTTTTATTTTAGTATTGAAAATGGTTTTCATAATGTTTTTATATCAATGTGTTTTATTGATATCTCGTGATTGAAATGTGGAAATTTTATGTTTCCTTTATGCATGTTTTATGTGATATGATTATGTTATGGTTCTTGGGCATTATTATGAAGACGGGTGGTTCCGTGATAAACTAAGGGCGGGTGAGCCCGTTATAGCTCTCCAATGCATTGGGTAATGCGAAAGAGTGAAACATTAAGGTTTCTCCGAAGAGATTTTAGGGAATATACTGTGATGGGTATTCCAAACGTAACCAAGAGGGTTACTCCCTACGTAAGAATGTTATGAATGCCTCAAGTTACCTTTATGTCTTATGATTTCTATGATTTATTCATGATTTTATGAGGTATGTTAAAGTGCCTATGATTTATGGGTAAAGTATGATTTCATTCTTATGTATATATGAACTCATGTTTCCTTTCCATGTTTTTTTTATAACCCATACTGAGTTTTTATGCTCATCCCAAGTTTTTGAAATGTTTTTCACAGGTCAAGGGAAAGGTACATGATAAGATGATAGAGTCAAGGATGTGTCAAGAAATAATCCATGTTTTATTTTAAATGTGTTTCCATTGATGGGAATGAAGAATACTATCTTTCTGTAACCACTTTGCTTATATGTGGAATGTAATTCAAGTTTTATGATCTAATTCTCTAAAACTCTAAACCTGAAAAGATCCTCAATGTGAAATCTTGTAATAACTCAAGATTAAGTAAGGTTTAAGGCTGGGGCCTTATACATCATCTAGAAATAAGTATAAATAATATCAAATAATGGTCCTAAAATAGATTTTAATCTCCCTTGTAAATAAAATCTTCGATCAAAGGGTAAAAATATCTAGGTGACTGAAATATTTTTCCATTGAAAAAATAAACTGTGCTCATAAGTGGTCCCTAAAATTATCCCACAAGACCTCTAACACCTCATGATACCTAAGTAATAACATTGACTACTTCCTCTCTACAACACAAAGAATCATCACAATCAAATAAATTTAGTGCTCCTTCTGAGCAATAATTAAATTGATATTTATTTCAACCTCCTCATTCCATAAATCCTTCAATGTTCCCAAAATGGATCCCTCGTACTTCTACATACTCTGAAATGAAACTCTTAGGGTGTCCCAATCCAATTCTATTATTTTTGACCTTGACATTGTAGTGATCTTCTCTTATTTCCTATTGAACATCATCAGTGTGAACCTCATGAGGAGGTCACCTTATATCTATACGTTAAAATGAAGAAACGGTTAGTGGAACCTAAACCCGTAATAATAAATATTTTAAATTAATTAATTAATAAATTTTAGTTATTTAAGTTTTTCCCTAATCCCATGTTCTACCCATTTCAAGCACAAGAATAAAAAAAGAATGATGCATGATCCTTTCCTAGATCTATACCTCGTAACCAGTATTACATCGTTTAGTAGGCTTAGTAAACATAAGGGTCTAAAAATCAGATCATATGTTGAAATAAATACCCATGTCTTAGTTAGTGTCACTTATTTATATAACTTACAAAACTTAAGTGACGTCATTTCCCTACCAACCCATTCCTCACTAACCATTTCCTAACTCCAAAATTCATCTTATCCCTCAACCTAATCCTTTGAATCCATTATATCACAACCCCCTCCACCCAAAGGTACCCATCCTGGTCTGTAAAAGTTATAAGTATGATATTTACCACCTATATCCCACCTCTAATAGTACACAAGCTGGTAATAAGAACCCAGATTTTAATGAAAAAAAATTAGCGGGCCTTCCCCTTTAAGAGAATATATGGAAGAGAGATATAATTTATGTAAACCAATCAAATCTTATATACATTTAGTAAAATAAAACCAATGTATATACATGTAATGTCTTAAAGACTAAAACAATATAAAGGAAAACTAATATTACCAAAAAGGTAAACTTGGAAGTGACCATGAAGCCCAAACAACTCCTACAGACAATGAGATAGTAAAATACATCAGGATCTAAAACATGATCATACTGACCTAAAAATATTTTATATATATGTATGTTTATAATAATAGGTATAATATGTAGGATTGATCTCAGATTCTTTGGTCAATAAGAAAAAGAAATAGTACTAAAGCCTATGGAAAAATAGGTGGAACTAACTCATTATCAAAATAATTATATTATTTCAAACCTCACCATGGAGATTTGTCACCAAGTTTCATAAAAAAGAGATCATGTATTATAGTTTTAAAAAAAGGGTACCCCACTTCCAATTCCACCCTGGTTTGACACTCTACATGATCACCATACTTCCTGATCCATATCTCTTCAAAAGATTCCATCCTGGAGATACCTGGGATAACTATTAAAACATAAATGTTGTGTATGATATCACCTCACCATCCCATGCAAAATTCTTATATAGTAACCATGTAGTTTTAAGATCCACCATATCACATATTTCATGTATCGCACAACAAAGGTTATACCTTAAGCTGTCACATCTTGTACACTAAGTAATGTACCCTGACCCAGAACAACCCATAAATGACATACTTATAATAATACATTTGGATACTATATCTAGATATAAATATGTCTGAAATAACTTCAATCCATTTTATCCATTGAAAAACATATACGATAAACTATCCACCTCATATATCAACACATAATACTACCAGGACAAGTGTTTATAACCATAGTGGGTAGTTAGTCATCCATCCCTCACCAACTTTAATTTTGGGGAAAACACCCTCCCATAGTCCATTGGGGGTAATTCACTATACCAAAAACAATGGGGTAGCATATCAAATCCCAAAACATTCAATATAAAATATATCTCACAATTATACTTTAGGAAATAACCTAGTTATAGAATCAACTATTTATATCATCTCACAGGCATCTAGCTACCACTACTAGGATATAGATATCCAATTAGCACTAATTCATTTAAGAATACTTTCATTGAATTACTAATTTCATTTTTTATATTAATTTTTACATTAATTTTTTATTTAACCATTAATTAACATTATTCTAAATAAAATTTTGTTAACCATCATAGTGGAGCCGACAAGGTCAAGGAATAGTCCAACAGAGTACATAGTTTCTCAATATTAACAATATTCCATTCCAGTAAGAACTAAACCCATTAGTTAAGACGTTAATTATTTTTAACCCTTTCATAATTCTAGGTAGTCTAATAAATATCTTAAGCCTCCACCAAGATATTCTTAACAAATAACATCAAGATTCCTCAAACAGAGGCGAACAAAATACATATAAACAAGAAACCCATACATCCGACCTTTAAATAGTTTCATTGAGAGAACATCCCAAATTTAATCACAGAAAATGGTTATCCCATCTTCATCCCATTCTATCAATTCTAGTTCCATCCTTGACACCCTCAGGCATATCACCATGAATCTCACCATCATAGGTGTCAACTATAAATATAAACCTATGACTTACCACCCATATCTCATCATCTATACTATTGTCACATGATATCACATATAAAGGTTCAAATCTTGAGAAATTTGGAAGGAAAAAACCGACATGATCAACATGAAAACTGGGATATAAAACAAGCCTTTTGCCTTTATTTTCAAAAATACCATGAAAACCCAAAAAAATGGCACCCAAAAAAATTAATTGAAAACTGGGATAAACCCAAAAAAATATAACCATGAATCTCACCATGAAAACTGGGATAAAGGTTCAAGACTTTAGCCTTTATTTTTACTCCACCCAAAAAAATTATATATTAAAAACCCAATATTATTCCATATTAAATTAATTGATTCATTCATTACATGTTATGACTATGGGAAACCTTAAGGCATAAGTTATAACAAGATATCATTGATTAACCATGCTCACTAGAATTAAATATAATTCAAAAATATTGTTTGAATAAAATTTCTAATTTAGCATGCCTATTTATCATTATCAAAATATTAATTATAGATTTAATTTCCTTATCTAATTACATTAACAAATGGGAGAAAAACTTTAACATAAATATGTTGTAAGCACTAATTATATTACCATCAAATTATAAGAATATAAGTATTCATTACATGTGCCTCATAAAGTTATTAATCCAACCACATAGATACAAAATTTATGTTCATTATATATTCCATAAATTTTACAATTGAAGCATAGAATAACTGGCATCATAATAATGAAAATTTATAGATTTCAGAGTAACTATAAAATCAAGAGGTAATCTAATATCATAGTTGAGGGGAACATGATTCCAAACAATAAAAATCTATTTCATTAATATATTATATCCTATATAATGGTAACTTACATAGCAATCCCAAAGGATAAACCAAGATTACATTATTATTCAAAGTAAATAAAATGAGAATCAATGAATCCCCTACCTCAAAGATTTTAATGTTCTTCCCATGAGAAAAGATCAAAAATGCATACCTCTAATCAACTCTTCCCAAAGGAAAATATAATCTACTAAGTTTTTCATGAAACATACACACTAAAAAATAAACTCTATTATAATGATATAGATTAAAATACATACCATCATTAGAAAAAAAATGAGAAAATGGGATCTAAAGGAGAAGAAAACGTAAGAAAGGAGAAAGAACTCACCTCAGATCACTAGGTATAAAACGTAAGATTTTAGTAATAAAATATAAGGGCCCAGCCTTAAACATTACTTATTCTTGAGTTACTTCAAGAATACACATTGAGGATCTTTTCAGGTTTAGAGTTTTAGAGAATTAGATCATAAAATATGCATTTCATCCCACATTTAAACAAAGTGGTTACAATAGAAGATAGTATTAATTTTTTCCCATCAACAGAAACAGATTTAAAATAAAACATGGATTCTTTCTTGACACCTCCTTGACACTATCATCATATCATGTACGTTTCCCTTGACCTGTGAAAAACATTTCAAAAACATGGGATGAGCTTAAAAAGATCAGTAAGGGATATAAAAATATGGAAAGGAAACATGAGTACATGTATACATAAGAATCAATGAGATCATACGTTACTCATAAAACATAAGAACTTTAACATACCTCATCAAATAATGAATAAATCATAGAAATCATAAGACATAAATGTAACTTGAGGTATTTATAGCATTCTTACATAGGGAGTAACCCTCTTGGTTACGTTTAGAATACCCATCACAGCATATTCCCTAAATATCTTCGGAGAAACCTTAACGTTTAACTCCTTCACGTTACCCAATGAATTGGTAAGCTATATCAGGCTCACCCTCCCTTAGTTTATAACGGAACCACCCATCTTCATAATAATGCCCAAGAACAATAACATAATCGTATCACAAAAAACATGCATAAAGGAAACATAACATTTCCACTTTTCAATAACAAGATATCAATACAACACATTGATATAAAAACATTATGAAAACCATTTTCAATACCAAAATAACAGAAAAGTAAAAAATTGTATTTATATTTCTTTTAAAAAAGGTATGGCTTGTAGAGGAAGCCGAAACTCAAATAATGGTCACGGCAGCGGATAATTCGTTGTCGTCGCATACGTACGACAACAACATTCCCTTTTTTCGTTTAGTAAAATGCTTCGTATAAAAAAGATTTCTTTTGGATAAACATAAAAGTAAAAGGGGTTTATACACCGTATAAAAGAAGTTTGTGTATAAAAATAATATGCCTCAATGAAAGGAGATTGAGATGAAGTCCTATACAAAGATGGTATCCTTGGATTAAGGATAAATCAATTACATAATTATGTGTGTCAAACGAATACACCAAATATAAGTGGATATTAAGTGTAAAACAATCAGAGGTTATTCACACATATTCATAGAACAACATATTCAAGGAGTGAAAGTTTATCCCAAAGAATCAAAATTGGGATAAGAAGTTCCCTTGCAAAAATTTGACAGCCTAACAGCTTCACTTCAAAATTCAGAAAATGAGTTGACGAGAGATAGAAAGGGTATCTCATCACTTGGACATAAAATTTACATCAATAATAACATATCCAAACATAACAATATGTATATTAAAAGACCCAACAAAATAAGTCTTTTAAAAAGAGGAGGGTGAAAGGTTCCCTTACCGACTTCGGTATCTTTCGAAACATACACCCCATGAAAGAAGGACAATACAACATTGATGTAAATACTCGTAAACGAAATTATATTACACAAAGAGTATAATAATGGTCAGTACATATACCACTCAAAGTAAATGGTGTAAAATTTAGCATAAATCTCATGGGAATAAAAGTGAGATGAAAAATCCCTTATAAAAACTCGGCAGTCTAATGGCGCCACTTAAAACTTCCAAAAAAGTATTTCTGAGATCAAATAGGGTATCTCATAATATGAATATAAAAAGTACAGTATGAGAAATATAAAATAACATCCCAAAACATAATAAAGATGAGCTTAAAAGAAATTACATAAAAGAGAGTACTTAAAAAGAAAGAGAGAGGTTGGATTCCTTACGAAAATTTGGCAGCCTAATGGCGCCACTCAAAACTTCCAAAATGTATGGATGAGAGAAAATAGTGTCTCTCACCATATGAACATAAAAATTACAGTAACAGTAATATAAAAGAACATATCAATCATAAGAAATATGAGGTTAAAATTAATGACATAAAAGAGTGTACTTAAAAAGAAAGAGAGGGGTTGGATCCCTTACGTCGTGTCCGACATGACTCGATCGTTCTTTAATCTCCTGAATAATAAAATTTGGTCAATTTATAATTTCTTAAGGACCTAATTTAAATATTATTATTCAGTTCATATCACATATTATAATTTTATAATAATTAGTTAATAAAGTGAGTTCATATCTGATGTTTTTGTCGATGTTCGGTACATGAGTAAAAATTTAACTTGTTGGAACATAATTTTCCATGTAGTTATAGGTAAATCATATCCAGAATAGTATTGATGTTTTAAATATCATATATATCCAGTATATATTCATTTTATACTATTCCATAGCATTTGGAGATAAAAAAAATTAAAAGCACCGTTCATGGAGACGGTAGTCCATACGTACGCACGAACGCTACTTTCATTTTTTGTCATATTAATGGAATTAAAACAAAGTGAGATATATATATATATATTATAATTCCAGAATGATATCCATAATTTAGATTTAATATAGTACATATAGATCTATTATATATATGTACTTATAATAGTACATAACATTCCGAGATAAGAAATTAAATGTATCGTTCATGGAGACGGTAAGTCGTACGTACGCATGAACGCTACATTCATTTCTTTTTTTTGTATTCAATGGAATGAAATAATAATGATATAAAGGTATATTATAATTCCAGTAGGATATCATATGTAATAACATTAATTCCATCCTTTATACATCCCACATATAGTATTAACGAATCAAACCACTTTGAGGGGGCGGTAGTCCGCACTTCCTAAAGTGAAGATATCATGTTTACCCATAATGGAAACCATAAAGGTATGCCATAAATGAAAAATACACAAGCATAAAGAAAACATAAACATATTATATATCATATATATATATAGTGACATCTTAATGGCCATCTTTGGAGGTGCTAAAAGTATATTGAACAATCATCGTTTCGTGAGGCAGTAATTCACCATCCCCAGAAACAGTACGTTCTTTAACCATTAGACGGAGGTGTGTGAATGTGTAGCTCGAATCCATATTATAACAACATCCTAGTATATTTAAGATACTGGTGTTGTTACAAAAAAAGTAATAAAAAGAGTTTAGGGGTTTGGAGAAGAAAAATAAAACAAAAGAACACAAGGAAAGACATTACCTTTAAATCGGGTAAATCTCTTTGATTTGAGCTCAAAGGATTCCTTGGAAAGGATTATGCCCAGAGTGAGGCTTCAATGATAAAGAGAGTGATGTGGAGAGATGTAATGGGCAGGTGTTGGCCGATCCAAAGGCTTGAGAGGTGTGTGTAAGGTGGTAGAGGTGGGGGCCTTTTATAAGAGGAGAAGAGGGGCACTCTTGGAATGTTATAAAATATTACTATATTATAAAATGATTTTCGGATTTTAAAGGTACAAAAAGAATATATTTCGATGATACGGTGATAAGGTTTTGAAATCCACACATACAATAGGTTATTTACATGTGTAGGTCTTATATTTTATATTATCTTTACATATTATTTAAATCGTTAAATAATGAGATAATCGCTGTATCATCATGGTTTCATAAATAATTTAATTTATTTAATGTCTAAAAATTATAAAAAAAATATCATGATGTAGGAAATATTTTTATATTTATAATGAATATTTATAGTCAAAAATATTACTTGTATAACCCATTCTAAAAATTGTTTTAGTAAAACAACACATGTTTGTGACATTTTAATTTAAACTTTAAATAAAAAGGTATTAATGTCATTTTCCAACCAAAGTGGCTCCATGGGGTCCCCAAGTTGACCCATGGATTTTCTTGGTCGGAAATGACACATCCAATGTGGGTAGGACATGTGTCTAGGTCATTTCATATTATTAAAACAATATTTTTACCTTAAATTACACTAATTACCTTTAATCGCGATTAATAAAACTTACAAGTTACTATTACCCAAATATTATTTTGATCTCATTGAGTCACATTTTACTTCTTAATTATAACCATGTATGTTGGATTTTTGAAAATCAAATCACAGAAGTGGAAAAGTTTCATTTAACCGAAAAATCAGTTTCTTTAACTACGACTTAGTGGTTTCACTATTCATCAAAAATTGAAGTTTTTCAGAAAAATACCAAAAATTCACCCTAATCTATATTTGATATTCTGAATTCAAAAATGATGACTATTTTAAAAAATCCAAGACATATAAGTTGCATTAATTAATCTAATAATAAATTCCCGCTGTCAAAACAAATAGCGCGTTTTTAAGAAACAATATCTATTAAAAGATTGACACTAGTTTAAGTCCAATTTCAAAGTGAAATTAATTCCAATGACGACTATTGGATTAAATGATAAAAATATATTCTAATTTCACTTTAAAATAAATAAAAAACATAATATAATTATATAAATAAATTCGATTAAAACGAGTTTTTGAATTAAAATACAACATTTTTCACTATTCATTAAAAAATGAACTTTATCGGAAAAATACCAAAAATTTACACAAAGTAAATTTTGATATCCCGATTCTAAAGAAGAATTTTATTTTTTCAAATATAACACATAAAATTGTCAAAAAGTGGATTTAAAAGAGGTTCGCCATCAAAAGGTGGTTAATCGACTTTTTAAAGAATATTAGAATGTTTACGCTTAAAATTGGATTCATTCGCATTTTTAATCCTCTAACATTTATTGTAAAAAGTAAAAATATTTTACAAACATATATAATCATTTTTTAGTTAGTTACATTCATTCTCGCCATTACAACGGCTAGGCGTTAACTACCATTTAAAATAATATTATTTTATTATTAGAGTGCAATGTAAGATTCCCAAGAAACTCGTTGTTGCGTATTGGGTATGCCATCGAGCATAGCGTCCCCTTTAAAGTAATATTAATATTTTATTCACAAATATGGATAAATGTGACAATGTCATATTCTTTATTTACCTGGGGTGTTACATCCTTCCCCCCTTTTTCAAATTGCGACCTCGCAATTTTAAAATTGGTCTTGGAAACATCATTGAAAATCCCACATCGGAAGAAGAGTCAGTAAAAAAAATCAATTTACAATAAATAAAGAGAAGTACAAAGGTCACCCAAGTTAACCCATACTAGGATTCCATGTATGAAAACATAGTTATGGAGAAAAAACAAAGGGTCATGTTTTTAGGGAGAGTGATAGTAAACATGTCTAGGAGAATGTTAACCATAATAAAATCACAAACATGTGATGGGTTAAACGGTATTCGATTCCCCATTAGGAAAAGTTAACAGACAACATTTTTGTTTTAAGTTACTCTTCATTGAGGAATTTATTTTTGAGCTTAACTAAATCTTAATGAAACATACTTACTTGTCACGTAGACTTTCAAATTTTAATAGATTCCTTAATAAAACTCATATTTTCTCCAAAAGACGAGTATTTAGGAAGACTTGTTTGCATTAAGAGTTATATAATCAACTTCATGAGAATCACCTAATCCACAAAAGAGAACTATATATTTCTCATGTCTTTAGACAAAAGAAACCAAAATTTTTAGTATGAGATCAGAAAATCCACAAAAGTATAATCCTTTATAAAAAGAAAATCTATTCTTAATCTCCAAAATTTGTCCAAAAAAAACCAAAGTTCAACGAAGACAATTCGATAAACAATTGTCCATAAAAGTCTTCAAAGAAAACCAAACTAATATTGAAACCCAAATATTTGAAGGATTTAATCACATAGTCTTCCAAGGAACAAATTAACTTTTATCTCAAAATAACATTTGTTGCTCTTAAATTCTCATATTGAAAAGTAATTAACCTAATCACATATCCTCTAGGATAGGTTAATCCTTTACATAGATAACCCAAAATAAACTTACTCTTGATTCCTAAAATCATCTAACTAAAAAGAATTAGTCAAAATAACTAGGGACTTCATGTAGTTCAGTGGTAGGCGATAAATACCAGTCGTACTTTGGTTGTGGGTTCGATTCCCGTAGCTTTGTCCGACGCGATAGGTTGTCACACGACCTGCGTGTTGTCCTTTTTCTAAAACTATATAATTCTTAAAAAATTCCCCAAAACGAGATAAAATCTTCAAAAATAATCATAACATATTTTAACCTCAATTTTATCTCATGCCTTTCATTTTCCATCATAACATATAATTACCCATAATTACCTCAAAAGTAAGGATCATATAAACTCTAATGGTTACTTTTATAATTATTACCTGAACTTCCACATCGGTTGGTCATCTAATAAATGATTCATTAAAGAACATACCAAGGTTCAAGTGGTTGATCATGACTCCTTGATAGTTAGTTTAAAACAACCACGAGTTTTCTCATTGAGTCCCCCATTTCATCCAGTCTCTTAATCAGAGAACCACCACAGTTTCCTTCAAACCTATTGTCACTTTGGTGCCTGCTAGATCAATCCATTCACTAAAAACAGAAATGTCAGTGTGAGTATATCAACAAAACCATCATGTAATAATGAGTAAGATAAAAACTAAGATATACTTACTCATTCACTTTATCTAAAACTAGGACTCTTTCTAAAATCCTAACCATTATGGTAATGTCACTTATGCTTAGAGAATACCCTAACCTCTAAAGTTATCTAAACCAACCTCTGATACCAACTATAAGTCCCCAGCATTAAACATTACTTAATCTTGAGTTACTTCAAGAATACATGTTGAGGATCCTTTCAGGTTTAGAGTTTTAGAGAATTAGATCATAAAACATGCATTACATCCCACATTTAAACAAAGTGTTTACAATAAAAGTTAGTATTCATTTTTTTCCCATCAACAGAAATAGATTTAAAATAAAACATGGATTCTTTTTTGACACTTCCTTGACACTATCATCATATCATGTACCTTTCCCTTGACCTGCGAAAAACATTTCAAAAACTTGGGATGAGCATAAAAATCTCAGTAAGGGATATAAAAATATGGAATGGAAACATGAGTACATGTATACATAAGAATCAATCAAAATCATACTTTACTCATAAAACATAAGCACATTAACATACCTCAACAAATCATGAATAAATAATTGAAATCATAAGACATAAAGGTAACTTTTGGCATTCATAACATTCTTACATAGGGAGTAACCCTCTTGGTTACGTTTAGAATACCCATCACAGTATATTCCCTTAATATCTTCGGAGAAACCATAACGTTTAACTCCTTCGCGTTACCCAATGCATTGGCGGGCTATATTGGGCTCACTCGCCATTAGTTTATCACAGAACCACCCGTCTTCATAATAATTCCCAAGAACAATAACATAATTGTATCACATAAAACATGCATAAAGGAAACATAACATTTCCAATTTTCAATCACAAGATATCAATACAACACATTGATATAAAAACATTATGAAAACCATTTTCAATACCAAAATAAAATAAAAGTAAAACATGGTATTTATTTTTCTTTTAAAAAAAGGTATGGCTTGTAGAGGAAGCCGAAACTCAAATAATGGTCACGGCGGCGGAGAAGTCATTGTCACTGCATACATACGACAAAAACATTCCCATTTGTCATTTAGTAAAAGGATTCGTATAAAAAATATTCCTTTTGGATAAATGTAAAAGTCAAAGGGGTTTATACACCGTATAAAATAAGGTTGTGTATAAAACAAAATATGCCTCAATGAAAGGAGATTGAGACGAAGTCCCATACAAAGACGGTATCCTTGGATTAAGGATAAATCAATTACATAATTATGTGTGACAAACAAATAAACCAAATATAAGTGGATATTAAGTGTAAAAAAGTCAGAGGTTATTCACACATATTCATAGAATGACATATTCGCGGAGTGAAAGTTTATCCCAAAGAATCAAAATTGGGTTAAGAAGTTCCCTTGCAAAAAATCGACATCCTAACAGCGTCACTTCAAAATTCAGAAAATGATTTGATAAGAGATAAAAAGGGTATATCATCACTTGGACATAAATTTTACATCGATAAGAACATATCCCAACATAACAATATGTAAATTAAAAGACCCAACAAAAAAATTCTTTTAAAAAGAGGAGGGTGAAAGGTTCCCTTACCAACTTGGGTATCTTTCGAAACATACACCCCATGAAAGAACGACAATACAACATTGATGTAAATAATCATAAAAGAAAGTACATTACACAAGGAGTAGAATAATGGGAAATACATATTCCACTCAAAGAAAATGGGGGAAAATGTAGCATAAATCTCACAAGAATAAAAGTGAGATGAAAAATCCATTACGAAAACTCGGCAGCCTAACGACGCCACTTAAAACATCTAAAAAAGGATTTATCAGATCAAATAGGGTCTCTCATAATATGAAAATAAAAAGTACATTATGATAAATATAGAATAACATCCCCAAACATAAGAAAGATGATATTAAAAGAAATGACATAAAAGAGAGTACTTAAAAATAAAGAGATAGGTTGGATCCCTTACCAAAATTCGGCAGCCTAACAGTGCCACTAAAATCATCCGAAATTTATTGATGAGAGAAAATATGGTCTCTCATAATTTGAACAAAAAAAGTAAATTAAGAGTAATATAAAATAACATACCAATCATAATAAATATGATCTTAAAAGTAATGACATAAAAGAGTGTTCTTAAAAAGAAAGAGAGGGGTAGGATCCCTTACCTCGTGTCCGACATGACTCGATCATTCTTCATTCTCCTGAATAATAAAATTTGGTCAATTTATAATTTATTAAGGACCTAATTTAAATATTATTATTCAGTTCATATAACATATTATAATTTTATAATAATTGGTTAATAAAGTGAGTTCATATCAGACGTTTCTGTCGATGTTCGGTACATTAGTAAAAATTGAACTTGTTGGAACAGAATTTTCCATGTTGTTACAGGTACATCATATACAGAATAGTATTTATGTTTTAAATATCATATATATCCAGTATATATTCATTTTATACTATTCCATATCATTTGGAGATAAAGAAAATTAAAAGCACCGTTCATGGAGATGGTAGGTCGTACGTACGCATGAACACTACTTTCATTTTTTGACATATTAATGGAATTAAAACAAAGTGAGATATATATATATTATAATTACATAATTATATCCATCATATAGATGTAATATATTACATATATATACATTATATATATGTACAAATAATAGTACATAACATTCAGTGATAAGAAATGAAATGTATCGTTCATGGAGACGGTAAGTCGTACGTACGCATGAACGCTACATTCATTTCTTTTTTTGTGTATTCAATGGAATGAAATAATAATTATATAAAGTTATATTATAATTCCAGTAGGATATCATATATAATACCATTAATTCCATCCTTTATACATCCCACATATGGCATTAACGAATCAAATCACTTTGAGGGGGCGGTAGTCCGCACTTCCTAAAATGAAGATATCATGTTTACCCATAATGGAAACCATAAAGGTATTCGATAAATGAAAAATACTAAAGCTTAAGGAAAACATAAACATATTATATATCATATATAAATATATTGACATCTTAATGGTCATCTTTTAAGGTGTTAAAAGAACATTGAACAATCATCATTTCGTGAGGCAGTAATTCACCATCCACAGAAACAGTATGTTCTTTAACCATTAGACGAAGGTGTGTGAAAGTGTAGCTCAAATACATCTTATAAAAATAACCTAGTATATTTAATATATTGGTTTTGTTACAAAAAAATTAATAAAAAGAGTTTAGGGGTTTGGAGAAGCAAAATAAAACAAAAGAACACAAGGGAAGACATTACCTTTAAATCGGGTAAATCTCTTTGATTTGAGATCAAAGTCTTACTTGGAAAGGATTCTGCCCAAAGTGAGGCTTCAATGATGAATATAGGGATGTGGAGAGATGTAATGGGCAGGTTTTGGCCAATGCAAAGGCTTGAGAGGTGTGTGTAAGGTGGTAGAGGTGGGAGACTTTTATAAGAGGAGAGGAGGGGCACTCTTGAAATGTTAAAAAATATTACTTTATTATAAAATGATTTTCGGATATTAAAGGTACCAAAATGATATATTTCGAGTATAAGGTGATAAGGTTTCTAATTCCACCCATTCAATAGGTTTTTTACATGTGTAGGTCTTATATTTGACATTATCTTTTCATTTTATTTAAATCGTTAAATAATGACGTAATTGTTGCATCGTCATGGTGTCATAAATAATTTAATTTATTTAATGTCTAAAAATTATAAAAAAAAATATCATGATGTGGGAAATCTTTTTAGATTTCTAATGAATTCTTATAGTCAAAAATATGACTTGTATAACCCCATTTAAAAATTGTTTTAGTAAAACAACACATGTTCGTGAAATTTTAATTTTAACTTCAAAAGAAAAGGTATTAATTTCATTTTCCAACCAAAGTGGCTCCATGGGGTCCCCAAGTTGACCCATGGATTTTCTTGGTCGGTCATGACACATGCAATGAGTATAGGACATGTGTATAGGTCATTTCATATTATTAAAACATTATTTTTACCTTAAATTACACTAATTACCTTTAATTGCGATTAGAAAAACTTACAAGTAACTATTCACCAAAAATTATTTTGATCTCATTGAATCACATTTTACTTCTTAATGACAACCATGTATGTCGGAATTTTGAAAATCAAATCACAGAAGTGTAAAAGTTTCATTTAATGAAAAATTAGGTTCTTTAACTATGACTTAGTGGTTTCATTATTCATCAAAAATTGAAGTTTTTCAGAAAAATACCAAAAATTCACCCTAAGCTATATTTGATATTCCGAATTCAAAAATTATGTCTATTTTACAATGTTAAAAACATATAAGTTTCATTAATTAATTTAATAATTAATTCCCGCTGTCAAAACAAATAGCGTGTTTTTAAGAAATAATATCTATTAAAAGATTGACACTAGTTTAAGTCCAATTTCGAAGTGAAATTAATTCCAATGAACACTATTGGATTAAATGGTAAAAATATATTCTAATTTAACTTTAAAATAAATTCAAAAGATAATCTAATCGTATAAATAAATTATATTAAAATGAGGTTTTGAATTAAAATAAAACATTTTTTACTATTTATTAAAAAAAATTAACTTTATCAGAAAAATACCAAATATTTACACAAAGTAAATTTTGATGTCCCAATTCTAAAGAAGAATTTTATTTTTTTAAATATAACACATAAAATTGTCAAAAAGTGGATTTAAAAGAGGTTCGCCGTCAAAAGGTGATTAATCGATTTTTTAAAGAATATAAGAATGTTTACGCTTAAAATATGATTCATTCGCATTTTTAATCCTCTAACATTTATTGTAAAAATTAAAAAAATTTGACAAACATATATAATAATTTGATAGTTAGTTCTGTTCATTCCTTCCATTACAATGGCTAGGCGTTAACTACCATTTAAAATAATATTATTTTATTATTAGAGTGCATCATAAGATTCCCAAAAAACTCGTTATTGCGTATTGGGTACGCCATCGAGCATAGCGTACCATTTAAAGTAATATTAATATTTTATTCACAAATATGGATAAATGTGAAAATGTCATATTCTTTAATTACCAGGGGTGTTACATAAAATCTAATTTAAATGGAATTAAAAGTCCACCAAAAATATTTTCTAATCTCCTAGGTGTCAAGAGAATAAATTTGGAGAAAATTATGTATAGAGTGAGTTAACGAATTAATGGGAAAATTGAAGAATATAATACCATAGTGATTCCCCATATAACATATCATATAAATTCATAACTTAGGGTATATTATAGAATAATGATTAACACTACACCATATAACATCAGTAAAATATATATCCAAGAAATTGGGAGCCTTCCTAGTTTTTTATCATACAAAAAGGTATATGGACAATAATACATGTAAACATGCTACACTAGAGAGCCCAATTTCACAATGAAAGGCTACTTCACATCCTAACCCCTGTATCATAACTATCAAAAATGGGATAGAACACCCTTAGATAACTAACCAGTATTTAAGATTCTCTACAAATTAAAATCCATTTTAACAATGTTGCATCCTAACTCAATATCATAGAGATTTGCTAAGCTACAATGTAGCATATCTCTACATTACATCCATGCTAAAATTATTGTGGCTTCAAAATCATCCCTCAATTTCTCTTACCCAATATCTAGATATGTTATTTCATTGTGTTCATAATTTTGGTATAAAATATGGCTCTATGGAACATAACCCTTTATTATGCTGAGATTTCAACTTAAATTCGCCTTTTCCTTTCTAATAAACCTTAAAACCTCCTCCAGACAACTCCAAACCCAAAAATGACAAAGGGGTTACTAGGTTCTATGTTTTAACACTAATATTGATCATGTGATGATTATAATAGTTAATTATAAAAATTTTGATCCATGAATAGAAATGTAATGAGAATTTGGAATCAATTATTAATATAGGATTTCCCTATTTATTGAAATATGCGATAGATGTAGGGGATAGTCATGATGATGTATTGATGGATTGTTATTGAAAACTGGCTAGGTAGTGGCCCTAATATTTTTATGATCCTCAGTATAAAAAGATATGTGTGATTGTGATGTGAGTGTTTACCCGATATGGCATTCATATAGGAGGTGATTTGTATCCTTTTTTGTAATTCTGTTTTATACACATATGATATATAGTGATCGAACATGTACCCTATGAGGTAGTGAGATATCTCTGACATGATTCTTGATTGTGTTGTGACCACTATGGGAGATGACATCTAAGGTAACCTAAATAATTGAATTTTTTTCTTCAAGATGGACTATGTTATATGATACTTTTCACGATATACCCAATTTTTTATAATATATCTCCTAGAATTATTCTTCCTTGTTATTGACTGGACATTTTGGGGTTACATATTAAATTCTATGTGAAAATGGTATCCCATTACTATAGGTGATATATTCCAACCATAAAAGAAAATTTTTATTAGATCATAATTCATTTGGGTAAGAACATTTAAATATCACACACTTATTAAAAATGATGATAATGATTCCTAATATGAGGAATCAGAGTGTAGTTATAGTGTTACAATTGATGATAGTATAGATATCTTGTCCAAGGGAAATGAGTACAACCTTGGTATTTCTAACAATTAATGGGATCTATAACGACCCATACTTAATAAAAATTGTTATTACTTCAAAATTGAAGCACACTTATTACAACATAAAACAAAACCATGAAAGGACCGTATAGGTATAGTGTCTTTAGAAACTGGGAAACATAAACAACTGGTTCATAAAGCATCTACACTGTCTCCCATTTATTTCATCATATCTATTGTCCCTTTTGGAATATCTTACTTAATAAGCTTCTTCTTGACCTAGGGAAAGAAAACATACAAACGGGTGAGCTCAAATGCTCAGTAAGGTTAAACAAAAGAAATATCAATCACATCATATTCATAAGAACATAACATTTTGGAAATCTTAACCTGAAAAAGAGAGCATAATTTCATAACATGGGATAAATCATAGTAGTGAAATGAAATCCCAATAATCATAACTTAAAACATGAAACCTTGTGGCATACACACATAATCATATAGAATCATTTCTTATTAGTCAAGACTCATTGCCCAGACTATCTTAGTGGACAATGTCCATTTCTGAACCGAGTTCACTCCTCGTTTCAGTCCTGTTTCACTGAACCGGTATAACCTGCCGTTCCCGCCATGTCTATCTCATGAGATATAAAATATTTACCCAATGCATTGGAGGGAGATATAGTTCCCACCCATCTCATAATGATACCATTCATATGTGTGCCACAAAATCATAAATCATACATCATTTCATAACCCATGTAATAAAAATGGGATTCTTAAACAACATGACATCATAAAAAAATTCATATAAGATAAATGAATTCATAAAAATAATTCCATCACAACATAATCAAATCAATGTAATAATAGGGATAGAAACAGAACCCTATATTATCTTAGATGGAATATAATTTTGATAAAACACTTGAACTCCATTCTTGAGGAAAATATCCTTTCTACTTCAAAAACATTTTCCTTTCTTAACATGTCATACTATTTTAAACTAAAAGAAGTTTATTGAAAATAAGCTTGAAAACATGTAGAGGAAGATTCTTGGAAATAATTTTATAAAAATCTATTCATGAAGTATAAGTTAAAAAAAACATTCTTCTCGTACTTTTTTCAGAAAAGTCAAAAAGCACCTCGTACGAAAAACGACAAAAGATTCATTTCATATATTTTACTATAAAATCACCAAAGGGTAAAAATAGATTTAAACAATTTTAGGAGGATGTAAATAATATTACATATTGAGTAAACATGGATGTGGATGATAAAATACACCCCAGTAAATACCAAAGTATAAACAATCTCGGATAAAAATGAGATTGTGATATTTTCCATTACCTTAGGTCCGATTTGCCTTGTAAGTGTCTAAACCTCCTGTATAATGATTTAAATAATGTTATTGAATTATTCCAGAATCATAATGATTGTTATTATATCATATATGGTTATATTCTTAGCTTCTTAGTAGTAATATTTCATTGCTACTTGTTATTCGGGTGTTTATAACTTTTTGTTCTTATTCGTGTTTTGTAGAATAAATTCTTATTCTTCTCTTTAGGTTATAGATACATAATTTCCAGAATGGTATTAATGTACTATATATCATATTTATTCATTAAATTCATTTATATAATCCTTATGAAATTATGATCACGTAGAACGAATAACATCACATCGTGGAGACGGTATTCCGTACGTACGCACGAGCGATGATATCGTTCCCATGATCGTGGAATTGTATTGGAGTGTATGTATACTATTTAGGAATCAATATCACTTTACAATTATCATATATAGTAATTATTTACATCATTATACCCATCCAAGTGAGGTGGTGGGGGAAAATAGATTACACCACGGCGTGGAGACGTTATTCCGTACGTACGCACGTGCGGTGATTTCATTTTCCGTAGGATGGATAGATGTTGAAATAGGGTTGTTTCATACTTATAATAACATATCAGTATATGAGTGATACTGATGTTGTTACTTCATAATTAAACAACTAAAGAAGAAGAAGTTGAAGAAGAAATAATTTGGAAAGTATCGGTAATGGATATTACCTCTTTTTGACGCGCCTCTTCTTAACCTCCTCTTATGGTACTAGGGTTGGTCTTTGAAGAATACCAGAACCTCTAAGATGATTTTAGGGAAGTGGGGAAGTTAAATGGTCAGGGTTTGGCAGAGCATGAAGGCACAAATTGGTGTGAGGAGGAGAGGGAGGAGGTGCCCTTTTATAAGGGAGGAGAGGGGCACCTTTGGAAATATAAGAAATATTAGTTTATATTAAATCCCAACCCCACTTAAAGACTTTCAAAATGACTCATATCATAATATTAGATGAGATAGGGTTGTAATATCATTATCCAATAAAATTTAGACATGTTAGGAATTTATTTTAAACATTACCAACTTGATTTATCCTTATTTATCAATTTAATTTTATTTGTGGTAATAATATTCTAAATTTTAAATTATTATTAATAATTACATATGTGTTTTGAATTTTCCATAATTTGTCATTTTATGAATTTTTAGACCATATAAATTTTAATTTATTATTTTTAAATATTTTTTTGATTTTTAAACAATTTTATAATATGTTATTTTTATAAAATAACAATAGTGTCAATTTTGACACTATTCATTTATTTGAATTTAAATAAAATATATACAGAGGATATGTTCAAACTAAAAGCTTTAATAGATTAATAAAATGTCATATGTATCTAGAAAATTATTGGAACACATTAAATAGTGCATATAATAATTATTTTAATATTTTTAAAACCATTTATTTGATATTTTAATTAATAAAATAATTTCAACATCACTATTGTGTCATAATTAATGATAATTATTTAATCCCTACAAATTCTAATTAAATTCCTATGATGTATATAATTGTATTATATTTCTGGATACTATTCATATTCTAAGTTTCATTAAGTTTATCACAAAATTAAAATTATTATACTTATAAGATTTAAGAAAGTGACATGTTGTCACATTCTTCGGTTTTAATAATAATTAAATTATTTTCATGGAAAAAAGTTTATTAAATGAATATAATCCGACCCTTAGGTGATATGGGTCTACTTTTAGTCATCCGATAGGATTTTGGAAGGTGTTAGGGTAATTTTATAATCTTATATTTACCCTTAATTACCCGATTTACCTTTAACTATGGTAAATAAAATTTACTGTAGTTACTATTCATAATGCCCAAAAATAAAAAGTAGCCTATTAACATAATTTGGACCCACTAATTCTGAATATGGAATCCATTTTTCAAAATTCAAAACATATAAGTTTCAGTAATTAATTTAAAATAAATCCCGTTGTTAAGAAAATGGGTTTTAGAAGTTAAAACATTGCCAAAGATTGAAATGTTTTTACCTATGAATTCAATGTGAAATTAATGCTAATGACATACATTATATTAAATGGTAAAAATATATTATATATATAATTTAAAACCATTCAATATTATAATTTATCCATATAAATTATCTCAATGAAAAAAGTTGTTTTTAATTAAAAATTAGCGTATTTTTACTATTCATCAAAATATGAAAGTTATCAGAAAAATATCAAAAATTTATCCAAAGTAAATTTTTATATCCTGATTCAAAAGAAGAATTTTATGTTTTCAAATTGAACTTATAAACGTGTTAAAAACTAGATTTAATGTGGGTGCATCATCAAAAGGCGGCAAAACTGCATTTTTTGATAAATACTTATTTTTCCCAAAAATTTATTTTGTTCTCTTACCATGTTCTAGAAAATGTGTAAGATGAATAATAATGTTGTAAAATTTAAAATCCAGTTAATACTATTCATAATAGCTAGTTTATTATATTATAATAATATATCGTTGTTTAGTGGAACTCGGTATTGCGTACTACACACACTATCGAGGAAGGTCGCGATTGCATGTAGCGAAAGATTCCTTTGATGATTCATAAAAACAAAATTTTTCTCATAAAAGTCTCGGGTATTACATTCTACCCCCCTTAAAATGAATTTTTTCCTCGAAATTTGTCACTTTGTAAAAAACAGATGAGGATACCTCTCCCTCATCATATCATCAAGCTCCCATGTAGCTTCTTCTAATTGGTGGTTCCTCCATAAAACTTTCACCAAGTGAGTGGTCTTGTTTCGTAGGACATTTTCGCTACGATCCAGAATCTCTATCGGCAGTTTTTCATAAGAAAGATCTTGCTCCAGCGGTACAAATTCTGAGCTGAGTACATGTGAAGGATCAGGTATGTACTTTCTCAGGAGAGATACATGGAACACATCATGAACTTGAGAGAGATTCGGTGGAAGCACCAATCGGTAAGCTACCTTCCCCACATGATCCAGTATTTCGAAAGGACCGATATATCTAGGGCTCAACTTCCCCTTCTTTCCAAATCTCATGACCCTCTTCCAGGGAGACATTCGTAAGAACACTTTATCACCCACTTAAAACTCTAGGACTTTTCTTCGGTTGTCGGCATAACTATTCTGTCGACTCTGAGCTGCTCTTATGTGTTGTTGAATAGATTGGACCTTTTCTGCCATCTCATCAACAATATCATGTCCTAATGGCTTTCTTTCCCTAACTTCATCCCAGCAAGTTGGAGTCCTGGATTTCATTCCATAGAGATCTTCATAAAGAGCCATCTGAATACTGGAGTGAAAGCTATTATTATAAAAAAAAATCCACCAAAGTAGGTGTTGATCCCAACCACCTTTGAAATCCATTAAGCAAGCTCTCAATGTATCTTCTATAGTTTGAATTGTTCTGTCAGACTGACCGTCTGTCCAAGGATGATAAGCAGTGTTGAAACTCAACTCTGTATCCCGATTATACTGAAAAATTCGCCAAATCTTTTAGGTAAACCTTGGATCCCGGTCAGATATAATAGAAAGTGGTACTCCATGCAATCTTACCACTTCATTTACATATATCCTGGCAAGCTGATCCATAGAGAAATCCTCTCTAATAGCGATAAAGTGTGAAGACTTTGTAAGACGATCCACTATGACCCAGATAGAATTATTGCCTTTGGATGTTTTAGGAAGTCCTGTGACAAAGTCCATAGTTATGTTTTCCCATTTCCATTCAGGTATGGGTAATGGTTGTAACATCCCCTTAGACTTCTGTCTCTCAGCTTTAACTTGCTGACAAACCAAGCATCGAGAGTCATATTCAGAAACATCTCTTTTCATGCCATCCCACCAGAAGTACTCTTTCATGTCCCTATACATCTTCGTGCTTCCAGGATGAATAGAGAATGAAGAACTATGAGCCTCATCCAGCAGCTCCTTCTTTAATTCGGGGATGGGAGGAACACAAACCCGATTCCTGAACTTTATTATCCCATCACAATCAAGGTTGAATTCAGGAACATTTCTCACCTTCTTTTGTAACTCAACATCTTCTTTCTATGCCTCTTTAATCTTCACATGTATAGATGGTTGAACATTCATTTGAGAAATATATGATTTTCCGCCTTCCATTATAATTCCAAGATCCATCCTTTGTAAATCCATAAATATTGGTTCTTTTGTGATCCTCATCAAGGATAAACTGGTATGGTCTTGTCGACTTAATGCATCTTCCAGCTTGTTTGCTTTCCCAGGATGGTAATGAATTGAGCAGTCGTAATCCTTAATCAGCTCCAACCATCTTCTTTGGCAAATATTTAGCTTCTTTTGTGTGAAAATATACTTTAAAATTTTATGATCAGTATAAATATCACACCTTTCACCATAAAGGTAATGCCTCCAAATCTTTAATGCAAAGATTACCGCAACTAACTCCAAATCATGAGTTGGGTAATTTTTCTCATGGATTTTCAACTGTCGTGAGGCATAAGCTATCACCATATCATTTTGCATGATAACACATCCCAGTCCCTTCTTGGATGCATCACTGTAGATCACAAACCTTTCTCCACTACAAGGCAGTGTGAGCACAGGTGCACTGGATAACCTTCTTTTCAACTCCTTGAAATTCTCTTCACATTCCTCCGTCCAGAAAAACATAACTCCTTTCCGAGTCAACTTGGTGAGTGGATTAGATAATCATGAAAACTCTTTCAAAAAACGTCGATAATATCCAGCCAAACCAAGAAAAATTCAGATCTCAGTTACTGTTGTTGGTCTCGACCATCTTACGATAACCTCTGTTTTTGCTGGATCCACAGATATCCCTTCTTTTGAGATTATGTGACCCAAAAATGAAACTCTTTGAATCCAAAATTCACACTTGGTAAATTTGGAATAAAGCTTATCCTTTCTCAGGGTCTTCAATATAATTCTCCAGTGATCTTCATGTTCTTCCTTTCTCTTTGAATATACAAGAATATCGTCTATAAAGCCTACCACAAACTGATCAAGATAGTCTCTAAAGACTCTATTCATCAGATCCATGAAGATAACAGGGGAATTAGTAAGACCAAATGACATCATTATAAATTCATAGTGTCCATACCTTGTACAGAAAGCCGTCTTTGGTATATCCTCCCTTTTGACCCTTAATTGGTGATACCCTGAATGAAGATCAATCTTCGAAAATTATTGAGCTCCTCGTAGTTGGTCAAATAATTCATCAATGCGTGGGAGAGGATATTTGTTCTTGATAGTGATCTTGTTAAGTTCTCGATAATCAATGCAGAGTCTCATTGATCCATCTTTCTTCTTAACAAACAGAATAGGTGCTCCCCAAGGTGACACACTAGGGCGTATGAATCCTTTATCAAGATTCTCTTGGAGTTACTTCTTCAATTCCTGCAACTCAATTAGGGCCATTCTATAAGGGGTCTTTGAAATAGGCAAAGCACCCGGTACGAGTTCTATTGAAAACTCAACTTCACGATTTGGTGGAAGGCCCGCGAAATTTCTTCGGAAAGACATCATCAAACTCTCATACAATGGGCATATTCTTAATTGTGAGTTTCTCACCAACCATTTGAAATAAATAACCTTCATTAAGTGGAATCAAGACCCATAAGATGGAAGGAATTTCCACTGGAAGGTTATGTTCATACTTTCATCGATAGACGATCATAGATTGATCTGGAATATGAAATGTGACTTCCCTTCTTTGGAAATTGATATGAGATCCATATAAAGAAAGCCAATCCATGCCCAGAATCACATCAAATTCCACTATAGGAAGGATCACAAGATTTGCAGGAAGCACTTTCCCACAATCTTCAATTGGAGAAGAATTATAAACTTTTGATGCGACTGTTGTGCCATTAGGGGTTGTCACATCGAACTCAACATCTAATTGTTGAGGTAATATGGTGATATCCTTAGAAAATTCTTCAGAAATAAAGGAGTGGGTGTATCCAGAATCAAATAAAACATTTGATACTTTAGAGTGGATGTTAAGTGTACCCTTCACCACATCGTTATCATACTCCACATCGCTGATAGAAATTGCAGGTGACTTTCCTTTGTCTTTAGCCTTAAGTGTTTTTTGGCATCGACCATCATCATCAACCCTTGGATTTGGGAATTGATTGGCATAATGCCCCATCTCCTTGCACTTGAAACATTGAAGTGTAGTAGGTTCATTCTATGTTTCCCTTCCTTTGTTTGCATCATTAGACATCTTCTTCCCATCATTGCGGCATTCAAATTCCCGATGACCTTCCTTTCCACATTTGAAACATTTACTTGTCCCTTAAGAAAACTCCCTCCATGTTTCTTTCCACACATTGAGCATAAGGGAAAGCTCATCTTCTTTTCAGTGTGCTCTTTAGATTTTCCTTTGAATTCCATTTTCCTCTTCTTATCAAACCCATATGACTGATGGGTTACTCAAATCTCCATCTCGACTTTGAGAACACATCAAACGATTTCCTCGTATCTATTGAAGTCCCTTATGGCTAACACCCTTCGAAGACTTGGTTTTAATCCACTAAAGAATCGATCGATCTTACTCTCAGGTTGGATAATAATACCAGAAGCATACCTTGCAAGTCTTGTAAAATTTTCTTCATAGGTACCAACAGATTCATCATCCTTTTACTTTAGTTCAAGAAACTCTTTCTCCATCTTTGTTCGGAGAATACGAGGGAAGTAACTGTTGAAAAATAAGTTCTTGAACTCGTCCCATTCCATGGACTGAATTTCATCTCTATTCCTCGTATTCTTAATAAGATTCCACCATTGATCAGCATCTCTTTCCAAATGGTACATTGATCGGATGACTATATCATGTTCAGAACATTGAAGAACTGAAAATATATTTTCACTTGTACTAATCCATTGTTCAGCAACTAATGGATCAGTAGACCCGTTGAAAGAAGGTGGACGCTTCCTCATGAAAGATTCAACAGAATGTTGCTCCTTCATTTGCTCATTTGGAAGTCCTGCATGATTCATAGCTTGTGAAAGTTGTGTGAGGATGGATACAAGATTTTGCATTCCAGCTCCCATAACGTTTGTTTACTTAGGGGGACAATCATTGCATTGCCCGTCGCATTCCGCATTAACACGATTCCTTCGGGTTCCATCCATTGACTAAAACCAAGAAGAATAGTGTGAGCAACACTAATTATAATAGGAAAACCACATAATCAAGAATAAAATTTCACACTTAAGGTCTTATCCTAGGTTGTTCATGGCCATTTCTAAAACACTAAGATTGTGTTCTATGCTTAGACTTATCCTTAGGATTCTTACTAAGGCTTTCACATCCTAGTTTCCAAAGGTTGACTATACCTTTCCTCTGATACCAACTATAACGACCCATACTTTACATACATTGTTATTACTTCAAAATTGAAGCACAATTATTACAAGATATAACAAAACCACGAAAGGATCGTATAGGTATAGTGTCTTTAGAAACTGGGAAACATAAACAACTGGTTCATAAAGCGTCTACACTGTCTCCCATTTATTTCATCATATCTATAGTCCCTTTTGGAATATATTACTTAATAAGCTTCTTCCTGACCTGGGGAAATAAAACATAAAAAAAGGGTGAGCTCAAATTCTCAGTAAGGGTAAACAAAAGAAATATCAATCACATCATATTCATAAGAACATAACATTTTGGAAATCTTAACCTGCAAAAGAGAGCATAATTTCATAACATGGGATAAATCATAGTAGTGAAATAAAATCCCAATAATCATAACATAAAACATGAAACCTTGTGGCATACACACATAATTATAGAGAATCATTTCTTATTAGTCAAGACTCATTTCCAAGACTATCTTAGTGGACAAAGTCCATTTCTGAACCGAGTTCACTCCTCGTTTTAGTCTTGTTTCACTGAACCGGTATAACCTGCCGTTCTAGCCATGTATATCTCATGAGATATAAATCATTACCAAATTAATTGGAGGGATATATAGGTCCCACCCATCTCATAATGATACCATTCATATGTGTGCCACAAAATCATAAATCATACATCATTGCATAACCCATGTAATAAAAATGGGATTCTTAAACAACATGACATTATAAAACAATTCATATAAGATAAAGGAATTCATAAAAATAATTCCATCACAACATAATCAAATCAATGTAATAATAGGGAAAGAAATAGAACCCTATATTATCTTAGATGGAAAATAATTTTGATAAAACACTTGAACTCCATTCTTGAGGAAAATATCCTTTCTACTTCAAAAACATTTTCCTTTCTTAACATGTCATACAATTTTAAACTAAAAGAAGTTGATTAAAAATAAGCTTGAAAAAATGTAAAGGAATATTCTTGGAAATAATTTTTTAAAAATCCATTCATGTCGTAAAAGTTAAAAAACATTCTTCTCGTACTTTTGTTAGAAAAGTCAAAAAGTACCTCGTACGAAAAACGATAAAAGATTCCTTTCATATATTTTACTATAAACTCACCAAAGGGTAAAAATAGATTTAAACAATTTTAGGTGGATGGAAATAATATTACATATTGAGGAAAAATGTATGTGGATGATAAAATACACCCCAGTAAATACCAAAGTATAAACAATCTCGGATAAAAATGAGATTGTTATATTTTCCCTTACCTTAGGTCCGATTTTCCTTGTAAGTGTCCGAACCTCCTGTATAATGATTTAAATAATGTTATTGACTTATTCCATAATCATAATTATTGTTATGATATCATATATGGTCATATTCTTAGCATCTTAGTAATAATATTTCATTGCTACTTGTTATTCGGGTGTTTATAACTTTTTTGTTCTCATGCATGTTTTGTCGAATAAATTCTTATTCTTCTCTTTAGGTTATAGATACATCATATCCAGAATGGTATTAATGTACTATATATCATATTTATTCATTAAATTCATTTATATAATCATTATTAAATGAAGATCATGTAAAACGAATCACATCACATCGTGGAGACGGTATTCCGTACGTACGCACGAGCGATTATATCGTTCCCATGATCATGGAATTGTATTGGAGTGTATGTATACTATTTCAGAATCAATATAACTTTACAATAATCATATATAGTAATTATTTACATCATTATACTCATCCAATAAAGGTGGTGGGGGAAAATAGATTACACCACGGCGTGGAGACGGTATTCCGTACATACGCACGCGCGGTGATTTCGTTTTCCGTAGGATGGATATATGTTGAAATAGGGTTTTTTCATACTTATAATAACATATAAGTATAGGAGTCATAATGATGTTATTAATTCATAATGAAACAACTAAAGAAGAAGAACTTGAAGAAGAAAGAATTTGGAAAGGATCGGTAATGGATATTACCTCTTTTTGACGCGCCTCTTCTTAACCTCCTCTTATGGCACTAGGGGTTGGTCTTTGAAGAAGACCAGAACCTCTAGGATGATTCTAGGGAAGCGGGGTAGTGAAATGGGATGGTTTTGGCTGAGCTTGACGGCTCAAATTGGTGTGAGGAGGAGAGGGAGGAGGTGCCCTTTTATACGGGAGGAGAGGGGCACCTTTAGAAATATAAGAAATATTAGTTTATATTAAATCCCAAACCCACATAAAAACATCCAAAATGACTCATATCCGAAGATTAGATGATATAGGTTTGTAATATCATCAACCAATAAAATTTAGACATGTTAGGAATTTATTTTAAACATTACCAACTTGATTTATCCTTATTTATCAATTTAATTTTATTTGTAGTAATAATATTCTAAATTTTAAATTATTATTAATAATTACATATGTGTTGTGAATTTTCCATAATTTGACACTTTATGACATTTTCGACCATATAAATTTTAATTTATAATTTTTTAATATTTTTTTGATTTTTAAACAATTTTATAATATGTTATTTTTATAAAATAACAATAGTGTCAATTTTGACACTATTCATTTATTTGAATTTAAATAAAATATATACAGACGATATTTTCAAAATAAAAGCTTTAATAGATTAATAAAATGTCATATGTATATAGAAAATTAGTGGAGAACATTAAATAGTGCATATAATATTTATTTTAATATTTGTAAGACCATTTATTTGATATTTTAATTAATAAAATAATTTCAACGTCACTATTGTGTCATAATTAATGATAATTATTTAATCTCTAAAAATTCTAAATAAATTTCTATAATGTATATAATTGTATTAGAGTTCTGGAGACGATTCATGTTCGAAGTTTCATTAAGTTTATCACCAAATTAAAATTATTATACTTATATGATTTAAGAAAGTGACATGTTGTCACATTCTTTGGTTTTAATAATAATTAAATTATTTTCATGGAAAAAAGTATATTAAATAAATCTAATCTGACCCTTAGGTGATAGGTGTCTACCTTTAGTCATCCAATAGGATTTTGGAAGGTGTTAGGGTAATTTTATAATCTTATATTTACCCTTAATTACCCGATTTACCTTTAACTGTGGTAAATAAAATTTACCGTAGTTACTATTCATAATGCCCAAAAATAAAAGGTAGTCTATTAACATAATTTGGACACACTGATTCTGAATATGGAATCCATTTTTCAAAATTCAAAACATATAAGTTGCAGTAATTAATTTAAAATAAATCTCGTTGTTAAGAAAACGGGTTTTAGAAGTTAAAACATTGCCAAAGATTGAAATGTTTTTACCTATGAATTCAATGTGAAATTAATGCTAATGACATAAATTATATTAAATGGTAAAAATATATTCTATATATACTTTAAAACCATTCAATATTATAATTTAACCATATAAATTATCTCAATGAAAAAATTTGTTTTTAATTAAAAATTACCGTATTTTTACTATTCATCAAAATATGAAAGTTATCAGAAAAATATCAAAAATTTATCCAAAGTAAATTTTTATATCATGATTCAAAAGAAGAATTTTATTTTGCCAAATTGAACTTATAATAGTGTTAAAAACTAGATTTAATGTGGGTGCGCCATCAAAAGGCGGCAAAACTGCATTTTTTGATAAATACTTATTTTACCCAAAAATTTATTTTGTTCTCTTACCATGTTCTAGAAAATGTGTAAGATGAATAATAATGTTGTAAAATTTAAAATCCAATTAATAATATTCATAATTTCTAGTTTATAATATTATAATAATATATCGTTGTTTAGTGGAACTCAGTATTGCGTACTACACACGCTATCGAGGAAGGTCGCGATTGCGTGTAGCGAAAGATTCCTTTGATGATTCATAAAAACAAAATATTTCTCATAAAAGTCTCGGGTGTTATAAGATCCGTCCTAGTAATGATTTTTGTTATTTGGGATATATATAAAGGATCTCCAAGAGTAGTTTCTTTTAAATCTCCAATGATGATTGGCGAGATGATATGGGTTATAGATTGATCGTCGGGTTGTTATTTTATATGATTAGGGCCCATTATTTTCTACTATTAATATTATCATGATATTTTTGATCAAAGGTAATTTGATTCTTTAGGACCACTTTGATTTCAATTTTTTTACTTAATTTTTCATATTTATAGTAATAGTTAATCACCCTTTATTTTCTATTGTTATTATTCTATATATGATAACATATTCCCATTATATTTTAGTTTATGGTTATTTATAATTAGTGAGATTATTGATATATCATATAAAAGTATGATGATCCATTTTTTGTTATTTTCGGGAGAAATCATTGGGATTACATCAGATGAGATAGATTGGTTATATGGTATACCTCATTAGGTCACGGGGGTAATCAGCCCTTTGATTATATGCAACTGGGACCTTGCCTATGTTGGTTACCTCTGGTATGAGTATACAGGTTACATCTATCCTCTAACCTTTATAACTTGTATGTATGGCCTATTTTTGGAATGCATGATTTTTGTTTCTAGTAGTGTATTGTTTCACATACCACATTCCTTTAATCATGGTAACTTGATCACTAACCCACATTATATCGAGGAAAATAGCAGAATCCTACTAGTGCACTAAACTAACCCCTACCTTAATACAATAAATGGGTTTTGATGTAAACGGGTATAAATTCTTGTTTCATTGTAGCTATAGGATTCATCATGAATCTAATTTATAGTTGTAATGAGAGGTGTATTAGAGGATAATAATAGGTAAAGACTATGTTATTTGATTTGGGCTAGAGACCATTGTAATTTACTTACATTTCATTTATACTATATAAATGTATCGATTGGTTTCCTAACATTTTATTCATTTTTTATTCTTATTGTATATTTATATTATAGATACTTTATTATAAATATATATATAAATTTTGATTTTTTTATTTTATATTATTTTCTATAGGATTCCCACTTGAATCCTTGTTTATTTTTTTTAAATGTTTTTTGTATGTTTAGTGTATAAAAATGAAATTTTAATTTATGTGTAGATTCAAGAATGTTCATTATGATTTAGTTTTGAGGGAATACCCCCCCCCCCTCATGATTATTAAAGGTCCTTATTTCTATTTGAATCCTCCAGAATATGGGGATGTGTGCCTACGTTCATAGAGAACCCCAACTCAATTACTATTTGGTAAGCAAGGAAAGAGAGATAAAGGGGGTATTAAATCCTTTTTTTGGTTGGGATAGTGTTAGATAGAGGTGTATATAGGATATTAGAACATGGGATGTAGACATATAGTTGGAAAAAAACACATGAATTTAATCAAAACCCAATTTTCAAAGGGATGTCCTTTTTCAAGAGTAAACAGTGAATGTTGAGTGAGTATTTGGTATACACATTCCATGATTGGTATACCTTAAAATATGTTTGAGGGTTTAATTCTAAGTCACCACATTTTTCATAAATCATGATTGGGGAATTATTATGTTACGATACAATTTCTTATAGGTGGTGTTTTTTGATATATTTCTTCATCAGGATTCGTCATTAAAAAATGAAAATTATATTATAATTGTTGTTTTATCAAATTTATTATAAGGGGTGATTAAATTATAATGGAAAAAATGGGTTATTTGGTAGATTTTAGTGATTTTTTTTGTTTGGTGAACATCAGTAAATGAATATTGGTAATTTTTATCTTTGAGAATGAATTTATTTATAACATTAAAGTTATGTAGTGGCATGGGTGGTATGTATTGTGGTTTTTAATATATAAATGACTGGTGAGAGTAAGAATTTTATGTTTTTAGGTTTTTGAGAAAGTTAATAAAAGTTATTTTAGAAATGGATTTCAAATAAAATTGAAGATAAATAATTATTTTGAGTAAATATCCAACAAGGCTAAATATTCCATGTTTACATGTTGATGAAATCCCCTAGATACCAAGAAAATTTTAAGGAAAACCTCAAATGTGTTTTTTCTATATAAATTATATGACCAGTTTTCAAGGATGAGTAATTAGTGGTGTGAGGGTTGGGTGTGTTGGTTTTTTATTTTTTCAAATAGTTTCTAGTTTCATTGAAATTATTATTTTGATTGGGCTTGGTGAGTCATATTTTCTTGAGATATTGTGACATATTTGAGTGAGGCAATTGATCTAAACTTGACGGATTCTTAGTATGTGTTAAGATCAAGTATTCTAGAATTATTTTTAATGGTTTTACAAATTTATCTATATGGTATGAATTTTTTATAGTTGTTTCCTTTGGTAGGAAACAACATTGGACGGAATCGACTTTGAATATTGAGTCCATATATGGAAAGCTCAATAAGGATGGATATATTATGATTCTATATTTTTTCATATCTATAGGTTTTTCAAATTATTTTTATATTTTGATGATGGATATAGGTATTTTCACAAACCAAGTCGGGTCATCATCCGAACTCGCACTTGACCTTGTCTATGGAAAGGCGCTAAGGGTGTTCCATATCCCCATGGGTTGGCACAAGTTCTTGGGTATCGTAAATAAATCTTGGGAATGTGTTTACCTAAATTTTATAAGCATAAAATAACCAAAAAAATGATAATCCAAATCCGTAAATTTCAAACCAAACAAGCCATCACAATTTTTTAGAATTGGGTATCATATTTTAAAAAAAACACAAAAAGGTTAAAAAAGGAACCATAAGTCTAATTCAAAAAAACCACCACATGAAAAGTGGAATCAACCTAAAGACACCCCCATAACACCACACAAAGAAATATAGCTAGAAACTCAAACTGCCATATCTCTAAGCTTTTCCCTTACCAATATCATATGTTACCAAATCTACTTACACCCAAAGGTGTAAATAGGGTGTGAGTTAGTGCCTAGTAGAATTCCACCCAATAAAATATTTCATTTTATAAACATTAAATGAAAAATAAACTTTAATGTTTTATATTGAAATAATATTCTACAATAATTTAAAGAAAAATAGTTTAAATGAAAGAAACTATTAAAAGAATGGAACATTAAATAAAATAACTTTACATTTGAAGTAACTCGAAATCCACATTGTATTTAGATAATGAGGGAAACATATTCAAGGTTAGCTAAACCTAAGATAGGACTTATGGGTACTAGCTAGTGATGGGACCCTATAACCTCGCATCTCAGTGAAAGGTGGTATAAGAACCATAATCATCTACTTTTCCATGAATTATTCACTAGATAGGAAAATAATAAAATATTCCATTAGTCTCTGATCATCATAAATACATAGTTAGTGTTGTAATAATAAATCATTCTATCTGAAACTAGACCAAATCCACCTATGTATCACTATCACACTTGTCCTAGTTTTCCCTCCTAGCGACCTGGGCATCCCTTTTTTCTCAAACATATTTCAAGTTAAAATAGTATTCCATATTCCCACAAGAAATCCCACAAAACACTACACATTAAAAAGTCACAATTTACACACCAAAATCATATTTCAAAACTATATGCACTAGAACACATTTCTAAAAAATGTTCTACTCCCATGAACAATTTAATAAAACCATTACATAATCTTTAAAACACTTTCATGATGCACAATGAGGTTTTTCACAAAGAATACCCCAAATTAAAATCCTAATGTGAATCCAAATACATAACCAATAATTTCTAAAACAACATTCAAGACTTTCAAATAATCAATAGAGCGCACCAAAAAACAATTTTAAGACTAAGAAATTCATCAATAAATTCTAAAGCATGGAATCACCTACCTCGGGTGGTGAATTTTTGGGAAAAAGGGTGTAATACTCCAATCGTGCCATATTTTCACTACAAATAAACCAAATAAAACCCTAAATAAAGATATAGAACCACGAATATCAAAATAGAACCCTAAAATCAGAACCCTGGTGTGATATAACTAGAAAATCAGAAATGAAGAGAGGAAGAAATGCTTAATAGAGTTGATCGCGCATGGGTGAGGCCACAGAAGGGGAGCTATGTGCTAAGCGACGATGTTGGAGGTCACACCGGTAGGCGATGGTCATTACAGAGAAGGATTCTCCAAAAGGGGTCTCACCAGAAGGGGTGCAACCAAAGAGGGGGTGGAGTGGTAGAGTTTGGAAGGAGATGTGGGTTGCGCATGGGAGGTGTGAGGGGAGAAAGGCACCAGAGTGAGGTCACAAGAGGGATAAAGGGGCACTAGCTAGGGGGTATGGTAGTGTGCACGTAGCTGGTGGGATAAAGCGGCATGATAGGATAGGAAGGATAGGAAGAGGGAAAGAAAATAAAAAAACAATAAATGAAAAGAGAAGGAATAAAAGGGGTAAAATAAATAAACCTAAATACAATAATAATATTTGTATTAATATTAATATTAATAATTTCATAATAATAATAATAACAATAATAATACTATTAAAAATAACAATAACATATAAATTATATTATAAATAAAAATAATAGTAATACTAATCTAATATAATAATATTATTATTATTATTTTTAAAAAAATTCTTAATTTCATTTCATTACCCATATTACAAATAAATTATTATTTTTTGAACATCGGGCCGACCACATGGTGACCTGGGTTATTTTCTATGGTTTCAACCATGCACTACATTTTTTCAAATTCTGCCTTACCCAAAATGACCATTTATCAAACAAAACACAAAATTCCAACTGGGGCTCAGTTGGAACATCGAAAAATTATTCAAATACAAATAAAATATTAAAATATAATTACATCAATAGTTAGGGTGTGACAATTACCTCCAACATGAAATCATCCCTCCCTTGGAATGTCAACTTGAAGCCTGGTCAGAGGATAAAAACAGATACTCTTTCTCAACCCATGATGTCTTTTACCAAGTCTCATACACATCACTCTCATGCAGCCAAAGGATATGGACAAATGGAATCAGCATCCCCTAAATCACTTTCTCTGGGGAATCCACTATCCAAACTAGTCGTTCAAACACTGATAAATTAGGATATATCTCCAACTCTTCACAATTCAATACCTGGGACAGATTAAAATTATACTTCTTCAATTAAGAGACATAAAATACATTATGAATTGACTTCAATTGAGAAGGTAAAGCTAACATGTACGCCACTTTTTCAATTCACTGATTGATCTTGAATGGTCTGACATACCACATCATTATCTTTCCTTACTTTCCTATATAACAATGACCCAACTAAGTTGCTACTATCAAGAGCACCTGATCACCTATAAAAAACTCAATATCTTCTCCCCTCTAATCAGCTTATTTTTTTACTTTGTGTTATGAAATACCACTTCCTAATCAACCTGATTTCTCAAACGTCTCTTGCACAATACTCAGTTCCAAAAGAGAGGTCTCACCTACCTCAGTCAATCATAAAGAAGACCGACATGGCTGACAATAGATCACCTTAAAATGATCCATTTGAATATAGGATTTGTAAATATAATTATAATAAAACTTGACCAATGCCAAATGGATATCTCATGATCCTCCAAAATCTAAAACACATAAACGAATAATTTCCTACAAGATTTGATTTTCCCGCTCTTTTTGACCTTTTTAAGGATGGTATTCCATACTCATCTTAATCTACTTCTCCAACTCCCTTTTAAGTCTTTACCATAACAGAGAGGTAAAGTGGGGGTATTTATCAGAAACAATCGGTAAATGAAGAGCATGAATTCAGACCACTTCTTGAATGTACAGTTGTCCTAGTTTGTCCACCTTCATCGAGTATTGGATCGAAATGAATTGGGATGATTTGGTAAAATAATAAATTACTAACGAAATGGTGTTTCTACACTGAGGTGTATAAGGAAATTCAATAATTAAGTCCATGGAGACCATGAAGCACAAGATCCCATTGGAATATGAAGACCAGCCCCTACATGCCTCCCAACCATGAAGGGACTGCATGGAATACAAGCACAGCTCATCACTAGGTTGATCCCACTAAATCAACACCATAAGAGAGGGATTTTATTGAACACTCACCAATTATTCACCTTTACTATGCTCCTTGCTCTCCAAGTGCATCTTAGAAATGAGCCCCATAAATGTCCATTTAGCACTGGACTTCCTCAAAGCCTACACTACTACTTTTATACTTAAGGAATATTCCACCACATTACCCTTACTTGGGGTATAGGTGATATCAAGGTTGAACCCCTACAAATACTCAATCCAATGATGCTTCCTTAAGTTGAAATATTTTTGGGAGAAGATGTTGGCCAATATTTTATGGTAATAATAGACAACAAATTTCTCCCAAAAAATATATTAATGTTATGTATTTAGGGAATTCATCACCATTGCTAACTCCATGTCATGGGTTAGGTAATTCCTCTAATTTCGATGGATTTGGAGAGAACCATAATCCACTACATGATAATCTTACATGAGAACACACCTGGGGGTCACACTTGAAGCGTGAAAAAAACAATGTATCCCCTCCCAAAATCTATAAATATCTACACATATGTGGTATTGAATCACTAATTCAACTCCAAAAATAATTCTTGGCACTCTGGAAACTAGTAAATCTTCACCCCTTTTTGGGTGAGTGTGGTCATAGAGGAAGGAAGCCATGAGAAAACCCTAAAAATTGACTATAATAAACTATCTAGCTAAGAAAACTCTTGATCTTGAACACATTTTTCTTTTTTTTCATCAAATTACTACACTGATATTCTCGATATCTGCAGAAACTCCTAGCTCTAAAATCACATGGACGAGAATCTTCACTTCCCTAATTCAGAATTTAAAATTTGGAAGTATTTCATAATGGTGATGATCCCACCGAGTTCCCAACACGATCTGTAAATGATGCTCATCCTCATTCTATGATTTGGAGTAAACTAGGATGTCATCCATGAATACCACAACAATGATTTCTAGATACTGGTGGAATTAATTATTTATGAGTTCCACAAAACCGACGGAGCATTCGTGAATCCCAAAGGTGTGACCAAATACTCAAAGAGGTTTCACCTACTTTAGAAATCTGTCTTCGGGATGACTGCCTCTATCACCCAGACTTGGTGGTAATCCGAATGAAAGTATATCTTGTAAAAAAACTTTTCCCCCTTCATCTAATCAAACAATTCACCAATTTATGGAAAAGGATATTAGTTCTTGATGGTTACCTTATAAAACATATGGTAGTCGATACACAACTAGTGAGATCTATCAGCCTTCTTTGTGAAAAAGACTGGGGAGACCCAATGAGAGATGCTCAGGTGAATGAACCCTTTGGATTACAAATCATACAGCTATATATTTAATTCCCTCAATGCGATGGATACTGTACGATATGTGGAAAGAGATATTGGTTTTCTTTCTGGATCCAAATCAATCAAGAACTCCACGTCCTATTCTAGGAGTAAGACCGAAAAATCATCTACAAATACCTCTAGGAACTCATCCACTACCAAAGGTAACCCACCTTGAGGATCACCACCATCGTACTCTAGCATGAATGAAGATAACTGATAATAAATATTTCTTATCCCTATTAGGAGAGGTCCCGCACAACCTGACTAAGGATCTTATTCCCCAAGAAATATCTGAAGACTCCCATTAAGTGATGTGAAACTCACCCTCCACTTATATAAATATATTTACACTTGGAAGAAAACTATACAATCCATTATTAGTATTATATAGAGAATGTATTTATAAAAGACTAGGAAATCCCACTCCATCGCAATCCCCAACACAGAGAGTGCACAGGATAGGAACCTGTGACCTTTCTCTTTCTTCTTACCCAATGGTGTTACCAACTACATTGAAAAAGAAATCATCTAAGTTGGAAGGCTCTGAAGATTCACAAGACATGCAGAGATAAAATAAATATATGCCCCAATATCAAATAAAACATATTATATAGAATATTCAATCCAGATGGTACCTTGAACGGTCGATGGTACTGCATCTGATCCTGCTAGTTCCATATCCACAGCATGCAGATGCCTAGTCCATGCCTGAGAATGACCGCTTGCCTATGGATCATCCATGATCTGGATCTGTCTAGAAGATGATCTGGTCCTGCCTTCATGACAACCAAACCAAGATACCACCATCCTGGTCGGCTCTCACTGAACTGATACTCCCCTAGAATCCACAGATCATGCCCCTCTCTGGTATGGGCATACCACCCAGAAAAAACACTGCAAGTTCTCCATAAATCCACATAAAATATAGGCCCTAAGAGGATATTTAGATGCCATTCAAATTTCCCCTACCTTCCCACACTAATGGCACACAAGAGAACCTACACCAGAAGCCACATATGAGGTCTTCCTATAAGGGTGGCCAAAACTACCACCTCCCTCCTTCCCCTACTCATCCTGCTTCTTCCTCTTCTCAGATGAAATATCATTGCATTGTTCTTAAATATCCCAAATAAACTGGAACTACTAGTTCTTTCAATCACCATCAAAAAATCCCATTCTACTACCTTAGGATAGGCCATCATCTTGAATAGGAATACTCAAGAATATATATTTTCTGAAAACCTCTTTCGAACCAATGATCCTTCCTCTTCTCATTAGAGACTATTTCAGATACATATCAAACTAGATCGGAAAAATAGGTTGTCATACTCCATCACAAATAGGTCCCCATGAACAAGATCCATAAACTCTCAGGATATGGAATAATCCAAGACATCATGATAGTACTATTGATTAAAGATCTCCATGAAGTCCTTCCAACTCATATGGTCATGCTTCCCTGCTTAAAGCCCTGAGTCCCACTACCTTATATTGGGACCCTCTAACAGAAATGATGTGAAATTTACTCTAAACACCTTTGGAGTATAAAGAAACTCAAACATGAAATCGATCTTCTCAAGCCACTCATTCACTTCCTAAGGCTTCGTGCTACCACAGAATGAAGGGGGGTTATTCTTGAGATAATCCTGATCCTTTTCCTTCATAGGAAAAGATTATTATCCTCTAACTAGAGTAATAGTAGGAGGAATAGTAATAGAAGGATCCTCTCTTAGTCCTAGATCCTAAACACCATGAACCATAGTTTCCACCAACCTCTAATTAAGAGGTGAGAGGGGTATCTCTCCATGTTCCTCCCAAGGGTGTAAGGGAGATCTTTGGGGAGGCATGTTACTATAAGAATAAATAGTCACATAATAACATAATTAATACATCATGTCTAAAAATTTTCAGCAAAAACAATAAACATCAATAAACCAAACATGCAGAAGCAACACAATTACAGAACCACTTCACCACCACTTAGTGTCACGTACGGTCTTTAGCTGGCACATCCTGCCTGGAGGAGAATCCAAAACAACATCCCAATATCCCATGGTGACTCAAGGTCTATCATGAGGTGTGATGGCCAAGAACCCAACTCGAAACTAACACATCGATCCCAAAGAGTCCTAGGTCCTATCTAACTAGACTCATCCCAAATAAAATTTCCCAGAGATAAAAAATCCTTTGTTATAATTTTTTCATGAACCATGCCAGGTCGTCATCCGAATCGTCTCTTAACCCTGTCTGTGGAAAGTCCCTAAGGGTGTTCCGTATCCCAAAAGGCTGGCACAAGTGTTTGGGTATCAAAAATAAATATTGGGAACAATTTACCAGAATTTTATAAGCATAACACATCCAACAACATATAATAAACCAAATATGAACATTTCAAAACAAAAAATCCATAAAAATTTTTTAAAATTGAGTTATATAGTTTAAACAAAACCCCAAAAACGTTTTAGAAAAAAGGAACCAAAATAAAAATTAAAAAACCACCACATGGAAAGGGGATTCACCGTCAAGACACCTCTATAACACTGCACCAAAAAAGGTAGCTAGAAACATGATCCACATATTTATATGGTTTACCCTTACCTATAGCAGACATTACAAAATTAACTTACACCCAAAGGTGTAAGTAGGGTGTGAGCTAATTCCTAGAAGGATTCCACCCATGAAAAGATTCCATTCACTAATCATTAAATGAAAAATAAACATTAAATTTTACAATTTAATGGAGATTCTTGAACAATTTAAAGGAGAAATGTTTTAATTGAAGAAACATTTAATAGAATTTAAATTTAAAAAAACACCTTTACGTTTGAAGTAACCCAAATTCCACACCGTATACCAATAGGGTGGGATTAATAGTCAAATAGTACTAAACATGGGAGAGGCCTTATGGGTACTAGCTAGTGTTGGGACCCTAGAACCTGTCATCTCAGTGAAAAATGGTTTAATAACCACAACCATATTCATTCCAATGCATGATCCACTAGAGAGAATAAGCATCCAATATTATTGTGGTCTCTAATAATTGTCATTATTTAGTTAGTGTTTTTATTTTCAATCCATCTAAGTGAAATAAGGCTAGAGCCAAATCTATATCACTAGAACACCAGTCCTAGTCTACCCACTTAGCTACAAGGGATTCCCTTTGTGCTCAGACATGTTTCAGGTTCAAATAGTATCCCACATTCATACAAGGTGTCCAAAAAACACTACACATAAAAAATTCAACATTTGCACATTCAAATCATATTTCAAAACCATACTCAGCCCAACACATTTCTAAAATATGATCCACACTGCATAAAAAAGGTAACAAAACCTTTACACAATTTTTAAAACACTTTCACGATGTACAATGGGTTTCTTCATGAAGAATAAACCCCATTTCACATGGAAATACAAATTAGATGACTAATACACAACCAATCATTTTTAAAACCATATTTTCACAATTAAAATAATCCATAGAGCATATCAAAATACACATGAAAGACTAATAAATTTATCAATAATTTATTAAGCATATAATCTCCTACCTTGGGTGGGTAAAGTTAAAGAAAATAGTGTGAAACTATAACTATTCCTTATTCGCACCACAATAAAACCACATCCTGCCCTAAATCAAGAGACAAAAACATGAATATCAAAATAGAACCCTATAATCAAAACCCTAAGGCTGGATATGTGGAAACCCCAAAATAGAAGATAGGAAGAAAGTCATACAAGAGTAGATCACGAGAGGCAAAGGCTTCCATCGGGGAGTCGTGTGCTAGGGGTAGTACGAGGTCCCAAATGTTGGGGATGGTCGCGCTGGAGAAGGATACGTAGGAAGGGGTCTCACTGGAAGGGAGTGTAGCCAAGGATAGGGGTGGCATGATGCAAGTTGTAAGGAGATCGAGGCTACGAAAGGGTAGTGTGAGGGGATCAGGGTGTAAGAGGAAGGTCGCTGGAGGGAAAATGTGGCGACGTCCAGGTGGTAGGGCAGCACCCACGCACTAGGTGGGAAGGAGAGGCATTATAGGACAGGAAGGACAGTAAGTGGTAATGAAAAGAAAAAAAGTGAAAATAATAGAAAAGGTTAAAAAACTAAAAGGAATAAATAAAAAAGTAAAATCTAAGAAACCCAAATACAAAAATAATCATGATATACATAATTTTATAATAATAATATAAAATATTAATAATAATAATAATTTAATTATTTTATTATAAATAATAATAATAATAATCTTAAATAATAATAACAATATTATTATTATTAAAATGATTCTTATTTTAACTTCAGTACTCGTCTCATTAATTAATTAATAAAAAAATTGAACACTAGGTAGGCTACACAGTGACCATGGCTAGGCTCTATGGTTTTTACTATGCTATGCTTGTGTGTTTCATGTTGTCAATCCCAAAATTCTCATTTAACAATAAAAACCCCAAAATTTCAACCTGGGATCATCCCGAACCTCGACAAAATATTCAAATTGAGATAAAATAATTAAATATAATTACTACAATAGTTAAGGTTTGATAATTTGGCTTCCTAGAGGATATGTTTTCAGATATGAGAGATTGCATTGATGTCTTATAATATAACTATATCAGTGAGGTGATGGAAATCATGTATTATGTAGTGTGGGATGTAGTAATTGGCTAGGATGGATTTTTTTCAAAATTATGGTATACGATTTGAGTCACCCAATAGTACTAAAATGGGTGTTTTTTGAAGTGATTTAACAAGATTTATATGAAATGATAGATGATACATGTTACCATTTATGGTTATATGATTAAAAAGACTTCTTGGGGGTGATAATAACTACAGTGAGGGGTTTTAACAAATCGTATTCGCATGTGCTGATGAGGTGACAGAAAATATTAATATTGAAGGAAATAGAACTAGATTCATATTATATTTTGAATTAATATTAATGATTGGTATTTATAGTCTAGATATATATATATTTAATAGGTTTTTATAATGACCCATACATTACATACATTGTTACTACTTCAAAATATAAGCACACTTATTACAACATATAAAAAAACCTTGAAAAGACCATATATGTATAGTTTATTTAGAAATTGGGAAACATAAACAACGGGTTCATAAATCATCTACACTATCTCTCTTTTATTTCATCATAGTTAGAGTCCCTTTTGGCATATCTTAATTAATACCCTTCTTCCTGACCTGGGGAAAAGAAAACATACAAAAGGGTGAGCTCAAATGCTCAGTAAGAGTAAACAAAAGGAATATCAATCATATCATATTCATAAGAACATAACATTTTGAAAATCCTAACCTGAAAAAGAGATCATAATATCGTAACATGGGATAAATCATGGTAGTGAATTGTAATTACAATAATCATAACATGAAACTTTCTGTCATACACACATAATCATAGAGAATCATTTATTAGTAGTCAAGACTCATTGCCAAGACTATCCTAGCGGACAAAGTCCTTTTCTGAACCGAGTTCACTCCTCGTTTTAGTCCTGTATCACTGAACCGGATTAACCTGCCATTCCATCCATGTCTATCTCAGGAGATATAAATATTTACCCAATGCATTAGAGGGATATATAGCTCCCAACCATCTCATAATGATAACATTCTTATGTGTGCCACATGATCATAAATCATACATTATAGCATAACCCATGTAAAAAAATGGGATTCTAAAACATTATACAATCATAACATAATCCATATAAGATAAAAGGACATCATAAAAATAATTCCATCATAACATAATCAAATAAATGAAAAAACAGGGATAGAAATAGAACCCTATATTATCATATATGGAAAATAATTTTGATAAAACACTTGAACTCCATTCTTGAGGAAAATATCTTTTCTACTTCAAAAACATTTTTCCATTCTTAACATGTCATACAATTAAAATCTAAAAGAATTTGATTAAAAATAAACTTAAAAACTTTTGAAGGAATCTTCATGGAAATAATTTTCTATGAAATAATAAAATCCATTCATGTCGTATAAGTTAAAAAAACATTTTTCTCATACTTTGGTCGTAAAAGTCAAAAAGTACCACGTACTAAAAACGACAAAAGATTCCTTTCATATCTTTTACTAAAAACTCACCAATGAGTAATACTGGATTTAAAAAATTGTTGGACGATAGAAATAATATTAAATATTGAGGAAAAATGTATTTGGATGATAAATACACCCCAGTAAATGCCAAAGTATAAACAATCTCGGATAAAAATGAGATTGTGAGATTTTCCCTTAACTTAGTTCTGATATGCTTCATACGTATCCGAACCTCCTGTATAATGATTTAAATAATGTCATTGACTTATGATAGAATCTTATTCATTGTTATGATATCATATATGGTCATATTCTTATTTTCTTATTAGTAATATTTCATTTCTACTTGTTATTCGGGTGTTCATTGCTTTATGTTCTTATGCATGTCTTGTCGAATAAATTCTTATTCCTCTTTTTAGGTTATAGATACCTTATTTTCAGAATGGTATTAGTGTAATATATATCATATTTATTCATTAAATTCATTTATAAAATTATTATTTAATGAAGATCCTGTAGAACGAGGCGCATCATATCCTGGAGACGGTAGGCCGTACGTATGCACGACCGATGTTATCATTCCCATAAATATTGAATGGTGTTGGAGTGGAATATGGAATGTCTCTGAATTAGTATCATGTTATAATAATCATATATAGATATTATTTACACCATTATAACCATCCAAGTAAGGTGGTGGTGGAAAACAGATTACACCACAGTGTGGAGACGGTATTCCATACGTACGCACACGCGGTGATTTCATTTTTCGTAGGATGGATAGAAGATGAAATAGGTTTGTTTAATATTTATAATATCATATAAGTATATGATTGATATTCATGTCATTAATTTATGATGAAACAAATAAAAAAGAATAAGTAGAAGAAGAAATAAATTGGAAAGAATCGGTAAAGGACATTACCTCTTCTTTAAAGCGCCTCTTCTTAACTTCCCCTTAAGGAACTAAAGATGGTCTTTAAAGAAGACAAGGACCTCTAGGATGTTTCTAGGGAAGTAGAGAATAGAAATTGGTAGGGTTTGGCGGAGCTTGAAGGCTCAATGTGGTGTGAGGAGGAGAGGGAGGAGGTGCCCTTTTATAAGGGAAGAGAGGGGCATCTTAAAAAAAACTTAAAATATTATTTTATAATAAAGTCATATTCGGTTCTTAATAGCTTCAAATTGATTTATTTCGAAGATAAGGTAGGGATGGGTCGAAATCATCTAAACCAATAGCTTTTAGAAAGGTTTAGGTAACTATTTTAACCTTATCATTTATATTTAACTCCAAGTTAAATAATTTACCTTTTACCATGTCTTCTTGTTTTCTTACACTATATGGTTAATAAACATACTATAAAAATCCAAACGAACCCCAAGTGGTTCATTATTAATATATATATCTTTATCTAAGTCATTTTTCCAAACCATATATTTTTAGGAATAAAATAAAAATTATTAATATATTATTTTTTTAAAAACTAATTTATGTCATTTTTTAGACTATTTGGTAATTGATTTTTGTGAAAATCATAAAAGCATGATTAGTTTAGAAAAAGTAAACTATATCAATACTAAAATGTCATATTAACCTATAAAATTAGTTTAATTCATAAAAAGTCACAAATTAAATTTATTTTGGTATTCATAATATCAATTATGTTAATATTTTTTTGATAAGGTAATTATTGCATCATCATTGTGTCAAAAATAAATTAAATTATTTAATGTCTAAAAATTATACCATTATGTAGGAAATATTTTTATCTTTATAATTAATATTTATAGTCTAATTTATCATATGTATTACCCTATATTAAAAATGTTTTACTTATTAAAATTTGATTTTAACTCTTTTAACTCTTCTTTAAATAAAATAATAATAAGTGTCCTAATCTAATACAAGTGGACCTAAATGGTCATATTTTATTCCTAAGATCCTTTTTGGTCAAATTAAACTTATCCAATAGAATTAAGACATGTGTTAGGGTAATAATAATATCATTTTTACCCTTAACTACCCTATCTACTTTTAACCGTGGTAAATAAAAGTAAAAAGTTACTATTCATAAAAAATTATTTTTATCTTATTGAACCACATTTTACTCATTGATATTAACCATGTATCTCGAATTTTCGAAATTCAACTCACAGAAGTGATAAAATTAAGTTTTATGTACAATTGCAAATGCTCCTAGGAGGTGGGTAAAAGACGGTAAAAAGTTCAATAAAATTTTTATGTATCTATATTATTATTAAATTACTCCAATGAATTACATTGAACTTATATAGTTATTATTTATCTATTTTGACCTAAAATTAATTTAAATAAAAAATTATTATTTAAATAAAAAGTTGTTTTTAACCAATAACTCAGTGTTTTCACTATTCATCAACAATTAAAAGTTTTTAGAAAAATACCAAAAATTCACCCTGGGATAATTTCGATATTCCGAATCCAAAACATAAGTCCATTTTGAAAGATAAAAATTATAAAATTTCAAAAAGTGGGTATTACTATTCATAACGCCTAGTTTATATAATATTTTAATAACATATCATTGTTTAGTGAAAATCGGTATGTCGTACAATGCAAGCTATCGAGGAAGGTTTATCTTGCGTATAATGCAAGCCAATACAGTGTTGTGTCTGGTGAAAGATTCCTTTGGTGATGCATATAACATAAAAAAAATACTTCTCATAAAATCTCGGGTGTTACATTCTACCCCCCTTAAAATGAATTTTACCCTCGAAATTGGTCACTTTGTAACAAACAGATAAGGATACCTCTCCCTCATCATATCCTCATGTTCCCATGTAGCTTATTATAATTGGTCGTTCCTCCATAAAACTTTCACCAAGCGAGTGGTCTTTTTCCATATGACTTTTTTACTACGATCTTGAATCTCTATCGGCTATTCTTCATAAGAAAGATCTTGCTCCAGCGGTACAACTTCTGAGCTGAGTACATGTGAAGGATCGGGTATGTACTTTCTCGGGAGAGATACATGGAACGCATTATGAACTTGAGAGAGATTCAGGGGAAGTGCCAATCGGTAAGCTACCTTCCCAACACGATCCAGTATTTCCAAAGGACCAATATACCTAGGGCTCATCTTACCCTTCATTCCAAATCTCATTACTCTCTTCCATGGAGATATTAGTAAGAACACTTTATCACCCACTTCAAACTCTAGATTTTTTCTTCAGTTGTCAGCATAACTTTTTTGTCGACTCTGAGCTTCTCTTATGTGTTGTTGAATAGATCTGACCTTTTCTGCCATCTCGTCAACAAGATCAGGTCCTAATAGCTTTCTTTTCCCAACTTCATCCCAACAAGTTGGAGTTCTGCATTTCATTCCATAAAGAGTTTCATAAAGAGCCATCTGAATACTGGAGTGAAAGATATTATTATAAGAAAATTCCACCAAAGGTAGTTGTTGATCTCAAACACCTTTGAAATCCATAGATAAAGCTCTCAATATATCTTATATAGTTTGAATTGTCCTCTAAAACTGACTGTCTTCTTGAGGATGATAAGAAGGGTCGAAACTCAACTCTATATATAGAGTATGCTGAAGACTTCGCCAAAACTTTGAGGTAATCCACGGATCCCGATCAGATATAATGGAAAGTGGTACTCCATGCAATCTTACCACTTATTTCACATATATCCTGGAAAGTTGATCAAGAGGGAAATCTTCTCTAAGATCAATGAAGTGAGATGACTTCGTAAGATGATCAACTATAACCCAGATAGCATTATTGCCTTTGGATGTTTTAGGAAGTCCAGTGACAAATTATAGAGTGATGTTTTTTCATTTCCATTCTGGTATGGGTAATGGTTGTAACATCCCCTTATAATTCTGTCTCTCAACTTTAACTTGCTGAAAAACCAAGCATCGAGAGAAATATTCAGAAACATCTCTTTTCATGTCATCCCACCAGAAGTACTACTTCTGGTCCCAATACATCTTCTTTCTTCTAGGGTGAATAGATAATGATGAACTATGAGCTTCATCTAGTATTTCCTTCTTTAATTCTTGGATGGGAGGAACACAAACCCTATTCCTGAACCTTATTATTGCATCACAGTCAATGTGAAATTCAGGAACATTTATCACCTTCTTTTGTAACTCTACATCTTATTTTTGTGCCTCTTTAATCATCACATGTATAGATTGTTGAACATTCATTTGAGAAAGATAATATTTTTCCCCTTCCATTATAATTCAAAGATCCATCTTTTCTAAATCCATAAATATTGGATCTTTTTTTATCCTCATCATGGATAATCTAGCATGGTCTTGTCGAATTAATGCATCTTCCACCTTGTTTTCTTTCCCAGGGTGATAATGAATTGAGCATTCATAATCCTTAATCGGTTCCAACAATCTTGTTTGGTTCATATTCAGCTCCTTTTGTGTGAAAATATACTTTAAACTTTTATGATCAGTATAAATATCACACATTTCAACATAAAGATAATGCCTCCAAATATTTAATGCAAATATTACCACAGCTAATTTCAATTCATGGGTTGGGTAATTTTTCTCATGGATATTCAACTATCGTGAGGCATAAGCTATCATCAAATCATTTTGCATGAGAACACACCCCAATCCCTTCTTGGATGCATCACTGTAGACCACAAACCTTTCTCTACTATAAGGCAGTGTGAGCATAGGTTCACTGGATAAACTTCTTTTTAACTCCTTGAAATTATCCTCACACTCCTCCATCAAAATTAACTTAACTCCTTTTCGAGTCAACCTGGTGAGTGGATTAGATAATCATGAAAAATCTTTCACAAAACATAGATAATATCCAGCTAGACCAAGAAATCTTCGGATCTCAGTTACTATTGTTGGTCTCGACCATCATTCGATAACCTCTCTTTTTGCTGGATCCACAGATATCCCCTATTTTGAGATTATGTGACCCAAAAATGAAAATTTTTTAATCCAAAATTCACACTTGGTAAATTTGGCATAAAGATTCTCCTTTCTTAGGGTATTTAATAAAATTCTCATGTGATCTTCATGTTCTTCCTTGATCTTTGAATATAAAAGAATATAATCTATAAAGACTACCAAAAACTGATCAAGATAGTCTCTAAATACTCTATTCATTTGATCCATGAAGATACCAGGGGAATTAGTTAGACCAAATTGCATCACTATAAATTCACAGTGTCCATACCTTGTACGGAAAGCCTTCTTTGGTATATCCTCCCTTTTGACCCTAAATCGATGATACCCTGAACAAAGATCAATCTTGAAAAAGTATTGAGCTCTGCATAGTTTGTTAAATAATTAATCAATGCAAGGGAGATGATATTTTTTCTTGATAGTGATCTTTTTATGTTCTCTATAATCAATGCAGAGTATCATTGATCCATCTTTCTTCGTAACAAATAGAATAGGTTCTCACCAAGGTGATGCACTAGGGCGTATGAATCCCTTATCAAGATTCTCTTGGAGTTGCTTCTTCAATTACTAAAACTCAATTGGGGCCATTCTATAAGGTGTCTTTGAAATGGGTAAAGCACCAGGTACGAGTTCTATTGAAAACAAAACTTCACGATTTGGTGGAAGACCTAAAAATTCCTCCAGAAAGACATCATCAAACTCCCATACAATGGGAATATTCTTAATCATGAGTTTCTCCCCAGCCATTTGATATAAATAACCATAATTTAGTGGAATAAAAACACAAAAAATGGAAGAAATTTACACTGTAAGGTTATGTTTATCCTTTTATCGATAGACGATCATAGATTGATCAGGAATATGAAATGTGACTTCCCTTCTTTGTTAATTGATATGAGCTCCATATAAAGAAAGCCAATCAATGCCAAGAATAAGATCAAATTCCACTATAAGAAGGATCACTATATTTTCAGGAAGCACTTTCCCACAAATGTCAATTGGAGAATAATTATAAACTTTTGATGCAACTGTTGTGCCATTAGGAGTTTTCACAGCTAACTCAACAGCTAATTGTTGAGTTAGTATGGTGATACCCTTAGAAAATTATTCATAAATAAAAGAGTTGGGGGATCTAACATCAAATAACACATTTTCTACTTTAGATTGGATGGTAAGTGTACCTTTCACCACTTTGTTATCGTACTCCACATCGCCGAAAAACAATTCATGTGACTTTCCTTTGTCTTTGGCCTTAAGATTTTGTTGACATCAATCATCATTAATAACCCTTGGATTAGGGCATTGATTAGAATAATGCCTCATTTCCTTTAACTTGTAACATTGAAGTGTAGGAGGTGCATTCTGTGTATCCCTTTCTTTTTTCGCATCACTAGACATCTTTTCCTATCATTACGACATTCAAATGCTCGATGACCTTATTTTCCACATTTGAAACTTTTACCTCTCCCTTTAAGACAATTCTCTCCATGATTCTTTCCACACTTTTAGCATAAGGGAAAACTCATCTTCTTTTCAGTGTGGTCTTTAGATTTCCCTTTGAATTCCATTTTCCTCTTCTTATCATACCCATATGACTAAAGGGTTAATCCAATCTCCTTCTCAACCTTGACAGCACATCAAAAAATTTCCCCATAGCTATTAAAGTCCCCTATGGGTAACGCCCTGCAAAGACTTGGTTTTAAGCCACTAAAGAATCGATCGATCTTACTCTCAGGTTGGATAATAATTACGGAAGTGTAGCTTGAAAGTCTTGTAAAATTTTCTTCGTTGGTACCAACGGATTCAACATCCTTTTTCTTTAGATCAAGAAACTCCTTCTTCATCTTTGTTCGAAGAATATGAGGGAAGTACTTATTGAAAAATAAGTTCATGAACTCATCCCATTCCATGGACTCAATTTCGTCTCTTTTCCTTATATTATTGATAAGATTCCACCATTAATTAGCTTCACCTTCCAAACAATATATTGCTAAGATGAATTTATCATGTTCATAACATTGAAGAACTGAAAATATCTTTTCAGTAGTACTGATCCATTGTTCAGCAACTAATGGATCAGTAGACCCGCTGAATGAGGGTGGACACTGCCTGGTGAAGGACTAAACAGAATGTTGCTCCTTACTTTGCTCGTTTGGATATCCTACATGATTCATAGCTTGAGAAAGTTGTGTGATCATCACTACAAGATTTTTTATTCCAACTCCCATAACATTTGGTTCCTCTAGGGGACAATCATTGCATTTCTCGTCGCATTCAGCAATAACGCGGTTCCTTCGGGTTCCAGCCATTGATTAAAACCAATAAGCATAATGTGAGAAACAAAAATCATAATAGGAAAACCACATAATCAAAAATAATATTTCACACTTAAGGTAATATCATAGGTTATTCATGGCCATTTCTAAAACACTAAGATTGTGGTCTATGCTTAGACTTATCCTTAGTGCTCTTACTAAGGCTTTCACATCCTAATTTCTAAAGGTTGACTATACCTTTCCTCTAATACAAACTATAACGACCCATACATTACATAAATTGTTATTACTTCAAAATTTAAGCACACTTATTATAACATATAAAAAACCATGAAAGGAACATATAGGTATAGTGTCTTTAGAAACTGGGAAACATAAACAACAGGTTCATAAATCATCTACACTGTCTCCCTTTTATTTTATCATAGCTAGAGTCCCTTTTGCCGTATCTTACTTAATACTTGTCTTCCTGAACAGGGGAAAAGAAAACATACAAAAGGGTGATCTCAAATGCTCAGTAAGGATAAACAAAATAAATATCAATCATATCATATTCATAAGAACATAACATTTTGAAAATCTTAACCTGCAAAAGAGATCATAATATCATAACATGGGATAAATCATGGTAGTGAAATGTAATCCCAATAATCATAACATGAAACTTTTTGGAATACATACATAATCATATAGAATCATTTCTTAGTAGTCGAGACTCATTTCCAAGACTATCATAGTGGACAAAGTCGATTTCTGAATCGAGTTCACTCCTCATTTTAGTCATGTATCACGGAACCGGATTAACCTAGCGTTCCATCCATGTCTATCTCATGAGATATAAATCTTTACCCAATGAATTGGAGGGATATATAGGTCCCACCCTTCTCATAATGATACCATTCTTATGTGTTCCACAAGATCAAAAATCATACATCATAGCGTAACCCTTGTAATAAAAATTGGATTCTTAAACATCATGACATCATAACATAATCCATATAAGATAAAAGGACATAATAAAAATAATTCCATCATAACATAATCAAATAAATGTAAAAATAGGGATTGAAAGAGAACCCTATATTATATTATATGGAAATAATTTTGATAAAACACTTGAACTCCATTCTTGAAGAAAATATCCTTTCTACTTCAAAAAATGTTTTCATTTATTAACATGTCATACAATTTTAACCTAAAAGAAGTTGATTAAAAATAAACTTGAAAACTTATAAATGAATATTCATGAAAATAATTTTCTATGAAATCATAAAATCCATTCATGTCGTATAAGTTAAAAAAACAGTTTTCTTGTACTTTGGCATGAAATGACAAAAAGTACCTCGTACTAAAAATAACAAAAGATTCCTTTCATATATTTTACTAAAAACTCACCAATGAGTTATATTAGATTTAAAAAATTGTAGGAGGATAGATATAATATTACATATTGAGGAAACAAGGATGTGGATGATAAATACACTCCAGTAAATACCAAAGTATAAACAATCTTGGATAAAAATGAGATTATGAGATTTCCCCTTACCTTAGGTCTGATATGCTTTGTACATATCCAAACCTCCTATATAATTATTTAAATAATGTCATTGACTTATTACATAATCATATTAATTTTTATGATATCATATATGGTCATATTATTATTTTCTTATTAGTAATATTTCATGGCTACTTGTTATTCGGGTGTTCATTGCTTTATGTTCTTATGAATGTCTTGTCGAATAAATTCTTATTCCTATTTTTAGGTTATAGATACCTTATTTACAGAATTTTATTAGTGTAATATATATCATATTTATTCATTAAATTCATTTATATAATCATTATTCAATGAAGATCATGTAGAACGAGTCGCATCACATCGTGGAGACAGTATGCTGTACGTACGCACGAGCGATGATATCATTCCTGTAACTATTGAATGGTATTGGAGTGGAAGATAGAATGTCTCAGAATTAGTATCATGTTATAATAATCATATATATTTATTCATTACACCATTATACCCATCCAATTAAGGTGGTGGTGGTAAACAGATTACACCACGGCATGGAGACGGTATTCCGTATGTACGCACGCGCAGTGATTTCATTTTCTGTAGGATGGATATAAGGTGAAATAGGTTTGTTTCATATTTATAATAACATATCAATATATTATTGATACTTATTATATTAATTTATGATGAAAAAAATAAATAATAATAAGTAGAAGAAGAAATAAATGGGAAAGAATCGGTAAAGGACATTACCTCTTCTTTGATGCGCCTCTTCTTAACTTCCTCTTAGGGCACTAAAGATAGTCTTTGAAGAATACCAAGACCTCTAGGATGTTTCTAGGTAAGTGGAGAAGAGAAATTGGTAGGGTTTGGCCAAGCATGAAGGATCAAAGTGGTGTGAGGAGGAGAGGGACGAGGTGCCCTTTTATAAGGGAGGAGAGGGGCACCTTAGGAAAAACTGAAAATATTATTTTATAATAAAGTCATATTCGATTTTTAATAGCTCCAAATTAATTTATTTCTAATATAAGGTGGGTATGGGAAAAAATACTTACAACAAATATCTTTTATACATGTTTAGGTTACTATTTTAACCTTATCATTTCGATTTAACTCCAAGTTAAATAATTTAACTTTTATCGTGTCTTCTTGTTTTCTTTCACTATATGGTTAATAAACATACAATAACAAGACAAACGAACCCAAAGTGGTTAATTATTAATATATATAACCTTATCTATGTCATTTGGCCGAGAATTAGATTTTTTAATAAAATAAATATTAATAATATAATATTTGTTTTAAAAACAATTTTATGTCAATTTTGACACTATTTGGTAATTGATTTTTGTGAAAATCATAACAGTATGATTAGTTTGGAAAAAGTTATTTAAATAAATACTAACATGTAATATTAACCTATAAATTTTTTTATATTCATAAAAAGTCTCAAATTACATTTATTTGGGTATTCATAATATCAATTATGTTAATATTTCATTAATAAGGTATTTACTGCATCATCATTGTTTCATTTATAAATTAAATTATTTAATGTCTTAAAATTATACCATTATGTAGGAAAGCTATTTAGATTTATAATTAATATTTATAGTCGAATTTATCTTATGTACAACCCTATATTAAAAATGTTATAGTTATTAAACTTTTATTTTAACTCTTTTAACTCTTCTTTAAATAAAATAATAATAAGTGTCCTAATCTAATCCAAGTGGACCTAAATGGTCATATATTATTCGTAATGTTTTTTTTTTGGAATTAAACTTATCCAATAGAATTAGGACATGTGTTAGGGTAATAATAATATCATTTTTACCCATAATTACCCTATTTACTTTTAACAGTGGTAAATAAAAGTAAAAATTACTATTCACCAAAAATTATTTTTATCTTATTGAACCACATTTTACTTCTTGATATTAACTGTCTCTCTCTGATTTTCAAAATTCAACTCATAGAAGCGGTAAAATTATGTTTTATGTATAATTACAAATGCTCCTAGGAGGTGGGTAAAAGCCGGTAAAAAGTTCAATAAAATGCCTATGTATCTATATTATTATAAAATTACTCCAATGAATTACATTGAACTTATATAGGTATTATTTATCTCTTTTTACCTAAAATTAATTTAAATAAAACATGAATATTTAAATAAAAAGTCGGTTTTAACAAATAACTCGGTGTTTTCACTATTCATCAAAAATTGAAAGTTTTAAGAAAAATACCAAAAAAATCACCATAGGATAATTTTGATATTCCAAATCAAAAAATGAAGTCCATTTTGAAAGATAAAATTTTTAAAATTTTAAAAATTTGGTATTAATATTCATAAAATTTATTTTATATAATATTTTAATAACATATCATTGTTTAGTGAAACTCGGTATTGTGTACAATGCAAGCTATCGAGGAAGGTTTCTCTTGCGTATAACAGAAGCCAAGACAGTGTTTTGTGTAGTTAAAGATTCCTTTTGTGATGTATATAACATAAAAACAAAATATTTCTTATAAAATCTCAGGTCTTATAGTTTTTATGATGAAAGTTTTTGTTTAAAAAAAACTAGAGTGAAAAATCAATCATCTGATGAGCAGTCAAGAAATATGTGGTTGAAATAATGAGAAACCAAAACCCTGGTGGTTTTCCACCAAATCTTCAATGGGTCTTCCTAGACCCCACATAATGGTGTTAGTTTAGGGATTTTGAGGGATTTTTTGTAACATAATTATCATTATCCTCCTCAATCAGCCTCTCAAATGGAAGACACTACCCTTTGTTTCTATACCTTGTCCCTACTTCCACCCATAAATTATAAGTAATGTCAGTGTTTTATTATATAAATTATGGATATCTTTTCTTATCTTATTACTTATACTCCATTCTATTTCATCATCTCTAATTATAGTGTCATTTTATAGAGTTTGAGATAATTATTACAATTAATCATGGGAGTATCATTCCAATTTGTGGGTCTAGCATGTTTGGTGTGTGGTAGAGGTTAGTAAAGGTAGTATTACTATCATTGTTCATTGAAAATATAAAGGTATTATTCTTGGTGAATAAATTTTGTAATTTTAATTATTTTTTGTAGAAGAATGGTTGTATGATCATTTTAAATAGGATATCTCTCTTGGTAAATAGATTCATTAGATGAATTTTACATCAGTTATGAAAATTAAGGATTTATTTTAAATGAAATTTTTATTTCATTGTAATGGTTTATGTGAAATATATTTTATCAATAGCTCAGTGGATGCTGGTATGAGATTTTATTGTTAAATTTAAATCATGATCAAGGTAATTTTCCATTACATATTGATTATCATTATCATTTAGTGAAATCAAGTTTTCATGTAATTATTAATATTGGAATGATTATAAGACATTTGGTGGTATCATCACATATATAGGATATGATAACTTTACAAAAAAATCATTAGGGACTATATAACTTGATAAATGGTTTATTAATGGTACTTTAAATGAATGAGTATCAAGGTACAATTTTATGGAAATTTTCATTGTCATGAGAGTATTTTGAAAAGTAAATGGACTCTTCCTTTTTAAATGTTATTCAAACAGGGTTTCTTGATTTCGGTAGATTCTAGAGGAAAATATTTTAACGTTAAAGAAAGATTATATTGGTGTGTATTTGAAATGTATTTTTAATTATGAATTCCTAAAATAAATTTCTAGTCAAAAAGAAAATTATTGAATTGGATTTTAAAAAATTTGTTCATTTATTAAGGTGGGTTTTCATTTGAAATTTAGGTCATGGTATAAATATGGGTAATATAATATTATATTACTAATGAAATAGTTTTCCAAAGTTATTTACATGGATATTTTGAAGGAAATTAATGGGGCTATATTTTTTAAACAAAATCCATTTCCTTGGAAACTTACGGGTGATTTAAGATTTTACTGAACCTTGTATTATGGTGTGAAATGGTCAATTTATGGTTTCATCAATGTTATTACTTATTTAATAATGATGCATGATAATAAAGGAACAAAAAATATAATGGTCTGTCAGGTGATAGGTAACTTAGTTTGGATTGAGATAATTATTAGGTTTATTTATACTATAGGCTTACCATATCTATGATATAATCATTGAGAATGTGTTTATTATATGAATCCTTCTCGAACCAAAATTCTTTGTGTGATTCATGGGGTTCACTAGGATATTGGTGGAGTGATCACATGTATGGTTTTATCTTGGTTTATGAAAACCCTTGATAATGGTGTGAAATAATAATATCGATTGAGTGCGGGTTTTGAAGAATCAACATGACCTTTGTGGTCCTTATATTTATTTATTAATGGGAATTTGAACCCCTTTTTTATTATAATAGTGGCATCCTAAGTGAACCCTATGGTTGAAGTGGGAGATATTACAGGTGATTCTTCAATACATAATGATAAATATTTTTTAATTAAATATATTAATGATAATAAAATATTTATGTCTTTTATATTGAAAATTTTGTGAAGATATTAGGGAAATATGTTATTTGTTAAATAATTTTATAATTCCTTGAAAATTTAATTTTTATCCTTTGGAATTCATTGTAATAATTTTATAATAAAATAATTATTATGATTAATTTTATCATGAAATTTTATATATGTATTATAAATTCATTAGGATGTTATTTTAATTAGGACCAAACTATCTAGAACCAATATTTGAAGGGGGAAATAATTCATGAAGAAAACGTTATACCAAGAAAGTTGGAATAGACATAACCTCACCATTTAAGACATAACATATACTTAAAATATTTAATGTGGATTAAATTATAATATCTTGAATATAAATATATTATATCATATTATTCAAGTGTAATTATAATAAATTCATGTGGGAACCTATAAAAAAGGCCATGAAACTGGATGGAAAATATTTAAAAAATTATGTAGGTATATATATCTTCATTTGAAACCATATCCCCAATCCATGATATTTATTTCTTTTTGATACATAGTGATGTTTTATTTTTATTTTAGATTTATTATATTAATAGAGTGGTTTTTAAAAACTTATCTATCCTTTTTTAGGAAGAATGGATTGTAAAAATGATCTCCTCTAAGAAGTTTTTCATGATATTCTTCTATACCAGGTTGTTTTGTTTTTATGGTTATAATTAGTATTCATTTCCAATAAAGATTTTTTGTAATTATAAAATACTTAATTTATTATTATTAGTTGTTATAGGATATAGGTGTTGATACTAGTTTATTTCATACCCTCTTATACCATTGCATGTGTAAATTAACTCTATGAAGACAAATCCATGCATCGAAGAATATATTCCTTCCATAGTCTACCTAATACTAAATCCCATCACTTGTTTTTTTTCTTAATCCATGAACCTAATATTATTTATAAATTTTTACCCATAAATTAATTTTCAATTTATAAATTACTTTATTTATTAACATAAAAGTAATAAGTCATGTATTTTGTAAATTTTGGTAATGAAAATTTAATCATCAAATCCAACAAACTTGGGATATGATTTTAGTTTTAACATATAAAAAACACCCTCATATAATTATCATTTATAGAGTGGATAATTTTTCCTACTTATCCACTAAAAAAACATGAGTAATATCTAGTTAGCTTGTTTTAGCTACCTCATGACTTTTTATTTTACTCCTTTTTTCTTTGGGAGTGTTTCTGGCCTTACAAGGAAAATGAACTAAAGTCTAGAGATATAGGTTTATTTGATTTTAGGGAGTTTGTTTATAATAATTTAAAAGTTTATATTTGTTTATCATTGGGTTTAGAATTCATTAGGGGTGGATTGAGGGTCACCTATATAATTTCAATTGTGCAATGCCTACTCGGTACATTCATATCATAAATAGGTTACCTGATGTAAATCCATTTCTGAGAAGATTCCATATATTCTATTTAGAGCATGAGAAATTATAAGCCATGAACCCTTTTCACAAACTGAAATGGTTGATTGGGATTAATTTAACCAGAGGTTATTCCTTTTTTAGTTTATTTATAATGTCATGTAATTCATGACATAAAAGGGCTTCATTAGGTGAATTGATCGGGAATAATATTATTTATCATAGTGAATGAATGAATCGTCTCTCATTTGTTATAGACACCCCTCTCTCAAAATTTATAGTGATTTTATGAGATTTTGGTTGATCTCTCTTAGTCTATATTTCTTCGTTTGACATTTGATCACCTTGGAAGTTACATCGCTTCTCCCTAATATGTATTATTTCTACTTCTTCACTGCCTTAGTTCCTGGAAACATCATTGGATGTGTATTTTTATCATATTGTGATCAGTTGTTGTTTTCTATATATCCATTATATTTTTTCCTCATTACTTGAATTTTAAAGGTCGATTTAATTTTTTTCAATCTCTTTTTCTGAGTATGACTACATTACCTCCATTATTGAGGAAGTTGTATCTATAAAACTTGTTATAATTCAAGAATTTCATTAATTTCTAGTCATATACTTTGTTATTTTCATTGAAATTGATTCATTGGACATTAGTATGGATTTATTGAAAATTATAAATGTTTTTAAAGTTTTTTTCCTTTCAAAATTAATATTTTCACACCTCATTTTTGATTAAATTGCTTTTGGGGTGGTTTGTCATTTAAAATCGATTTTTACAAACATAGCACATTGGGTAAATATGGGTGCTTTGGGAATAGGATTTTGACTCTTTTGTGTGTAATTTCACAAGATGTTTTATGTAATATTAGTGTATATAAGGCCACCATTATATATATTGGTTGCATCCACCATAATCAAAAATTGGGGATTTTCTTTTTGTTTAACATGTATACACATAGGTTAGATACCAAAAGATATTCTTTGATATTTATTATTGGTTTATCAAGTGATGGTATTTCCATGGTTATTCACTCACATTCTCATTTTATTATGTATCCATTTTTGGTTTTTTCTTTTCTTACATGCTTTGTTTTATTGTCAAACAATTCATGTATTTGGTGAATATTATATGTTTTTATGAAATATAAAGGAAAATTTACAAAAAATGTTGTGTTTTATTAAAATGATAACTATAATAGAATTGTTTTAAAAGTGATAATTAGTGTATTCAGGGTATTATAACTTTAATATATTGTTTGGTGTTATCCGACTTGGATTCACACTCAGACCCTGTTTTTTCCTTTGCGTGGTTTTAGATCTATTTCAAGAATCTAACAAAGTCAATCAAATTTTCAAGAATAAAAGTTTTCTCATTTGTAATTGTATTCATAGATATATGGTTTGGTTTTGACAGATGGCCACAAGGCTTCATGTATAGACATTTCATGTTTTATCATTCTGGTTTGGCCTTTTTTTACTTTGTGGGTATAATGGATTTATATCATTATTCCATGATGTAATCCATTTGTATACCGTGTTTTTGTATAAAATGATACTATTTTCCTTTTCTCTTATGTTTACTTCACCGTGTGGTGGACTATATTGGATGATTTTCTAGTTGACCTAGGGTTTTGATTAATATTTTTATTAAAGTCACTTTCTAACCTGAAATGTTATGACAATGAATAGGTTTGGTTTAGTGTCTTGGTATATTGGAGTAAGGACCATCAAAATTTGGATAGAGTGTAAATAAAAGGGGAATGGAAAAATAACATTCATGATTGAATCTAAATTCTTATGGTTGGTCAAGGATTTTTTCCAAGATAGAGACTTAGTGGTTAGCATTATTTTAATGAACCTAATATCCAATCCACACTATTCAAACTCTAAGCCTAATAGGTTTTAGAAACACTATAAGTGCAATTTATTAGGGATCAAAATTCACTATGTAGAATCCAACTATAATTCATGATGAAAAGGGACCACAGGAACCTCAATATTGTCCTTATTATATGGAGAGAACCCTTAAATTTTTGAATAATCATAAGAAATCAAAGATTTTTTTCCACATATCTTCTTGATGGACTGAAGAGTAGATGTTGGGAATCAATTTTGTATGCTAATTTTCTTGTGGATCTTACTTGGGCATCCTTCAATAAAATATCCAACTTGTAGTTTATCCAAAAATGTTACATGTGAAAAATAAATTAAAGTTCCTAACCTAAGAATAATGGGAGAGTACATTTAAATTTCTAAATAATCATAAGAAATCAAAATCTATAAATCAAATTTGTTTTTTACATGTTTTTTGGCCTACAAATATGGAGAGTACCTTTGAATTTATGAATAATCATAATAAATCAAAGTTTTTTTCCACATATCTTCTTAACGGACTGAAAACTAGATGTCGGGAATTGATTTTGTATGCTAAGTTTCTTATGGATCTTACTTGTGCATCCTTTAATAAAATATACAACTGGTAGTTATAACCCAAAATGTTACATGTGAAAAATAAGTTAATGTTCCTAACCTAAGAAGAAGGGTAGTGTACCATTCTAGATTATTCTGCTAACATTTCTAAGTTGTTTTACTTGGAATCAGATCTTGTTATCAATGATTACATGAATGATATGAGATTTGACATTAGGGTGAGGGTCAACATTAGTTCAATGATAGTTCTCATGAACCATATCAATTTCTTGTTGGTGGTTGAAAAATATTCTTTAGAAGACGTATACATTGTTGGGAGAATAGGTTTGGGGGATCTTCTTTTAGGGTGGTTGTTGGTCATGTTGTGTTATGGTCTAAAAAGGAAGCACAAAGTTAGCGAGCTTTATTTGGGATTAGTCTTAGGGGATTCACCAAGAGAGTAGTGGGATATATACTATCATTATGAATGTTCTGTTATTACCAATAAATTTTTTTAGGAAACTCCCGAGACTTTTCATCACTGTATGCAATCTATCCATCTTATAATTTTTTTTTAAAGGATGTCTTGTGGAAGATAGGTTGAGTCCACTTTAACAAAGGGTTCTCAATTTCGTTATGATGCTTCCAAGGGTGGTGGGTATTATCCTAAGTCTAAATGAGATATTCATATGGCTATATAATCATCGGTAGGGTCTAAGAATGGATTTATTTAAATGTAAGAGTGTGCACTAAAGGAAAATGATGTAGGTCCAGCTATAGTTAGAGTTATGGTGATTATTTCATCTTCTATAGTTATAGGATTGTTTCATACAGGTGGCACTCTTTCTTTTATGTCATTAAAATTAGTTGACATGTTGGGAATGTAGTTAGATTTTATTCCATTCTTTTTGGATATTTCCCTACCTTTGTAAAATTTGTAGGAACAAGGTTTCAAAGGTCCCACCTTTCAGGTGATGATAGCTCACTTCAAAGTGGTATCTGATTTATTAGTTCTTGGTATCGATATCATCAAACTAACTATTAGCATGGATTATATGACTAGTAGTAAGGCCCTAATAGGATATTTTATTTTTCCAATTCAGTTTTTATTGCTAGATATAGTCACTAATGTCTTCCAGGGTGAGTGGGATTCTAGGTCTTCGAGAGTGGGACTTGTTGTTCCATATGTTGTGGTGATCTAATGCTAGTTTTTAGAAATGATCTTTGACCCAGTTGACCATTGTTTGAGAATTTCACTTAATATAGTTGTTCTATATACCTTGGTTTATTTCTACAATATTATTCTCTTTAACTAAAATAGATATAGATTGAGTTTAATATTAACCTGTTACATGGTATGATTCCCATTTCAATTGCATCATATCTTATGGAACCCTCTAAATTAGTCAAACATAGGGTCCAAGTAACCGAACTCAGGGATAATGGATTTATTCACTCGATAATATCACCATGCAATTATCCTACCCTCTATTATATGATTGAAAATGGGAGCCTTATACTTTTCAGGGATTTTTAAAAGTTAAATTTGGTCACAATTAAGAACAAATATCGCTTCCCTGGGATTGAAGATCTTTTTGATTGGCTTAGAGGGGACAATTATCTTAAAATATTTTCCTCTTATTATAATACCAAAAATTTAGTTTTTGAGAATACGATATACCTATGATAGTGTTTAGGAGCCTATATAGGCATTTTGAGTTTCTTGTTATTCAATTCGATCCCACTAATTCTCTATTGGTATTTATGACTTTGATGAACTAGATCATTCATCAGTTTTTTCCCCTTTTTCAATGTTGTTTTTGGTTGATATTTTGGTGTAGTATAAGTAAAATGATGATAAAATGGTCTATTTGGATATAATTCATAATACCTAGAGGGAACACTGTTTTTATGGTAATATTTACATGTGTGAACTTTTGATTCAATAAATTAAATTTTGGTCATGTCATAAATGATAGTGGAATCATAATGGATCCTAAAATGACACAGATATTTATTTCCTAGTATTAGACAAAACAAATTTTAGATCCACATTTTATTCTAGTTTTCTAGCTATAATAATTGGTTTTTTCAGGGCTTCTCCAATTTAGCTTCTCCAATGACAACTTTAACCCATAAGGGTGTAAAGCTTTAGTGGAATGAAAAATATTAGAGATATTCTGAGAAACTAAAGTTGATAATTGATTAGGTACTATTTTTCATTCTTCCAGAACATAGTCAAGGATATGATTTTTTTATAATAATTTCAAGGAATTTGGTTGTGTCTTGATTCATGGGAACCGGTGGTGTTCAATAGCTCTTTCTAGTTATTTAATCATGAAAAGAACTACCCTACCCATGATGTTGAGTTTCAATAGTTATGCATGCACTCAAATTGCTACATCAATATCTCTTTGGGGAGAAGTTTATGGTATATTTTCATCATAAAATCCTAAATAATATTTTCAATCAGTGGGATATGTCCTTGAAATAGAGATATTGGGTTGTGTATTATTAGGCTTTTTTTTGGAATGTCTTATAATCACATGAATTGGAATGTGTTCACAAATGCACTAAGTATTAAATTGTTGAGCTATGAAGTAAAGGAATTGGTGGAATAGTAGTATCGAAGGAGTTTGTTTGTCAAATTATCTTGGGGGTAGAATAATCAGGTGTATAAGTGGCTTAAATAAAGGGTGAATAACCATTTGATTGGAGTTTTTGGTTCAAGAAAGTATCCAATATTGAGTTCTCATAATTTACTAAAACCCAAAAAGTTAGAGAGACATTGGGTTATTGGTCTCAGTATCTTGGTGGTGATTTGGGTTTTTGAAGTAGTTTTGTTGTTCCTTTTTCTGTAATGTGGGATTTGATAGATAGTGGACATCAATCTTGTTGGTCCACTCACCCTATGACTACTACGATTTAGCATTCCATGATACATCAAGATTTGTGGTTGAATATGATTTGGTCAATTATATTTTCTGTGTCTCGATGTCTTGTGGGTCAAAGAATTAAGGCAGATCAACATAGACCTTATGGTCTGTTACATCCCTTACCAGTTCTGACATGAAAGTGGGATAAAATTTCCATATACTTTTTCATTATTTTTCCATGGAAATCTTGTAGGAAGGACATGATTTTGGTTATCATTGATCGACCCATGAAATCTTAGTATTTCCTCCATATCAAGGAGACAAGGAAGGTGTAGTAGCTCAATGACTTGTATGTATGAGCGGTTGTGATTCTTCATGTGTTTCACACAAAAAATATTTTTGATAGCGACCCACAATTTACATCAAAGATTTTTAAAGGTTTGAAAGAGGAGATGGGATTATAATTGAAATTTATCATGATATATCATCCAAAAAATGGATGTCCAGACATAGAGATATATTTAGGTTCCTAAGGATATGCTCCAGTCATGTGAAATTGATTTTGGTGGTTCTTAGGAAAATCATTTCCATCGGGTCAAGTTTTTATAGATAAATAATTAGTATTACTTGATTTGGATGGCTTTTTGACAAATTTTATGGGTGGACATGTAGGTCTCGTCTTTGTTGGGAAGGTTTGGGATAGTGATCCATGGTTTTTTCCAAGTCTTGTTCAAGTGATGGTGAAAAGGCTAAAATTGATCTGAAAGAGGATGACCTTGAGAGAGAGTTGTCCAAAATATTATAATGACTGTCATCATCATCCACTAAAATTTGAGGTGGGTGATCTAGTTTTTAAAAAAATTTCCCCTCTTTTGGGACACCAATTTTTCTATAGAGAGACTAATTTGGAACCATAGTTTCTTGGGCCCTTTGAGATTTTGGAGAATTTTGGAAAATTGTCATATCGATTAGACTTTCAACTCATTTGAATTCCATAAATTATGTGTCTCATGATTCCTATATGGGTAGATATAAACTAGATCCTTCCTATGTGATTTATTTAGAGGATGTTGATCTTGATTCTGATATGATAGTAGTTGAGAAACTATTTCAACATAGAATCTTTGTGATAAGGTACTATGTTGAAAAATATTTCCTTTCATCCATGTTGTAAAACCCTGAGTTTTTATGGAAAATTTTCTTGAATAAAATAAATTTGTATTTACATATTTATATGAACTAATTAGAACATTAAATTCACATAGAATAAAATTGGAATACATTAAACGGAACATCGAATTGTCATACATTATAGGTAACACTAGTTTGGAGTACATTACACACAACACCAATGTTTCTACAAAACAACATTTTATTGTTATAAATACTTAATTGTGATAATTAAAACCTATATATTAAATTTAGTTATAAGAATAGTAATAAATATCTTTCAAATATTTATTATAATTATTTTATCAAAATAAAATATATTGATAATGAAATATTTGATTTTTGGTAAAGTCCTTCGATGTTAAAAAATATATTTTTCTCGAATGAACCACTTTTAATAATAAAATTAATTTTAGAGACATTTAAAATTAAATTTGATAAAAAAATAATAATTTTTTTAATTTATAATATGTAAATTATCTTAGGGAGATTTTTTATTATTTTTTTATCAAACTTCATTTTTTGAGGAATAATAAACAAATACTAAATTTTTTTTAATTACAACACTTTCATTTAAATAATTATTAATGATGCATTTTAGATTAAATTTGTCTTAAGGTCACTTTGGTTCATATATAAATCTATTAATACAATTTAGTTAATTATAAATAAATTTACTTTGAAATGTAATATAAAAGCTGAAAAAATATTCGATTATTTTTCTACGTTAAAACCACATTATTTTGTCCCCTCTACGAGACTATCATTAATATTAAATTTTTAATTTGTGTGAATTGAATTTTTAAAAACCAAATACACCATTTTAACAAGTATAGTATTTATAGTTTAATTATATCATGTTTATTTATTACTAAAATGATTAGTAAAAGTGATTAAAATTAATCAAAACGACTAAGGCTAAATTCTGCTTAATTAGGGACTAAACCTTAATCTTAGTGGACCAACTGACCTATAAAGTTCTAAAACCCCCATTTTATGGAAATTATTCATCCATAAACCTTAAACTATTGATTTAGTTTTATTTTTTGTGACTTTTTTTAGGTAATAACATGTTTACAACTAACTTGTTTTCAAAAATACCAAGTTAGTCATTTTCCTTACATATAAAAGGCCCCCATCTCCCACTTCATCCCACCTATCAAAACTATTAATATATGACAATTACTACCCAATACCCTTCCCATAAGTCCCACCTTACTCTTATAACCCTTCCCTTAGGAATAATTCAATCCAGGGAATCTATTTGGTAAAAAAAAGGAGTTACCTGATTAAGAGGTAATGTCTTCTCTAAAGCCCTTTTATTTTATTTTATTTCTCTATCCCATAAAATTCGTTTCTTCAATTATTTTAAAAATATAACAGTATATTAAATATAATAGGATGTTTTATTCTACCTTCTCAAATTACACTTACACATACCTCCATCTAATGGATAAAAAACATACAATTTATGTGTACGGTGTACTACGGCCTCACTAAATGATTATTGTTCAATTTTTCATACCACCTCTCTTGGTGGAAATTATTATAAAAAATCTATTTATATATGTTATATATTATATATATTATTTATTTAATCTTATTTATTCATTTTATAACACATATATTTTTACCTTCTATTGTGTGTTAATATGATAATTTTGTTTGAGGAAGTGTGGACTACCGCACCCACAAAGGGATATGATTCTTTCATACACTACATGGAATGTTGATTCTCGTTCAAATTTACCCAAGAGATAAAGGTAGAACGGTCCTTGTAGTTTAGCTTGGGTTATCGAATCCTCAGAGACCTAAGAAGAAACCTATAGACACGTACATTATATGGACTGTTTTTCGCTATGAAGTGGACAATATGGGTTGATTTTATATAGGTTTACAGGATAACTAACAGATTTAAGTTAATTCAATTTAAAAGGATGAGTTGATCCTAGGTTATCGCTCGGGGTGGATTGGACGTATTTCTTTTTCAATGATTTCAATTTCTTATATTTGAGATGGTTTCATTTAAGGAGATAAAACAACATCATCACTTACTGGTTTAATTCCTACACCCCTTAATACTAATCACCTATACACTTGAAGGATAAACATTTTGAGAACATCAAGGTAATGGTTCGTATTAGCACATGAAGCCTGTGGCCTTAAGTTCAACAAGGACGATGGAGTTTAAAAATAATCAAATAAAAATCTCAATTAAAGAAGTAATTATACATTAATGGGGTGATAAATAACATCCAATACAGCCCCTTGTTACTCTCTTGGATCAACCCATAAGTGGGTTATCCCTCAATTGATGTTATGGTTTCAATGGAAGTGGGAAGTAGACTCACAAGGGAGGAAATGGAGAAGTAAAAAAATACAATAAAATAACAATCACTTCACCGTTGTGTGATAATATCACAAGGTTTGGTATGAACAAGTTTACACCTTGAACCAACAGTATAAAAGAGATAAGGATAAGAACATAATAATAAGAGAATAATAACTTTTATTAAGAAACAAGGATGAATTAAAACAACTTACTTGTGGAAGACAAACTTGAGACAACAAAACTGAAGCATAACATTACAATGAAAGAAATCAAAAAATATTATCAAACTCCTTCACCACCACTACCTTAAATAGGAATTTTGGGAGCCTTGGGTCGATCCTCCAACAGTAAAAAAGATCACACTTGAGTATGGTAGGCCTAGGGTGGTGGAAGGTAAGGGAGAGGAGACTTTTCCACCCTTGACTCGAGGTGGCATCCAGCTTTCTTCCACCGAACAGATGCGCTTGTAAGTACTTCTAGATTGCCAAATTAGAGTGGTCTATACAATACTAAAATAGAGCCCTGGATGTCTCCAAACATCCGGTAAATTTTGGCCGCATTTAGAGTTTTTTATTCAGAGATATGATTATATCAGTGGACTGTTTTTTTGGGCCGTAGAATCTGGCCCATAATTTTATCTCTAAATTGGGCCGCCTAAATGGATACCATAGAGGCCTAATTTGCATTGTATCCTGAAGAATGATTTGTTTCTATACATGTCTTCTATAATCGCACGAAATATGGGATTCATTAGGCCTGTATATTGGGCCCCACACTCTCATCAGTGGGATGGTGTCCAATATGACTTCTACATAATATTTTCCTTTCATCACAAAATATCCTCATCTTCATCCATGAATTCTCCATTGATCCCTGAATGAAACATGTTCATATTTAAGGGTAGATCAATTTCCCAAAATATAAAATTAAAATATGTATAATTATATTCCTTAAAATCATATGAATCATTGGGTACTTTAAATGATGTTAAAAAATGTACCACATAATAGTGCATTTTAAGAATTAATTACAATCATAATGTGAAATGATGTTCAAAGTGTAAAATTCACTAAAATGGTGTTTATGACTAATAAATCACATTAATATAATATAAATTAACAATGAATATTAGCCTCATTTTGTGGCTAATAAAATGTATTAAGGATGGGTTTAGTTATTATATATGTTATACATTATATCATAAATCAAATTTAATAATGATTTGAATATATACATATATTTCATTTTATTTCATTCTTTCAATACAATAATTAAACAAAAATAGTATTCTAGAGTACGTACGACCTACCATCTCTATGAATAGTGTATTTTGATTAATACTTGTATATTCTATAGATTTTTATAATAAACATATATTATATATAAATTATATTTATATCAATATTTACATTGTTTAAATTATGATATAAAGTGTATATACCAAAGATATAGAAATTTTAGACACATGCGATGAATAAAGCGAATATTACCCGAAGTGAAACCATTACATATGATGATTAACAAGAGGGTAATATAATTTCATTATAAAAACACATATGGTAATAGATATAAAAATATAGTTCTATAAAATATAAATAATAAATTTATATTTATATTTATTATACACGTCATTTGAATGAGTAGGACAAGAGTCCGGACCCAAGGTAAGGGGATTTTGTCCCACTTTTTATTTCCATGAGATACATGCTATGTTTGCCCATTTTTTCTTTTGTGTGGTGTATTTAATGCCCATGATTGTATTCTATAAATTTTATATGTAAATATTTGGGTATTCACATTTCAATTCTGTGATCTTTCTTTTCTAGGATTTATGTTTCAAATGTTACCAAATTGGTAAAATAGTTTTGTCTTAATTTTCCTTCTTTGAGACTAATGTTTTATTATACACCTAAATTCTCATACAAGGAGTATATAATTACATTTTACATGTTATATAATTAATATAGTGTCATTAATTATATTTTAAGTTTCATTAAATTTTCCTTTTTTTACAAATAGAATTTGATCTTAAGTTACTAAGTTATAAGCTTTTATTGAAAAATCTCATCACTTTTCGAGATTATTTATGTTTATTATTCATTTGATGAAAGATTATGATTCACATATCCAGAAAACTCATTAATTTTCTTCTCCTCTATTTATTCATGATATATACAAGTTTTAGTACCATTTTTTCACTCTTTGGTAATTAAGATAATTTTTTTAAGTAAAATCTGATTTCCCCTCACTCGCTGGTAAGAAATATATTATATTCAAAAATCATGTTTTAAAAAAATATTTTCAAAATATATTTGAAGGGCAATTTTTATGAAACAGGATTTCAAATACTTTTTCTGGATTTTAAATATTCTTTTATATGTTTTCAAAATAATTTTAAAATAGAGAGGTTTTAAAAAATTGTATTTCAAAAAGAATTTTTCAACCCAACAAAATGATATTTTCCTCAAGAAATGTTTTTAAAATATTTATCTCCCTTGAGATAGACATGGATAGAATGGTAAATGAACTCAATTCAGTATTACATGTCTAGAATATTAAATGAACTCAGTTCATTAATACATGTCTCGAATGGCGAGTGAACTCGGTTCAGTATTAGACGAATGGAATGGGGCATGAACTCGGTTTAGTAAATGAATTTGTATACTAATATGGGCTCCGCATAAATTCCTTAACTAATATGGAAATAATCATATATGCTTATCAGTCTTCAATAGTTCCATGTTTTATTATTATGTTATGTATTCAAGGCTTATGTTCTCTATTTCCTTATGATTCATATCTTATGAACTCTCAAGATTTATGCAATGATTCATGTATATAATCTTTAATATGTAGGGTTTGATATTCTATTTTCATAATCATGTTCTCATACCCTTATTATCATGATTATTTATATATATCTCCCTTATTTTCCCTTACTAAACATTTGAGATCATCCCTTTTTGTGTTTCCTTCCCTAGGATATTAATATTTGTATTATATTTGATGTTTCTAAGAATGGTTTTAGTCAAGAAAAACCTGGTGGGAGATAATGTAGCTCAATTATGTATCATTGTTTATGTTTCCATGTTTCCAAAGGCACAAGACCAATTACAATATTTGGGAGTCTTTTTAAATTATTTTATTAGTGTTCCTAAATTTTTTTGTTATTTTAATATTTGAAAAGAGAGGGTTTATATTATTGGTATCATATAAAAAGGTTTGGTTAAAATTTTGAAGCCAGGATGATAAAACCATAGTGATAACTCTAAGGACATGACTAAGGATAGGTTTAAGATTAAGGGAAATTATATGAAAATGTACTGGATTATTGGTGAAGGATAGAGTGAGTGGTTTATTTGTAATATATCCATGTCTAGATACTACAATTTGATGTGTATTTGACACACTTGAACCTAGGGGTAAAAAATATAACAAGATATTCCAATCCTAACTTGGGGTAATCCACTAGAAAACAATGATCGTTACTGTGCTCTTGGCTTTGAAACTCCCGGGGGATATGCTTCGGTAATTCACAAACTCTTCAGGAACCATTATGACAGATTTAAATATATATTGGCTATTAATAACCTATAATAGACCTAAGGTGTCATAAAATAAGGATGGTTTCAAAACATAGACATCCTATAAGTGACATTTTAGGATTATATGGTTCCTCAATATGATAATTTTTCGTACTCTATGATTTTGGTTTTAGTTAATGGATAGAACCCAAAGGAACAACATTAATGGTGATCATGATGGAAAATGAAATGATTGTACTCTTGGGAAAATAAATTCTATGGGAGATTGAATGAAAAACCTCCTTTCTATGATCAGACAGCTTTCTCAAGATATGAATCATGGTGTACTTCAAAATGATCAAAGGAGGGAACAACATTATGTTGAGTGTTTTATGAGGCAACATCCACCTTCTTTCAGAGGGTCTTCTGATCCAATTATTGAAGAAAAATAGATTAGTACGACTGAAAATATATTCTACATTCTCTAGCATTCAGAGCTTAATAAATTCATTTTGGTAGTTTATTGGTTAGAAGTTGAAGCAGACCAATAGACTCTAATAAAGAATATGAGGTAGAAAAATGAGATTGAATACTTGGATTGGGATGAGATTAAGATCTTATTTTTCAATAAGTAATTTCCTTAGATTATTCATACCAATATGGAAAAAGAGTTCCATGAGTATAAAAAAAGGGATGATGAATCTATTGGTACCTATGAGACTAATTTCAAGAGACATGTAAGGTATGATTTAGGAATTTTCATCCAACCCTAATGTATATTTGATAGGTTCTTTAGTGGATTAAAGTAAAATATCCTAATGGGGTTGGCCATAATAGATATTATTAGCTATGAAGAGATTGTTCATTGTGCATTAAAGGTTTAAATAGAGGTTGAAGTAACATATCAACCACATAGTGTTGACAAGAAAAGGAAGATTGTGATCAAATGAAACTCAAAAAAACGATGGAGAAAAGAATATGAGTTTTCATTTATGCTCTATGTGTGGGAAGAATAATGGAGTAATTGGTATTATGGGGTTGAAAAAATGGGTTAAGTGTGGAACATAAGGTCACTGGGAAATTCATTTCCAAATAGATGGGAAGAAGTTAGCTGATGTTGTGAATGGTGAAAACCAAAACATAATAAACCTCCCATGATTTAGTGCTACAAGTGTAAAGATAATGGTAATTTTTCTAACCACTATCCAAACCCAAGGGCCGGTGATGATGATCGATGTCTATAACCTCACAAGGTTAGGGAAAAGGGGAAATATCATGAAATAATTATTTCTGTTGAGGGTTTGGATAATGACGTGATGAAAGGTACACTTACAATCCACTCTAGAAATACTAATGTCATATTTTATTCTATATTCACCCACTCATTCAAATCTAAATAATTTTCTAAAGGCGTCAAGATTCCACCAAAATAATTATATGTGGAATGAGTTGTAAAAACCCTTAATTAGATAATGATTTCATCTCATGTCTATGATTCCTCTCTAGTTGAAGTTTATGGAAATGTGCTTCCCCAAAATCTTTTCATTATTCCTTCGGTTGAATTTGATGTCATCATAGGCATAGATTATATTTATCGACATAAATACCACATCAATTTTCAAATAATAGAAGTTATGTTTGATATTTCAAACCCTCTATGTTCATGCATCAATTTGACAATAAGTATGAACTCCCTATGGAGATTATTTCTAGTATTAGGGTCTTAATTATCAATCAAAAGGTTTTTTTATCACAACTGGTTGGGGATTAAATTGAAATTGATGATATTCTTAATTTTTGGAATTTTATAGATGTATTTCAAGACGATTTGTCTAGTCTTCCACCAAAAAAATAATTTTAGTTCTCAATAGAACTCATACCTATTTCTACATTAATTCCAAAGACTTCTTATATAATGTATCCAATTTAGTTACTTGAATTGAAGAAGAAACTTCATGAAAATCGTGATAAGGGATTCATTCATCCAAATGTGTCACCTTGGGGTGAACTAATTCATTTTCTGAAAAAGAAATTTGAATCAATACAACTCTGCATTGATTGTCGTTAGTTGAAAAAGATCATGATCAAGAACAAGTATCATCTTCCCAGAATTGAGGAATTTTTTGATCAATTATGTGGAGCTTAATTCTTTTCCAAGATTGACCTTTGTTCTAGATATCATCAATTGTAGATCAAGAAAGAGGATATACCCAAGATAGCATTCATTACAAGGTATGAAAACTATGAATAAATAGTTATTCCTTTTGGTCTTTCTAATTTCCCTTCTATCTTCATGGATTTAATGAATAGATTCTTTAGATATTACCTTGATCAGTTTGTGGCAGTCTTTGCAGATGATATTCTAATATATTCAAAGAGAAAGGAAGAGCATGGAGATCAATTGGTAATTTTACTAAAGACTTTTAGTAAGGAGAATCTATATGAAAAAATAACAAATTGAGAATTTGGATCCAAAAGGTTTCATTTTTTGGCCACATAATCTCAAGAGATGGTATAGTAGTAGATCCATCAAAGACAGAGGCTATTAAATGCTAGACATGGCCAACCACGATGAGTAATATCCATATATTTCTCGATTTTTATTGATATTATCGACATTTTTTTGAAAATTTCTCATGAATACCTAGTCATATGACAAAGTAAATATAAAAGGGTGTCAAGTTCCTCTGGATAGATGAATGAGAGGAAAATTTCAAGTAACTGAAGAATAGGTTGTTCCTCACAACTATGCTTATATTACCTTATAGTGGATAAATATTTTTAATCTTTAGAAATGCATCAAAGAAGGGATCAAGATGTGTTATTATGTAGAATAACTTGGTTATCGCTTATTCCTCACAATAGTTGAGGAATCATGATAAAAATTTCCCAACTCAAGATTTGGAGTTAGTAGTGGTGTTTTTTTCATTAAAGATATGGATAAGTTAGATTTCTGGAGTAAAGTGTGATATATATACCAATCATAAAATTCTGAAATATATATTCATGTAGAAGGATTTGAACATGTTCCAAAGAAGAAGGTTATTATTGATAAAATATAATGACTACTCAATACATTGCCTACATGGAAAAGAGAACAAGGTGGTTGATGTTGTGAGTTGGAAGGATCATGATAGCTTATCAATGATGAGGATCACAAAAGATCTATTATTTCAGGACTTACAAAGGATGGATATATAAATCCATAAGAATGGGAATAATATTATCTTTCTCAAATGAATTTTCAACCCTCTATCCAAGTAAAGATTAAGGATGTGTATAACAATGATGAAGAAAATAAAAAGAAATTCAGAAATTTCCCTGAGTATAACCATGATCAGGATGGAATGATAAGGTTCAGGAACTGTATATCTCTTCCTTACATACTAGATTTGAAGAAGGATATCTTATAGTAATCTCATAGTTCTTTATTCTCTATTCATCCTAGAAGTAACAAGACGTGTAGGTAATTGAAGGAATACTTCTAGTGGGATAAAATAAAGAGAGATATCACAGAGTTTGAATCTTGGTGCTTGGTTTTCCAACAAGTTAAATCCAAAATAAAAAAGTCTACAAGGATGTTGTGACCATTACCCATACAAGAATGGAAATGGGAGAACATCACTATGGATTTTGTTATTGGACTTCCAAAAAAATCTAAAGGGTTTAATTCTATATGGGTGGTAGTCAATCTCTTTACTATATCAGTACACTTCATTTCTATAAGATAGTACTTCTCTCTGGATCAATATCCCAAGATATACATTAAGGAAGTGGTATGGTTTCATAGAGTACCGCATTCAATTATATCAGATTGGGATCCAAGGTTTACCTCAAATTATAGTGAATTCTTCAGCAATCACTTGATACAGAATCATGTTTCAATAATTCTTATCATACAATGGAAGATGGTCAATCTGAAAGAACAATTCAAACCCTATAGGATATGTTGAGATATTATTCTCTAGATTTCAATGGTGGCCGGGATCCCCACCTTCTTTAAGGTGAGTTTACATAAAAAAATATCTATCAATTAAGAATTCATATTTCACCATATGAATACCTCTATGGAAATAAATTTAAAGCTTCAATGTGTTTGGATGGAGTTGGAGAAAGAACGACATTGGTACCTAAGATTGTTGAAGAAATGCTTAATAAGGCTTGAACAATTCTTCAACATATCAAAGAAGTTTAAAGATGGAAGAAAAATTATGCTGATAACCATCAACGTGATCTATATTTTTAATTTTATGAAAATATTTTTCTATAAATATCACCCTTGAATAAATTTCTGATATTCAGGAACAAATGGAAACTAAGACCTAGGTATATTGGTACCTTTGAGATTCTTGATCATATTGGGATGGTGGCCTATCACTTAGAACATCATATAAATCTGTCTCCAGTCTGTGATGTGTCACATGCATCTATATTGAGGAAGTACATAACTAATCCTTCATATGTACTAAACTCAGAGGTCATACCACTGGAGAAAGATCTTTCATATGAGGATAAACCTTTTGAAATCTAGATAGATCAGAGAAAATTATATGAAACAAGACCACACACATAGACAATGTTTTATATAAAAATAAATAGTTACATGAAGTTATGTGGGAACATGAGGATATTATGAACCATATGTATCCTTATTTTTTTTACCCAAGTGATGAATTTAATGAGAAAATTCATTTTTAGGGGGGTAAAATGTAACAACCTGAGTTTTTATGGACCTTTTTTTCAAATAAACTAAATTTTTATTTATATCTTTCAATGAACTAAGTGATACATTAATTTCATATGGAATTTACTTGGTGTACGTTACATAGAATATGGACGTGGCATATGGTACATGCGATATCCACTTGGCATACATTACATGCAACACCGATGTTTCTAGAAAACATGATTTTATTGTCATAATTATTAAAATCTAATAATTATAATCTAGCTCTTATACATAGTTATATAAATAGTAATAATTGATATTAAAATATTTTTTATAATTTTTTAATATAAATAAAACATTTTGATAATGAAAGATATGATTTCCGGTAGTGTCATTCATGTTTAAAAATATAATTTTCTTGAATAAACCACTTTTAAAAATAAAATTATATTTATACAAAATTATAAATTGAATTTGGTAAAATAAACATCATTTTTAAAATTATAATATCAAAATTATATTAGGGTGAATTTTTGGAATTTTTCTAAGAAAAATAATTTTTTGATGAATAAATAAAAAAATTTACATTTTAGAAAATAAATTCCTTTTTGTTTAAATAATTATTAAGGTTAAATTATAATTTAAATTTGTTTTAAGGTAATATTATATTAATTATACATCTATTAATTCAATTTAGTTCATGATGGGGATCTCCCTGCTGGATCGCCGGCGAAAACCCTAGGATGCTCTCCTTTCCTCGGTGACGACAGCGGTCCCTGGGCCGACCCCTCCTCCCTCAATGGTGGAGGGAGCCTCATTGACAATCAAGAGCACAGGTCCAGCCTTTCTCCCCTATTCCAATCCGGATTTCCTCCCTCGTTTTCCAAAGGCTTCAATAATTCCTGATGTTCCGGAGCTCATTGATGGCGCCCCTAATCTTTCGATTTCGATCTCTAAATTCACGGAAACCTATGACCTTCTAAATCTCACAATGGTTTCCTACTTCAAGAAGAGGAGACCTCCGGTTGATGCGTTTGATAGGTTTATCTTTAGCTCTTGGGATCTGTATGAAAGGGCGACCGTCGGTTTGCTTGACAGTCGAAACAAAATGATTCGATTTGAATCTGAAGCGGACCTCATCAAAGCTTCGTCGAGCACTCCGCACAGCGTCAATGGGTTCTGATTCTTCCTCTTCCGATGGTCATTAGACATTAATATGAATTGTGATTCTCAATCTTCGGTGGTTTGGGTAAGTTATCCCAACCTCCCGTTGCCTCTCCAGAATCCTTCTATTATCCACATGCTAGGTAATCTCGTAGGTAGATTTGTATGCTCGGATAGTCGTACTAAAGCGGTATGCCACCCGGTTATTCCAAGGGTCTGCATGGAAGTTGACTCTTATTGAACGCCTTTCGATTATGTTTGGATTATGATAGGTAAGGATTATAGGTGTAGGAAATGGGTCATCTATGAGAGCTGGACAGATTTTTTCACCGCTTGCAGTCGTTTGGGCCATGCTTCGAAGGTTTGTCATAAGGGTCTTCCACCCAGTGGAGTCTGTCACTGGGAAACTCAGTCTACATCAAGGAGGTAGGTGAGTGGGAATAGTAAATCTCCTAAAGTCAGAGTGGAAACTAAGATGATGCATCCGTAATCTGAGGAAGGCGGTGGGAGGAATGTTCAATCACAGCGGCTGGTGGAGAAGGATCAACCAGCAGGCAGCTATTACAGGGCTACTTAGAGCTCCCAGGGGATGGATTTGGGGAGGCACGTCATGTCTCCCCAGTCTGACTTGTTAGGGGAAGGCATTCATTTGTCTGGATCAGCTATGGATGAGAATGATCAGGTTCTTGGGGTTCCCGGTGGTAAGGTAATTCAAGCCAACCCAAAGGTTTCAGAGGTTCTTCAAAGGCTAAGACATGATTTGGATTTACCTGCTTATTCCATGGTTAACAAGGGTACGGAGGAGGCTGGGGAAGGAAGTATTTTTAGCATGGAGGAGGTGGTCATCAAGACCAATGCCAAGGATCCTGAACACCTTGATCCTCTAGAAAAACCTTTTATAGTGATGAGAAACTGGTTTCAAAGGATGTCGGAGGAAATGCTGGCCGCTAATCTTGAGGAGGTTGTCTTAGCAGGTGGTGTTGATGGTGGAGTGATCTTGGATATTCAGCGGGTTGGATGTATGGGGCATGTATCGACTTCTACTGGTGAGGAGGTCCCGAGTAATGCAAAATCACGAGACTACATAAAGAAGGAAAGTGTTGGGAGGACCGAGGATGATGTTGCAGGGTTGGTTGGTGGTGAGAAAATACAGGAGAATATTCAGGTTGTTGACATGGGGAAGGAGCCACATTACATGGTTGTGGATAAAGCTGATACTGTGGATTGGCGTTCTCCTTTTATGGGGAGCAACACTCCAGACTAGAGGTCGGGGTGCAACGCTGGGTGTACTAATTCTGCTTTGAGGGAGAAAGCCGGAATAGGAAGGGATAGTTCTAGGGGAGGGAGGGAAAATATGAGCGGATCCATTGGTTGTTCTTTCAATGATGTGGTTCAAAGTGGGCGGTAGATGATGGATCCAGCTGAAGGTCCATTATCTTCCACACCAAGAAGAAGATCAAGGAAGGATTACTCATATCTTCTATGGCCGATGTGGACAAGATCAGCCTCAAAGAGGAATAACAAGGTGACATTGGATTTTAAAAAGGGAAGTGTGGTCAAGGAGGCATCCCCGGATCATTCCATCCTTGATCATCTTTGGAATCTGGTTTAGAGCGGAAGCTTTTGGAGACACCCAGATTGAGAATTGGCTACCAGAGAAGATGACTCTTGCATGGGAGGCGGTGATGACTCTGGTTAGTATGATGTGTAAAGCAGTGTTGGTTTGCGTTGTCTGTTGTTTTTTCTTCACTTATTTGTGTTTTTGGTTGTACGATGGGATACCAGAAACCCATAAACCGGATTTTAAAATGGAAAAAAATGGTTTGCAGTCAATTCAGTTCATTATAAGAAATTTCACTTTGAAATTGACTATAAAAACTTAATATCCTTTTGAACATTTTTCTACTTTAAAACCCCATTATTTCATCATGTCTGTGGGATTATCATTAATCTTAATTTCTCCAATTCTATTTATTGAATTTAAAAAAACAAAAATACATCAATGTAATCGGTATAATATTTATATTCTAAGTAAATTATGTTGATTTTTGACAAAAATTATTTATAAAAGTGATACAAATTAATCATAGTAATTAAGGTCAAATAAAGATTAATTTGGGACTAAACCGTAATCTTAAGGGCCCAAATGACCTAAAACATTCAAAACCCATTTTTTTGAAATTAATTGGCCATAAATAATCCATTATAGATTTATGTTGGTTTGGTATGACTTTTTTTAGGTAAGAACGTGTGTACAACTGACTTTTTTTCAAAAATTCTGTGTGAGCCCTTTCCTTCCCTATAAAAGTCTAGCACCTCTCCCACTTCTTCACACATCTCAAACTTCTTAATTTAGGCTAGTACCGGACCAATCCAAATTATGAAAATCCTCTCTTATTACTTTAATCCTTCCCTTGGGCATTGGTAAATCCAAGTAATCCTTTTGGCGCAAACCAAAAAGAGTTACCTTATTAAGAGGTTAGGTCTTCTCACAAGTCTTTTCTTTTATTTTCATTCTCCACCCCCTCTAATTTTTTCATTCTTGTATAAAGTCACCAATATCATAAATATAGTAGTATTTTGTTATTATAATTTTTCAAACTACACTTATATGTACCTTAATCTAATGGATAACGAACATATTTTTATTTTTACAGAGTACTACGGCCTCACTAAATGATAATTGTTCAATTTTTGTTACCACCACTCATGGTTGATATTATGATGGAAAATCAATTTATATATAATATTTTTTATGTTTATTATTTATTTAATATTATATATTCTTTTTATAACACATGTATTTTTTCTTTCCATTGTGTGTTAATATGATAATTTCGTTTCAGTTAGTGTGGACTACCACCCCCTCAAAGTGATCTGATTTGTTCATACACTACATGGAATGAATTAAGAATTGGTTTAGTTTTTATATATAATATATATGATATCATAAAACTATTGTAATAATGATATAAATATATACATATATTCAATTTTCCTTCTTTATTTCAATTTAAAAATTAAACAGAAAGAGCGTACATGTGTACGTACGACCTGCCCTTTCCATGAACATTGTATTTTGTTTCATAATTATATATTCTATAAGTTATTATAATACACGTATATTATATATAAAGGATATTTATATCATGGTTTAGATTCTGTAAAAAATAGTATAAAGTAAAAATAACAATTATATAACAAATTAAGACAAATGAGAAGAATATAGAGAATGTTACATGAAGTGAATCCTTAACATAGGACGGTTAAAAAGAAGGAAACATATGGTCTTAATAAAACCATATATGTTAATAGATATATAAATATAGTTCTGTAAAATAGGTATAATAAATTTATATTTATTAAACAGGTGGTTTGAATGAGTATGATGATAATCAATACATAAGGCGAGGGGATTTTATCTCACTTTTTATTTCCTTGAGATACATGCTATGTCAGCCACTCTTTCATCATGTGTGGTGAATGTACTACCCATGATTTTATTCAATTCATATTATAATTAATATTATGTACATTCAAATATCCATTATATGATCTTTCTTTCATGGCGTCTAAGTTTCAAAAGATACCAAATTGGTAAAATAGTTTTGTCTCAATTTGGATTCTTTCAGAGTCAGGTTTTGTTATACACATAAATTATCATTAAAGGTGTGTTTAATTCTATTTTACATGTTATATCATGAACTTACCTTCAATAATTATATTTTAATCTTTATGTAATTTTATTTTCTAGAATACACAATGTGATCCGAAGATATCAGGTTAGAATATTCTATTGAAACAATCCCATCACTTTTCGAGATTGTTTATGTTTATGATTCTGTTGATGAAATATTATGATCCATATATCAAGAACACACATTAGTTTCATTATAATATATTTATTCAAGATAAATCCATGTATTAGTATCATTTTCCACTATATTTTAATTAATATAACGTTTTTACGTAAAATAATATTGTCTCTCTCTCTCTCTGACTGAAAATATATTGTATCCCAAAACCATGTTTTTATAAAAAGTTTTCAAAAATGTTTTTAAAATATATTTTAAGCCCAATTTCGTGGAATAAATATTTTAAAAACGTTTTTTGGTTTTCAAATCTTCCTTTATATATTTCCAAATATATTTTAAAAGATAACAGTGGTCATAAATGTTTTATGTTTTAAAACATATTTTTCAATGCATAAGGGATATTTTCCTCAATAAATATTTTGAAAATATCTTTAAAAAAAATTCATCTAAGATAACATCCATTTGTGTTACTCATGCCTTTTTGGGTAAATTAATCAATGTCTTCACTCATATTATTTCATTGAACGAATTATGTTTTGGTGGCATGATGTTTATAAAACCCATTTTTTTCATGTGTCATATGCTTTTGAAACCCACCTCTTTTCATAGATTATACTTATGATGAAGTTATTATGAAAGAAATCCTTCTCCACATGTTATGATATGATTAAAATTTCATAATACTCATTTTATTTCATGGTTAATTATGTTATTATTTGTGATCTTGTGGAAATTTTATATATTATTTCATTATGATATGGGTGTGATGTATATATCCCTCTAATGCATTGGATAAAGATTTATATATCATGATATATACATGGATGGAATGAGAAATTAACATGTTTTACTATTATAGGGCTTGAATGGGAAATGAACTCGGTTTGGAAATATAGGGTTGGAATGGGGAGTGAAATAGGTTCTGTATTATAGGGCTGGAAAGGGGCGTAAACTCGGTTGGGTAAAAGAATTTATCCACTATGATAGTCTTGGTATAAATGTCTTGACTACTGTGTAAATCATTATATGTACTTTTGTGTCTTCCAAAATTCCATGTTTAATTACTATGTTATGCTTTCATGGATTATGTTCTCTATTTCTTTATGATTCATTTCCTATGAAGTGCCAATCTTTATTCCATGATTTATTTATATGATCATTCATATAAAAGGTATAATATTCTATATTCAAAATAATTTTATCATACCCTCATTCTCATGATAATTCTGATATATCTCCCTTGGTTACCCTTATTTATCGTTTGATCTCTCCCCTTTTTTATGTTTCATTCACCAGGTAATGAAGATATGTATTATGTTTGATAGCTCTAAGAAGAGTACTAGTAAATAATTAACTAGTATGAGATAATATAGAACACTTATGTAACAGTTTTTAGGTTTCCATGTTTCCAAAGTCACCAGACCAATTACAGTCTTTGGCCATCTGTTTGTATAATCTTTTAAGTATTCCAAAAAAAGTTATATAGTGTTAAGGATTCAAAAAGAGAGGGTTGTAATGCATGTGATCTCATAGTGTGGTTTGGATAGCCATGATGTGTGTGAATTATTACTGAGGAATCAGTGGCCTTAACTTTTTATTATTCTAGTATCTGAAAGGATTTTTAGGGAAAGAGTGTTTTTATGGTGGGGATATTATAAAATCCCATTACCTTCTTTCAGGGACTTCTTGACATTTTATTTTTCTCCCCTTTTTAGATTATTTTTAGCCTTATGGAGAGAATGACCTAAATTCCATGGATGTAGTTTTGTTTGAATTGTTAGATTCAATGTATAATTTTTTCCAAATGTTTCAAACAGTTCTCCTTGGGTTTAGAATGCTTCAGATATGGTCTGTGTTTCTTCTGTAGAATCTGGACTACACACTTCTAGCTAGACACATTCATGTCGGAACTAGTTACATGATGTGAATATGTTGTAGGGATGATGTTGTGAGTTCGTTTTAGAGTGTGAAACATTAAAATATGTAAAACCTTTTCACATCAAGAATGGGTAGATCATGATTAGACTCGCCTAGGGTGATCCCTTTTTTACTATATTTATAAAATCATGGAATTCATGTTGTAAAATAGGTTCATGAGTTTAATTTAAGAAGACCAATGGTTTTTATAATGATTAACAAATCACTCTTATCTCATTTAGTGTACAGGACACCCTCTCAAACCTTGGGGTGATTATGAGAAATTTTGGGTGACATCTCTCCTTCTAAATCACCCCATTCAGCATTTGATCCCCTTGGTGGTTGTATCACTTCTCCCTAGTAAGTGGTATTCCATATTATTTATTTCCTTTAGTCCGGATAGTAGTGTCAGATATATTTTTGGATACGATTTTTATCATTTTGTATTTTCTATCGATACTTTGTAACTTTCACTCATGCCTTATCTTTTAGAGGATGATCTTATTATTTTCAATCCCTGTTGTCTATGGTGACTAGGTTTCACCCATTCATGAGGTAGGTGTGTCTATACAGGTGGTTATAATTCATGAATTACCTTATGTTTTTGTCAATTCCAATCGTTTTTTCATTTAAATTTGTTGATTTGACAATAAAATGGTTTTGTTGGAAAGGAAAGATCCTTATAAATGGGGTTTTCTCTAAATACTTATTTGTGGGCACCAGTTGTTCGATAAAATATTTTTAAGGGTGATTTTAGATTTGAAATGGATTTTGAAATACTTAGCACATTTCTGGTATTGTAGCAGGCACTGTAGAAGACACTATAGCATTTCGGTAGCAGACTATACACTGTGCGAGTACTGTAGCATACTGTACATTGTACAAGTACTGTAGCAAAACATTACACTATGCAGGTACTGTAGCAGATTCTGGAGCAGTTACTATAGTAGGTATTGTTCGATGATGTAGCAGATGGAACTATTCACCTTGGGCCACCGGTTTTGGATTGGATTCCTTAAGGCTTTCGGGCCACCCATTTCATCAGGTCAATAGGGATTTCGGGTCACCTTTAAGGCCTTTGAGCCACCTCAAGGCCATCAGGCCCCATGTTGTTGCCCCAGACAAACTCTAAAAAAAAGGAGTATCCCTAGAAGAGGATTCAGAGCAGGTGAACTCACTAAAGAAGATCCAAATGGATTTTTCAGAATGAGAGGGTATGGCTATGCCATCAGGACAACCCTGTGCTTGCATGGGAATTCTAGCCAGACGGTAATGTCAAGGTGGAGAGACATTATCATGATGCATATGCTGGGGAAGGGAAGAACCTTGTAGATAGTTTGGTTGAATTCTATAAGACCTTCGGGTCGTGTAATCTCCTAAGCCTACGGGCCATGTAATCTCAGAGCCTACGGGCCTTGTAAGGGTTCCCCCTCATCCATTGAAAGGGGGTTATTAAAAATCAATAAAAATGAGGGCCTTAGGTCCATTCCTGTAACCTTGGGTACATTGGGAATAGACATGTCAATATTTTTGTGTTTAATTCCCCCAAAGAATTAATTTCACTTTAGTGTGTTCAATTCCATAATAGGTTATATTGGTTAGATCCACTACAGGCTTGAATCTGGTCTTTCCTTCTTTTCTAGTACATATACCCATAAGTTATATCCCACATTGTTTTCTTTTTCATTTATGATTTATTTACCACATGATGATATTTTCATAGTTATTATCTCACATTATAATCTTATAGTGAATCCATGGTTGGTTTTCATATTATTACCTACTTTATATTATTCTTTATATATTATTGTATTTTTTTTAATGTGGTAGGTCTTCATTAAATCCAAAAGATAACTTACAAAAACTGGTTTTGTTTTATGACAACACTTTTTAAACTGGATTTTTTAAAAGTTAGAACTGATGCATTATTGAAAATAGAACATTTAATGATTATTTATTAGTATCTTAAAGGGCTTTGTGATCACACCCAATATTGTATTTTGGGTAGTTTTAGAAATTGTTTTTTTGGACTCTGGGAAAGGGAAAGGAATTCTGTAGCATGTTAGTTTCTCAGGTTGGTCATTATCTTTAAGTTGGATAATTTGGTGGTGACGGATAGTCACATGGGGACTTGTTTAAACTTTTCTATTTTATCATTCTAGTTTTTACTATTTTTCTTGATTTTGATGGTATGACAAATTTTTTTTATTTATTTTTTTTTTAATTTATCTTTATACCATATTTTTGTTACACATGAGACTTGTTTTATGTTCCTTTATTTGTACCTCATCTTGTGGGGGGAATTATTAGGTGACTTTTCAAGTTGAACCATGTTGGTTCATTATAACTCTTCATTGTAATTTCAATCCATGTAAGGTTACATGAATGGATGTCTCATAGTTGACTTAATTTTCAATTATTTCTATCATTATCGATGTGTTCATATCAATAGGGTTTCAGTTTTTATACGATTATGGGATCATAATTAAATGGTTTTATATTAAATTATAATTCTGAAAAAGTAAAATATAGGATATATTATATCTATTCTGTTTTCCCACATTTCTATTTATAGAGAATCTTATTTCTCAGTTATTTCTAAATCAGTTTTTTAACAAAACTCACAATGTTAAAAATAATTTAAATCTTTTTTTTATTTATTTTTTCCTTTAAATCTATTAAATGTTATTTAATTCACTTCCTACTCAAAATTTTGATCTATGTCATCCTCTATACCACACTTAGTAAATATGGTAAATATTTTGAGAGTGTGTGTTATAATTCTCAAAGTATGCTTAAGGGTAGATTTTTTGGAAGTAATCGTATTTTTGTTGTGATCCTAAATGTGGATTAATATGTGGGATTAGGAAGTGAGTATGACCTCATTTTTTGTAGGAGGTGGGAGGAAACATTCCATGTGATGTGGCTTAGGTTAGTATGAGGCAGATTGAATGGGTATATTTCTAGTGAGATAGTGAGAATTACATGATAGGAATCTAGATTATAATGTAACAAATATGGTATGTAATGTCTAGGACATCCTTAGGATGTTATATTTTTATCACGGAGCCTGAAAAATTAACATTAAATTTTTTAGTCTGGGACATTCCTTGTTGATAATGATGCCACTCCTATCAAGGATCTTTCACTTTGGTCACTGAACATGGTGTGATGATGGATTTGACTCTATGAAAATAGGGTGAATTATTATTTTATATGACTGTAACTATCTTATTGGAAGTTTTATTACATCAGGATACACTAGTTTATGACTATTGAATAGGAAACCACATGATGATGATAATAATATTTGTAATGGATTGGTCCTTTGAGGCCAGTTACATTATAGGTTTGGGATTTGGGGATGTCAGGAGGGGTCCTAATGAGAGATCAATGGACTTGAGCTAATATTTTTAGTTGTGAGTATATTTTATGGTGTGTAGGAAAGTTATGTTTCATATTAATTGGTTCAAAGGATTCGTTTTGGATAGGTTTTAATAGTGCCAACATAGCGGCCTAAGTTGTTGGTTTTAAGGGTTTTTCTTTTTCAAGGACCCCTACGACATGGGTTTTTAGTTATGTTATAACCATGGTTAAGGGTTTATATGGGAGTAGAATAAGAAAATTTATGTATTGGTATTTATTATTTAATTTTAGAGCTCATAATATCCATTTTTAGTGTTCATGTTGATTTAGGGAAGTTTTTCCATGATTTATAAATTATGTACTTGCCTTACCCAAGGCTTGTAGGATTTGGGATGAATTTTTTGGATAATCATAGAAGAACAGTTCTTCCTTGGTCCATTTTAGTATGGAATGTCATTCAACACCATAGTTTTTTGTAAAACCAATTTCTTATAATGTGTCATTTACCCTTTGTTTTGTGGTGTTATGCTTTCCAGACATTGTATAAATTCAAATAACTTTTTAAAACCCAACATTATTCCTAATATTCTGCTGACTTTTGAGTGACCCGAGTGTGATTTTGGGAAACTATACATCCTCACTATCATGGCTTTGAACCTAGGATTTAAGAAATCAAATATTAATAATACAAGGCGAGTTCTTTTTTCATCCTCCGTAGTTTTCCCCTTGTTTTTTCTATGGGTATTTATATTAGTGGTAGTATTTTGGTTTGGAAAAATATTATGTTGTGATTTTGATGATGGATGATGTGATTTATGTTTTTTAAGTTTCCCTTGATGTGATGTAAATCTTTTAATTATCTAATACTTATGTAGTCTTCACACAAAGATTCAAAATTATTTTATTGAGGTAGGGAATTTTTGAACTCTCTTACTTTATGTGAATATTGTGGGAGTTGCAAGAATATTCTTTTTTGAGGTATGGTAAGATTAAACATAATTAATATAATGATCCAATCCTAAGGAAATTGGTGGTAATCTTAAAATCACATGTTTTTATTTTTTTGCATGATATTGACCTCACACCTTATGTGTGGCTATGACTATTTCTAAAAAACATTATTGTTGTGGAGAATTATGTGTTTATATTGTGAACTCTCTATTAGAATCACCTATAAGAAAAATATTACCACAAAAATATGTTAATTGAAGTAATTTCATGAATTATGATAGTGGAATGATGTTTTCTTCTAAGAGGAATGGGTTGAAGTAGTATAGTTATTGAAATTAGTTATAATGTGCTTGATTTTATTGCATGGACTTGGTGGGAATTTTTTGTGGTCGTGATTATGTTGTCATGTGGATAACATTATATGGTGTCTTATATGCCTGACTTAAGATGTAAGATATATAGGGAAGTGGAGTTTTGATGGTTGGTATGAGTTGAGTAGTGGGTCTGTGATGGTTGGTATGTGTTGGGAAGTAGGGGTTTGATAGTGGGTATATGTTAGGAAGAGCGGATATAATTTTTGTTATGTGTTTGGTAGTTGGTTGTAATGGATAGAAAATGTTGAGATAGGGGTATGGGTTGACTTGTATTAGTTGGGTATCGAGGCTGTGATTGGGGTTGTGTGTTGGAAAAGATAGTTACTGTTAGTGAGGAGTGTGGAGTTGATTTCATAGTTTCAAAATAGCAATTCAGTGGGAAATGTACCAATAAAATAGTTAATGGTTTTATGGTTGAATTAAAGGAATTATGTCTGATTATAGAGGTGTTGATGAAGGAAATTAATTTGAAATTATAGTAATAGATACATGAAATGGGTTACAAGGTCAGAATAATATAAAGATACACAAGAGAGGGTGAATTGTTTCTTTTTTATAATCTTTACCAATTCTGGTGGATTAACACCCTTTGTGATTTATAAAGAAATGCATCATTCTCTTCTGTAAGTAGTATGAGTAGTGGTTATGCAGAAAAGTTGAACAAAACAATTTTAGGGTGGTTTAGGGAATAAATAACCCATCGTCAACCCGACCAATGCTCTCTCTGCAAGCTTGGTTATTTTCACTAGAAAATTTCCTCTTATCACAAGACCTTAAAATCCAAAACTGAGTGTAAGAAGTTGACACCTTTACAAAATTGATAAAAATATACTTATAGTTATTTTACAGGGAATTAGTTATTCCATATCTTAGTAAAAAAATCTATCACTTAACCACAACTGATTATGAGTAGTCAAAACTCCAATAAATCAAAGGAGTTTGATATTTTTATTGGTATAAGTTAAACTTCCCAGTTACAGTAGAAACTAACAGAATATAGATATTATTCTTCAAAGATAAATTTATTTAAGTAGGAATATCTTCTAAAGATATTCTTGTTTCAAATTATCTTCAATATGAATAACAACAACCTAACAATAGTAGTAACGGTAATTCGAGGTTTAAATGTATAATATCAAAGTGTAGCCTATTTAAAAACAACAGAGTCATTCTATATTTATTGTAGTTCTATATAAAGATATGGAAAATATATATACATGTATACCGCATGTATTGAACACACATATCATCTATATTTTTGTGAAAAAGTCCATATCATATATATATATATAGAACAAACATATTTCTTTGGTTTTTCAGATCCAAGAATGTCCTCTTAAAGATCATAGATATTCAAATTCAAATTATTCTTGAGAGTCTTAACTTCCCTTATAAAATGTAATTATTTACTCCATTTAAGAGTAGTCTTAAATATCCTTTGTAATGGTAATAAGATATCTTTAATTTGATCTTTACATTCACCAATATTGTTACACAAATCTTAGATAATATCATGGATTTAAATCATCATCTTTGAATAGCCAAACATAGATTTACTCCATGTGATGAAAAAATATGAAATATATGGTTGATAACATAGGGTTTATTAAAAAAGTAGGTTTTATGTACCACATATTTTTTCCCTCAAACATAGGGTTTCTTTTTGACATAGGATTGATAAACCATACTTTATGCTTTCTCAAACTTCAGGTTCTATACTAAAATAGGGTTGATGAACAATAATTTTTAGTAGTGTAGGGTATATGATCGATATGTGTTTCTCTAAATGTGGGCTTTAATAATTATTCTACTTTTATCAATATAGTGCATGATTTTTTTTTCCAAAATATGCTATAAACATGTTCCGAATACCTTAAAGAATATTCCTTGGGGATTAATAATTAAAATATAATTCCAGAATAAATATTACAATGAATATTAATTCCATGAAATTCACATAAATTAATATCATCAATAAAAAAACATGGTTATTTGGGAGCATCAAAATCAAAAATATTTATAGACTATTGTTGAGAAAATACATTCCCAACAGTGTCCCCATTTTTGATGATCACAATACAAATAAAGTAATTTGTAGAAAATATAGGATTTTGTAAACACTATTGAACAAATGTTTATACAAAAAAAAAATTGTTGTTTTGAAATTTAATTTTTCACATTATTATTTTGATGAAATAAAAATCGATACACTTAATACAAGAATGTTGTGCTTTCGCAATTTTCTACCCCTTTTTTGATATCAAAAACAAATCATGTGAAAATGGATTTAAAAAATTAAATGAAGCACATAAATATTAATTAATGTTATAGTCTATATTTGAGAAAAGAATGAATCATGTTCTCTAGCAGTTGATATGAACAAACAATAAAATATATACATTATACACATAATATCCCAATTTAATTGAAATTTTATTAAAAATAGTCTACAAATCCATGATTTTTTTGCCTTGAGGATAAATATTTCAAAAAAATGATGGTAGATGATAAATTTTTTTTCAAGAGATTTTTATGGTTCTGTTGAAGCCTGAGTATTGTGAAAATTTTATTTTAACTCTGTGATGTTTTCTTTTAAAATTTATTAAATATTGGAAACTAGTTGTCTTATAGAAATTATTGATTACTGATTTGCTTTCAAGATTTCAATCAAATTGAGTTTTAGAAAGTCATGCAGATTTTCATTAATCTATAGAAACTGAATAAGTTTATTTTTAAAATGATTGAGAAGAAGTATGATTTTAGGAAAAATTGAATTCAAATTCTCGATATAATCGTTTTTCTTATCTGATGGCACATGTTGAGGTGCACTATTACACTTACGAAACTGATTTTTTCAATCATATCAGTCATTACTGAAGTTATTTCTTGAAATATTCTGTATAAGTATGGTGATGTTAGAGGTACATAAGTGAAATATTTGGATTGATAAATACTAACTTTTATTTATTAAAACTAACTACCCAAATAGCATTTGAGATCATTAAAATTAGTTTTTTACATTGATTCTGCTTTCAATTTTTCAAAATGATCCATCATATATCTCTTGAATGAATGAAAATATTTTTTGATAAAGAATGTTCTTTAATATCTTGATATTGAGTTTGAACAGAATCTAATTCCAAACATGGAAAATATGAGTGCCTTAGGTCCTCAAAATAATTTCATGCAGATTCCAGTTCTTTTTTAAGACTGGAGTTCTCCACCTTTACCTTGTTAAACTTTATTACAATATCTTCTATCTAATTTTTTATAGAATCATATGTTGCTTCATCTATGTTTTTTGAATGAGGGGACTCTTCCATAATAGATAAATACTTAAAAAAATTATTTTCACTTGAAAAAGAAACACCATCAATTTCTTTTTCCTTATCTCTAGATACCCATGGTTTTCATTCCTTGGATTTCTCAATAGCATAGATAGCATAATTTTCAATGATTTTAGTGGTTTCAATTACTCATGTTTAAACTTTCTCATCCTATTGAGAAGTTTCTTTCAATTGATCGGGTTCACAGGTAACTTGTTTATGTAAAATTTATATTTTAAAATGGTTCCCCCCATGAAGTTTGGTTACATTAAAAGGTATTAATATAGTTGCATATCTAGGTCCGGTTATTTATACTTCTAGGTTCTCATATTAAGTCTCTTCTCTAATTATGGGACTTCTAATAAGTTCTGCATTGGAAACTTTTTCAGATAGTTACTCATCTTGATCAATAATATCATACATGTATTTTCATTTATTTGGTTGAGAAAAATCTTCTATTTTACATTTTCTAACTTCTTCACTTCTCAAATAAACAGATCCTACAGGCATGATATTGCCTTGATCCCTTTGAAGAAAATGGTCTGGATTCTATTTGTTCACATTCATTAACTAGAAAGAGTTTTCCATTAACTGTACTCCAAAATAAACTTAATTTTCTAAAATTACCAGCAATCACAATGTTACTATACTGGAATTTTTTATTAATATCCAATAACCGATTATTATTTTCCATGAATAGAGGAAGATGAATAATCCTATAACAAGGATATAAATACATTATATCCACTTATTGGAAATGAAAATTCATATATTTCAGAATATATATGGGGAAGTTCAATATAATATCACTGATAAACAAAAACATGACATACTTATCAAGTTACACAATATTTTCTAATTCAAAAGTCATAGGAAATATTATTTTCAAAATAAACATGACCAATACCTTTTTATTATCCTCTAGATCCATTACAAATATTTTCCTGATATTGTTTGAACAAAAATATAAATTACGTGATATATTTTGAGTTATGATCCTTCTTTCAAGTTGATCAAAGATCAAAGTGGAATACTCCTTCATAGGGGAAATTTAAAATATTTTCTACTTGTACTGAGGAGACTTAAAACTCCTTATAATCGACTTAAAAAGATATTATATCCCTTGTTTCTCCAAATATGAATTTAATATTTCTATAGAAATACTTTAATTCTATATCAAAATAATATTAGTAATTTCGTTCATTAAACAAAAAATTCAATCCTTGAAAAGAATGATCTTGTTAGAGTGGAAGATTCATCGTATGTAGCCATTCAAAATCAATTTCCTTTATTTGAATAATATTCTTTTATGGGACACACCGATGCTTATTATTTATTGTATCACCTTCATATATTTATTTTGTCTTTTTAATTTCTGAGAAACTAAATGTTGAAGTTTTTTGGTTTATAGGGTTTCTAAAGAATACATAAGATATGGTAGTTGAAATGGTTTGAAATCAAAGGGAAAGGAAAGAGATAAAGTTTTTTTTTTGAAGGTTTGGTGATGTGGTCTAGTTTCTTGTTCCAATTACATGGGTAATCATTAAATGGTAATTTTGAAAAGATGGGCTTTAAAAATAAATTCAAAACAAAAATATTTTATTTAAACAATAATGAAATGAATAAAAAATGAATGAATAAAATTTATTAACTAAGAAATTAACAAAAAACGAATAAAAAATTATAAAGTTAAATATTCCTAACTTCCCCTTAATAAAACCAAAAACTGCAGTGGAAAGTAGTTTAGTAAAATTAACAGCTAGTTGATATTCAATATTCAAAAAATTTAAATATATATCCTTTTTAAGAACATGATATATTAGAAAATGATTCCTTATATAAATATGCTTGGTACTTGAATGAATTATAAGTTTTTTGAAAATATTAATTTCATTGGTACTATCACATAAAATAGTTGTATTTTTAAAATTAGTTCTAAATTCTAGTAAGGTGTGTTTCATCTATAATTCTTGTGTACTAAAATTTCCTATATATATATATTCTGCCTCAGCCATGGATAGGGAAACTGAATATTGTTTCTTACTCATCCATAAAAATAAATATTTCCCAAAAATGTTATAAGTCCCGAAAATTATTTTTGAATATAATCTAAATCCTCAAAAGTTAGAATCTAAATGTGATATTAAATTAAAATCAGAGGTATTAAATAGAGTATATATTAAAAAATAATTCTTTTTAAATATCTGATGTTGCAACAAGTAAAAATTTTCATCATAAACTATTCATTCTTTCTGGTTCTATCCTTTTGTTATTAGTCTAAATTTGGTTCTGGTAATGATCCATTGATCATCCTTTTATTTATAAAGACCAATTACGTTCCAATCACTTGGTAATTGGATGGTCTTTCCACTAATTCACAAAATATATTTCTACTGAATTGGTTTAGTTCTTATTTCATGGACACCATCCAAGTCTCATCTTGTAAATATTCTACAATAGAATTAGGTTCTAACTTGGATATAAAGATAGAAAATTCAGTTAGGTTTCTATTATTTCTTCTGGTTCTAAATCTGATATCTAGATTTCTTATAACGGTTTCTGTGGGATGATTCTTTAATATTATAGTCAAGATAGGTATGAACTTTTCGGGTTCTTTTATGAAATTTTCTTCTGGACTGGAAACAATTTTCTCTAATTTTATTTTCAAAATTAGTTTTTATTGATTCAAGCCTCATGTTTTCTAAAGTGTCAGTAACTTCATCTATTTGATCATTCTCTTTAATAAAAGGTTTAGTTTCATCCAACTTCACATTAACTAATTCTTCAACAATCCTTGAATTTTTGTTAAACACTCTATAGGATTTGTAATTATTGAAATATCCTAGAATGATTCCTTAATAATCATTTGGATTTAATATTCTAAGACTATCCTTAGTATTCAATATATATACCTTGCATCCTAAAAAATTAAATTACTTTATGTTTTCTGTTATTCAAAATTTTATTGGGTGAATTTTTTATACTTTTTCTTATTAAAACATTATTCCTGATGTTAAAAATTGTGTTACATATTCTGTTCAGAAATAGGTAGCATGGATGTATTCATTTAGCATATTCTTTGACATTTCTTGAATAGTTTAGTTTCTTCTTTCAACAATTCCTTATTTTTGACATATTCTTACTATCGAGAACGTATGTTTAATACATAAATTTGAGAAAAAAAATTAATTCATGATTCTAAAATTCTCCACCATGATCACTTATCAATGAAATTATTTTAAAATCCATTTCATTTTGAATAATTTTTCAAAAACATTCAAAAAAATTGAATGCCTCACTTTTGAGTTTTAGAAAATTAACCTAAGTAAATATTGAAAAATAATAATATAAAATAAAAAAATATAATTTTATAGTCAAACATGCATCCCTGGATGGTGAAAATAATTCCATGGAGATAGCTTCTAATGGTTTTCAAGTCGCAATTTTTTTAATTGATTTGAAGGATGATTTCTGTTGTGTTCTTATTTTCCATGCATCACAAAATCTATCATTTTAAAAAATAAGACTAAGAAAATAAGAAATTAATTTTCTATTAGATAATTTATGTAAAGTAAATATATTGAAATTTCTATGTATCTTATTCCATGTCCAGGACTAATTTTTCTTAGCAGTTAAACAATTCACTTTCTTTTTACACAAGGATTTATGATCCAAAGTATAAACATTTTTAGTTCTTCTTACTCTAAATTTAATTAGTTTATCTTTAAAATTTGAGAATGAATTATTAGATATATCAATATAAAATCCATCATCATAATTTTGAGAAATACTTAGTCATTTGTACTTTATTCACTCTATATATAGTACTTTATTGATTAAAATATTCATTAGATATCTAATAGTTACAATACTAACTATTTTTCATTTTTTATTGTCTCTAAAGGTGATTATCCCTCCTTCCATTTTTTGAGTTTATGGAAGTTAGAAGAGTCTCCCATCATACGTTATGAGTACCCACAATCCATATACCATATATAATTTTTTTTATGTAGTATTTTTCTCATAAAAGTATATTGATTCATGTTTCTTTTGGTACCCATATTTTCATGGGTCCAGCTATATCAGCGAGCAGTGATCTTTAAATCAAGATTTTCCATGATTTATTAAAATTCATACTACTAGATTTAGACCTGATTTTTAAAATGAAATCCCATTTTATTACATATATTTTAGGAATTATTAAATACCATTTATTATAATAATGTAATTTTACTCCACAGTAGTAGCAGGTGGTATTTTTAGAATTAGGAAAAAAATATATTTTAAGATTTTTTCATACTTTCTACCTATTCCATAATTTTCTATTTTAATAACATTATTTCCAAGATTTTAATTTAGAGTTTCTTCACCTTTAGTCAAAATACTAGTATCACATTTATAATATTCTACTTCATAGTGTAATTCTTTTATCATTTCTTCATGAACAATACAGTTTGATGTAGATGAATTGAATTTTTCAATTAGTTATTGATATTGTTTTATCATTGTGTCTATTTCACATAAAACAACATTGTGAATACTTCTTAATTATTTAAGCTTCTTTATTAATGAAACATATTCTTATTCTATCATTGAACTTTAAGAAAGAAAATTAAAATTATGTATCTATAAGAGTTAGAAGAAGAAGAGTAATAGGATTGTAACTCTTCATCTTACTCTTTCATAAATAACACATTGGATTTAAAATTTTGTGAATTTTTTGAATCATATTTGGATGATATACTGGTGCCTTCACAAACACTTTGTATAACTTTCAAGGATATTTTTCCTTTACTATCATAATTATCTTTACTTGGATTTTCATTTTACGTTTTCCTCTCTATTCCTTTAGTTAAGGGTAATTTAGTCTGATATGAACCATCGGCTTGCATTAAGAGAATCTAACTTCTTTGGATCCTTCTTGTCCTTTTTGAAGTATTTTATGATGCCTACCTTATTCTTATAGATTTTGAAAATTTTCCTAGCTAATTGAGCTAGTTCGATATTGAAATCTCAGAAAACTGAATTTTTTTATGTTTTTGAATCTTCACATGATTTATTTTTATGATTATGAGATACAAACTAAAGGAAAATGTTTTTCCTTTTTTACTAATATCTTTTGATCATCTGCTTCAACTTATATATCTATATTGTATTTCATCAATGATCTAATTAATTACTTCATAGTAAAATTCTAGACAGGTGATGATTTCCAAATAAATGTAGATATGCCATTTTATTTTATAGGATGTACTCTAAGTAATTTAGTGCATGATATGATATTGAAATTAAACATCCTACGGAAGTAATATTGTTAAAAATTTATGTCAATCATTCATTCATCTGTGTGATGATCACTCAATCATGCACCCTAACGGTGTCAAACATTATTTTGGCAGCAACATACCTCATTTTTCTTATTTTATCAGTTCCTACTGATACAGAAGATATTATATATCATTTTTGATAGGTTATAGTTGTTGGATATGAATCTACAGATTATACACAAGAGGGGGGTGAATTGTGTCTTTTGAAATTTTTCGATAACTCTTTTCTTGAACGATTTTTGTCCTTTATACTTTATTAGATTTGATCGTGCAGCGGAAAATGTAAAATCAATAACACAAATATGTATAGTGTTTTGGGGAACAGAAGGCCCCTAGTCCACTCCACCAATTCTCAACTCCACAATATTAGTGATTTTCACTATCTAGTCCTCTTTTCCACAGACCGATTCACAACTGAGTACATGCAGTTGATACCTTTACAATCCAAGTCAAAACAAAGCCTTCTGGTTCAAACATGAACCTACACATCTTAGAACGAGAATTTGGTTACTCAAGAATAAAAATAATTTCAGAAAGAAATTTCCAGTTGATCTTCACAATTGCAACAGAATGCAATTGACAGTATATGGATCGAAGTCTCTAGAAATATTGATCTTCAAGATGAAGCAGTTCTGAGTTGATCAGTTGCAGTAGATATAGAGATATATTTCACAGCCTCAGCAGTAGTAGATCCATAGTAGATATTCGATGTAGAATAGGTGAATCTTTTATCGAGTTCCTTTTTCTTGAACAAACAGAGCTTTTACGCTCCTTTTGAATCAGCAGATCAATCGTGAATAGTTGCAATCTCTGTTTTCCACCTTTTTCAACAATAGTTCGATCACATACTCATGTACCTAGTGTTTCAGAGAGAACATATATAATAAAGCATATCTCCTGCAAATTTAGATCCATAAAAGTCGCATTCTGATTCGCGATATTCAAAATTTTGAATTTACAAAGAAGTCCTAACTTCCCTTAAGACTCCGCATAAAAACCTCCTTTTAATTCGATCTTAAATCCATTAATAAAATAGCTTTTAATCAGTCAAAGTAATACTTTAAAAATGACTTTAAATCCTTCTTGTAATCCGCAAAGAAATCATCTTAATGATCATTGCACATAAATATCATCTGTCAAAATTTCTGACGCCAAACGTAAGGTTGGTGACGTGGCCTCCAAACGTAGGGTTAATAACATAGCCTTCAAATGTAAGGTTGAACACAAACGTAGGGTTGACAACGTAAGGTTGAACACAAATGTAGGGTTGACAACGTAAGGTTGAACACAAACGTATGGTTTATCATCCATACATTTCCTTCAACACTAAAACATACGGTAAAAGATCCATACTTTTACTGGATCCATACTTCTCCAAGAATGTATGGTTGTTTACAAAAGTAAGGTTGATGAACCATACTTTTGAGAAACAAACGTATCACTTAGAATTTACATACAGTTCTCCTTCCATACTTTGCTGATAACCAAAATAAATGGTTCCTTCCTAACGTATGGTTCTCTTTCCATACTTTACTGAAAACGTATGGTTGTTTAACCATACTTTTCTCTTATATCAAAAAGTATACATGCTTTTCATCCTCACGCTATGTTTATCCACGTAGGGTATGAAAAATTATTCCAGAACATGCTAAAGTAGATTCCACACTATATTTATCTACGTAAGGTATGAACAGTGATTCCAGAACGCGCTAAAGAAGATTCCTCATAAGTAATGGATTCTCATTATTTCATGAGTAAAATAAATTAATAAATTTCTACAAAATACTAAATAAAATCATTAGAAAATAACTAATGGTATTTGTGAGCATCAAAATTATCATAAAGAGACAAAGTATTATTTTCAATAATCTCCCCCTTTAAATAACATTATCATGTATTGTTGAAAACAATACTTTTCTCAACAATCTCCCCCTTTTTGATGATCACAAAACCTATAAAAATATTAAAATTATTCAAAACAAAAATTAACTTTCAAAATTAGTTATAAAGTTTTAAATAAAAAATTATCCACCAAAAAGATAATTATAAATCCAAGTTTCTCATTTAATTTTCTTCGTCAATAAAATGAATTCTCCCCCTAAATAAAATGTAGGTTTTGATGTTGTGTTTATCCAAATTCTCCCCCTTTTGTGATATCAAAAAGAATGAAAAATCATGGATTTTAACACATTCAATATTGCACTGAACTATTAGTAAATTTTATTATGAACTATTTATCAATAATTAAATCTGGAGTACTGACATAGCGTAAATAAAGTCAGTAAAGCAAAAAAGGAAAGAGACAAATAAACAATGAAGAAAATTTACATTCAAAAACAGTATTATATACATGACAATGATATACACAGGAATCAAGGTTTAGGTAAGATAGGAAAAAGGGTCTATCTCCTCTAGATTGTAGACTTGATTTATGTAAACTTCTACCGAAGTCTCTTCATCATCCCATCTCCAAGCTTGATAATGAGCTCTTTGTTCTATTCAGTCATATGAATATCCTCAATTAAATTTACTCTGAAAAACTCATGCATCCTTTCCTCTTTTTCAACAAATACTGACAGCTTCTCTGATAACTGATTTAACAGAATTCAGATCGATGGATCACTATAAGTCAGTTGATCCACTAAGAACTTATGATTTTCTAGAAACACTAAAAAAGGATCACTGTTACATTGAAAAACTGGTATCCTGTCACTCATGTTGCTCATCGAAACTGTGATAGCCTGAAACCTTCTGATTAAATCTGGTGAAGTACCTGATCTACTAACAGCATTATTTGCAACTGATGCAAATTGATTCTGCATAAACAACTTCATATGTGATAAATCTGACTTCATAACCATTTCATATTTTAATTGTGTAACAACAGTCATCATATCCTCTTTCTGATTAAATCTGGTGAAGTACCTAATCCACTAACAACATTATTTGAAACTAATGCAAATTGATTCTCCATAAACAACTTCAGATCTGATAAATATGACTTCGTAACCATTTCAGATTTTAATTGTGTAACAGCAGTCAGCATATCCTCGTTAATCATTTCAACTTCTTGCCTTGAAATTGTACATTCCTTCAGCTTTTGAAAATTTAGATGTTCTAAATCTAAGGCATTTCTCAGAGAAACATTCTCAGATTCCAACTGAGATACTTTTCTGTACAGTTCTTCAACTTCTTCTCTTCTTGAATCAGATGCACCCTGTGCTTGATTCACAGTCTCAAGTTGATGCAGAAGTACCAAAGGCAATGATTCAGCATCATATTTTTCTTTTTCCCTATCTTGAGAAGGTTTGTCCACAAATTTTTCCTTAGAGTTTTCAGACTCCTCCATAGAAAAATCCTCTTGAAGTACCTCTGTGTGAGCTTCAGAAGCATGCTCACCAAAAACATCAACATCTATGCCTTCCATTGGGTTTTCAAGAACAATATCTTCAGTAGTTTCCTGAGGTCTGGCCACTTATTCACTAGGCACTGCCTCCATCTCTTGTTCCTGTTGAAGTAAAACTTCAACATTAGCTACAATCTGTTCCTGATTTTCCCTTTGAGTTTCTTCTTGAGATCCTGATTCCTATACTGGAGTCGTTCTCTCAGTAACATCTTCTATGGTTTTATCAACAACAGTTTCTCTCACAAAAGAATAAGAAAATAAATCTTCTGTTGTAGTTTCCAAAGCAGTGGAAGTGACTTCCTCATTTACTGGTCTTTTTCTTTTTGATGGAAGTCCCTCCTGACTTTTGTCTTCCTCAACATCTGCCACTTCAAAGCGAATCCTTCTTGCTACATTGCTGACTTTGGATTCAGATTGTCCCTCCTTGGACTTAGCAGGTTGAGCATGAGCACTCTCTATGTCTTCCTCAGCTCCTACTGGCAAAAGTTTTTCTTTTAATTTGCTAAATAAATATCCAACTTTCCTCAAAGTTCCATCATTAAATGTATTACTGTGATGACAGTTAACTCTAGAATCCACTAATCTCACCATGTATTTCTTAAACAACAGTTTAGAAATAAATCTACCAAAAGGGTAGAAATTCATTCTGGCCTCGCTTTGACAGTAGTAACTGAGATACCTTCTCATGTATCTTGGAAGGTTTAACTTATTATCACTTAACATAAGAAACATGATATACATATCAGGGTACAAAATCTCTTCCATTTCTGCCATCCGTGGAGCTATACCAGTCTGAATAAATTAGACCAAAATCTTCTGATCAGGCTCCAAATCAGTGACAGAGATTTTATTTATTGTCTTGTTACCAAAAAGAAAAGACATGATGTCTTTAGATTTATGAACAGAATCTCCTATATTTTTCAAGTCGAAATGAAAAACTCCCTCATGAGGGCAGTTGAGAATCTGACTAATCTCTACTAAAGAGATTGAGAAATACCTATACTCTATCTTAGCCATTATATTATCCTCTATATCTCCCAGACTAAATTGTACAGATTTGAAGAAGTATCTATGTTCTACTTCATACAAAAATTCTGTATTTTCACTGTTGAACATCTGTTCATGATTCTGAAACGACAGTGCTTGCTTCAATAATAGATTTTTCTAAAATAACCGGTCGAGATCAATTACCTTACCCTGTGAGATTTTTCTTCCCTCAGTGCATAGTCTGTTGGCATTGCTTGGCTCGGCCTCACTGTCTCTTTTAGTCCTTACCATTTCCACAAGAGTCTCTTAAGGTTTCAAGATTAGGGTTTCAGGAAAGGAAGTGTGATTTTTGGATTTTGAAAGGTTTTCGATAGAAGTGAAAGGGTTTAGAAGTTGAAAAGGCTATGAAATCCTTGATTCCCGTGTAATCACTAATCATTATATATATTTAAAAAAATAAATTTTTCAAATGACAAAAGAAAGAAAAAACTTAAACAGTATTCAACAAAATTTACATAAATAAATAAAAGTAAATAAAAAATTTAAAAATTATTTAAAATTAAATAAACCTAGATCCCCCTTAATAAAATCATACCTTGCAGTGGGAAGTGGTTTAGTAAAAATATCTTCTAAATGAATTTCAGTATTTATAAATTCTAAAAATATATCTTTTTTAATAACATGATCTCTTAAAAATTGTTGCCTTATATCAAAGTTTTTAGTTCTAGAATGACTAATAGGATTTTTTTGAAATATTAATTGCACTCATATTATCAAATAAAATAGGTGTATTATTAAAATTCAATCCAAATTCCATAAGAGTGTTTTTTATCCACAAAACTTGTGCACAGAAACTGCCGGTAGAAACATATTCTGCCTCAGCTGTTGATAGGGCAAATGAATGTTGTTTCTTACTAGAGCATGATACTAAGGACTTTCCTAAAAAGTTACATATACCTGATGTGCTTTTTCTATATAACCTACAACTTCCAAATTCACCATCTGAATATTAAATCAAATTAAAATTAGAAGTTTTAGGATAAAGAAGAGATTGAAAAACAGTTCCTTTTAAATATCTAAAAATTATCTTAACAGCGGTTAGATGAGCTTCTTTACGATTTGACTGAAATCAAGCACAAAGACATACTGAATACATTATATCTGCCCTGCTAGTAGTAAGATATAACAAACTACCAATCATACCTATATATAACTTGTTGTCAACTGATTTTCCGGTTTCATTCAAGTCAAGTTTTATATTAGTACACATAGGAGTTGTAAATGGCTTGTTGTTCTCAAGTCCAAATATCTTAAGTAAATCATTAATGTATTTTCTTTGATATAAAACATTTCCAAAATCTTTTAGAAATATTTGAAGACCCAAAAAAAAATTTAGTTCTCCCATCATACTCATTTCAAATTTTTCTTGCATTAATTATGAAAATTCATGACTAAGAGTTTTATTAGTTGATCCAAATATTACATCATCAACATAAATTTGAACCAATAAAACATTATTTTTCACAGTTTTCTTAAATAGTGTTGGGTCTTCCATACCAACAGTAAAATTATTTTTCAAAAGAAAAGAACTTAATATTTCATACCAAGCTCTAGGTGCTTGTTTAAGGCCATAAAGAGATTCAGTAAGTTTAAAAACAGAATCAGGTTTTTGAGAGTTTTCAAAACCAGGAGGTTTCTCCACATAAAGTTCCTCCATTAAATAACTATTTAAAAAGGCAGATTTAACATCCATCTTATATAATTTAAAATTCATATAATATGCATAGGATAAAAGGATTCTAATGGCTTCTAACCTAGCTATAGGTGCAAAAGTCTCATCATAATCTATTCCTTCTTCTTGATTATATCCTTTAGCTACTAATCATGCTTTATTTCTAGTTATTGTGCCTTGGTCATCCTGTTTATTTCTAAATACCCATTTGGTTCCTATTATAAGATAATTCTTAGGTCTTTCCACTACTTCCAAAACTTCATTTCTTTTAAACTGGTTTAATTCATCTTGCATCGCTATTACCCAACTTTCATCATCTAAAACTTCTTCTATAGTCTTGGGTTCTTGTTGAGATAGGAAGGAAGAGAATTCCACTAGGTTTCCTAAATTTCTTCTAGTTTGAACACTAGTTTCTAAGTCACATATTACAGTTTCTAAAGGGTGATTCTTTAGGGTTCTAGACTATCTAGGTAATATATATAAATTTTCTTCAGAATCATGTTCCTCTGAACTGGACTGGATTTCTTTTATATCTTTTTTAAAATCATTCTTTAAATTCTCAAGTCTCATGTTATCATTAGAGTCATGTTCATCCATTTGTTTTGTCCTTTTCTCAAAAGGATCAGATTCATCAAATTTCACATGAACTGATTCTTCAACAATCCTTGAAATCTTATTATAAACTCTATAAGCTTGGGAGGTAGCAGAATATCCTAAGAAAATACCTTCATCAGATTTTGGATCGAACATACCAAGATTATCCTAGCTGTTTAAGATATAAACCATGCATCCAAAAAATTCATAGTAATTTACTTTAGGTTTTATGTTATTCCGTAGTTCATAGGGTGTCTTTCTCAAAATAGGCCTAATTAAAACTCTATTAATTATATAACAAGCTGTATTCACAACTTTTTCCAAGAAATATATAGGTAGGCTATATTCATTTAACATAGTTCTAGCCATTTCTTGAATTGTTCTATTTTTTCTTTCTACAATCCCATTCTATTGAGGTGTTCTGGGTGAAGAAAAGGTATGTTTAATACCCATATTTGAGCAAAAGGAATTAAATTCCAGATTCTCAAATTCTCCACCATGATCACTTCTCAAGGAGATAATATTGAAACCTTTTTCATTTTGAATAGATTTGCATAACCTTTCAAATAAAGTAAAAGCTTCATTTTTAAATTTCAAAAAGAGAATCCATGTAAATCTTGAATAGTCATCAACTAAAACATATACATATAATTTACCAGCTATGATTTCTACTCTTGAAGGTCTAAACAAATTTATATGAATAAGTTCTATAGGTTTAGATGTAGCAACCTTATTAACATATTTGAAGGATGATTTGTGTTTCTTTCCAAGTTGACATGCATCACAAAATCTGTCACTTTCAAATTTGAGACAAGGTAAATCAGAAACTAAATTTTTCTTAGATAACTTATGTAAATATTATACATTGCAATGACCAAGTCTCCTATGCCAGATCCAGGATTCACTTACTTTAGCATTCAAGAAATTTACTTGTTTTTTACAAAAGTAATTTTAATCCAAAGTATATACATTTTCAGTTCTTAGTGCTTTAAATTAAAACAGTTTATCTTTAGAAACAATAAAGTAATTGTTAGTAAAATCAACAGTACTTCCATCATCACAAAGTTGAGAGATAATTATCTGATTGTGTTTTATTCCTTGTACATAAAGTACTTTGTTGATTGAGACTGTTTTTGGATCTCCAACAGTTCCAATGCCAATGATTTTTTCGTTGGCATTGTCACCAAATGTGACAAGTCCTCCTTCCTTTTGAGTGAGTGAAGAAAAATTCAATGAGTTTCCACTCATATGTCTTGAGCAGCCACTGTCCATGTACCATATATCTTTTCTTCTCTGGTGGCTTGCTACCTGCAAAGACATTCAAACAAATTGCTTTGGTACCCATATTTTGTTGGGTCTTGGAGTGTAATCTTGCAATGATCTGGGTATCCAGATTTTCTTTGTTCTTTTAAAATTAGCTGAATCATATAAGTATTTTGAAATATAGGCCTTATTAATACCACAAATGTGAGGTTATGTTAAGAAACAGTTTTTAGCTATATGTCCCTTTGTCCCACAAAAATTACAATTAACCTTTTTAGAGCTAGGAACAAAATAAGTTTTATATATCTTTGGTTTTTCTCCTTTACTTCCAATTATAAATCTTTCCTTTTTAATGACAGTTTTTCCAAGAATTTCATTTAATTAATTCTCCTCTTTTGTAAAAACCAATGCATCCTGTTTGTAAGATTCTACTTCATCCTGCAGTGTTTTTATTCTAGATTCAAAATTAATATAGTTAGTGTTAATAAATTTGTATTTATCAGTTAATTCTTTATGTTGTTTCAGCATTGTATCTCATTCATCTGAAACGAATTTATGTTTATTTTTTAGTGACTTATGTTTCTTAAATAGTGAGTCATATCTTACTTCATGCATATTGTAGTAAGCTGCAAGTTTTTCATTTGTGTATCTTGATTTAGAATTTGATTTAGAAGAGTAATATGAGTGTACCTCATGAGTTTCTGCCATGAAACACAAATTTTCCTTTATATTGACTTCTTCTTTCTCTGAGCTTGATTCAGAAGAGCTACTATAGTCTTCAGATACAATCTAAGTGGATTTCCTCACTTTCTTGTCTTTCTTCTCAAAGTCATTTCTTTTGAAGAATTTTTTCTTCTTTGCATCATTCAATTCTGGTCAATCTGGTCTGATTTGTCCCATATTTTTGCATCCATAATATCTTACTTCCTTATTATATCCCTTAAAGTATTTTTTGAAGCCTCTTTTCTTGCTGTAGAATTTTCTAAATTTTCTGGCAAGTTGAGCCAGTTCTTCATCTGAGTTGGATGAGTCAGAGCTTTCTGATTTAGCTTTGACTTCTTTGCTCTTCATCTTTCTATTCTTTTGTTGTGAAGTTACCTTCAAGGAAGAATCTTCTCTTTTGATAAGAACTTTATGTTCATTAGCCTCATCTTGGATTTCAGCTTCATACATCATCAGTGTACCAATCAGCTCTCTCATAGTCAGATCTTCGACAGGTGTTGATTGTCTGATTGCAGCAGAGATACCATTCCATCGAGTAGGAAGTACTCTCAGTACTTTTTATTCTTGATCAGCCTGCTTGATAGGTTCTCCTAGAGCAGTTATGTTATTAAATATTTCTGTAAATCTCCCATTCATTTGGGTAATTCTCTAACCTTCAACCATTCTGAAAGTATCAAAATTCAGTTTTGAAGTTGCATATCTCATTTACCTCACATTTTCTGTTCCTTCATATGCCACAACTATTGTTTGCCACATCTCATATGCTGTCGGGCACTGAGATACTCTATTAAATTCAACTGGTCCTAGACCGCAGATAATTGCATTCATAGCCTTCGAGTTCATTTCTTACTCTGCCTCTATAGCAGCACTCCATGTCTCAGGATTTTCAGGAATTTTATAAGGAGTGAGAATCTTTGAATAGACTCTATATCCACGGTTTTTCAGATATATTATCATTCACGATTTCCAGCAACCATAGTTGTCTCCATTAAAATATGGTTCTCTTACCATTGATATCCCTTCTCTTGTATCAGTCATGATTCTCTGTTGTACCATCCTTAAATGCTTCTAGATTTCAAAGGCTCTATCAGAAGCTCCTCCTCTGATACCAATTGTTGGATTTGAATCTACAGATTATACACAAGATGGGGGGTGAATTGTTTCTTTTTCAATTTTTCGATAACTCTTTTCTTGAACGAGTTATGTCCTTTATACTTCATCATATTTGATCATGTAGCGGAAAAAGTAAAATTAAGAGCACGAAGATTTATAGTGGTTCAGGGAACAGAAGGCCCCTAGTCCACTCCAGCAACGCTCAACTCCATGAGCTTGGTGATTTTCACTATCTGGCCCTCTTTTCCACAGACTGATTCACAACTGAGTACAGGCAGTTGATACCTTTTCAATCCAAGGCAAAACAAATCCTTCTGGTTCAAACACAAACCTACACATCTTAGAATGAGAAGCTGGTTACTCAAGAATAAAAATAATTTCAGAAATAAATTTCAAGTTGATCTTCACAATTGCAAAAGAATGTAATTGACATCAGATGGATCGAAGTCTCTAGAAATATTGATCTTCAAGACGAACTAGTTCTGAGTTGATCCAATTGCAGTAGATACAGAGATATAGTTCACAACCTCAACAGTAGTAGATCCACAGTAGATATTCGATGTTGAACAGGTGAATCTTCTATCGAGTTCCTTCTTCTTGAACAAACAGAGCTTTTACGCCCCTTTTGAATCAGCAGATCAATAGTGAATAGTTGCAATCTCTGTTTTCCACCTTTTTCAACAATTGATCGATCACATCCTTATGTACCTAGTGTTTCAGAAAGAACATATACAATAAAGCATATCTTTTGCACATTTAGATCCATAAAAGTCACCTTCTGATTCACGATATTCAAAAATTTAAATTTACAGAGAATTCATAACATCCCATAAGACTCAGCATAAAAAGATCCTTTTAATTCGATTTTAAATCCATTAATAAAATGGATTTAAATCAGTCAAATTCGTAATTTAAAAACGACTTTAAATCCGTCTTGAAATCCGCCCAGAAATCAGCTTACTGATCGTTGCACAAAAATATCATCTGTCAAAATTTCCAATGCTAAACGTAAGGTTGATGACGTGGCCTCCAAATGTAGGGTTAATAACATAGCCTTCAAATTTAAGGTTGACAATGTAAGGTTGAACACAAACGTAGGGTTGACAACGTAAGGTTGAACACACACGTAGGGTTGACAACGTAAGGTTGAACACAAATGTAGGGTTGATCATCCATACTTTTCCTTCAACACTCAAACGTACGGTAAAATATTCATAGTTTTACTTGATCCATACTTTTCCAAGAAAGTATGGTTGTTTACAAAAGTAAGGTTGATGAACCATACTTTTGAGAAACAAATGTATCACATAGAATTTACGTACGGTTCTCCTTCAATACTTTGCTGATAACCAGAACGTAAGGTTCCTTCCTAACATAAAGTTCTCCTTCCATACTTTTCTAAAAACATATGGTTTTACAACCATACTTTTCTCTTATATCAAAAAGTATACACGCTTTTCATCCTTATGCTATGTTTATCCATATAGGGTATGAACAGTGATTCAGAATGCGCTAAAGCAGATTCCGCACTATATTTATCTACGTAAGTTATAAATAGTGATTCCAGAATGCGCTAAAGCAGATTCCGCATATGTAATGGATTCTCATTATTTCAAGAGTAAAATAAATTAATAAATTCCTAAAAAATACTAAATAAAATCATTAGAAAATAACTAAGTTTATTTGTGAGAAACAAAATTATCATAAAGAGACAGAGTATTTTTTTCAATAATCTCCCCCTTTACATAACATTAACATGTATTGTTGAAAACAATACTTTGCTCAACAATAGTGAATCGTGATACTGTATATAATTAATTAGGTATGATTCCAAAATTAATATCATTCATTACTTTTGATTTGATATCATATTTATCTTCTTGTGAAGTATCCCATGTTTCTCTTTTTCAGGGATTCTATAAAGAGTGAAGAAATTAAAAAAAACATCAAATCCTAGATTATTCATATAGATGATCATTAGTGATTCATAGGATCTATTTTTGTCCCTATTAAAATATGGATCATGACTCATAGGCATAACTTATCTTAGATCATTGATTCACATCTTATTTTACCTGACCTTATTCTTTTAATCTTACTATAGTTGTATCTTCTTTATCAAAAGTATTACCACTAATACTAATTATTACGTTGGAATAAAATAAAGATATGCAATATTGGGGTGAATTGTGTCTCTTTCATAATCTCCACAGATTCTTGCAGTTTAATTCTCTTTATGAATTTTCAAAAAATGAGGCATTATCTTCTATAAGTAGTATGAGTAGTGGATAAATAGTAAATATGAACATAGTAGTTTTTTAGTGGTTTTGGGTGAAAATATCCCCTAGTCCACTCCAACAACATTCACTCTTTGATCTTAGTGATTTTCACTTGAAAACGTCTTCTTATCACAAGAGCATAAAATCCACGACAGAGTGTAGGTAGTTGACAACTTTAAAAAAGGGATAAAAATATATGTATGGTTCTTTAATAAGTAATAGGTTTTTTCAATAGCTTATTATAAGAATCTGACACATAAACCACGACTATGTATGAGTAGTCGAAACTCTAATAAATCAAAAGAGTTTGATTTGTTGAATGGTACTGGTTGAACTTCATAGTGTTAGAAGAAAATAACAGAATATAGATCTTCTTATTCAAAGATGAATGTATTCAATAAATAATAGCTATTAAATATATGTTGGTTTCAAATAATCTTCAATATGAGTAACAACAAACTAAAAGCAGTAGTTACAGCAATACGAGGTAGAAATGTATAACTTCAAAGTGTATCTTCTTTAGAAAACAAAATATTCATTCAATATTTATAGTAGTTCAATAGAAATATATTCTATAATAAAAAATTGTATATTACATGTACTGCAAACATATATTTTCTGTATTTGTTGTGTAGAATTTATTATCATATATGTATAAAATAGATAGGTTTATTTAGTTTTTATATCCAAGAATGTCCCCCAAACAAATCAAAGATATTTAAATTCAAATTATTTAGGAGATTCATTACATTACTTAGAAATATGAGTCATTTACTCTACTTAATAAAAGTATTTTAATAAATCATAATGAGCCTTCGAATTGGTTGTAAAATAGAATTAAATAGAACATTACTTTCTTTAAGACCATTTCATAAATCTCAAATAATATTGTGGATCTAAATCTCCATCATTTAATAGTCAATCTTAGGGTCTATCAATGTGAAGATAAAATTTCAAACATAGGGTTGCATATAATAGTGGGGTTTATGATCCATTTGTTTTTTCATCAAATACAGGGTTTCTTACTTATACAGGGTTAATAAAAAAATATTTCCTCTTTCTCAAATGTCAGGTTCCAAACGAATATATGGTTGATAAACCATACTTTCTGAAAGTGTAGTGTATATGATGTCACATGTGGTTTTAAATGTAGGTTTCATTTCTTATGATACTTTTATCAACGTTGGTTATAAACAAAATTTCCAAAATACTCTAAAAAAATATTCTCTATACTTTGATAAATATTCCATATAGATTAGTAACTTGAATATAATTCATAAATAAATATTAAAACAACTATTAATTTTCTGAAATTCACATGAAGTAATATCCTTAATAAAAAATATTTTTATTTATGAGCATCAAAATAAAGAAGATTTATAGAGTATTGTTGAGATAATACATTCCCAACATGGGTAGCATAATTTGTATGTTTAACATATTTTTTTATTAAATATGGTTAATAATAAATGCAAAAAATGTAACAAGATCAGTAACTATGAATTTGAACATTGTATAAATGTGGTAGTTTGGTAAGAAATTATACATGTTTGATTTTATTATTTTCATGGGATGTGGTGTTGTTCATGGATTTTTAGTTAGTGGGAATTGTAGCATGAGTAGTGGTGGTGTGTTATCATTTTTGGTTTCAAGAGATATGGGGATTTTCTTAGAGTTTTAGTTAGAAAAAATGGTAGTGGGATTTAGTGGGGGTGTGGAAACATTTTTTGGGATATAGTATAACCATTTGGATGTGATCCATTTAGGATGGGATTGTGTGTTGAAATATCTATAACTTTTTTTGTTATTATTTTATACAAACCCCACTGAAGTGAAATACTCCTTCTAACGCACAAAGGTTCAAGGTTTCACATTTCCTCAAAACATCCAGGTTGGTAACAAAATAGAGATGTTTGCCCCATATTTCATGTTCTCCCTATAATAAAATTTTATTATGGTATTGGTACATGGTGTTGGTCAGGATTTATTGGAAGAGTATATGAGTTCTATGTCCTTATTGTCCACAATACCATAATATTATGGTCATCCATGTTTTGATGGGATATGGATAAGGATATCAGTTTTTGAATTATTTTAACACAATACATTAAGCCTTACATAGGTTAGGTTTGATATTATCATGACTAATCCCACATAAGATCTTATATAAAAGGGGTTGATCATAGAAAATTCAAAGTTAGGGAATGAAAGAGGCACACTAGTGGGGAGGTGTTTATTTTGAACTTTTTATTTTATATGTTGACACTATTTTATTACTCATAAAAGTGATATTTGGTGAGTGTGCCTTGGTGATACTAGGTGATAGTTGACCTAATATGTGCTTGTTGGTTATGCTTCTTTTTTTCTAATGCGTCAATATACTTATTCTTATTTTCCTGAGATGTCTCAATTATAATACTATTATGTATACATTAAATGTTTAACTGCCTATATATATATTATTTTTCATGTTTTTAGATTGATTTGTGTAATCTTGAAATACAATACTATCTTTGATATTTGTATTGGGTTTGGAGTCACTGCCTTGGACCTTTCATAGGTATTTTACCTTGGGATTTATATTTTTATAATATACTCGTGTATTATGTGATTTTTATAGATTTAGATTTATTTATATTGTGGTGTTGATTAGAGGTTATCATATGTCTTTTTGGGATATATGATGGTAATTCTTCCCATTTTCATGTTTTAAACAACATGTTTTAGTCACAAACATAAGGCCTATTAGATACGGGAGATGGGGGCCACTGTAGTCTTCATTGTAGGCCCTAAAAGAGTTTCCAATTGTTTCAGATCATAAAATAGTTGTGTAACAGCTTTTGGTTAAGATTTATGGTGGATACTCGAGTTAGTAATTAGTTAGAATTATGTGGTGAAGGTTGGTAAACAATGTTAATTGAAAATACTGTGTGATGTAGCGATGAGGCTATAAAGGACATATTAAATTAGTATTCCTTATGATCTGAATTAAGGACCTCAATATTACCAAACAATAGGTGTGATATAATTTTGATTCCATTATAGATACCTAGGAGAGTTATATAAACCCATCCATCATCCTTGGGTTCCCTGATTTGATTTTTTTTGGTGATTTTGATCTTCATTTGTGTTTCACCCTATTGAATGGATTTGATTTTTTCACAAGCTTTATCAGGGGAATCTCGAAAGGGAGATAGGTGTGATGGATTATATCATCTGATCATCCCTCCACATGTTAATGTTTGTGAGATGACTGATCTTCATTGTTCTATTTCCATCATAGTGAAATTTTTTTCAGAGGGTGACACATTTTCATTGACTGATTTCATTACAACATTGTAAATCATTGGGTGATGAATCCTTTTCCCCTATTTATCTTGACATTTTCTTCTCATTAGGAACTTAATACCACTTCCAAACCTTTTTTATTCTTCCTTTTGGAATTTTTTATACTATATTGTAATGGGATTCCACTTTTCCCTTCTTTTATGAGAGGTTCTCCTATTTTTTCTATTTAATTAAGGGGGATTTTCCCTTAACCTATCAAAAAACCTAGGATAGGTATATACATCTGGTTTATTTTATCTTGTGATTGAATTAGGTAAGTAAACTTAAATTAACCTGATGAAATATATCATAATGGATTCCATTCTATCAAGATTAAGGATTTGATTCTTTCTAGTGACCTATATTCATATTTATGGGTATGAAGAGTGGATTATTAGATTTATTGTTGTTATCAGTTTTTCTAACGCAATATATTATGGGTGTAGTTTCACACTATGCTATGGGATTAATTATTTATAACCTTGATAAAAGTATGTGACTTTGTAAATTTTTATATTTTGACAATATTATGTGATTGTATTATTTAAATAGATATTAAATTTAAAAAAAATTAGATCATAAAAACATTGACTTCCATCTATGTTAAATGGTAAATGAAAAATCACTATAGTGTAATTACCAACCCAATTCTTTATGAACACTTGGGAATTTATCTTGGTATTTTATTGACAATTGACAATATGTTAGTAACAATAAGTAACATTCAACTAGATAAAATAATTTTGTATACCTTCACCTTCTTCAAATTAACTATGTGATAATTTGTATTTCCTAGTTTATTGTTTTTCATGTTCATATTGGTTTGAAAAAGACCATGATATGGTTTTACCATTTTCATAAAAGGAATATTCCATAAGAATGTAATATTTCCCAATTTTATACATGGGATTTAATAACGAAATCATGTTTACTATTGTATATCATACATCATTTTTAATATATTTTTAATTTATTAGGGATAGAAGTTGAATTAATTGAATATATATTAATGTTTAAATGTATAAATGGTTGAACTGTTAATGTACTTTTATTCATTATGAGTTGGAATGGATGGAATACTGGGTAATTGAGTTAACAAAATTTTTAATGTTATATTTCGAGAAAAGGGATTTAAATTTTATCATTCAAGTTTTTATAATTTGATCCATATTTTATTGTCTTATGTGAATTGATGTTTTGTATTATTTTCTTCAACAACTTTAATGGTGATTTGTTTTTCAGAAATATGTTTCTTGATGTAATTGGATGAAATATAGATTTACATGATATTAAAATAAGGCATGCTAAATGGGTTGAGGATGTCTAATAAAAATTTTTTATTTACAAAAAATATTTTTTTATGTATTCCATAAAATAATTTTTTTTTGTTAACTTAAAAATATTTAAATGTGTGGGTTTGAGGAATTATTTTTCATGTTTCAGACTAATGTTTTGTTTTATGGTTTTTTCTAGAATGATTTATGTGATTAAAATTTTCTATGGTGAATTATTTTTAATGGTGAGTAATATAAAAGTCTTTATCTAGCTAAATTTTGTGTTAGCATTTTTATAGGAGGAAATATTGGTAGAGATAAGAGAGTGTGTTGGTTTTATTTCATGATGGTATGATGGATAATGGTGTAAGAAGTGGTGAGGAAATGTGTTGTCAGATGAAGGATTGATGTTGGTTTTGTGACTCGCTGGAAATTCCTCTAGGAACAGTGAATTTATTTATGATTTTGGGTATATAAATGAATTTGATTCTTATATTTTGTTTGATATTTCTCTGTTATTACTATATGATTTTTTTTTAGACTAAAATTTTTAATTTTTATTTTTAGGCTGATGATGAGATTATAGATCAATTCAAGGGTTTTATTCTCTAAAATTGTAAGTATTCATGGGATTAGGTGTTGTATATATTTTTGCATTTAGAAATACTAAAATTATATAATCTGGTGTTGAGCCCAATGGTTGAACAGTTTATAGAATAGTATGTTGTTCCCTTTTAATTTAAGAGGACTATAAATTAGTTATGGGTTTCCTTGGTAGTTTACTAGCTTTATAGGGTGTTGTGAGTGTGGTTGAATGAAAATTATGGCATAAAAGAGAAAGGGTTCTTGGGAAGAGATTGTTATCTCAATCGGGAAGGATTTTTTCCTACACATGTAGAGGGATAGATTCATGAAGTATCACTTGGAGCTATAGTAGGGGGAATTCAGTGTGAGAAATCTCAGGGTCTGCTTTTGTGTTGTGGGCTATCAACTTTCATACCTCTTATTTTACACATCCTAAAATTTTAATATATTACAACCTTTAAATATTTCAATTTTTTCAATATCCTACACAACACGCAACACATAATATAAAGTAAATCACGATATATTTGGGTAAAATATATATATATAATTATGACTATTAAAACCTAACCCTTGTATTCATGGTAATGAATAGTAGTAACTACTTTATGAATATATGTACCAATAAAATAAAGGCTAGTTTTAATATGAATTAATGTCAATTACTTTGCCTAAAATGACTAAAAAAATAATTTATTGGTTTAAAAATTATTTTTATACAAAAATACTTTTTATGAGATGAATTTATACTCTAAGAAATGTAGGATTAATAATGTTAAAATACATATTTGATATTGATAATTTGATAATACTAATTTAATCACTAGATAATAGGAAATATAAATGAGAATGTTTAATATTCAAAGAAAATCAATCTTTCTATAAAAACTATTTTTAATTACATATCACATTTTTATTTAAATATTAACTTCAAAAAAATTTAATTTTAATTTTCAAAAATAGAAATTAATTTTATATTCATCATAGAAAGATTTTCATAAGGTTAGTTTCTGGGTTTTTTATAAAAATTATGATTCATAAGTGAATAGTGAAAATATCATTTTTACAAGTAATATGGATTTTTTGAAATTATTATTATTTAAGATAAAAAATTAAATTTATAAAAAAAATGAGGAAAAAATTGAATTTATAATTTTTAAAATTTTAATTTTTATTATAAAACTCGTATTTTACAATTTTGAACTTTAGTAATAATTTCTGAAAAAATATATATAATACATTTTATATTTTTATTTATGATTAATTATTATCGCATTTGTAAATAAAAATTAAAATTATTTTAATTTATAATCACTAGGATAAAATTATATTAATATTAAAAAATTATTTTTGTGAATAAAGGATGGGTTAACTTAGGTAAAAACTAGTTACCATAGTAAAAGCTAAAATATTAAAATTAAGGAATATAAAAGTAAAAGATCAAAAACATATTTAAAACATTTTTGGGAAAGTGTGGTTTAGGAGTTTATAAATCTTATCAATTATAAATTCCAATATGTTTTAATTTTATATCCACTTTCCTTAAGATTTACTTCCCATTATTGAAAACTTTTGTGTAAGTTCCAAAATGGCATCTCTTTTCACTTATAAAAGGGGTTCTCCTTTCCTCACATCCCTTCACACTACAAGTTAAATTTTTTACCTAGAATATACCTAATACTCTGATAAAAACTCCTAAACACCTTAAAAATGCTCTAGTATTATCAAAATATTGTCTCTCTAATGAGTAAATCACTTTGCAAAGGAGATAATTGAAGAAGTCGTTATAAATTTCCAACACTGCCTTTCTAATTATATTTATTTATGTGCACTTATTATTATGAAAATTGAATTTCACCGTATTAAAATCATAACATAATTGTAATTATTACTCTTTAATTTTATTATAATTATGGTAAACTCATTAAACACACTCCCCTTTTCTATTAAGAAAAATGAAAATGGAAATTCTGTGTTGTGCCGACTACCGCCTACCCAACGCAACATGTTATATTTTCCTAAATGATATTAAAAGTATAGTATAAATGGTAAATTTTATAAATAATGTTTACAAATATATCATTTCTAATATTCTGAAACAATAAATCATATTACCCTTTCAACCTTTCAATGGAATGCGAAATTGTTATCCATGCATACAAGTGGACTATGACTTCTGTGGAATGTTAGATTTTCATTTTTATTTTCATCCCAACCTTTCAAGGAAATTCAGGAGGATAAGATAATAGGAAATATACTATTTTTATTATATCCTTGAGCTTATATTTGGAAAAATATTATATCCTATTAAGGATATGATCAATAAACAATTATCATTAACTCAATCGTCTAAAACGAGAAAACTAAGTGGAAGATTGTCAATTATTATTAAGAAATGACTGAATATAAATGTTAATATATTTATAATTATTTTAAATTATAATATATCACATTAATATAAAACAAATAATATCATTATTCTTCTGGTATAATGATATTATAATTAAACATCCTCATAATCACACATTAATAATGGTAGGTTCAAGTTTGCATTAGTTTAACCACCTACATGATCAAAACAATGAATTTATATAATTGATGAATATTAGAAATTATTTAATTGTTTAATATATTATAAATATTTAAAAATATTTTTTTCTATTAAGTTTATATACATATTTTACTCATTTATTAATAAATCACTCTAAATTCATTTAGAAACATTGAAACATGATCATCGTTGATTTTATCCTCATGGATTGTAACCAAAACTACCATGAAATGAAATTTTATATTTAGAAAATATTGAGTAACATATATCATATTTACTTTAATAATATAATAATTATTAAAATTCAAAAAATAATAAATATAAATACCTTTTTTGGAACAAGTACAAAGTGATAAAGATAAATTACACTTGGTGTTGAAAAAGGTAAAAACTAATTAATATATATATACACATATATATATAATGATTATAATGAAGAGTATATATTATCATAGTTTTGAATAATGTTATTGATTATTTATTAAATTAATTTAATTTAATTCATCTGGTCTTTTGGTGCAATTTCATTACAAATCAAGGTTAAGGTATGGTTTCTTAACTAAAATTCCTCTCTTTGAGACATGTCTGGTATTAGGCACCTAATTTCATTTCTGAATTGTATATAATACATATATGATATATATTACCACGATTTATTTTTTAATAATAGTATTTAATGTTTAATTACAATCCATATCTTTTAAATGCTATTGAATAAAGTGTTACCTTTTTCACAAGGGATTTCTTGGTCTCAATTTTGATTCATTGATATATGATACCAATTATGCGTGATGTTTACATTGTATGGTTTACTATTAATTTATTATCCCATGAATATTCTATAAATTATTTTCTAGATATTCATTGGTTAAACAAATCCAAATCGATCAATTTTCTTCAAAAAAAATGACTCAAAAGTTACCCTCGATGTACTAGTTTTTGGTAACTCTATTTTCATTCATTGTATTTTGATCATTCCCTAAAATGTTTTCATATGTGTTGGGTACATTATGAAATTTTATTTTATAATGTGTTATTCTAAAAAAATTTACATTTTTACCACAGAAAACCGTTTCAATTATTTTATGATTTATGGAGTATATTTTTCATAATGGATATTGATAACTCAAATATTATTTCATTAGGTGACAATGTATCATATTAAAACTTTAATTTCAATGTTTGGGTCCTACCACCATAATACTTTACTATATTATTTTTTATTATCAACTTTGAGAAAATAAATTTTTGATATAAATTCTTTTTTACTCTTCATATCATGTGAGTTTTAAAACGGGTTATTTTTAAAATAAAAAAAGGTTTTCCCTATTACTTTTATAGCTTTTGTCTACCTCTCATAATTTTTCAAAAAAAATTGTATTCCTCTTCAAGGATCTATTATTCGAGTTTATTTTTAAAATCAAAGGTCTTTAAGGGATTTAATTTTACCTTTAAAATTTACATTTAAAATAGATATGAAAACTCATTTTTTGCATTAATGTTTAAAATGTTATTTAAATGATCATTTACGTTTTTTCAGTCATTCCCACTATCAGTTTCTAAATGATTTACCCTAATAATGTTTATTTCATATTTTATATCCTATAATACATATGTATAGGTTATATTTTTTTTGGTTTGAACAGGTCGGTATAAAAAACTAGATTCTTGATACCTTCTTGTTTTATACCTTTTAAAGAATTCCTTTTGCAACAGTGTTATTCAATTATGTCAACACCCTTCTAAGTTTCTTTTCTTTCACTGAGAGTATGTTATTTCAAAACCATTAAAATCATTTCTTATGATGAAATATGATCATGTTATTACATTATAGACTTTAGTGTATACTCACTACTCTATATGGGGTGAATATAATATTTAACATAATATATATTAGATGATGTTCTCATAAAAAAATGTTGTCTAATTAACATGCTGAAATTGTATTCGTATTTCATATATTGTTATTCCAAGATGTATTATTAATGGGAAGTTTATTATGTATTTTTTCAAAATACACCTTCTTTGTAAGGATGGGCTACGACCATGTTATCCTTTTAATTAATATGGGAAAAAGTGTTTACATTCATGATGTTTATTAACTTCTAACAAAGGATGATCATCTAGCAAAATTTTATAATATTTAATATATAGATATCCATGTTTTTATTCAGCTTATGGTTCCTTGGGGAATGGTATGAATAGACTTATTTACTTTTATGGTTGATGAATTATAAATAATAAAGTGATGTGTGAGGCATAGAATTATATATCTCATTGATGCATTGGCAGATCTCATGAGAAAAAACACATTGGGTTTTGGTGTATATCTCTTCCCATAATAGGATAGGGTCTTGGAATAACGGCCTAACAATAATTTTTTAATGTTAAAAATTATGAGTTCCATTATAATGATATTAGTCTTATTTATATCAATGTATTTATTTATTTACAACTTGATCTCAGTTTCGTTTTATTATTGAATCATGTGGTTTATTTTTTCTATCATAATATTTATGTCATGATTATGCTATGATTATTTAAGTTGTATGTTTTCCCTTACTGAGTTTATAATCACATCCCTTATTATGTTTTAATTTCCATGTGTTATGGATAAATGTATTACACGTGATATTAATAATAGGATAGATTTTTTCGAGAATTTTGGAAGATGTTCAAGACTTATTATGGATTTAGTTTCTTATATATTGGAAAAAATATATTAGTTATAAAATAAATAAGATTTATAATTAGAAAGTTTTTCTTCATTCTCCAAATATATAATACCAAATGGACTTATAAATTTATGTAATGAAACATTTTCTTTAATTAGTGGTATAATGGGATATTTAGGTAAGTAAATTTTCAGTTGGCTTAAAATTAAGTATGTAAAGTATTTTTCTATGAGAACTATATCTAGGAGTGTAGGTCACGGGTTTCACAATTGGTTTTAAAGTATTTTTTATATAACATGGAATATTATGATGTTTTTTATGATAATTTAAATTTTGATAAGTTAAAGTTCATCATAATTTCAAATATATAGATAACTATTTGGGATAAAATATGATTTAGAATTCAGGTAATAATACTAGTTTTATTTGGGGATTATAATAATATAACTCTGTTGAAAATACTTGGGATATGACTAAGTGATAATTATATGTATAGGAAAACATTCTACTGTTTTTTTAAATATAGATTGTGTGTGTTTCCTAAAAATTATATCCATTTTGGGATAATACAAGTGGATATACACTCTGGAATATATTTAATTATGGGTAATAACCACAAAAAGGTGGATTGGGTATTATCTAGATCATCAGCTAATGCATGAAAAAGAGGACTAACTATACAACTAGTTTTAGACACCAAGGTAATATTATATGGATAATAAAATTCCATTTATAATCCATTATAATGTATTTTAGGGTGATATTAAGTAATTTGGTTGGTGAACCAAGTTGAAAAATGACTATTCATGACCAATAAATAAACAATGAGTGTCATGGATTGATGTAAAAGTATCATATATTAAAATGGGGGGTTCTAGGAGAAGCCATATTTGAATTAATGTTCCAATGTTAATATTTTGGATATAATCATAACAATTTTGGTTTTATTATCCAGTTGAGATGGGATCACAAAGATAAAGCCAAGGAAGGTATGCATCTATAAATGACTATGACTTATAACTGAAGAAGGGATCTTATATAAATGGATAATAATTTAGGTGTATGTCTATTATGATGGGGAAGGTGAGTGCCCTAGTGTTAACTATGGTAGTGAGATTGATATCATAATATAAATTAACTCAGGATGGTAGAAACTATTTTAATTAGTGAAGTGATATTTATCAATGACATTTTAATATATTCTGAATATTATTAAGGATTATGTGAAATAAATAAGAATTATTTAATCGTATTAGTAAACATGATAAATTATTTTGATGAATGGTTATACTTTTATTAATAACTATTTGATAACACATGATTAATGGAAGGATAATTTTTAGATTTAGTTTATGTTTGAGGTCAAGATATTAAAGTGTTGGATGTTTTTTGAAACGTATGTTATGTAGAATCAATAAAATTGGGATTGATGATAATTTATAATATTTATAGTAATTATAATAATTATTTGGGGGATAATGATATATATTGACTGGGGTGTGACCTTATGAATATCATTTGAGGGTGAAATATAGAGTAATTTTTAGAAGCTTTATGTAAATTCATTGTATTTTATTAACTTAGATATTCAAATTTTTTAAGAAAGGTGTATTATAGATAATATATAATTAAATTTCATATATAATAGGGATTGAGATTGTATATGTAGATTATTAATTTTTAAGGAAATATAAGTTACATGTTCTACTCTAAGAGAGAATTCTAGATTTCATTTTAGAAGTTATACCCAAATGAAAAATATATTAAAAATAACCACACATACTTATATTAATAAGTGATGATTAAAATTGAGATGATGCAATTTAAATATGGGTATAATGTAACACCCCATAATTATAGATGCCTAAAACCCACACTCTAAGATCCATTACTAAAATCATAAACATTATATTTAAAGATTTGATACCGATGAAGGGGACTAATCTTTTCAATCCAAAACATACAATATCAGAAGGAAATATTGGATCACTTACATTCTTAATAACCTTTTAGGTTTATAGTTATAATGATTTAGGATAAACTCTTATATAAAAAACAACCAATGAAATCACTATATGACAAGATTATAATATAATAATATAGAGAAAATAATCATTACGAAATTTATTGCAATATTATCTAGGCTCACCCATCCTATAAGCTATATCGAGATCACTCGGTGCTACTTGAGAACACCCATTATATATATTTTCCAGGAACTGTAATGTGAATAAGGTATATAGTCCTTAAATTTTTTTATGAAACTAATAAAACAACTTTTATTATTTTCAGAACATGATTAATTTTTTAAAAAGAAACATATTCCATGAAAACCTATTTGAAAAATCATTACCCGATCAAAAATAAATTGGTTCAATAACAATCTTTTTGAAACATTCTTAATTCATCTAGAAAAAGAATGAGGATGGTATCATTACAAAACATCTTCAATGGAAAATAAATTACAACAAGTGTTGTAGAAATTAATGAATGATAATAACATTAAAATATAATTAAATAAATTTTAAATAAAATAAACTTTTCATTTTGAAGAATTATTTTTAAAACCTAAAACATTTTTAAAATCCGTTTCTTTAATAAAAAAACCACGAAAACATATAAAGATAGATTTAAAATCATTTAAAACATGTATTGTAGAAAATATCCATTCCATTTTTAAAAAAAACTTTTTAAAACAAATTTTTTTTTGAAAATACATTTCTTTTAAAATAAAATTTATAACATATAATGGAATTTAAAATTTTAAAAATGGTCACCATGGTGTAAAATTCAATTCATGACGTATATGTTAAAATAAATATTCTTTCTACATTTTCAATAAAAGCAAAATAAAAATTGGTTGGAAAATCAAATTAATATTATTCTCAAAAAATATTAAAAAATTAAATAATAGGGGAAAATAACTTTAAGAAATTATTTTCTTAGTGTAACAAATCAAATAATGTTTTTTATAAAATTTGGTTTTGGAATAAAAACATTTTCTCGATGGAAGAGAGAAATAAAGAAAAAAATTTATAAAAAAATTCTTTTGAAATCTTGAGTATATAGTGGAAAATTAATGGAAAACATGTATTATGATTTCATAACCACGGTAGAATAAAATTAATGAGTTTATTTAGAAAGGTATAATAATATTTTATCATCATAAACATAATTATAAACAATCCAAATAATTTATAATACAAAATCATTAACAATTTAGTTACTCTGAATTGTATCCACTATGAAGGAATGACATCAAATTAAACATAAAATATCATGATAATAAATAAATTAATTATATTATATATAATGTTTTATATATATTTTCCTTATAAAATATGAGAGTTTCCTCACAAAACAAATGTCTCAAGGGAAAAAATTGAGAAAAAATCCATTGCCAGTTTAGAAACAATGGAATCAAAAACTCTATGAAAGGACAACATTAAATGAATATTATAAAAAACATAAAATAGGTATCTTCATGATATAACATGTAAAATCTTATTTATATGTTCCTCATAAATCAAGATATGTTCATAACATGATGTATGTCCTAAAAAAGGAAAATTATTAAAAGAAATCCCTTATCGCTTTAGAAACTTTTAACCCGTAACCCCTATGAAATAGATATCCTCAAATTGATTTTTAAATCAATATAATCCTTCAATATAATTATAATAAGATAAATTCATTGTATTTTATACACCATGTAAAATAAATTGGTGGATAATTTGTCGTGTGTCTCATGGAAGTAAAAAAGTGAGGCTGAAATCTCTTACTTTAAGTATCAATTTTTTTAATACACATTCAAACGTCCTGTATAATATATATAAGTTTATTATAAATATATTTTATAACCATAATTAAATATATTTTACCATATATGTTTCACTTAATTCAAATTAGTACCCTTAAATTTATATTTCCTTGTTAAAATCACGTTTTGGGTAATAACCACTTTTTTTCATATTTGTTTTGATTTGTTATTGTTAGTCCTCGTACTTTTACCATGGTTCATTAATCTCAAAAATAAATATAATGAATAATTATATTATTTTTACATAAATTATACTTCTAAAACCAATCATGAAATATGGTTATGATAAATGATTTATGTTATGATCAAGGATGAGGTAGGCCATAAGTTCTAGTGAGTATCATCTCTATTTTTCATTGATCATTAAGCAAATGAGGTATGTGATATTTCATATTTACAGAATTATAATTTCATAATAAATAAATTATTCTCTCTTTAAATATACTTATAAAAATCATCCATGTGTTGTGGTGATTAAAATAGAGACTTTAATCGCTTTATGAATGCGGTATTCCATACGTACATGAATGATGTTATCATCTTTCAGTGAGTGAAAAGGTAAGAAAGAAAATTATATCTTGTCTATTCAAAATAATATATATGTCATTAATGTTACAATTTTGTCTTTTATATCACATATATTAATTAATATTATCTTTATTATCTTCATTTTATAGTGTTAATTATAAACGAATCACATTACCACATGAGGTGGTAGTCTGTCGTACATACGAGCAACGTTATTGTATCCTTCTTGGAATGGAAATTTGAAAGTTATATATTATATAATGACTAAATAGATATAATTATTTTGATAAATATCATATATATAATTCATATCCATCATTATACCCAACCATAAGAGGAGGTAATATTTAAATGGGTGCAATTGGTTCGTAGAGCGGTAGTCTGTCATACACAAGAATGATGATTTGTTAACCCATTTGATGGAAGTTGATATGATTTTAGGTCATTAACATAACATAAGAAAATATCATTATAGTAAACATACTGAATTTATTATTTCAACTTGTCTTAATAATAATTTATTGAGGTCGAGGAAGAAATAAAATAAAAAAGGCTTATTGAAGAACGGTACCTCATATTCGTGTAACATCCTTAGGTTTTCAGAAAAAGAATTCCTAGGTTGGATTTATTCCCAAATTAAATCCTCAAAATAGTTCTATATTATAGATTTTATACATTTTTAGGTTATTTTAACCATTATAATTTTAGTTTAACCTCTTTATAAACTCAGTGTTACCATAACCGTGGTAATTAATTTTTACAGTGTTCACTATTAATTTACACAAAAATTTATGATAAATTATTCTTGTTAAAAATATATAATCCATTTCAACACATTAAATTCATATAATTGGAATGATTAAATTTAAAACAAATCCTACAGAGGCGATGAAAAGGTGGGTTTAATGAAGTGTATTTTTCATGGAAAAGTAGATTTTATATTAACTATGTGACTAATAATAATCATCTTATGAATATAAATTAATATTTACTCATATATAGTCTAAAAATTTTAATTAAAACATTTCTCATTAATTATTATCTTAATTAATTAAATGGAAGAAACATAATGCATTTTAAAAGAGTGGTTAGAAAAATCCAGCTTTTAATCCAAAAAATAAGTTTATAAAAAAACCATTATACAGATGATTAAAAAGCAATTAGGTAGAATAAATATAACTAAATAATAATTATGATACTTTAAATTATATTCATAAAATATCTGCACTTTTCAAATAATTAAATTATTGAAAATGGTATCTTTTTTACAAAAAATGGTATAATTCAAATTTCATTGAAAAATAAATATTTTCCAAAAAATAAATAAATTTCTCCATAAGTAAATTTTGATATAAATAAAATGAAAAAAAAATTATTTTATAAAATAAATTCTATAAAAGCAAAAAAAATTAATATTATCTTCATGAAAAGAAATAAAATCAATTCTTAAGAAAACATATTTTTGAAAAATAAAATTACTTTACTAAAAATTGATTGATTATTTTGTAATAATTTATAAAAAAAATTTACTAGAATAAATATAAATATATATATATTATAAATTATTTAATATTATTTATCCGCGCCAATTTTACAATTATGTTATATCAATTATATATATCATGGATTTTATAAGCTTAGTGTTTCTTATAGAATATGTAATCAAGCATAGTTTTCTTTTCTAAAATATTATAGTCTTACAAAATTTCAATAAATTTGAACAATCAAATACGTCAATTTTCTTTATATATTCCACCACACACAACACTGAACATACACAAAAGTAAGATACATTTACATAAAATATAAATATTTAAGTATGATAGGTTATACCAATCCATTGAATTATCAAGAATAAATGGGATTACATTATTAAGGAAGGTAATTTATAAATAAAATAAAGGATACTTTTAATATGAATTAAATTCAATAATTTTTTCAAAAATGATAAATAAGATCATTTATTAGTTGGAAAATTATTTTTCTAAAAATAGTATTTTTTGTGATATGCATTTATATTTTAATAAATGTATGATTAATAATGATAAAATATATTAGATATGAATAATTTTATTTAATACAAATTTAACTATTGAATAATAGAAAACATAAATGATAATGGATAATACTCTATGAAAATTTCTTTTTCTATAAAAAAAATTACTTATACCTCACCTATTTTTCAAAATTTAAATTTCTAAATTTTAAACATATAATTTTAAAAAATAAAAATTATTTTAGGATTTATCAAATTAATATTTTTTAGAGGGTGAATTTTTTGGATTTCTATTAAAAGAATTATTTTTAGGTAAATAGGGAAAAATAATATTTTTATAAATAACATTTAAATTATGATATTATTATAATTTAAATATGAATTGGAAATTCATGAAAAAAAAATTCAAATACCACATATCGATTTTATAAGTGACTTTATAATTTTAAAAAATGTTGGTTTTAATTTTCAAAACCATATGTGATACATTAGAATGTAATTAATATTTTCTCAATAAATGAATTAAATACATTATACAATTTCACTCTAAAATTTAGTTTTATTCAAATTTATAAATTGAATCAAATAAAATGGATTTTAAATTTAGAACTAGTGGTTAAAAATATATAATAAGGATTATTTTATGACCACGGTAAAAGATAAAGTGATAAAGGTAAAGAATGTAAGAGTAAAACACCGCGTACATGTTTAAAACATGTGTAGGGGTGTTTATTTGAGTCCTTTATCAAATTAATCACTTCTATTGTCCATTATTTATCAATTTTAGATCACTTTTCCTTAACATTAACTTCCCATTGTTGAAAACATTCTATTATTTTAAAAAATGTTACCCCTTCTCACATAAAAAATAGGCTCTCCTCTCCTCAAATACCCTCACAAAAAAGCCTAATTAGTTTAGCCCAAAATATTCCCAATACTCTTATGAACACTTTTATACACATTCAGTTGGTTTTCTTCTTCTAAAAATACCATCCCTCAAAGAATTAACCCTTTTTACAGAGGAGATAATCAAAGAAGTGTGGTATAAATTTCTAACAACTCCTTTACTTTTCTATTTATTCTTGTGCAACTTATCCTCATAAAATTACATTTAACCATATTAAAATGATAAAATCATTATAACTAATATATTGGTACATTATTATAATTATGGTACAATCAATATTCACCCTCAATGATTCCATTAAGAAAATTAAAAACATGAATCGTGTGTTGTGTGGACTACTACCACCACGATGCAACGTGTTTCATTTTCATTTGACACCATAAATGGACACTATGAAATGGAAATTTAAAGAATAATTATGATATTTATATCAAATTTACAATTATTAAATTATAATTAAATATTATTCTTTGTCTAATTATATGGAAAAAATAAAATGTTAGCCATGCATACGTTCGAACAATAACCTCTATGGAACGATTGATTTTCATTTTTTATTTTCATCACTACCTTACATGGTTGGTAACAATAATGATATAAAAGGATAAATATTATTTTTATTATATCAATAAGTTTATGGAATTGCATATTTGATAACCTATTAATGATATTATCAAATAATGATTATCGTTAATTAAATCGTTTGAAGTGATCGAAATTATTGTAAAATACTCTCTCTTTATAAGTAATAAATTAACATAAATTATATTCTCTTTATAATTATATACAATTCGGATATATCACACTAATAAACACTAAATAATATCATCATTCTACTATTTTATGTATATTACAATTGAACTTCCTCATAATCAGCGATTAATCATAGTATATTCGTGTTTAGGTTGGTTTAACCACATACACAAATAGTGCATTGAATTTATATCATGGATTAATATGTGGATGTAATTTCTGGTATAATATGATATAAACACACACACACACACAGACATATATATATATATATATATATATATATATTTCTAGTAATGTTATAGGAAAATTTAACTCATTATTTAATAAATAAACATTCACTTATTAAGAAACGCCTAAATAGGATGCTCCATGATTTTGTCCCGCTAGATCATAAACAAAACTATATGAAATTAAATTCTAGATTTTTATAATATCTTGTAACATCTATTAAAGTACCTATAACAAACTTTAAATTATTAACCTTGTAACAAGAATGAATAAAAACACTATTTTTACAGAACTAGTTCAAAGTGATAATCATTACTTGAAACCTATAATGAAAATAGGGAAAAATTAACAAATATATATATATATATATTATAAATTTTGATTATAAATGGATATAGTAATAAATATGGTTCTTAATTCTATATTTAATGAAATTAATTTAACTATTCTATATATTTTTTGTATGGTCAGAATGCATCAGGACTTGGGTAAGTGTCTTCGAATCAAATTCCTCTCTTTGAGACATGTTTGGTATTGTGAACCAATTTAATTTATGTATTTCATATACTAAAAATGTGAGATATAATATCATGAATTTTATTTCAATAAATTTATTTCAACTTCAATTTAAATCCCTCTCTACCAAGGGGTTTTAAATAAGTTGTTACTTGTGGCGTAAGGGTTTTATTGTTCTCAATTATGATTGCTTGAGACACTATACATGTTATGATCCATGTTTAATTTTTATTGTGTTTTATTTATTAAATATACCTTGAATTTTATATTAATTATTTACTTTTAATTCATTTTATAAACTAATTTAAATCATGTTCTCTTCTTTAAATGTGTTTTGATTCAAATTTTACCCAAGTCTTAATAGTTTTTGGTAACTCAATTTTCATTTATTGAGTTATGATTGTTCCCTAAATCATATTTCATATAATTTGGTTAAAAATTTCACTTTGATTTTATTATTTTCTATTCTATTATTTTTTATATTTTCACCACATAAAACCCCTTTCAATATTTTCATGATGCATCAAGTAGTTTTTGCATAAGGGATATTGATTACTCAAATATCATTTCTTTAAGTATTAATGTATCATATTGAAATTTTATTTTCTCTGTTTTGGATCTTCCACTCTAATATTTTAATAAAAAAAACTCTAATCCACTTTTCTAGAATTATTATTTTTTAAATTGAATTATTTATTACTCTTCATAAAATGTGAGTTTTAAAAAATTATTTTCAAAATAATAAAAAGTGGTTCTACATCCACTTTTGAATTTTTGGTCCTCATATCCTTATTTATCCAACCTAAAATATATGTATTTTTAAGGATCAATTGTTTTATATTATTTTTAATATTAATGGTTTTAAAAATCTTTCAAATCACATTTTAAAATGTTAATTTTAAAAGCTCCATTTAAATTTATAATTTATGTCAATTTAAAAAATATTTTGTAAATGATATTTTAACTCCTATATTTCATTTCTGATATAATTTTTAAAATTATGTACCCAATTGGGTCTTGTTCATTGTGATTTTTCATAAAAAATATATATATAATATCATTTTTTGGATTTAAGTCATTTTATCAAACAATTAAATTGATGGGGCTTTATTTTATGATATCATTCAAAAATAATTTAAGATAGTGTTCTCCATTTATTTTAACACCAATGTTGTTTTAAATTGTTACATTGGGTATATGTTATTTTTAAATAATCCACCACATTTATATAGATGGATCATGGTCATGTTATTCTTTAATATTCTTAATCAAATACTCGCTAATTTATAGAGTGTCAACATTACACTTCATATAATTAAAATTATATGATATTCACATTAAAATAATGTAAATTAATTAACATGGTGAAAATTATTGGCACATCATATATTCTTAATCCAATAAGGTTTATTATTAGAGAATTGACTATTTATTATTCAACCATCCTCTATCTTTCTTTAGATGGGTTATGATTATGTTACTTCTTTTGTAGACAAGGGGTAAATTCTTCAAATTCATGATGTTTATTGTTTTTTCACTCATGCTTATCATCTATTGGTATTATTTATTATTCATTATAAGGGTAGTCATGATTTTATTAATAAAAAGGATCTACAGGGAATGGTATGAAGGGTATTTTTGACTCTTATAATGAATGAATTGTACTTAATCAGTTTATGGGTGGGCCAAAAATTAAATATCCCATCGATGTATATACTGGTATCATGAGAAAAATGTTGGGTTTTGGTGTAAAACATTTGGGTTTTGGTGTAAAAATATTCCCATCTACGTAGAATGAACTCAGATTTACTTTATTATGCCTTCATCTTGTTTACTAATTAATTCCACAATATTTGTGCATTGCTTACCTCAGTTTTATGTTCTCTCTTATGGATCATTTCAGGTCGAACCTTCTTATGTTTAAATTTATTTACTTTATGAATTAAATTATTACACATTATATTCCTAACAAGATATCTTGTGTGGAGAATTTTTGGGAGATGTTGAATAACTTTTATTGATTATGTAGTTTCTTATATAGTGTAAAAAATATTCATTAGTAGATAAATGTATGGGATTTATTAGGTTATTTTTTTGTATAATTATATAAATTTTAAAACCTAAAATATTTTTAAAATGTATATAATGAAATATTTTCTAAAATTCAAGTAATTATGGGATAGTTTTGTTTGAGAATTTATAGTTGGTATTGAAGATAATATGTAAAATATATTTTAATGATACATGGAACAAAGAGTGCCAATTTGGGGAATCAAATTAGTGTTTGAATACATGTCCATTCATAATTTTTAGTATTCCTTGGTTATAGATATTCAATGGGTGGTGATCGGTTTGTGATTGATATCCTAATTGGAAGAGAGGGATCGTGTTGAGATTCATGAGAAAAATTTTCTCTAAGAAGTTGTAAGCCTTGAAGTTGATGCCATGATTTGAGGTATCCCAAACTAAACATGACATTATTGTACATTATTTATATAACTAAAATCATTACATTACATATATAACTCAAAATCTCAATAATAGGGAGGTTTAGTAACATTGGATACTAGCTATATAAGGTAATTATTTTACAAATTCTAGTGGAAATTTCCTATAATTTCATCACACTATGTATTATTCTATACTTATACCATGTTAAACTCATCCTCATGCCATAGTAAATGTAAATGTAGTAAATATTTGAGATCGAATGATTAGTAAATGAAAAATAAATGTTTCAACATGTAATAAAGGGTGATACCCCAAGTATATGAAAGAAGTTGTGGGGTCATATATTTAGTGTATAGATACTCATAATGGACTATATGGAAGGAAAGAGTACAAGTAATCCTATTTAATCAAGAATATATCAAGGTTTAAAGAATATTAAAACATGAGACCTAAATTATGAGCCAGGGAGTAAAAAATAATCACATATCAAAGGAGTGTTAATATAAAATTAGCATAAAATCAAGACATTGTGGACTAGGAAGCACCACCTATCTACCATAGTGGATCAAAAATCCCAACCAATTTCCCATTGTAGACAAGGAATCACAACTTGTTTCCCATAGTGGATTGGGTATCACAACCCTTTTTCTATATTGGATCAGTTTTCACAACCTTTTTCCGTTTTGTATCGAGAAACCATGCACATTTCACCATTATTTCTTGAGATGTAAATTTTTACCCAATGTGTTGTATAGATATAAAAGGCCCACTAATTATTTAAATATCAACCATGCACATGTTTTCCACAATGAAATATCAAATCATCACATCAATAAACCCCAAAATAAGAATATTTTCAAATTACTTTTCAATAGGTCTCACACAAATAACCACATAATCCAAGACAATTGATTCCAAATTTAGTGACCCAAAATTAGAGCTTCAAAAAACATTTAGATGGTGATTTATAAAACAAAATGTCATAGAAAATTATAACCCTTTGAGAGAAAGAGGAAAAGAAAAGTCAAATATAAAAAGAGAGTAATGAATATTATCTTTAAAAGGAAATTATGAAATACAACATGAATTGAAAAATATTTGTATTTAAAAATAATGAATTATAACATTATAGTTAAATGAGAACATTATTTTGAAATAAATATCCATTAAAGATATATCAATGCCTAATAAGTAGACATATTAAAAGATTATGGAAATGAAAATCATTTATAGAAGTGGAATTTGAATTATGAACAAATTTTATCTATGGAGATAATAATTTATATTATATTTAAAAAGTAAATCATTGAACATATGGAACATTTACAATCAAATATCAAAATAAACGTTATAAATCAAAGAAATTGATTGGAGTTACTAAAGTCCCATACCTTTAACACTTTATTTCCATAGATATTTTTTAACTTATTGTATAACAAAAAAAGTATCTTACTCAGCCATCTTAGAATATTATTCATATCAATAACCCTTAATTTATAAGTATTCTATATATATATGTATATGTATATATATTATCTAGTTCTTATCCATTTTTTAAATTTTGGCTATGAGTAATCACGGTTTTTTTTTATCTAGTTTTATAATTATGGCATCATTCTTTATTCTTCTCCAAAATTTTATCATTCCCAGATAATATAAACAATTATAATTAGTTTTTTATCATATTTTTTAAATATATAGTTCCATTCTATGATATTTTTAGTTATGATTCTTGTATATAAATTGGTGAGGAGCATGTTTTGGTGTTTTTTAACAAATGAACTATGGTGACATAATTAATGATATAAAAGTTTATATAATAAAAAAATAACCCAAAATTATTTATTTATTTATTAATATCTAAAATAAAATTCTGGATTCCACACTTGATACAAATTTATATCATTTTTCATGTAGTTAGTTAAACCAACCAAACAAGAGTATGCTAAAATTTATGTGTGGGTGTGGAAATAGAAGATATCCTTTTCTTATAATATCATTATCACAAAATTATAATGGAACTGTTTAGATTTTATTAATATGTTTAATCATAATTGAAAATATTTATAAGAATAATTTAAATGAAAAAATAAGTTTTCACTTATAAATAAATCGCTTTTTCCCTCTTGATATGATCGTTTTAGCCAATTAGTTTTACAATGATCAATTATTGCTAATATTACTTATATAAATCCTAAATTATTTTTCAATATATAAATTCCTGATATATATAAAATATATATTCACTAAACCAATTTATAAAACCAATAATCAATGATGGGGATACAAAATGAAATGTATCGTTCAAAGAGGTGGTGGAACACACACACACATGAGAAACATTTTCATATTTTTGATTTAATTGGAGTTGTCTATAAAATAGTTATACCATAAATATAATAAAATTTTATTTTATATTTTATATAGATTTAAATATATAAATATTGTTATACTAGTATTGGGGGAGGGTGGACAAGAACTACAATGAAAGGTTTTTAAAGTGTAGGTAATTTTTACATTGAGAATTATGATATTCTCTTAAAGCATCATATGAAAATGAAAAAATGCAGCCACTTTATTGAGGATAGGGACCAAAAAACTATATAGGAGATAAAAAATAATTAAATTGGGTAGTGTTTCATGAGAATTTTGAACTAGGGTTGTGTCTTGAAAGGGGTTTAAGTGATCACTTTTTATAGATGAAAAAGAGATAAATCTTTGGAAAAGAATGTTAGGTTAGGGTTAAGAATGGAATTACATGAGTGATATGTGAGTTATGTGGGGAAATGTTGGCTAAAATTATAAACTTTACTTTCATACTTAAAAAAAGTTATTCTATAAGGTCTAAATGTAAAACTGATTAACGAAAATTTTAGCCACATTTGAATACCCATTCTAACGCTTATTTGTCCTAATTAAATATTAATCATGGTTATTATTTACCACTAAAATAATAATATTATACTAATAAAAAAATTAACATGAAGAAGCTGAAATTAGACTCCATTTATTCTTTTTCAATTTATAATTATGATAATAATAACCTTTATTTTAAAACACATGATGGGTTCAAAAACTATTTTAACAAAAAAAATTGTTTAAATCATTAAGTGTATTTAATCTTATATAACAACGATTAAAAATTAAATGAGTAACGGTTAATTTTTTTATATTATTTAACATCATATCATATTCTTAATTTTAAATATATCCATTTAATTGAAAAATCACAACATTTATAAAACTATAATTCATTGAAAATTAACATTTTTACCATGGTAACTGATATTTATCTCGGAATACTAATTTAATGTCAAAAATTAAATTTATTTTATTTTAAAACATTAACCTATTAGAACTAAAATAATAAAATATTTTTATCAATAAATTTTTTAAATTTTATAAAATTTAATTTAAATATTTTTTCATAAAAACTATTTTTAGAAAAAGTGCGTTCTTAAGTTTAAAATTTCTGTGTAGTATAGATTTATCATTGTAATTGAATTTAATAATAAAAATTATAATGCTACAAAAAATAATATTTATTTGTCTTCCAAATCAATCCAAAATATAATATTTTCCTTAAATTTTTTAATTTAAATAAAATAAAAAACTGTTTTCAAATTATAATAAAATGATACTTATGTTATAAAATATTTGACATCTGATTTATAAGATCCAAATGAGACATTAAAATACATAGTTTTACTCCACAAAGTAATATTTAATCAATTAAAAGTATTTACAAACATCTATATCTTTCTCATATATTAAAAAAGTCATAAAATTTTCAATTTTGGTAAAAACGTAATTTTCCATATTCGTATAAAAATCAATAATTTCATAAAAAATTCTGAAACACTGTCTTTGAATAATTTTGTTATGATAAATTTAAAAATGAAATACATTTTATTAAATTAAAATTATAAAACCAAAAAAATTATCTTTTAGATGAAAAGAAAAACTTCTTTAATTCAAAATTTCTCTTTTAAAACTTTTGGTGTTCTTAATCTGACGTTGTATGAAATTTTAACAGATTAAAATTTTTTTTACTTGATTTTTTATTTTTATTAAATTTTATTAATAATATTCATCTACTGTGTTGTGAATAATTTTAGTTTGGTGTTGTGTATAAAGTTATCTATCAAACCTAATATTTATTTAATGAAAATACAAAGTGAAATATCATATCATTAAATTCTCATCCCCCTACAAATAAATTATATACTCATAAACATTATTACTACTTTCATAAATGTTAATCAATTCAATGATTCAAGATTTAATTTCCAATTAGGTTTCATTTTATCTTTAGTTTCACTAGTGAACACACATATTCCCTTATAAAATGAATACAACAAATATTGAGATTTTTCAATGAACCTTTGTGATAAATTACCCTATATAAATAGGATAATTTGTAATTGGGGTTATATTTTCATCCTAGTATGAATATGTTATCATGGGTGGACTTTTATCTTTCATTTTCCTATCTTGTAAATTATAATTATCAAGAGATACAAACTATTCATAATATCACTACAATTTTTTTTAAAGAAGTATAAACAGATTTGCAAGAATCACATATCTATTAAATATGTGTTATATTGTCTGTTCTGCTATTTTTGTGTCCCATCTCATCCCCTCTGCCATATTCTTCACCTTCACCACCACTTCCACTTCGTTCCACAATATCAGTGCCCCTTCTGGCCATAGGATTCGATCCATCTCTAACACTATTTCTTCCACATCACATTCATCTTTGTATAAACTCAAAAGACTATATGCATGTATAAGATCATATGTTCATGGTTATATGGAAAATGATTTACACCATTCATGATAGATTCCTATCAATCCTCGCTCATGTATAACACCTAAATAATTTTCCTTGGCTATTGTAGGAACAATATTCATGACCCAAAATTTGAGAGATTCTAGCGCAGCATCAAAACCTCCAAATCTAGCATTCATATCCATGATGTTGCGATATCTTATAGAATCAATAATTTCATTAATTTTTTTATATTCAGTTACATGATTCTTCTAGAGTGTGTTTTCCTCCACATATTTCTAAACAGAAACTCCATGAATGGAGCCAATGGATATTCTAAGTGGTAAATAATTCATCATATTCAGAAATTCTTAAAACTTCCCGCTAGCATATTCATCTAGTCTGCTAACATTAGGATAAGAAGTTATACAAGCTTCCATTTTCTTATACCAGACATCATCGACTCCTTTAGATTTGGAGAAAGTAATCTATGAGTCGTCTTTTCGTCTATGACATGATGCGGAATTTTTTTTCTTCTTCCAAATAGACATTTCACCCTTCTCATGAATCTTCTCCCAATGGAGGCATTTGGAAACATATTCAATTTTTATCTGTTCTTCTTGAAGTTCCCCTATAGGGTGCTTCCATGCCTAGTAATTAACCTTCCAATTGATGGTAGTATCCGATGGAACCTAATATCTACTAGGTATAATAACTCGATCAACTTCCATCATGTACATTCCATCACTTGCTACCCAAGAAATTAAACAGCAAGAACAATGGGCCATGTCAAAAGACCTAGATGGATAGGGAGTCTTTATGATACCAAGAACACCAACAATAGTGGGTACACCCATCTCAATGGAATATTGGACATATTCTTCACTGGGGTGGATATTTTATGTTCTTAGAAAACATACTATGAAAATGGAATAATAGGAAATTAAAACACTTGAATCTCTTAAGATTAAAGTCAGTATCCATCACTACACATCAATTTCATAAGTTACTTTAGTAGTTACGGTGGAATAGGTTTTCCCTTTTTCTATTATCCTTATATCCTTCAGATTCCTATCATTATTATTATGTAATGGATTGGGTGTTTTTCTTGGTCAATGCTCATATACCCAACATTTATGACACAAAACTTTTATGGGTACCTCAGGGTAAACTCATCTTTCTTCCACCATGTACACTGTGAAGATAACTTTTACTCTGAAAATAGTTTCTCGATTCCCTCACTTTCGACAAATAAAAAATTTTATATTTATTTTAATACATTTTCCTTTATGTTCCTTCCAAAATTTTTGACATGTGAGAAATTGAACATTATTTCTTTTATCATCATTGTCACCTAAATTTATATAAGACTCCATCCCTCTATTCTTTTTCTTGTTTTGGATTTCAATAATGTTCACCTTATTAATTATAATTCCTAATAGGATATTTGGAGTAATCATTATATTTCTTATTTCCTATAATATCCTATTAGGTATCTTATTTTGGAATCACTACATTTTCCACGGTATCCAATGTTACATTGGTTCTTTCTGGATTCAGACAATACTAAAATCAAAAGTGGATAACATGATTGAATAATAATTTTCAAAAAAAATTATTAAAATAAATTTTCTCATGAAAACTCAACCTCAAAATTTATTAATCTATAAAACCATCATATTAGATTTCAGTTCATCCTAAATTACTCAATGTTCAATCTAGGATTCTTTAAGTTTACTTCCCTCAAAATTCATATCCCAATTCCCTAACATAATAATTCCATCACAATGGATTGTAAATATAATTCCATTAACCAAATAAAATATTTCATAAGTTTTCAACCAATTTTTTAGTAAAACCTCTTAATCGTGCACTAGGAGATGACTAAATTAATACCCAACACACACTTTTAGGGTTATTAAACCAAGTTACATATGTTCCAGATCCAACATCCACTTATATTATCTTGAAATGTATTTTATATCTTGGAATAACAAACAATATCTACTTTAACTGAATATAAGGATGTTATTATATACTCAGACTCATCACATAAAATTATACCTAGGGTTTTCACTAATGCCCTTTAAACTAATTCCCAATAATAACACAATTAATCTCCCAAATAAATTAACCTTCACACAAATAAAAAATGATGTCTCCCATGAAAAACAAGTACTGATTATTTATCATTTTTATAATAAAAATAATTATAATAAAAAATTAATCCCACATCCATATAATGAATAGTTTTAGTGTCTTTGGATAATATTTACATAGGATACTTGTTTTAAAATTATTTGGAACAATTCCCCTTAATTTCATTCTACAATTTATTCTTCTAAACATCTTCCAAGGTAAACTCATCCCCACTCCCTGAGAAATATAAATATAAGAAATGGGTGATTCCAAATGATTGGTAATGGAAAAATAAACATATCAATATCTTATACATGGTGATATCATAATCATATGAGATAATATATTTGTAATCGAAATCTCATATTTAGAGAAAATGAAGTCATAAAAATGGTACCTGTAGAAACATAAAAGAACAAATAATCCCATATGGTCAAACATATATCATGGTATAAATGCTAGAAAACCATGAGACTTAAATCAAGATTCATGGAAAATAAGATAATCATATATAAAAGGAGTGTGGCACCAACATAAGTAAATAAAACGAACATAAAAGATTAGGAACAACCACCTATTTCTTAATGGGGATTAATCATAGCAACCATTTCCTATAGTGGATCAGGTATCATAGCATATTTCCTATAGCAGATCAAGTATAAAAACATGTTTCCCATAGCAGAGGCATGAAAACGTATTTCCAAATTTTAACAAATAATGAATACTCATTTCACTATTATCACATAAGATATAAATAATTAAAAATATATATTTGAGTATACTATTTGTCTCACCCATCACATAAAGATATATTATACAAATGAGCACCATAAGAAAACATTAAGTCATCACATCATTAAAACAAAAAAATAAGAATATGTTTCACATTAATTTTCAAAATTTATCACATAAATAACCAAATAAACTATATCAATTTATACTAAATTAAATATTCAAAAATATTAACTTAATTGGATAATTTAGGGGTTATTTATAAAGTATAAAATCATTATAAAGAGATACCTTTTTAGATAAATCAGAAAACATATTCAAAATCATAAAACATGGAAATAAATCTTATATTTCAAAGGAAAGTACAAATATCCCATAAATTTATGTTCATTTTTATTTCAAAATAATAAAGGAGAATATTTATGAAATTTGTGAATATGGTTTTGAAAGAAATTTTTATTTGAGTGAAATCAACAATTAAGAAGAAAATATATTAAAATTTTATTAAAAAGAAAATAAATCAAGGATGGGGTAGTTGAATTATAGAATCATATTACCTTGGAATAAAATTTTCATAGAATATATAAATATGAGATTATTTAATATATAGAAAAATTAAGGTTTAAGTTTAAAAGAAACATCATAACTCAAAAAAATAAATTTGAGTTACTGAGGTGCCTTATCATTAGTTCTTAATTTACATAGAAGTGATCTAGAATCTTGTATAAAATAAATAATTATCTTAAAAACTGACATTATAAATTTATTAATTTCCAAAAGACTTAATTTAAAATTATTATTTAAATTTACTTTATTTAGTTCTTACCCATTCTCAATTTCTGATGTGAGTAATTTGATTGTTTTGAACTAGTTTCTTAATATTAAGGTTTTTCCTCAATCTTATAACAATTTTAAACATTACAGGATAATATAAGATATTTTAATTTATGTTTTTGTATATTTTTTTAGAGTTATAGTTTCATTTTAAAATAATTTTAGTTATTATTCATGTAGATGAAATTGGTGACGAGCATGTTTCAGTGATTTTTAACAAATGAATGGAGATAACTTAATTAATGTTATTAATGTTCATATTTCCAAAACATAACTAAAAAACTATTATTTACGTATAAATATCTTATAATATGTTTCTTATTTCATAATTGATATAAATTTATAGCATTTTTTCTATTTATGGTTAAATCGAACAAACAAGTGTATGATTTTATCTATGTATGAGTATGACTATATTTGAGATCTTCTTATTTGAATTTCCTTACAAAAAAAATTATAATAAAATTATTTATATTTAATTAAGTTTATATATCATTATTGGGATGATTCATAAAAATAAGGTAGACAAAAAAAATAAATTTTTACATTTAAATAAATAAATTTTTCCTCTTGATATGTTCATTTTAGACGGTCTGTTTTACAATCATTTATTATTAATAATATTAATTATATAATTCCTAAATTATATTTAAAAATTATAATTCATGACATAAATAAAATATCTAATCATAAATCCATTCTACAAACAACCTTGAATGATGGTGATTGAAAAAGGGAAATGTTTCATTTAGGAAGGTGGTAGTTCTCACACACACATAAGAAATCTTTTCAATTTTTTTGAATGGTTGAGAGGATATTAGATTATGGTAAAAACATAAATATAATAAATTTTAATGTAATATTTATATAAATTTCATTTTATAAAATATATTTTATGTGTTGTGGAGACGGGTGTATGAGAAGGATAAAAAATAACTTAATGGGATGGGAATGGTTAAATAGAGAAATTGGATCTTTTCTTAAATTATAATTTGGAAATAAAGTACTTGAGGAAAATTGATGAGGATAATAAATGATAAAAATTTATAGGGTATCTAAAATATGTAAATTTGTATGATTTTCATCAGAATTTATAACTAGGGTCATGGCTAGAAAAGGGTGGAAATGAGATTATTTTATATGTGAAAAAGTGGGAAAATAATTAGAAAATAATGTTAGGTGAGATTAAATAATGGAACCGGTTAGGTTATATGAGTTAGGTGGTGAAATTTTTTTAAGGAATGTAGGTATGAATTTCCAACAAAAAGGTATTATATAAAGTTCAATTTTCAAATTGATTTAGTAAAATTTGAGCCACATTTGATTACCCTCTTTAATGCTTATTTATCTTGATTAAATACTATTCATGGTAATTTTTTATAGCTAAAAATATATAATGAACCATTATAAAAAAATTAAACATTATAAATTGGAATTTGGAATCCATTTAAATAAATTAAATATATAAATGTTAGAAAATTATATTTTAAATTAAAATATATAATGTATAAAAAAACTCTATTTTCTATTGTTTTAACAATTAAGTGTCTTTAATATTATTCAACATTGATTACCAATCAAATGAATGTTAATTTTTTTTTAGATTTTTATAAAATTAAATTATATTCTTAATTAAAGATAGATCCATTTAATTAAAATTCATAGTGTTCAAAAAAAATTATTCTTCGATAACTAAGTGTTTTAATTTATTAACTGGTATTTTTTTGGTAACTTAATCTTATTCTGGATATTGAAATTGAACTTTTAATATAATATTAATATATTGGTATAAAATATGAAAATAATTTTATCAAATAAAATTTCAAAAGGATACAAAATGTAATTCTAATATTGATGTGTAAATTATTTTTTTTAGAAAAATTATGTATTAAAGTAAAAAATTATGTGTTGCTTAATTTCATCATTAGAGTTGATTGTAAAGATATAAACTAGTTTATTATAAAACAAATAATATTTATTTTTCTTAAAAATAAATAAAAACTAAATATTGTAATTAAATTTTTTAAATTTATAGAAAATGGATTAAATAGTTCTTACATATGAATAAAATTCTATATATGTTCTGAATTGTTGAACATGGGTTTTTTAGTTTAAAATAATTTTCAAAAAAATATAGTTTTAATACTTAAATAAATATTTATTAAATTAAAACTAATTATAAACTTTTATTGATTTATCATTTATTGATTGTCATAAAAGTTTCAATTTTAGAAGAAACTGTACATTTATTATTCACTTAAAAATATATTATTTTAGAAAACAAATGAAAAATAGCATAGAAAAAATTTGATACGCTAAATAAAATAAAGAAATTCATTTTTAAAAATTTAAATTATATCATTTAAAAATTTTAGATCAGAATAAAATAACTTGTTTTTTTTAAATGACCTTTTAATGGTTTATTTGTTCTTAATCATGTTTGGAATGAATTTATAATTAATTATAATATTTTTATTTATTTGAGGATTTATTATTATTAGATTTTATTCATATAATTAATCTAATCCTTCATGGATCACTTGGGATCAGTGTTTCATGTGAAAAAATCTATTGAACACAATATTTATTTAAAGAAAATTCAAAGTGAAATATCATGTCGTTGCATGAATAGTTTGATTTATGGAAGGAATATATGGTGACTATGGAAATATTATTGAGATAGATCATGGATCCAATCCTAGAGTTTGAGTGGATCGAGGTCTCCCATGTCATATGAGTTGATTTGTGTTATTCTTGGATTTGTGTGATGTAGTTGATCTTTTGGTTAGATGATTTGGTTTTTATGGGTAGTTAGTTAGGATAAGTATGTTTGGATTCGGATTCTTGGTATTCTTTCAACTTGTAACCATATTACCTTTACAACAAACATTTTCTATGATATTTAGGATTTTTCTTTAAAGTGTTTACCTTGAAATATTTGTTATTTTCACCTCTCAACAAGGTCAATTAAATTTTAATTAATTGATTAGTGTTGACATAAATATAATGATTTTATTAATGAAGGTTAAAGTGGTTTACCACTTTATTTCAATGAAGGAGGTTTTTAAAATCATAAGTTCTAATTGTGGAAACAGATTGTCCTAAAAAGGTTGTATAAGATCCATAAATTTATTTCACCGCCATGAAAGGACATATAGTTGGTATTAGGGAGGAAAAAATTTTATAAATTTTTTTTATTTTTGTTTTGTAATAATTTCCTATGTTCTATATAGTGGTGAGGATTTTTTAGGATAATTCTCTTAAGATTTTGGATTTTGTCAGAGTTGTTTTGTTAAAAGGAAGTTTGGTTATTTGTTAACTTATTACCTAATGGTGAGTGATAGTGAATTCATTTTTTATAGGTATCTAATGTATTTTAAGTGATTCAAAATATAATTTATAAGGTAGGGGTTTTGTTATGATAAAAATAATAATTTCTGGGTCATAAGTGTGTAGTGTGTAACTTTCCTTGAGTTTATTAAACCTTTGAATTTTTTTTGGTCCATATGATAGGACTTATTGTACTTGTACCTAAAAAAAGAGTTCATTGATAAATTATGTCTTATTATGAAGTCTGTGCCTCAATGGTTTTATTATAGAATGTTCAACCCCTTATGAGAGTATTTAATGGCATGTTTGTTGTAAAAATCAATCTTGATGGTATTTTTGGGCTTTTTTGGTTGTTAACGAGGTTGGAAGTTTTTGACAGCGTTGTTTGTCAAAAGGTGGTGTAATGTTATTCGTGTTTTTAGAGAATTTGGAAAAAAATAATACTTGGTGAAAAAATTACAAAGAAGATTATATGTCTGTATAAATTAAAGAAGATCACACTATCTATGTGAAGAAAATAATATCACACTATCCCCATGACTGAAGGAAGAACATTTTATCATCATTAATGAAGGAATATCACATGATATGCATGAATATAAAAGGATCGTGTGCTGTCACGAATGAAGGATGATATCATGATAATATATTCTTAAAAGTATCTTGTTATGGAATCACATGAATCACGTAAACAAATATTAGATAAATAACTGATTTTAGGAAGAAAAAACATTCGGATGTAAAAGTAAAATACATTTTTATTATTTTAAATAACTTTCTATAAAACTCGCATAGAATGAAAAGTAAGAAAACATTAATTTTGGTTAAAATAAATTATTTCCCCTTAGAGGTAGGGAAACTAATATATAAGAAAATATTATTGTGGACGAAACCAAGCATTGAAGAAACAATATTGTGATGAAATAATATAACTCAAGCAAAAGGGACTCGGGTTATCAATATACATTATGGGAAACATACTCTTTGAAGTAAGAGATGTTTTAAAATGGGTTTTTATCCATCAAAAATAAAAAAAATAAAGTAACATATAATAAAATAAAATATTAGAATATACCCAACTTATATGAAATAATTATAAGAGAATTGATCATATCTCAATAAAAAAAATTGAGTTGTAAATAGTCCTTATAACTAAGGTAAAAACTGATTAAAAATTCATTTGAATAAAATAAATTTATTTAGATTATTATTTAATATGACTAAAAATATATATAGAAAAAATTTATCTTTGTTCAGTGAAAACAACATACAATGGAAACAATGATCATAATATAGACAAGCCTCAAGAAATTAATGTTAGAGACAAAGAACAATTGTGACTTGAGTAACGTATTAATAAAAAACATTTAAAAAATAGTTCTTGTAACTAAACATCAAATAGAACTATTAAAATATAATTCATGATATGATATCTCAATTTTGTTTAGATACACCAAATAAATAAAGATAGATACATAATACCAAATATATCACAAATAGAGGAATTTTAGATGATAACCCTTATATCGGTCCTGATTAGTTATAAACTTTCACCAACTGTCATGAATAATTAAATCAATTTCTTTAAATTCATACCCAAAAACATTATTCATAACTACCCATTTATAATCTACATTTATAATCATTTTATACATATGTATTTATATATATTAGTTGGGTTTTACCTATTTTCAACCGTAGGAATGAATAATATTTATCCTTTTGAAATAGTTCTGTAAAAGCAGTGTTGGTGTATATTATTTTTTCAAATTTCATCACTATTAGATCATTTAAGGTACTGGTATATATAATAAAATAAATATAAAAATTCTATAAATTTATTTCTTGAAAAATTTGGATATGATCCCTAATGATAAAATTGGAGATGAGCATGTTTCGAATATTATCAATAAACAAACTGTGATTTCTTAATTAAAGAGATATGTTTTGATATAAACTTGTCAAAGGAAAAAAATTACATATTTGGAACATATTGTACCATTTAATAAGTTCTCATATTCAACTATGATATAAATTTACAGAATTGTTAAAGTAGTCAGTTAAACCAACAAAACCAGAACCTATTATGATTATTGGATGATTCTGAGGTGGTTTAGTTGTAATATCATTATAAAAGATGCATAATGAAACTATTTATTGTTTATTGGTATTATTTATTATAATTTAAAATAATTATAAAGAGAATATAATTTATAGCAAGTCAATAATAAGAATGAATATATCATTTATCTCTTATTACGTTTATTTTAAATGATTGAATTATGAATAATAATTTGTTAATCATATCATTAATAGGTTATCGGATTTTTCATACCATAACCTTAATAAAATCATAAACATAAAATTTATCCTTTAATATATCCTTGAATCTATCCAATTGAGATGGTAATGAAAACTAGAATCAATCATCCTAGGGAGGTGGTAGTACATACTTATGCATGGTTAATGATTTCATTTTCCATAGAACGGGATAAAGGAGTAACATGGTTTATTATTTTAATAAACTAAAACATGTTATAAATATAATGAATATATATTAAATTTATTTTTATTACTATCCAAGTAAATATTTTTATGAAAACAAAAAAAATTATGGTGTGGAAGTGGTAGTCCACCCATACACACAATTGATGTTTTCACTTTTCTTAAGTGGAAGGGGATAAGTTTTTATTGTTTACACACATAATATATATAAATTAATTATATTATGTAAAATTTATTCATAATATTATATTTAGAAAAATATTTTTTAAATATAATGATAAGTGGAAAACATTTTAACGAAAAGACTGGACTTACATTGTGAACTTTTGGTTTCTCCAGGATGATTCCTTGGAAAGGAAGGGTTTAGGCTATAAAATTGTGACTAGAATATAATGAGAGTGGTATAGTATTGAAAGAGAGTTAATTGTGGTTTATTTTTTGATTTAAATATATCTATAGAGAAATATATAAGAGGTAGTGATAGGACTATTTTATAACTATTGAGAATGTCATTGTTGTAAATACTTCAAATTAATATAGGGGGAGCACATGTAAGACATGTATAGTAGCACAAAAAATAGACAATAATTGATTGGAGGGTGATATGAGGTTTATAATTTCTCAATAACTCAATTATAAACATTTTTTTACAAGTATCAATCTATTTACACCTTAAATGATTACTTTTATGATTTATCCTTTTACTATAACAACTACTTTTCTTACCTAACAAAACTTAATATTTATGCATGAAAATAAAGTGATTCTTCTTATATAATTTATTCCTAATTATTTTATATTATAAATTAATTTTATTTTATTCAATTTCTAACATAAATAAAAATAAATTTTAAAATACAAAATTTTCAATGTATTAAAAACAATTTTTCAAAAAATATAACATATGTTCTAAAATGTCATATATGGGTTTGAAAATTAAAACTTGAATTTTTAAAATTATAAATGCATCAGTAAACTAAAAAATTATTATTATTATAATGTTTCATTAATTTCTAATTCAAACTTATAAACAAATATTTTTATAAAATACATGATTTTTAAAAAGGTATTTTCACTGCTCATATAAAAATCAATATTTTTAGAAAAATAAAAAAACTATTCGTAGGGAAATATTACGAAGATAAATCCTAAAATAAATTTATTTTATAAATTTAATGTTGTAAAATTTTTAAATTTCACTTTTAAATAAATATAAGTAACATAATTAAAATCAATCTTTATCAATAAATGGATTTTTGGATAGAGAAATTCATATCTCATAAATAAGAAATATTTATAAAAAACATTTCAAATAACAAAATGATTATACTAGTAATTTTAGCTATACCAATTGAATTTCAATCATATTAAACAAAACCTTCATTTTCATTATACAAATAGTTCATAAATTAATTATTCTTATTTATTCTTACTAATTTGTTGTCTTGGTTTTTTCGGTCAAAAGATATCACAGTTTCTCTTTACATTTATATTTTTTGTCGAGGAAGCAATAAAACACATTTAATTATTTAAATCTAATAATATATTATATTTTTTGAGTGTCATATTCTCACCCCTTAAATAAATTGTATCTTTATAATTTGACATATAATATGAGAGTAATTTTTATAGGGATATAATAATTAACCAGACACTATGAGATGATCATGGGTTTATTTAGGATATGGAATGAGATTTATCTATATAAAAAATTATTATAATTTATTTATGCAGATATCTAATTCATTACTAATTTTACATAGATTTCATACTATGGTAAGTATATCTAGATGCCCATGAAATAACATTCCACAAACCTTGAAAATGATTTATTTGATATTCATGCCACTATGGCCTTTTATTTATAACTAAATATACAGTAGTATGTGAAATATTACATGAAATATTACACTATAAAATCTTGTGATAAAACACACTAACCACTAAATTAGTAGTAATTTCATTGGATTTTCTTTATTCACATTTTATTTTGTGACTATTTCCCTCATTTACCCTCAGATTGGAAAATTAAGTCACATAATTATTTACTCTCGTGCAATTGAATAAAAATATTTTTCAATATTATATCTTTAATTCATGATTATGAGTTTTATTACCTTCATCTCCATGCTTATAGAATTTAACTACCCCCTTATGGAAATTTCACCCACTCTTATTCCCAAATTTTTGATATGTAGAGAAATAAATCTTCTTTCCTTAATCATTTTTAACACTCAAATTTCTATCAGATTACATAATTATATTATTTAGTGTATTTTGGATTAAATATATTTTCATGTTATTAATTATATTTCTTCATAGATGGTTTAGTATAATAACATGATTTCTCACTCGTTTCCCTTATCCTGTTGGGTAGTTCACTCGGAAATTTTCTGCATTATCTATGACATATATTATAAACATGGTTTCTTTTGGATTCGTTGATTACTAAAAAAAATTAACCATGAGTTCTTATCCTTATAATATAATTATGATAAATAACTATAGGAAACTTTATCCTCAATATGTCTTAACTAATAACACAATCACAATTGCATATAGTTATTATAACTCAACTTCCATTAGACTTAGTTCAACATCTGTCACTCTTAGTGTAACCTATATCCTATTTTGTTAAACTTAGGTTACTTTGTCCTTGGTTATCTCATAATTGGTAACCTGATCCTCAAAATATATATTCCAAGTTACCATGATCTTTCTTAAGATATTCTAAACCCAAAAATCATTGAAATCAAATCTCCCAAAATTTGACTTGTCTTTTATCTAGGAAAAAACATGTCAATTAATATGTAAATTTATTATGAATCTCCAAATTTCAATATAAGTCATCCATGGCCACATTACAATTTGGTTCTCTAACATAATTTTTTATCATCATAATAAATTTCTTCATAATAGTTCATTAGTGAAAATTTGAATAAACCATGGCATATCCCTCAGGATATTCAAACCATGTGTATAGTTAGGCTTATTTTTCATGCACCGAGTGATGACCAATTTAAAAACCAACCCAACCTTTTGGGCTTATTATCCCTAGGTATATATATTATACATCTTGAATTTACTTGTAGTGACAATATAGAGATTTAATTTTAAAGAGAACCACACAACCTCTGTCATACCAAAACATCAAGATGTTATACAATAAAAAATTATTGTATAGACTTATATCTTGGGTTTTTATTAAAGTTATTCTATAATAATACCTAGATAAAATATTCATTATTACCTTAATATTAAAACATATATTACCCCAAAGGGTTACTTATAAATTTTTAATTATTATCAACCTTAACTAATTAACCCATAAATTATCCTCAACAAACATCTTAATATCCAAAGTTATCTAAAACCTACTCTGATACAAACTATGACACCCCAAACCCACAGTCATGGATATAGTACCATAAACAAAAACAATATATAATGTCTTCGATACCAACAATAGATTCTATAACCCAACCATATTGTAATTACAAAACTTAAATAAAATGTCACATTACATACACACTCCAGACCTTTTAAGATTATAACTTTAATGAATTAATGAAAAACAATAACTAAAAAATCCCATATAATTTATATAAAAAGAATATTTGTCATATTATATATGAAACTACATATTCTAAAATGATACCTCAAAATCTCTCACAAATTCTTCAATATGTGTTATCCTTCTAAATAGTTCCCATGTAGTATATTTCTTAATAACTAGTAGATGGTAAACATAACTAATTAGTGAGCATAACTTCTCATTAAGGGAAACATACTATAGAAGAAATCCAAAAATATAACAATGGTATACATAATATAGAAAGAATAAATAATATTAATATTTCCATAATTAACTGAAACTAACACAATTTTATATCAATGAAAATAAATTAAAACATTGATAATAATAATTACTCATCTTATATTGATGGATTGTATAATTCCAAACATTAAAACATGTGTTAAAGTCCTTTTTCCACGACATTAAAAGGTTATGGGGATAGGTATAAAATAAAATACAAGTTTTTTTGTCTCATTGTACTCATTGATTCATTAAGGGAATATATAATTTTGATCCTAATCCATCACTTAATTAATCCCAATGCATTCACTAAAACAGTCAACAATACATTTCATACCATTTCCTTAGGAACTTATGAATGAATAAAACATAACTATCTCTAAAATAAAAATTACAAAATTTCAGTACATAAGAAACATGTATTAGTAATAATTAATCATGGATATTTTTAACACTACCCCTGCTAATAGATAAACTTTATTTCTAGGTAAACATATACAAATATTAATTTTAAAAAATTAGATATCCACAATGTTTAGGGTAATGAGTATATGGTGAATTCAATAATAGAATAACTTGATCATAAGTCATCCAATCATATAATGTGGAAGGATGAAAAATAACATATCCCTAGTGTGACAATGGAAATATAGAAGGGTGTAAACATAAATAAAATACACCATAAGAAAATTATTTAAATGGTATCACAAAAGAAGGGATCAAGAATAAAATTGTTTGATATTGCATGCAAAAACCCCTAATATATATATATATATATATATATATATATATATATTAGAGGGTAAAACATGAAACATAAACCCCATTATAGAAAATCATTTTTAAACATATATGGTAAACAGAAGTCAAAACTTAAAATATCTTTCAGAAAACATTTTTAACATTATTGTAAAATGCATATTTACATGTAACATTCAAAGGAAACTTTTGAAAAGGGGAGGTGAAAGATTTTTAAAGACATTAATTTTTTTTGAAAACACAAATAATGGATCATTTTAAATAAATAAATTTTATCTTGGAAAGAATGAGATGAAACAAATGAAAGTGAGAAGAAAATCAGTTTTTATTATTTTAAAAAATAAATTTGTTCAAAAATCACATTGTAAGGAGAGTTAGAGTAGATTATTTTGTATGAAAATATATTATTTACACATATAGGTAGATAAATTACCATATTATTAAATATTAGGGTGTAATAACCCATGTATGAAACAAATAAGTTCGTAATGAAACACAATAACTCAAAGAAAGGGAACTTAGGTTATCAATATCTATTCTGGCAGTATACTTCTTGAAGTAAAGAATATTTCAAAGAGAGGATTTGTGTGGTAGAAATATAAATAAATTAAATACCACATAATGATATAAAATTTTAGAATGTACCCAACTTATATGAAAAAAATTCAAAGATAAACGATCATAACTCAATGAAGGAAAATTGAGTTACCAAAAACCCTTACAACACACGTAACAACTAAGTCATAATACATTTTATTAGAAGGAACATATTAGTATTGATATTTACAATTAATAAAAAAAATATAACATATATACAAACATGGTTATTGAATACACATTACAAAGGAAAACATGATGCATAACATAAACCTATCTCTATAAATTAATCTTTGAGATAAAGAACGCTAAAGACTAGAGTAACATTTTAATCAAAACCCCTTGAAATATAGGGATAATAATTGAAAATAAAATATCATACAGAAAAAATAAATCAAGATATGATTTCTCAAATATTAATAATATAAACCACATATATAATATTAGATTCATAATACCAAATATGTCTCAAAGAGAGGAATTCAAGATAAAAACCCTTACCTCGGTACTGATTCATTCTGAACTTGCAGAAAATGTTCTAAATATTTAAATTATGTCCCTTAAATACATACCCAATATCATTATTAATAATTATAATTATATATACTCCTCATTTATAATCATTATACTCATATATATATATATATTATTTAGTTTTTATATATTTTCAAGGGTATAAGTAATCTTCATCTCTTTGAACTAATTTCAAAAAAGTAGTGTTGGTATCTCTTATTTTTTAAAACACCATCAGTATTATATCATATAAATATATAAAATATAACTTCCAAGATATTTTCTAAATCTTTGATTTCATTTATTGTTACTTTGGGTTACTATCTTTACAGATAAAATCAATGTGGGTAATGATCTAGTGATTCTTAATTAATGATTTTTAATTTCATAATTAGTGATTAAAATGTTGATATAAATTTAATAAAAAACCAAAAAATACATTATTTACTTACATATATAATTTTATAATAGTAAATAATTTCTTATATTCATTCAGTAAATAAATTCATAACTTTGTTGACGTGTCTATCTAAACCGACTCAAATATAAACCTACCTTGATTAATAGATAGAATTTTGGAAGTTTACTTGTAAATTAATTATAACTAAATCATAATGATTTAATTATTTGTTTATTTTTATTATATATCACAATTATAAATTATTTTAAAGATAATATAGTTTAAATAAATTCATTACATACTAAATATAGTTCATTTTCCTCTTAGTGCGGTCATTTTAAATGATTGAATTAACGATAAATGATTATTGATAATATATTTAATAGGACATAAAATTTTTCATAATAGAAAATTATTTATATCATAAAAATAATATTTATTCTTTTATATATCCTTATCTCCATCCATGAAATATTGTAATGAAAAAATAATCAATTGTTCCATGGAGGTGGTAGCCCACACATCAAAAGGTTAAATATTTCATTTTCCAAAGAATGGGACAAAAGAGTGGTGTGGTTTAAATTTTTTAAGAACCTGAAACATTTTTAAAATATCATAATTATATATTTAATTAATTATTAGGACCATACTTGAAAGATGATGAAGGAAAATAAACACATGTTATGTCGTCGCTGTGGTAATCCGCACAAACACACAATTAACGTTTTTTCTTTTTTTTTATGGGGAATGAGAGATTTGATTAGTGTTTATTAAAAAAAATATAACAATATAAAATATAATATAAATAATTATATAACAAAAAATATGGGTAAAACTAAATTTTAAATGAAATGATAAAAGTAAAATATTTTATTGAAAAGATTGAACTTACGTTTAGAACAATGGGTATCTCTTGGAGTATTCCTTAGAAAGTAAGATCCTATGATAAACTCTTTTTACCATAATATTATTATGTTTACATATAATTATAGGGGATGTAAATTAATTAATTTTTTCTATATGAAACTAATTCTTTAGAATGGTATTGAAGGGGAGGTGGGAGGTCCAATTTATAAATGGTGATAATTCCATTTTTGTTAATATTCCAGCTTAATATAATGGGGTCAAATATAAAATATGTGAAGTTGATTAAAATAAAAATAATTTATTGGAGTGATAGATAAGGTTGATAATCTCTAAAAATATTAATTAAAAAAAATTAAACATGTTTCCATCCATTTATACCTTAAATTATTACTTTTTTTGTTTAATTTTTTACTACGGTAACTAGTTTTTCACTAAGGGTATGGTAATCCTTATTCTTAAAAATAATGTGGTCTTAATTAAATGATTTGGAGTTAATTAGTCAATATTTTAAATCAATTTTATCCAATTTAATTTCTCAAGGTGGTAAATTTTAATTTTAAATTATTAAATGCATAATGTATTCATTGCAATTTTTTAAAATATATAACTCATGCTCAAAAATGTCAAATACGGGGTTTTAATTTATAAAAAACATTTAAAAAAATTATAAATCCACTTATAAAATATATATGTGGAGTTATATATTTTTTTTATGAATTCAAAATCTTGGATTACATATTAACGATTTCATAATAGTCGTATTTTTAGTAAAAATTGTTTTTTACTATTTACCAAAAAACCAATCCTATTAGAAAAAACTCTAAAAAAATCATAAAATTATTATTATGATGAATACAAATATAATTTTCACTTTTTAAAATTGAAATTATAAAATATATAAATTTATATTTTAAATAAATTAATTAGATATAATGAAGATTTATTTTTATATAAAAATATCATTTTAGAATATTAGCCACTCTCATTAATATTTAAAATAACTTACTAATTTTATTTGTATTAATTAGTTATCCATATCAAATATTTTTATCATAAAAAACCATAAGTTTTATGAAATATAAAATCATGATACATAAAATATAAATATGTAGAAAAATACATTTATGAATATAAAATGACCATATTTTTTATTTTAGTTATACCAATTGAATTTTATTCAAATTAAAATAAAAAATTATTTTATTTATACAAATAATTCATAATGTATTTACACCTATTTATTTCTACAGATTCAATGGTTGTGATTAAATGGTCTAGACATATCATGGTTTTTTGGTTCGGTGTTTTTTGTGGAGAAACATATCAAATACATTGAATTATTTAAAGGTAATCATATATTAAATTTTTTGGGTGTTATAGGTTGGGTTTTGAGTATCTAAAAGATAAAAAAATAAGCATATGAATTTGGACTAGCCAATGGGAGGTCAATCTATATTCATTGTATACCTAGTATATGCCAGATTGTTTTTCTTAAGAAGTTTCCTTATTTTTCCAATCACAATATTTTTGTTAAATTATTATTTTTCTACTTCTATTTTTAAATTTGGAGGAACTTGTTCCTATCGTATCTATTTTTTTATCATTAACATTTAGTGATGAACTCTTCTACATTTCTAGGTAGAATCATGATCCGTGAATAATATTTTCCTTATCTTGATAAGAAATTTTAAAGCCTTTTATTCTTGTGAAATGTCATTAATTTTTATTTATTTTTTATTCTAATTATACTACTATGATTTTTGTTGTGTTTTTATGGATTCCTTGTGTTCTATAATGGATTTATCTGACAATTTTGCTGCAAATTAATCATCTTGTGTAAGGTAGTTTGACCTTTTACATTCTTTGGTGTTTTAATGATTGATTTTTTAATAAAATATATATTTTACTCGTGTTTTAGTGATTTTTGTGAGATAATTGCTATGTGAAATAGGTTAAAATGATTTAGAATACTTTTATAAAAAAAATTAAGAAACTTACATAATTTTTAAATGTGTTCTACAGATAAAATTGTGGAATTACTTTTTGTAAATGATGAATTAAAGAGGAAAATAGTAAAATAAAACTTATATTTGATGTAATCATTAAAGGTGAAATTAATTAAGAAAATATATAGGTTTAAATCATGACATAATGTTTTTTTATGTTCTAATGTGATGGTTGATTATATATAATTTAATATAATGAATTATGAATATTGAATTATTGAAAAACAATTATTTTTCATTATATGTTTTTTGGATTAGCTTTTATGTTTTTAATAAATTTATTTTCATGTGAATATATATATATATATATATATATATATAATGTGTGTGTATTTTAATGAATGGGAGGTATTAGTTAAATGTTTTGGTGATCTTTATGATGTAAACAATGATGTATAAAGTAACTTATACTTACTAAAATTTGAATTTGGTGTAATATAAAGTGAAAAATAAATAATTAAATTATAACTTTCTAAATATTTGATTGAGAAGTGGATTTAGTTGGATAAAAGTTTTTATTTTTAGGTGAATAATGTTTTCTGTAAATTATAAAAGTGTGTTGGATTTAAAATTTCTAGCATGGGTTTTTAAAAAGTGAATGTGTCATTATTGTATAATAAATAAGGGATGATTATGGAATATTTTCCTAAAAATAGTATTATATTTAGGAGATTTTGATATAACTATTTAATTGTGAAAATTTCCATAATATTAGTCACTTATAAGTATCCTTGAATTAGGTTGTGATATGGGATACTGATATGTAACCCATAACCATGGCTGGGCCTTATATCAGGATCAAGGATTTGTGAGATGCAGTGTGTTTGAAATAAGGTTGATATGATCCATGTGTTTAGATTCATGTTTTAATATTTGTTTTATATATTATATAATCCTTGTTTCAAGTTGTTAAAAGGTTATTCATGTGTCTTAGTTAACAACAAACATACTGATATACATGTTGCAAAAGATAATGTTAAACTATATAATAAATCTATGTATTCTATATATAATAATTCTAAAAAATAAAAGATACCAAGGGTTGTGTTGGTTTCTATTAAGGATTTTTTCACACTCCCTATATATACGCACATCAAGAGAATACATGTTATATGGATAATACACTATTGGAAAAGTGGCCATCATAGGTGGTTTTTTTAATGAATACATGGTGGCTTAAAAACATGATATTAGATTTAAAGTGATATTTTAAACCGTTGTGGATATATATGTTTATGAAAAGACTAAGAAGGTTATATTTATTTACTAATGATACCATATATGTTCCACTAATAATGAAATTAATAATGGTTTCTTTACCATTCATAGTGGTTTTATCATTAAGAAAATTGATTAATTGGAGATAACTTTAAACACTCATGATCAAAAAAATAGTAAAAATAGTGCTTCTCTAAACTAAAAAACTTTAGGTAATATCTTTACTATAATTTATTAAATCAAAAAAAATTATCTGTTAAAAAAATAATTATTTATAAAAATAAATTTGTTAGGATTAAAACATACACCCGAAACATCATACATTTTTCAATAGAGAGAAATAATAAAAAACAAAATAATTTCACTCAAGTAAATATAATTCCTTATTATATAAGAAATCATATATATGTAAATATTATTATAATATTATAATATTGAAAAATTCAAGTCTATTTTACAATAATAGTTTTTGTCCCACAAACAACAACAATAATGAGTTTAAGAACCTATCAACAACTCATCTAGTTATCATTACCTTAACTACCCACAAATAATTTTTGGTCCTTGTCTTTATACTATCAAGAAGACTCTTATACCTATATAAAAAATATTTATGTACACATTATATAATGAGTGAAAATCATCAACATATAAATTTCAATTCATAAATTATTTTCATTTTAATTCAAAATGAGATTTCAATACAAACAATACTCCAAAAAACATATATAATATTCAATAATCACTAATAATAAAATGGTATTTAAAAAATATATTTTTTAACAACAATATTTAATCCATGGTATAATCAATTTCCCTCAAAAAAATATTTCAATTTCAAATCACCAAACAGATTAAATTTCAAACATATAGACCATTTTCAAATTGACCATAAATTAAATAATTATTTTTTACATAGTTCTTTTTAATTTTTGATTTTTAGATAAACTAATATTTTTTTAATAGTACAAAAATATTTAAAATTTATAAAAATTGATAAATAAATCATTTAAATGAGAGTTTTTAGAGATTTAATTAATAAAAATAAAATTATTATTCAAAAAAACACACAAATGTGAATTAATTTCCCCCTAAATTATATAATTAGTTGAAAATATAAAAAATAACTCCAGTTTTTGTTCCCAGAAAAAATAGATTATTTTTTTCTTCAATCCATCATTTAACTATATAGAATATGGCTAGTTATAGTTAAAAAATAATGCATAATATATATGAAGTAGTTGTTTTGAAAACATTTATGATATATAAATAAACTTACTGATCAATAAAATATTGTTATAGATTTAATTTATTTAGGTACACTTCACTTAATCCTCATAACCAGTGGAACTAATTCAATATATAAACATGATACATGATCATTCGATTTATCAATAAAATACTATTGATCTTGAACTATATTCTTGGAACTAAATATTTCATTTTATGATTCAATATAACCCTTAAAAACAAACTTATTTTTGACCATAAATGATTAAAATTTATTATAAAACCAGTTAAATACCCCTGATGAAGACTACATAAAACCCATCCACATCACATGACCAAAATGATTCTTCCCTATAGCTCGGTCCATAACACTCATATCAAATATTTTTGATGAATATAAATGGTTGGAATCCCATTATTCCTTATGTTTATACTATGAAATTAATATCCATTAATTAAATTGTAATTTAATAAACTAAAGTTTTAATTACATTATTTTACTCATGATTCTTTAGCAAGAGCATTCACATAGCTTTCATCCATTATTTATAGAACTCAAAGTAAATTTATTTTCGCCAAACATCAGGTCCTACCTATAAATCCTACATGGAAACATTATATTAATGAGATATATAAAAATGAAATTTCTTAAAATTATAAAATCTAATATTGGATTTAATAAAAGTTTACCATGATAAATCACTCACAACATAAACTCTTCAAACATGATGTGTTTGGTTTTATTTTCTGCCCGAAACTATTGGTAATTTCCAAACAAATCCAATGAATTTTTTTTACCAATATCCTTAGAACATGAAAAGTTATCAAGGTAATAATAACTATCAAAAGGAATATCATAATGTACCCCATATTATTTGGTATTATAATGGTCAATAGATATCACACATGGATCCCTCAGTATTCCGTGATGGATCTTCTCATATATATGTGGATGTTTCAAACAAGTGTCCTTATATTTATTCCACGATCAACACATAAATTTTTATCATTTCTTCCCTAAAATTTCCAATGTCTATATTCATGAAATCACATTAGTCACAGCAAAATATATTAACATATATAGATAGACTTTATTAAATTTATTATAATTTTAACATAGCAATTTATAGTATTAAAATTTATAATATTATAATAATTATTCCCCATATACCCATTATCTAGTTATCAAATAACACATTCTTCCATGACAATGGAATATCCATCAATTTGGTACATGTTTTGGGATTTATGTCATTTCACAATCTAGGTTTCCTAAAATTTACCCGTAAAGGGCCATTACATTATTAATTGGTAACACAAATGTGAAAAAAATAACAATTAAATTTTGGTTATTGTAAATCAAAATATCTTAAGTGCTAATATTTTTATACATTTGATTATTTTTTATTTTTAATAAAAAATAAGTAATTATATAGTTATTTATATACTTATTATTATCATATTAAAATACATAACAATAACTATAACATGCTAATATCTTCTAGATGATGCAGTCACTGTTTCGTTAATGTTTATCTTCCAGATTCCAAAGAATAAACTCACTATGTTGTACCAAAAGATAAATAGAGAATACTATAATTATATAGAATAGTTACCGAAGAGGTCTAGAGCTCATCAACTGGCCTATCTATTGTTTAAGGGGTTAGAGGGCAATAATGTGTCTTTGGTGTACCAAGTGATGTTAATGATGTACTAAGTTACGTCACTAATGTTATAGGTATACTCTGTAATATCATCAGCATAATTTACGATATTACCTATGTAGTCTATAATGCCAATAGACTATTATATTTAAACATTTTTTCTTCATAATTCCTAAAATAAAAATAAATTCTATGATTTACCAAATATCTAAAATAAAATAATAAAAAACATGAAATAAATATATTCCATTAATAAAATTTTATATGTAACATTAAATAATTACAAGGCATAACATTCATTATAATTTAACAAAAAAATATAAAAAAACATAAAACATAATTAAAAATTAATAAAAATAATTCTATAATTAACATTATTTTTAAATTAAAGTGTTTTTAAATGAGTATATATATAATAATTTAAAGTAACCACAGTCCAATTCATTAAATTAAACAATAAATATGAAAGTTAAATTTATATTAAACTGATATTATCTACATTTGACTGGATAGAATGTTATTATCATCAATTAACAACCTTAATGATTTATTTTTCATCACTTAGCATTATTTAAAATATGGTTTCAAAATCACAAGGGATATGAAATTAAATTTTTTGTTCTTAATGGGTTTTTTTCATAACATGATATATATTCATAAATCCTATAAGACATGTCTCTCAGCTTAAGGAAGAAAAATATATGTCAATCTTTAAATATTATTTCATTTATATAAAGAAACATTTCAACATGGTAACCAATATATACATTTCATATTCTTTATGCTCACTGATATTGATGATGTGAGATACACTAATAGCGCTAAATTCCAATGAATTATTTTTTAAACAATATTTAATAATAATAAACATGTATTTGAGTAACAAAACTAATAATTTCCCATGATAATTTAGCAAGATTAAAACTATAGAATCTATTGTATGAAAGATCATGCCATTGATATTGTTACAATTGAATCCTACAGGATTATTCAATAGAACGCAAACAAAAAAACATAAATTTTTCTAATATTTCATCTCAAATATCCTAATTCAGTATCTTGACTAATGGATACAAAACATTATTGATCACATAATTAAATTATCAACATATTATAAATATCTATTTTATTAAAAACTAACACAATGTAAAAACATTTAAAAATTTTCTTTATTGAATGTTTTCATAACTCAGTATAGGTTTGAGAGTAACTTGTAAGATTTTTTTTTCTTGTTTCCTTAGTTATTCAATTTATGTATTAATAATATCACTATTAAAATAAATATATCATTACACTATCCAAAACAAAAAAAATTGTTAGTGAAAATAATAATACTTTTAAAAATTCTCAACCAACATTTAAAAAAGTCATAGATTTTCTATTAGACTACAAATGGCTTTTATTTTCATCAAAATTTATTACTTGATTGGATCTTGTCTCTATGAAATCAAAATTACATGGAAAAAATATTAGACACTCTTTGACCAGGTAACCAATGAAAATAGACCCTCCTATATGATAATGATTTTTTATATAACACTTAAAATGACTAAGGTGACTATTAAATAAATATAGGAAGTTAATATGATAATCATTTTAATTATTACTAGGAAACCATAAAAATGATAAATAGGAAAATAAAAAATTCCTCTCTATGAGATAAATCCATTGGTATTGTATCAGTCCACTAATTTTATATTCCCCTACCAAATATATAGTCAAATGGATCATCATAATAAAAAATTTATGGGAATGATTGCATAAAAATGAAAAAATTTCCTTAAAATCTATTCCTATAGTTTTTAATCCTTGATCACATTTATGTTTTCTCACAAAATTCTCTGAAGAACTTGTAAATTTTGAATATAACTATAGTTAATTTTTTTAGATAGAAAATTATGAATTTAAAATCGTATAAATTACTCCATGAATATAATTTATTCATTTTTTTTAATCCACGTAATGTATTATGTTTCATATATACACACCTATAAATGACACTCAAACATTAATCAGGTACTTGAACGTTCTTTCATCTTTGACAGAAAATATATTTTCTATATTTTTCAATTCAAAATTTATTACAGGATACTTATAATTTTTGGGTTCCCATATATCTCTCTCAATATTCATTTATTCAATGTCTTTATAGGAATATAAATGAACTTTTAATTTTCCTAACTCATTAATAAATGTAAAAATTTATGTTATCAAATATATTCATCATAATGTAGATGAAATCATGAATATATAGATGAAAATTAATGTCACAATATGTAAGTTTATAAAATATAATTTTTTATTTTAATTTTTGGTTCTAATTATATTTAATAGGATAAAAACAATTTTTCCATTAACATTTAGTTGAAAACATTTTCCACGAAAAATTATCAATATTTGATAAATTTATATCACTTCCCATTCAAGAAATAATTATAATAGAAGCCACAAATGTATTTTTTTCATTGAATCATTTATTGTTAATTATAAATATTAGATATGTTCTAATAAATCGAGGATGACACATGAAAATCCATTTATTCCTATATGATAGTTGATGAGACTCAAAATGAAAATTAAAAATAAGATAATTGAATACAAGTGTGAGTGTTCTAACTAGATAAATTTCCTTTTCCAAGAATTATATAAAGATTTTAGATTATTATAATATTAATTTTGAATATTTTCATGATTTAAGAATCAAATTTTTTCACTCCATGATTCCATAACTCATATAGTTGTAGGATAAGAGTCCAATTTCAGACAATTATGTCATTTCAAAACATTTTATTTCCTAGAATATTCGTTGATATCATAAATTAAGTTTTTTGTATACATATCCAAGGATAAATATTATAATGAATCGGAAATACTAACTATATGCTATAATTGTTACTTAATGTCCCAAAAGTATTTAATCCATTAGTTAATAATCCAAACAAAACATTTCTAAGATTAAAAGAGTATTTTATAGGTAATCAATCAAGACTTTTCCATGATTTTAAATAACTTGGATATTATATAAAATTATTTTTATTTGAATATGAGTAATTAAAAATCATATACTCAATATATCTATAGGATATAAAAATCCATAGAAGATATGTTTTTAATGAAAAGTAGTAAAAAATATTCATAAGAGATTTTTTTGAAATTTTTTTAATATATATATTCAAAATTGAATCATTTTTTGTTGAATTCCTTCTATACGAACAATATAATTTTTACACTTTCCTATTTTAATCTTACCATAACTATAGTATAAAATAATTATGACATTAATGTATGTTAATATTAGTAAATCCATTCCTTTTAATAAATATTTTCATCTCATAAAAATGACTATGTGATTTTAGATTCATCAAAAACATCATCCAACAATTCCAATATTATCAACTAATTATATATAATTCCCTATATGAAATTGGTATAGTTTAACTTTTTCAAAAAATATAACTTTTAAAACTTTGAACATCCCCTATACAATACTTGATTTCCATTATTTACTAATTCATAAAATTTATTTTCTTCTCTGTAACTTTTCACTTATATTTAACTTAATAAAATCTTTCACGCATGGGTAACCATCTTCATCAGGTCATCCCATAGTTTGGAAAACATCATTTACCAGGTCATTATCTATAATATCAACATAATAATGTACTTATGTGCTTCAATATTGATTATGTTTTCGTATAAATAAGAGATCAATTTATCAAATTTGGACTTTTATTTATTAATATTAGGCTAATAGATGTTTCACTCTAATGATGGAGAAGAAAGATAACAATTTTTGAAATGTTTGATTTCTCATTCTAGATTGATTAAATGTACTGTAAAATAAATTATTCTCAATAAAATTTCGGTTAATATGAAAACTATCTTCAACCATCCTCTAAAATTAAAATTTAGATAAAGACATTTTATTTTCCATCTATGTGTCACTTTGTAAACACAAAACCCAAAAATATCTCCATGTTTTTAACATAGAACAGTGTGTGTGGAATAATTCAATCCAAAATTTCTCAAAATTTTACTAATTCCCTTCCCTTTGAGATAAAAATATATAAATTATATATAGAAAAAAACATTATATTTTAGTTAAAATTTTAAGACAATACTAATTTTTTATAATATAAAAATATTTTAAAAAACTATTAATAATATTTTTTCCATATGATAAATCCTTTTAGAATTGTTGATTTAAAAACAATTGTCATTGAAATTAATTAAAAACTATATAATTTCTATTGAAACATATAAAATAATTCAATTCAAAACATTATACTTTCTAGATAAACTATCTTAATTCATAAAATAAATTGATTTATATTAAAAAAAATAAGTAATATAATAAATATAAATAAATATTTCTAAAGAAATAAAAGAATTTACAATCACTTTACATTACATAATTTCAATATTTATAATAAAATAGAATCCAAAATTGATTCACCATAAAACTAACCAATTTTTAAAGAATAAATTCTTCTAAAAACTAATTTTTTATCTAAATAATCCCATAATCAAAATTGAAATTGAACACAAAAGTGTTTAAATTTTTAAAATAGTGAAAACATTAACTCAAAAATATAAAAATCATAATACCTAAAATAAATACAAACACTCTTCTATATAAAAAGAGATATATTTATTTTCAAAAATAATATTTTAAATAAAAATAATATCATTCCATAAAATCATTTTTTTAAATAGTTTTATTTATAAATAATGTAAAAATAAATTCAAATCTATTTCAATCAGCCATTGTAAAATTTTACTCTAATTATTAGAAAAATAAACTCTAATTATCATCAAACGTGGGTTTATTGTTTCTAAAAACTTATTTATTCCTAAGTTAAAATTACCTTAAAATTTTACAACAACATTAAATTAACATTCTTTTCCATTAAAATTAAAATTATTCATTTAATAAATTTACTAAATAATGTATAAAAGAAATTTAAACCTCAATATGGTAGTTTTAAAATATTTTAAATGATAAATAAAAAATTTAATAATATTCTTATAAACAAAAAAATAACTATTAAAACCTTTCAAAATCTATAAGATAAATGAATTTACACTATAATTGTTAATATATTACCAATGTATTAATTTTAAAAGTTTTTAAGTTTAAAAATTATAAAAAAAACTTATAATTTATAAAAAACTCGAATTTTTTTAAGCCAAAACCTTCCATAGAAAATAAAATATAGAATATAGAAATAAAATGATCAAATAAAAGACCACTATAGTGTAAATAGATATAATAAAAAAATGGGGGAAGATGATCATGCAGGATAAGAGTGATATATAGTGGTGAAAAGTGTGACATTGATAAGAAATGGTGGCTTATGGCTTCGAAACTGGGGTAGTCATCTAGTGTGATGGGTAATTAGAGCAGATGAATTAATAATGATGGGGAGAGGGAAATGTTTTTTCAAAAAAAATATGTGCTTAGTAAAAACTATTGCTAATTAATAATAATAAAAATTTATATTTTTTTAATATTTATTGTGTTTTAATAAAACTATCACCAATTGTAAATATTTTTTATCTTTATTTTAGTGAATCTTTATAAAGATAGAATCTCATAAACCACTAGTAACACTATTTATCCTTAGAGTGATATTCTAGATAGAGTAAAAAGGCCTTGAATATAATTTCCAAAGACATCTTTGGACTATTTTTTATGCCTTTATAATAATATATATGGTATTATTTCACATTTTTATCACCCATAATTGCTATATTTTTCATGTGTTGATTCCTGATTTCAATTTTAAATCAACGTTTTTATTTATGACATGTATGGTCATTTATGGGATATAGTCTTGAAATTATTGATTATTTCACCATCAATCAAAAAAAATTATTAGGATAGGGGGGACTTTCCTAGGAAAATCCACAAGGATTTCTAATGTAGTTCAAGAAAATAGTTTCATTACAAATAATATATTTAAATATGATAAGAAGTGAACTATGATATAAGAAATTTTTATGAGGTAAAGTCACGTCTCACTTTAATTCTAATTGACCTTATATAATGTTACTATAACACTAAGTGAGTTGAAAAATTGTGTTAGGATCTATTAAAATTAAATAGTTACTCATATTGTGATAAATTAACTAATAGATATTTATTAGGTTTTCTATAAAATTAAATTTCCTCTTCAAATTAGTTTTAATAATTAAAAGTGATATATTATAATCCTTTATACTAGTGAGTTAATTCAAAAGGGAATAGGACTTACAAATAAGAGTGTTCTTATACTTATTTTTAATATATTTTTTAATTTTATATTTCCATTATTATAGACTTATATATGGTAAATTTATTCCTAAGTCATATATTCAAAAACATTATTCTAGTATCCCTCCAACAGATATCGAGGAGTGCACTAGAGACCATGTGATGTTTCACCACAATTTAATGGTCTTGTTAGGGTGTGATTTTATAAAATGTTATCAAAAAAAATTTCTGAAGCCTTTGTATTTGGGGAATTGGTATATTGTATTCTACGAGTTGGAACTTGGTAAAATAGTTATTTTCGGGTTCTTATCTAGCACAATTATATTAGAAGTCCATTTTATTGAGCAGTGTGAGGTTTTTTTTGTATTATTTATAAAATTGGTTAGGTTATTATAATTACAATAATTAAGGGTGAGTATTGGATTATTTATACACTATATTGGAACATAGAGATGTTTCTTATGTTTGTGTGAATATATTTTTTTATTAAATTTGGTTTCAATTTCAGATAAATGATTGAATTACTAATTTACTAAATAGTTATTTCTTGATTAGACTAATTAAATTTCATAAATTAATTTTAATATGTAATATTAATTTTATTAATTTCTATTTTTAATTTGATTGGACTAATTAATTTATAATAATGTATATGAAGAGATACATGACATTTTTATTTTTTAAAAAACATATTGATTGTTAACTACTATGTTGTAATTAATAGAATCCTAAAACCTAATAAGTGAGTTGATAATTCATGTGGGAAGGATTTTTGTAAGGATAATTACCATGAGGTAAATATAAAAGTGTATTTTGATAATGTTAATATATTGGGTAAGATAAATATTCTAGGGTATAAGAGGATTACTTATAGTCATTTTAAAGTAATTTAAAATATAGATCGGAAACCGCATCATGATGAATTATTGGTGTCTAATAAGGATTATTTTTTTGGGGGGTAGCATCCTCTTATATTTAAAAGATATATTAATACTTGTAGATATCAAGAGTTTGTTGAGGTTATTGATATGATTTTTGAATTGATTGATGAAATGGGGGGAAATAAAGTGAATTTTTCAATTGTTATTCCTAAGGGACCAAATATATACAAATGGGATATCTTGGTCCAAGAGAAGAGAATTAATGGGTTAATTTGGGGGGGGGGGTTCTGGGATCTTGTCTTTGTGATGTTCTATAAATATATATTGAGGATGGATAATGGTAATGAGTCCTTAGAGTTTAATCTTTATAATATATTCATTCTTGATTATACCTCTAGGTATAGAGATTATATTAATTTTGATTTGACCATGGGAGGAGAGTTACTTATAAATATGATTGATTCCACAATTTTCTAAAGTTTGGGATCTAATTAAATATATCAACTCCATATTTTACACACTTTCATAGAAGTGGAAACAAGACTCTCTAAAGAGAAAATTATCTTGAAGAAGAGAGGGGTGCTTTAATGGGATCAAGTTGATTTTTATGGAGTTTGAAGAGAATGTAATATGACTATAACTAAGATAAAAAGTGATTGGTTTTACTAATAAGGATTGTTATTCTATTTTTTCTCAAGTTATAGAGCCATTAGGTTCCTATAAATTTTATTTAATAACCCATACTAGATTTATTTTTCCTAGTCATCCAAAGGAGTGTCACTCTTAAGGAAAAGTAAGTTATATTTAGAAGCTTATCTAGATAGTATCTCAAATTAGTGAAGGTCAAGATTTAGTTTTCAATAATACAACTTCTTTGTTGTCTAGTGGAATAAAATAGTTCACTAACCATATATCTTTTGGAATGTTAATTTATAGGTGTGGAAGTGGTTGTAAAGTATAGGTTCAGTGAGGACATGCAATGAAAAGGAATTTGGAAACACATGTTCAGGATTGATGTGAAAGGTATAACAAGTTATTTACTATTGAAAATTCTCTAATAAATCTAAAAAAATGGTATTCCATGGTTTGAGGTAGGTAATTGGATACCTATATAATGGTCAGTGTGTTATTTTATTTCAGTCATTTTCATTCTTTTATGTCTTCTTTCTTCATTTCTATCTTGGTTTTTATTATTAATTTTTTATCATGAGTTTTATTTTTTGAAACACGATTGTGAAATAGATATGATCCCATTATAGGATGACCTATATTTTTCATTTATATATGTGGATAAGTATATTTTTTTAATAATTAAAATTTTATAGATGAAAATCTATGATTTTAATATTTAAATAGATTGGATTTCATATATAAAGGTGCATATTGTTTTTTATTGGATAAGTGTGGAGTTATTAATATATATTTTTTAATTATATGTTTTTCTTGAAGAAAGACATTATATTTCATGTAGTTCCTGCTATGATTTTAAATAGTTGAGGATGATCACATCTTCAGTTTCAGTGATGGCTCTTGGATTGACTATGTATTCTTACAGTGTTGTTTTTTCTCTAATGGTTAATATAAATTATAATTTATTTCCTATATAATTTTTCATTTTTTATCTTATATTAAAGTGTAATTCATTATTGAATTATTACTATGTATAAATAAAATATCTATACTCTCTGCTTTTTGGATTCGACTAAGATCAGATATTTGATTACTTTGATGAAAGATCTAGAATATAAAGGATTCATTCAGAGGATTTTGTCTCTAGGGAGTACTTTCAAGATTTTTACTATAAAATAGAATGGGTTTTTATGATTGTGTATTGACAATGTCAAATTTAATAAGGTTATTATTATTAATTGGTATCCTTTATCATAGAATTAGGATTTTTTCAATAAATTTTGATTAGCATAGTGGTTCTCAAATATGGAACTTTGGTGGAGCTTTCCTTGGTAGATTTTTAATGATGAAGATGTACCCAAAGAAATTTTTTAACAATATATGGCTATTTAAACTTCTTATTTATATTTTTCATGGTTATGAACACACCAAATATTTTTATAGTATAGATGAACATATTATATATTACTTATTTAAATTCATTCAGGATTATATTTATTGATAAAATATGGATATACTTGTGATCCTTTGAAGGGTATATAGAACATTTTACCAATATTTTGGCCATATTAAGATATCATTATATTTATTGAAAAAATTTAAAGTATCATTTTTTGGATCTGGGAATTGAATTACCTTCATCATTTCATCTATAAATCTAGGCTTTCATCAGACCCTTTGAAAGATGTTATAGTGATTTCTTGAGAGATACCAAAGAATGAATTAGATGTCTATAGTTTGTTGGGTCTTATGAGTTATTATGATTGATTTATCTAATATTTCACTCACATATATTTAATGGTCAATACACTGACTATAAATATTGAAAAATTTTACTTGGATGATAGATGTAAGGATATATTTAAGGAGATTAAGAACTGGTTTAACTGAACACCTATCTTTATTCGATGAGAACCAGTGAATTATTATGAGTTATATTGTGATGCCTTTGGATATGATTGGAGTTATATTGAATTTATAGGGGTTATTAATGGAATATGTTTCTAGATATCTTCTTCCACATTAGATTAATTAAATTACTTGGAACTTTAGTTACTTGCGGTTTTTCATTTGAAAAATAGATGACAACATTATCTACAAGGAAAGAAGTTTATTGAATTATCTAACTAAAAAACATGAATTAAATATTTTTAGAGGGAGTTAAATCAATGATATATAATATGGGTTCAATGTATTTATTTGGTGAATTTTTAGATGATATATATTCCTGGAAAGGGTGGTTTTTTTACTTATTTTTTTAGAATGATGAATCATGTGGATATAGTTGATGAATAAAAATATGATTGGATGTTTATATCACTATTCTCAAAGTGGTATCTTGATGTATCTAATGATTAAGGTTGTATTGTTCTATCAGCATTGATCATAACTCCATCTTAGATATATATTGTAAATTAATTTTAGTGTATATTTTTTGAGTCATCCTATTCATAAAAATATTATGGTGGGGAGTAGATTCTATGGAGGAATCCTTATAATAAATCCCTATTATATATTAATGGTAATCTATTTTTTTATATCTCATTGAGTGCAAGTGATTGAATATTTTTATATTTCTTGATAGCTAGTTCATTTATGTTTTTCTAAGATGTACCATAATGTTTAATGAAACTTTTTTGTACCCAGTTATAAAATGATGCATAGCTAGTTTTGTTTCAAAGAAATCACCTATTAGAGAGTTAAATTTGAACATAAAAGGTCTTATTTCATGTTTTAATTATTAAAGATTCTGTATTGGAAATTAGATGATGTTATAATGTATTTTTTATCATTTTTCCATGACCATTAAAATAAAATGAAATAGTTTGGATCATTATTGATCCATTAAAAAAATAAACATGTTCATATGATTAGGGAGACCAAGATAATTGAGGACCTTAGAGTGATCTATATCAGACAATTTGTAATTATTTAGGGGATATCAAATAATATAGTATTATAACATCATTTTAGATTCACATACTCTTCATAGAATGGTTTTAAAGAAACTTTATGTTCTCAAGTGAAGTGTAGCATGTATTATAATCCATAGGCAAATTGTTAATCTGAGTGTACTATTCATATTCTTGTGGATATTGTTCTTTTATGTATTCTTAACTTTAATGGTGTGTGTAAAAATTATGTGTCATTATTAGAGTTTTTTTAATAATAAAAAATACAAATAATATATTCATATCGATCAATTTAAGGATTTATATTGGAGTTAGTGTTACTTATTTTAATATTGGATGGAAGTTGTTAATGCTTATTACTATAAGCCTATATTGGTATGATATAATTCTGATCAAGTTTAAATGATCAGGAAGAGATTATATATGAATCCACATAGGTAAAATTCTTAAGATAACTATAGAAAAAGACTATATGAATTTTATATTAGTGATCATTTCTTTATTATTTTCTAACATCAGTTGCAGCACTAAAGATTGGTAAATAAATTGGAATTCACTCCACTGTATCATTAATGTTTCCAAATTATATAGTGGGTCATATGTTTCATATTGATTATAATTCCCTATATGGTATTGTTTAATATGTGAGTCTTCCATCCATCATAACCACAGAAATATAAACTAGATCTATCACATGATCTTCAGTATTATAGTGTAGAGTTGGAGCCAATAGCATCTTTTATACATATATCAGTTCATATTGTTGATCATAGTGAGAAGGGATTAATGGAAAATTTTATTCCACTTGTATATTTTATATGTAATCATAGAAATATGAAAATGGTTACTTGTGAATGAGAAGAACTAATGAGTTCCTAATGGTCAAAATTATTCATTAGATTTTTTCAATGACATGTCCTACGGAATAGGATCTCCGTAGTGGGGATTTTCAAATGGATTAATTCTTGAGATATGTTTTGAATTTAATTTTTCTTTTCCTAAGATATATTTTTATTTATTTTCATTTTAGTTTCAGTGTTCAAGGTGATAGAAGAATAAGATAATAAAATGAAAATGTGGAATTACTGATATTATTTTACTAAGTAAAATCTGGTCCAAATGGTAGGGTACTCATTAAATATCAGGATTCTAGATAATCAAGTGAATACAGACTATCCATAGAGTGGATATTGTATAGGCATTGGGTGGTTGGAGACTAGAGACTAGGTATTCATTACGTGCCAGATTCATTTATTGAAAATAGGAATTTCTATCATTTTTTCATAGGCTTTCAAATAATTACAAACATTCTATTTTTAGGAGGTTATTTTAAATATATTTATTCCTCTCTTATCTCTCAGTTTCCTTCTATAACTTTAAGTGAGAATTTATTCTTCATTTCACAGTAAAATTTGGATCCATCGATGGAGTTAGATTAATCTTAGTAAAAGATTAAAATTTTCAAAAAAAATTGGGTGAAGACATTAAATTTTTGTTACAAATTATTTCTAATAAAACTTTTTGGATTCTAGTTTCCTGAATTCTTTGATTAATTGTACATTTTTACGAATGAATCCTTCTCTTTTTGTGAATACTATTTTTCTAGTGTGAGGTCGGTTACCTTATTTGGTGATTAAATGTGTGATTTTATATGAAATGTCAACTAATATAATCATTTAATGATTAATGTGAGTTAATTATAATTCCAATGTGATTCAAAAAAATTCACGGTTTTACATGAATTTTAAAGAAATGTACAGAATTTATAAATATGCTCTAAGGCTAAAAATACAGAATTTATGTTTATAAATGATGAATTAACTGGGTAATTATAGAATAAAAATTTTATTTCACTTAATCATTAATAGTGGAATAATGATGATATATGGGCTAAAATTACTTTCTAAATGTAATATGACGTGTTATGGTGGTGTTTGATGCAATATTGATTCATATTTTGAATTTATGCTTTTAATGAATAATTGTAAAAAAATTATTTGAAATTATGAGTGTAATGGTTTGGATTTTTATAATGTTATAAATTTATTTTAATTTAAAAATGTAATTATAAATGGTGTAAATATATCCAATTCAATACAAGAAATTGGTTATGTATTTTAGCTGTTTTTATAATGAAAATATTATAGTATAAAGTAAGTTATACTTGTTACAAATTTCATTTGGCATAATTTTAAAGTGACAAAGAATAGAGTAAATGATTTTTTTAATTATTTTACAGATAAGTGAATTTAAAAGATTAAAAATGGATTTTTATATGGAATGATTTTTAAAAAATATATAAAATAGAGTTGTAATTAAAAGTGTTTCCTTGTGTTTTCATAAATTTAATATGTTATTAGTTTAGAATAACTAGGGGTGTAAGTCAAGTTTTGTTAGAAACTAATGTTTCGTTTGGAATAGTTTAACAAATCTCTTTTAAATGTGATAATTTTCATGAATTTAGCCACATTAAAGTCAATTTGGGTTAGGATGTTATATGAAATATTAATAAATAATACATGGGTTTATTTGAGATTTGTATAAGGCCTATGGATTTATATCATTCCATATGACTATAATAATGAAGATATGAGCTTTGTGGTTGGTTAATTTTTGTATGCTTTATTTTACATATTATACCACCATTGGTCGAAGATTGTAAAATTTTATTTTTGTGCCTTATTTATAACGTAATACTTTTATATGCATGTTATAAATTATAGTGTTAAATAAATAAATATATTTGTAAATTCCATATATGATAACATTAAACTATAAGGTATGTGTGGAGTTGTGATGGTTTCTATTATGGATCTACTATCACTCTCTATATGTACACACCTCATAATCATAAAGATTAAATGTATGGTGTTGCAAATAAAGGCAAGAAACCCTATTAGTTAAGATATGATATTTTGAGATAGTTTTTTATCCACTTTAATATGAATTTGGAGTCATGTGGAGGTGTTTCCCACACTTTATTTTATTACATATTTGAGTTTTATTGTTCATGTGTTAGCACTTATTTGTAATTTTAAAGAATTTTTTGGATTTATGACTCATATTTAATTTTTTGGGATATATTATTAGATTTATTGATAATTTTATTATTGATTTCAATTTCATACAATTATTGTATTATTTGTTTTGATATTTCTCTTAATATGGGATATTTGAGTCAAAATAATTGCTTAGGTGATATATTTAGACCCTTAGTTCATGTCACCAGCTAATAATGTCTATAGACTACACTTAAGGCCATGTGATGTTTCTACTAAAAAGCATTTTCATTTTGGGGTGAGACATGATGAGGTTCTTGCTTCTTAACTTGTAAAATTTTTAAGGGAATCTCACCCAATCACTCTCAAATTAGGGTATCTCTCTATTTATTGATCCCTCTATAAAATATTTTAAGCTTATATTTCACTCCTATTATAATTCCTTTATTCGTATTGAAAATTTTTATAGATTTACATACAAATTCATTTTAATCTCAATAGATCAAGATTAATTTGTACCTTATAAATTTTTTAAGGATTTTTCACTATTCATTGTTCTTTCTTTTGGTTCAGAACACTTATTTTATCCCTCAAATTTTAATATATTAGTTTTAATTACTATAAATGTACATTATGATATTTATCTCTATATTTCAAGATATTTACCCTCTCCAAAATACATATATGTTCAAATTGAATTTGATCAAAATCATTTTTCTTCTCTTTCTAAAACACTTTCTCTTAACCAATATTATTTAAGTGGATACGTTAGTATTATTTATATACATTTTTTATATATAACATATTATTTTATTTATTAAGATTTATATTTTATTCTCCAATTTCCACTGATCATTTATTATTCTCTTATATATAATGAAATTTATATGTAGAAATCTTACCAATTACATTCTTGATTTTTAATCATTTATACTATTGGTTTCCATTATACCCTTGATAATATGCCCTCAATATAACTCAAATATAATATGTTTATATCTCTAAAGTATATTTTGAAATAAAAAATCATGATATTCATCCACCTCCATAAATTTATTACTTAATATTTGATGATATGTTATTATATATGAGTTAATTAGAAATTACACTTCCATTTCATCATGAATTTCCCTTATTACAATTTTTGATTTATCTATGGTTTTTGTGTCCTTTTTTCAATTTGGAATAACAAATTTGGAATATATAATGATGTGATAGGTGGGGCCAAATTTATACTTCCCTCTAATTAAATGGGTGAATATTATATCTCAATGAAAAGTAATTTATTCAGGAAGACCATGTTATGATTCATGATAAATGAGCTTAGCACATTACATTATGGTGTAAGGGAACATAGGCTAGTGTATTATGTTATGACTTATTCACAATAATATTTTTTTAATGTTTCATTATTATTTTTGTATGTATTTCTACTATTTTTTTAATTTTTATTCCACGTTCTATTTTTATCATTTATATTTATCTAATGATCCAATGTTTCACTCAATGATATTTTTTTATTCTACATTCATATTCCATGTTCCTCACAATGATGTATGTTTATCTCATTTTATGACATCATAGAATATTAGATGATATCTTGGTATCTTATACTGATAATGTTCTCCTTGTTTTCATTTCTTTCCAATTACTTAGACTTAAACTCACCTTTATTTGATGTATTCTAATTATCGATCCCATGAATTAGTAATGGTTCGGCGAAATAATAGGAATTCTTTGATAAAGGGTTTGATTATATTATTTAGGTATTATAAAGGTTGGTTATGTAATATATAACTAGTTCCCAAATACAAAAAAAATAGTATTTTGAGAATAGTTCAAGGAAATAAATTTTCATATAATGTTTTTAAAGTATATATATGTTTCACAAGATCTGGTGGTAAAAACATCAAGCGATGAATGATTACAGTGATTTATTTTCTCCATTTCATAGGTCATTTGGTAGTTTCTGTGGAACTCAGGGGATATTTTATGAAATATTTACACTATTCAAGTTGGGTTGTACATCCTAAATATAACACGATATATCATGACATCAGAAAAAAAAATTGTGATTAAGAATTAATAATATTTTTTCTAAAAATAATTATTATATTCTATTTTTTTAATAAATGAATTTTTATCATCGATGTTCGATGGGGTTATTAAAACCTATAACCATTATAGTGTGGAAATGGGAGGATGTAAATACAAACATCTTGATTAAACCATTTAGGTCTCCCTAGAAGCAGTATGGTGTTTGGGTCATTGTGCATCTGCTCATGAATTTTGTGTGTTTCTTCTTATATGAGAGATATTTTTAATCGATGTGCTTAGAAAGATTTATTTGAAAGATTTCATTAGATTTTATATGGCTATAAAGTCCATAATACTATAAAAATATACTTTTTACATATATATATTCTATAATACAATCTAATACTATGGGGAAATAATTAACGATTTGTATGGTGTAATGGATGGGCAGGTGAAGTATAATATTCATGCTTTGGGGGATATTTTATAAGCTTTAGTATTTGGTTTTGGAATCACATGGTACCATTATATTTTATTATTGGAAATAATTTATAATAATATTTTACCATAATTGATCTTTATGAAACCATTTGAGGAATATTTTGGTTATCCATGTCGCAAACCATGGTGTTTAGCTATGATTGGGGAGAGGAGTCTTACGGGGTCCAGTTTCTTGTTGGAGATTTTGAATCATGTTTAACTAATTTATAATCATATGATTTCATCTCATAGATAGAAAAAATATTATATAAATTTTTAATTCAGACCATTGATATTTAAATATGGTGGCCACTTTTTTTAAGGAGACACTAAAGTTGTTGATCAATTTTAGAGGGATGAAATGCATACTAAACCAAATAATAACAAATCCAAATTCTATTTTGAGACAACATATATCTATGAATTTGAAATGAAAAATAAAATAAAGAAAAAATTCTATACCAATAACCTAAATGATAATTCTTTCCCAAGATTCATAAGATATTGATTGAGATCACTGAGGGGAAACTAAATGGTTACTACCGCTTAACATATCTATAGATCATTGGAATATAAAGACACCAGAGAAGAACCACCCACCTTAACATGGTTTTTTATAAAAAAAATTAAGTGTATGAAAGAAACTTGATCTAGATATAATCAAATTTTAATAATTCTATAAAGTATTATATCCAATATCAAGCATAAATATCAAACTGAGTTATATAGGAATTAAAGTAAAGAAAATATCCATGCATGTTTATAATGTATTTCATAAAAATATAGTATTTCAACTCTTGAAAGATTCAATTTAAATAAATTTAATAATATTTAACTAGTAAATTATTATTATTTATATGTGGAAATTTCTCATAATTTTCATCTAGTGAAAAATAACTGATTATGATATCCTCTAGAATAAAAGGTCAATGGCATCATTATTTTCTTGTATAATATGACATTCACCATGACATTGTGGATTTTAACATATAGTGGAGAAATATCACTTATACCATGAAATCCACTATGGCAAGACCTATTCCTTTTTACTTCATATTCAAAAAATCTCCCACTTTCTCAAAAATAAAAATAGACATAGTGCACTATTAACTTAAGTCACATCATACACAACAAATCATGGAACCATATCTAAAACTCCATTGGAATAAATTCAAAAACTCTTATAAGAAATATATTATACAATATTACTATAATAACTTAAATTTTCAATAATTGATAATTAATTTATTGTTCAGTTTAACTATCCATGTCCCTTGGGGAAGGTAAAATTATAAATATATCTTATCACTTGACCCTAGAGTTTTTTTAAAATGGTTCCATTGAATATGAATTGTGGTATTCACCCTTGACCTATATTATTGTGAAATTAATGAATAGTTTTATTCTATGAGATATTTAATATTTAATAAATAAATAAATATTCAACCAATTAGATCATGATTAGATTCTATCTATAGTAACTTGAATTTTTATAAAATTTCCTTTGAAAAAATTTAATAATATTTTTAGAGACGGACACAAAGTTGGATCATTTAATTTTAAAATTTTGGGATTCAAAAAATAATTAATATATTATATATATTATTTTCAACTTGACACATGTGAACATTGAAAAAAATATAAAGGGAGTCTTAAATAAAAATTTATATTTATAATTTATGTTCATAATGGGGTTATTTTCCTAAGAGAGACGTAATTTCCATGCCATGTATTTTAACCCTCTGATAAATAATTTTCATTCATTAAATTAAATAATAAATATATTATTATTTTTATTTGTTGGGAAGTGTGATTAGCTAGTTACATGGTGTGTGACATAAATGATATAATGTTACCTGATGAAGACCTAACATGGGTAATTCTAGAAACACTAATTTGTTCATTATTTCACCATTAAGAATAATTAAAATCCTTAAATTTATGAGATAGTTGTTTTTCTTTTAATAAGTGGAATTAATTGGTTAACTTTACAGAAATAATCATCCACTTTTCTTAATTCTTGTGCACCCTCCATTGGAATCTAAATTAATCTAATTTGTTTTTTTCATGGTCAAAAACACCTAGATATGATAATTCAATTCTCCCTCTCTTTTTATAAGGGAAAAAATTCCTCGTGTCTTTCCATTTAAATGTGATACTGTACAAAATGAAAAATAATGATAAGGATGTGATCATAAATATTTCAAGAAATTACAAAGAGGTGTGACTTCTTATTTTTTATTTTTCCTTGTTTTTGTTGTGTGATTCGATCTACATCCTCTCATAATTGAATCACTAAAAACTACTATGGTGGAAGAAATAATAAAAACAAAAGGGGTAAAAAATATATTTAATTATAAAATAATTTTTGGTAATATAATAAAATATTATTTTCATGGAAAAATATTACATATTTTTTTCTTTCAAAAATAATTTTTATTGGAGATCAAAAGAAAAAAATTATTTCTTATATAATTATTTAGTTTCAACACAATTGTTTCTTTAGAAAACTCTATTAAATGATATTAAAATTATAATAATAAATTGATAAAAATAACAATATATAAATAAATTATTTTTTCCTCTCATGGGGAATGAAATATCGTTACTCAAATATATATTCATTATTTGTGTCTGTTTTTTGGATTCTTTTACCATATAAAGGTAATGAGATTTTAAAGAAAATTAAAATAAATAATTTAATTGTATAATTTTCTCAATTCATGAAGAAAATAATTTTATTATTTTATTATATTAATTTTTTCTACGGCTATTCTTGTACAAGTTTAAAATTATTAATTTCTAATCATGGGTTGAATTTGGTCATGAAACCTCAATGTTCTTCAAGAATTTCATTAAAGAATTATTTTTTTATTACCCAAAGCATAGTTTTTAAGGTATTTAATCTTAATAATGAAATTTATTATAAATTTAATTATTTATTTTATAAATTATATCTTTATTAAAGAAAAAATTGATCACTTATATGTTTCATATTGAAGGTTTTTTCCATTATGAAAAATCATTTTAACATTATCATGTACTTCCATTATTCAATCATCTTTAACATGAAATCATCTTTAGATGGTAAGGTATTCCTTTAACGATGAAAATATTGACTGTAATCCAATGTTTTACAATTTAGTTTGACGGTTATTTTTTGGAGTCATAATAGAGGAAAACGAGAGAAATCATGGGTTTAGATGCATATTGGTGGTAATGCTATTATTTTCAAGAATGATTCAAATAACTATGGACAGTGAAGGTTTGGGTGATGAAAAATGGACAAATATCATCTTGGAATGGAAACACAGAGACCCTATGGGAATCTGTGTCAACCGATAGAGGAAGTGTGGCTAGAGTTGGAGGGGACAACAACATTGGTGGTGAAAAGGTGGAGTTTTATAATGTTTTAATACATTTCATATAGTATCCAAACACAAACAATGTATTCCACTAAATTAAATCATTATATATTAATAAATTCTGCACATAATTTGTCTCCAAGATATATATAGTTTCCCATTCCATTTGACTCATATTGACCAAACATGATATTTTTTATACTACATACCTTATAACATAAAGAAACAAGTCAACTAGCACAAGACTAATGTCCTCAGTGTGTAATCCATGTACACACAAATTTGGCAAGCTAAACCCACATGATGTGTACTTCAATTATACAATTCATGTATATCAGTTCATGTTTCTAAACTTGTATAGGTTGAATCCACCAATAACCAGTATGGAAATATATGTTGTTTAATTTATGGAGAAAACATTGTTAGGGATCGTAAAAAAAATTAAGGAATCTGATTGGTAATCCTAGAAAAAATTAAAAAAATAAAACATATCCAAAAAACAGTTTCTTAGTTCACTATATAAGCTATAAAAATATATATATATGAAGAAGAGATTCTCAGTAACATCATAGTGACTTCACAGGTTCCATTCATACATGGAATCTAGTTGGAATCTCTTTGGGATGGTGTGGTCACCTCAAAGGGAACCTCCATACATAGAAGAGAGGTAGATATCCTAACAATTATGTAGTCACTTCACAGGAAACCTTTATATAACATTCATTCATGAATGTAAGGATGGATCCCAATGTTGTCACATACTCTACAATGACCGACTATATCCTATGTAAACAACTATTCTAGTAGCATATTTTTGGAAGGTGTTTGCAATAAATACTTAGGACTTCTATTTTTTCATGAAGGAAGACACACATAATAATATATGTCCCACTTCAATAAAGCAGTATATCCCATTTTATAGTAAAAAATCATTCATGAAATAATCACAAAGTAATTCCCCTGAAAAAGATAGCAACAAAGAATAAAAAGGGAAATAAACCATTTTATCAGGGTTCATATATGAGTGCCTTATATGTGTCTCCACTAATAGGTCCCTAGGTGAGTCATGTCTTTGAGTATCCTATATTAGTGAGGTTCCTCCATGAAATCTCATCCACAAGATTCATACGCAAATACTATTTGAAATTTCCATATATAAGAACCATTATTGAGGTCCTTGTGTAAGGATCCTCCATAATATTCCATTATGAGGATCCCTCAAGAACTCCTTCCATGGGTATACTATATGTAAAGCCTTTAGACTAAACACTATCTCGTTTATCACCATTTCACATAGAACATTTATCATACATGATATGGGGTCCTCCATTGGCTCTCCTCACCCATTTAAAAATGATTCTTGTTCATGAAGTAATTGGTTACTCTATGAAAATTTCATAAAGAAATAAAAATATTGGTGATTAGGAACCATTTGAATCTTGTCTTCTTCCTAAGTAATATACCTTGGTCAAATCAACTAAAATAAACTTCCTGGAATCCATTTTCCTAGTTCAAATACAAAAAAAAATTATTGGACTATGAGGCCTCATCCATGAAATCCTGAGATTTATGATCATACCATCCACATCAATGTACACCCATTCGATTATGTGGTTTTCTGATAAAAGGAATCGACCAATATTTATACCCATACTGATGGGAACTTCAAGGTGATAACAAAATTGTATTCCCTTTATGAAGAGGGTATATTTCATGGGGATACTGGTGAAACCTCTTCTGATTCACATTGTTCATCTTAGTTGCCCATATATTGAGTTTCCCTCCTCATTCCACATAATGATCCATGTCAGATTTTTCATCCATATTAAGTATAATATTTATCCATGTTCCCACATACGATTTCCACACTATAAATTATTAATGATCTATAAATCCATAAATACCAAGAATTATTATGAGGTTTAAAAATCATCCAATACATAAATATATATTATATCAAGTGAAATCCCCAAGCCATGAATAAAAGGAACTCTTATTAGTTTTAATCGTTAATACAACCTTATATGGGATTCATACTGGGTGTAAACCCCCACCATTATTCCATTAAAAATATATTTACAATGACACACTAGCGGGCCATTCATATAAATTGGTATCCCATGTGTGAGCCCCAAATAATCTTCATGAGGGTATATCCCATATTAAAGTGTCCTCAAAGGGTCAGAATTCCAATGAGTGACTATATTTTCTTTTATTTATTGACCATAAAATAGGAAAAACCAGAATGATTATTCATGTGCAAGTCCCAAATCATCCATCACTAGCCACATTTTTAATTTATAGTACATTACATCTGAAATTAAACTACCAAAAAATGGTTATGGATGAATGATAATAAAAGTTAAAATGTGACTATTTAAGTGGAAGTGAACTGTATGGGTTCTAATTCCATTCATAGGGATTCATAAGAATCCTCTATCCTAGGATATATTAAAAAGCCATGACATGTTCTAGATCCCTGGATAGAGAAAAACATCAAATCACCTAGTTATGTGGTTTTAATTCGTATAATAATACAATTATAATAAAAATGTAGAACCTATGATAAATATACACTTATGGTTCCATTAAAAGAGAACAGTCGATATATACATATTGTTTTTTTGAGGTAAAAAAGCTAGTATATATATATATGTGTGTTCACATAAACACATTTTGATGATTGACAACTAGAATGATGGTATCCAGTCCCACACCTGGATTTGAAAATTATTAATGGATATGTCTTAAATGTTTAAGAGATTCTAAGATTAGGAAACAATTTCCCAATAAATTTTTGGGATGCGCCTGACATCCCATCCTTTAATCTAATATGAAACCCAAGTGTTTCTACTAAAGACTCGTCATCCAACCATATTTGAAAAATCATAGTTTTGTTAATTTGAAATGAAATGTGTGTGGATTTTTGTGCCGGTAAACATAATGGTGAACCTGACATGAATCCTTTACCTATGAAAATGATCAATCAAGCATTCTCTTACTTGGGATATTTAATTAATATGTTATTTTTTATGTGTCCATTATTTTTAGGTGAATTTTGGAACCCTTTAAATAACATCATTTAATCAAAACCATGGAATCATCAAGCATACATTTTCATGTCCAATTATTGAGAAAAAACTAGTAGCCATCATGGTGCCTCCTAGATTACTTCTAAAAAACCATGAAACCCCACAAGTAGAGGACATGGCCCCTTGGTCTAGAAGGGAATTTTGACCTAAAAAGTATCTTCAATAATAAGTGGTGAACATAGTGGTGAAAGTGTATCATCAAAATTATATTATTCACACTATAGAGGAGGATCAAGAGAGCCTCTAGGATATCAAACCCCATAGATCACCCCATCAATTGAGAATATTGGTGAATTCAATTCCATCCATCACCATATAAAATAGTTACAATAGATTGTTCTTGGAACATGATAATAGAAGCCTCTATTTTCATAAAGAGATAGAAAAGTTGGGAAACCAAGTTCTTATCATGTCTTAGGAGTTACCTAGGATGGATCCTATCAACCACTGATATTTTTAGCATTGGAAACCTCACAAGTTTCAAGGATACACTATGGGAACTATCCAAAATATCGCATCCACAGTTAATCAAATTTGGGAACCGAAGAGAAAATATCTTATGTAAGAAAAACCCAATAATATAGTGAATTCACCCATATTCTCATTCCCACTAAAGAATCTTATCAGTATGTCCCAAAATTAAGAAGAAAATCATTCAAGTATTTTCTAAAATAATATAATAACTAACCTCGTATCTATATTTTCATTGTTAATGTATTCCAACACATTTTCAAGTTAGTGAGGGACAAATACTAAATCCTCAGTCCTAAATATGAATACTTTCATCATATTCTAATGGAAAATGGAATAATATAATGGGCTTATATCCCTCATTAATTCTAAATAATAGTATTGGTATAACCTATTGATAATTGAATTTTAGGCTTATATCCCAACCCATATATTACAAAGCTACAATTATATCTTAGAATTATAAATTCAAGACCACATTTTTCATATTTCAATACCCTAAGAGGGATAGACCCAAATTCCTACTCCCTCCATCATAGTCTCTTATTAGAAAACCTTGATAGCTACTCTAGAGTTATCCTATATTCTCACTCTATTTTAATATAATTATCGGTATATATCGATGATTCATGAAAAATGGGATTGGGCTCGTATTCCCATTACAACTATAGTTTACTAGTATTCTATAGATGCCACATTAAGGTAATCTCATTTACCCACCAATATCATAATATCTCATTGCAATACATTGGAAATATCTCTATAACAGGAACAAATTTCAAACAATGCTATAAAAGATCAATATTTTTCTATCCTAATGAAATTTTTTATAGCTCGTATTCTAGTCATACCCACTGAGGAAATGTATGGTATTCCTCTCTTTACCAAAGAGACATATAATTGTATTTTGATAGTGAATGGATATAAAAAAGATGACCATATCACTAAGCATGATCATACTAATATTGAACACTAGCATATTCCGAAAACTATACAAGAAATTCATCAGCATATTTTGACAATTGGAATAACGTCACCTAGGAGGATTCATATGCACAAGGGTTATTTCCCATACTATATGAATCAAATCAAGGACAAGGTTGCAGCCCTAGTTTCCTAACTATTAAGATATAAAATGCCTCATCAAGTGAAATCTATAAATTAGGAACAATATCTTATCATTTATTTGGTTAACACAGATATTCTTAAGTCCCTTCAACATCATTCAATGGAAACTAAATATTTTTTCGAAACCACATCATTAGTAAAAGTTAGTGGTGACTGAATATGTATTTATTGTGGAACCATGATCGGAAGATATGGAATTCCTCCCCAGAGTACCAATTACATTGGCCTTCCCTATGAAAATATGAAGATCAGTCACTAAGGTCCTCCTCATGAAATCAATTGTAGATGTTCTCCCAACAACCTAAATAGAAATGAGTGAGAAGGTCCTCCATTTACAATTTATCAAATATCAAAAACCACAATTATCCTCCCCATGGAAACTAGGACATCCACCTTAGAGGTTATCTCTAGGGAATATGTCTCAAAGGACCCCCCCCCCCTCACACACACATCGAGATATAAATCTTGAATGGATGTCCTCTCCATAATGGAGAATATGAAAGAAGCCATGTAGGTACTCACCATTGTTATTATTGTAGATATCCTCCTTATAGTGATATATATCCCCTATATTAGGGTCCTCTCTATATAAAAATTACCTCAGGTACACCCTCTTATAGGAAGTACTTGACATATTGAGTCCATTCACACCCAATTCCTTATCATTAATCGATGTTTATTCACCACCATCAATGGGTGATTTGGGTTGATGGTCATCATATGTAAATCCCAAATTTTATATGTTCTCCAAAGTAGTTGAGTAGATTCTATAAAACTCCACTACTGTTGATAAGGTTTATAGTATTGGTTTGATAAAATATAAGAATCTATATATCATGATAAGAATAATATCATTGATATGTGTGAAGAATTTTTCGGGGTAAATATAATGGTTATATTTTGTCTTATAGTCACTTCGCAATATGAGATTGTGTAGAAATTGAAAGAGGAACGAATTCTTGATCATCACCTAAATAGATGGATGAATCTTCACTATCTCAAGATGAAATATTTGACTTATAGGGAATATATTAATCACTTTATGGAGATAAGTAAAACATACCACCAAATCGACCTATCTTCCCTCTTAGTAACATGATATCTAAAGTCAAAGAAATAAAATGGATACCAACAACATGCATACCTCAATTTTTTAAATGTTTTTATCTTGGTAATCAAGGATTACAGACTCTATGTGTGCATCAAAAGATAGGGTGAATATGGAGTGTTTCACTTTACCACACGTAATGGCTAGTAGAGATCACTGACAAGTGAAACATGAAATTTCATCAGCATAGACCAAGTATTAGGCCCACGTTATACATATGATATCTCTCTTATCTAGTAAAATACCATTGTTTAAATAACTAAAAATGGGGTACTTAACATGAGTCATTCATTGATAAACTCCACCATCAAGCTACTAAGAAGTTCATATGATCATCCTACTTGAGGTAAGTGAGATTCAAAACTATTGAGAATCCCATGGTGGAAATAAGCTCTTGGTTAGAATGATCACTACATCCCACACATGCTCTAATAAAATAATAAAAAATTAATAAATCCATAATAGTCACTACTTTCACATTGTTGCTGGAGAAACTCATTCCCAAAATGTTTGGATCATCTTTACCACCCCTATCACCCATAAGATCATTAAACCCATAGTTGTTCCAAGGTATAATGGTGTTAGAACAATGTTGTACCCTTCCTATAAGGTTAGGGGAATTATTATCCCATCCTCCTCCATGAAAGTCATTTTTCTCTAGATTGGGAGGATCATTATAGAAAAAACCTTAAAATTTCTCCCACTACACAATCCATCCTCCTCATTATAAGCATGCTTAGTGAAAAATATTGAGGACTCTCTCCGTATCACCCTCTATATATAAATTTTTGGGGAACATCAATGGGGCAAAGAAAATCCTCATAGGGGTGTAAGATAAAATAGTCCAGTAATAGAGAAAAAGGCTAAATAATATTTTTTACTTGTATCTTGATAAATCCTCAAACGGGAAAAAATATATTTAACCTTAGAATGAAGATATGATTCTTATTTCATTTTATGAATCAGGGAATTTGATCTATGTTGAGCCCATAGATAGTATTGATAACAATATTGACATAGAAAAATATGTTGCTGAAACCTCTACTAAACAAATGTTTAACACTAAAAATGTAAAGAAATTTTTTGTACCCAACATCAAATGTAGACTAACAATCAAATAGGTCATTCAAAAAATCAGTTTTGACCCACTCAATGATACTTAGCTAAAGAAAAATGGAAGTTTGTGGACACATCCAACCTAGAAACTATGAAATCTTAGACTGTCCCTACTAAGGAGAATTTATCCAAATATAATTTTGGGTTAGAGTAGTTTAGGGAAATTAATGTTGAGTTACTCATAGGAAATATTCCTACTATGTATAGATTAAAAAATTGGGAATTGTTTCCCCTCAATGAGAAAATTTTAAATAAAAATGAACTACTCAACCAATAAGATCATAATCCAGTAGTCTAAATAGATCTAGGATTGAGAGACTGGTGTCTTAAACTTGATGGCATAAAATTATAAGGTGTCTTCTCTACTAGGTTTGTAGTCAAAACCATGTTAAGTATGTTAACCCATGATGGGTCATGTTGAACATCAACATCCAATATATTCAATATAATCATATAAATCTTCACTTTTATCCACTTACTAGGTGTTTTCCCATCAGTTATTCTTTCCAAAATTCCATTACTTCATAGATCTCATAGCAGCTCTAATGGAAGCTTTATATGGGTGAAGATAACCTACACAAATAGATAGGAATCCATATCCTAATAGGTTGTATGTTAATACAACTCTCAATAACTTTGATATTCCCACCTACTCCATCTTTAGTGAAATCAGGGACCCATAACAACATCTCACACATTTTTATCTTCATGTTTCCTCATTATGGGAATACTTGAACAATCAAAATCAATAATTCATAGGTTATTTGTGTATAATCTTGGGGAGCAGAGTTTTCTGGTTATGTAAATATATGAGGGGGTCCGTTATAGGCTATAAATTCTTTTATTACAAAAACAATTATTATTTTAGCTCGATAATAAAAAATTCATCCCTGGTCTCTTAAATTATAAATAATTTGAGAATGATAAATTATTGAACTTCATTACTAGATGGAAATGGTTGATCTATTCCCAAAATTTGAAACTCCCATATAATAAAATACTAGATATCTATATATAAAATATCCATGACGAGTATTAGACAATATTAATTCCTTTTAAATTCTACGGTGGATATAATGAATTTAAATATATGGCATATTTCTTGGAAGATAACAAAAAATGATCCAACAGATAATCTTGTCCACTATCGGCATCCCAATAGATGAAGCCTGGTAGAATGGGGCCACAAATTTCACCCTCAATCTAACACAACCAATAACTTCAGAACACGATCACATGAAATATTATGTGGTACCACCCCATAAATGATATAAATACACATAGTAACCCTGTTGGTAGGGGAATAAGGATCAATATCATCTACAGATCGATTACTGGATGAAGAAAACTTATTCCTTCTTAACAGATAAATTTCCAAGGAACATTATCACTTCCATAGAGGACAAAATGTTTAAATTTTATAAGGTAAAAAGTACCAATGAAGTTGTTTACTATGTACATCCTAAATACAAAAAATTATATTGGGTTCTTGGGAACAACATTGAATATTATATCAACTTTTAAGACATTCTACAGAAGATGGAAAACTATAAAAAAGTTAAATCAGGAAAGTTCATTTCATTGTTTACTTGAATATCTACCATTCCACTAGATAAAGAAGTAGAATGGTAGTAAAAACCAAGAAACTTAACACATAAATTTTTTGAATGAATGACTAGGAAATTAATCATCTGAGTACATTTAATACTTAGGTTCAAATGAACAAAAAAGTTGTGACTTCATGCCCCCCCATTAAAATATAATATGATATCTTCATCATCTTAATCTTCTAAGAGTTTAAAAACTCATAAAATATAAAGGAATTCATAGGATTAAGAGCCTTTATTGGTACAGAAATCGATCCAAAACCTCTCAAACTTCATACCACTGTCATTCAATGGATAGACAACATCTTACCAAATGAGACAATGAGTACCACCCACCAAATGGGACCCTCATAGGATGAAAAATTCAAAAATACAATTTTGTCAATGTGATCCACTTTAAAAATAACTTATATGATGAAGAATACATATATAAACTTCTATTACCTACCCATATTCAAGGAAGAGTTCACATAGGATAATGAGGATCGGAAATAAGAGAAAGAAGATGCTTACATGGACCTTGATGTTTAAGGAATGTCTCCACTGAAGCCATATATGCGACATAAACCCAGTGCAAGGAACATTAATGATAAAAAATAGAAGAATTGATCTAATAATAAATCATCCATATCCTATTTAGATCCCATAATATTTTAGGACTAACTTATAATGTTAAAATATATGGTTAGAAATGTAATGTGAGGAGGCTGACTGAGGACAATCTCCAAAAAACACACCTTCTAGTTCTAATCAAGGAAATGAACTACCATTATAATAAGACCCAACCATTAAGACTTATTGAAATGGGAATAATCATGATATGAATCATAAACCCTTGCTATAAAAATATGAAATTCAGAAATAATTGGTTATTTACCCAAATAAACTCTCAATTATAGATGAACTTCTCATCTATACCAAGATTTGGAAGGCACTAAATGCGACCCTTTTGAGCTCTTAAGAGTTTTAGACAGAAGTTACTAGGGTATAGGAATATCACAAGGAAACTGGTTTAATTGTGTTCCATGCATTCATTTTATTCAAGAAATAATACTGAGAAACTTTCTTACTAGGTACCTTGAGACCCTTATACATCTTGGAAAATATTCATGACATTGATATTTATAAGGATTTATTTAATAACAGCTACAAAATAAATCACATAGTAATCTAAAACCCTTCATAACTTGTAATACAGTGAAGCTGATGTGTCCCGTTTCAATATAAAGATCAAAGGTATGATGAGAGGGAGAAAAAACCACTCAATTGAATAGTGTTCACAAACCAGTTTGGGGACATGATCTTTTCATCCAAGTTTATAGTTTCTATCTAATAAATTGCTTTTAAAGATTTATTGGAATTTTATGGCATAATATACACTGGGAAGTCCTTCATTATGTCATCAATGCCTAAAATAACCGATCAATGGATAGGTTGGAGTGTTATATTGTGATAATTCCTCAATTTCATATTTTTAAACTAAAGATATATAATAAAAACTATATAAAAGGGAGGGAAAGTAGCAAATTACAGGAAACACTATTTGGATTACTACCCTAAATGGCCTAAAATGGATCATATCATTCTACCAAGTGAACTCGGTGAATACTAAATGTTTCCAATCAAATTAAATGATGAAAAAAAAATATACAATTAGGTACTCAAAAGAAAATGTGAATCCCATTTTAGATGTTAAATTATCTGGTCACCTTCATGTAATATAATGGTCAGGTAATGTTCCCCACAGACACTCTATCATTAATACAAGAAAATTACACCATACAATACATGTGGATCAACTATTTTCATGATTTCCTATAATCAAGGTCTACTCTTAATAATATCCATAACATGTAGTAATTAATTTTTTATCAAATGTACCTCAACCCATTAAGGTGAAATAAATTAGTTCTTCCATATTTTTCTATATCCAAAGGATATTGGTTTTATCAATAAAATCAATCCATATAGATGAGGGATATGATCATGGTGAATATAATGACTCCCTCAATAATAATTTCCCCACATCATCTCTTAAACCTGGGGATACAAGTATATCTCTTTCTCATAATTATAGTGAATAAATGGAAAATATCTAGGATTACCCTCATAATTTTTCCACCACATTATCACCTTAGGGGTATAAAGATACATATATACCATTTTGAAATCCAAAACATCCCATTTATATTATATTTATGATAATGGTAGAGTAAAATAAGGAGAAGAAAAAGATATCATATATAGCCCTCTAATATTTGTGGAAGATATCTAAACCATTGTCAATAAACACAGATAGTTGATTTTGGGTATAGAAGAAGATCTAAAATTTCAATTAATTTATTCTACCTGTAACTCTAAAGAAAAAATGGTATATATATCCCTCCTTAAGAATCCTAGGAATAACTTTTCATGGGAGTACATTTAGATTATTAGGTATGATTCCAAGTGAGATACCCATCATCTGGAATTACTAGATGAACATCACAACTATAAAGAGGAATGCAACGTGATGAATCCAACCAAATAACCAATCAACAATCCAAATTCAATATTTTTATAAAATCCACATTCATTCAAGAGGGCCAATACCCAAAGAGTCACATAAACATTATCCCTATTAAAATGGGAATGAGAAGATCTAGGTTTTCTTATGTATCTTAAATCATATATTCTGAGGGATAATTTTTCAGTCATGATTATGGAACTACTAATAGATGTGATCACTATCTTTTAAAACCTCTCATTTAAGGATGGTTACTCATGATAAAACCAAATTTATATATCCCTTGAAGATGAGGAGGACGCTTATTTCAAGGAACCTCAAGTGGAATTTTTTGTATTGAGTAATTACCTTTAACTGTAATATTTTTGGCATTACATACCAACATACCATTCAGTATATTTTTATGCCCATTCATGGGAAGACCATATAATTCTACATGGATTCTCTAGTGGTTAATTCTCATCAACTCAATAATCAAATTATTGATATTGAAATAATTTTCAACAAATTATGGAAGCATACTTTAAATATGAACCCATTGAAATGTTCTTTTGGGGTAACATTAGGGAAATTACTCATCTTTATGGTATACCATCATTGTATCTAAATCAACAAAAATAGTACTAAGGTGATACCTAATATTCCTCCTTTATAAAATAATAAGTTATTAATGGGACTTTGGGGATGTCTTAAGTACATCAGACACTTCACATATAACCTTTTAGAAAAATGATTTCCCACAAAAAGATGATAAAAAGGGATTAACCTATCAATGTGATGAATATTTTTAATTATATTTTTATAGTATTAAGATTTACCTCCTACACTAAATTGTTTTAATTTCATTGGTGGAGATAAATCCTCTCATATTTTAAGTAGAAACTTTGGAGTTATCACTTGGTTCTATACCTGATGAAAATAATGATATAGGTAATGATAAAAAAACTCTAAAATCACATAATAAAAATACTAGATAATCTATGCAGATACTCTAATATCTAGAAGAATCACCAAGCATTGATCTTCATGTTTAAGAATCTGAGACATTACATTTAGCATCATGATTTACACTTGGTCTATCATATTGAACTACCCAAGTACATCATCTGTCATTTAATACCAACTGAATGTATAGAATTCTAGGTTTTTATCCTATATCAATTTGATATTTAATTCATGTCACGAAAGGTATTCCAAGGGAAGGAATCGCAAAATTTACTCATAGATTAACATGCCCCAAGAAGTGAACCGGTATATATAGAGCTCCATGATGTGATCCACTGGTAGAAATCCCACCTATACCAATGCATATATCCTAATGGTTAAGTGAAATTTTTAGCATAGGAAAATGTAAGACTGATTTTCCCAACAGTTTTAAAGAAATTTTAGGAAAAGATCAATGTAGAATAGTTATCCCAGTGGTTTGTTGAAATCGTTGGGGTATACCATCTATCCCAATGGTTATTAATAAACTTTTGGGATAGAAAATCCCTAAAACAAATCACCCCTATTCCTCCATCCAGAACCAATTTTCCTAAGTGTTTTCCCAAGATCTATCCCTCCTGTGAACCCTACATCAGAAGCCCATTTCTTCCAAAACTGATCAATCAAGGCTTCCAAACCTACTTCCCAAGTTCAATTCCTCGAGAACCAAGCTCTAACATTTTTATTTTAATGAGGTTTCTCTAGGATGATAACCCTACTTCCTAACCAGCGGCCTATCTTTGATTCAAAGTAATTATTTTTATTATAATTCAAATCGATACATTATAACTGAGTTATGTCTTCAACCTTCATTTATTTTAACTTTTTCTTTCAATTTCTCTGTAATATTATTTTTTTTACATGTATTATGATCCCATTAGGAACACAAGACATATATTATTTTAGGTTGTGGTTTTTTTGTGATTTATCATTATAGAATATTTTTTATTGATATTGAAGATTTCAATATGGTTGTGAGTTATTTAATCGTTGGTTTATTTTAAATTTAAGGTTTATTAACATGATTTATTTGGTTAGATATAAACACAACAATATAATTTTTTACCCAAATAGTAATGACAAGATAATCATGCATTACGAATCTACCCTTAAATGTAGTCTTTTAAATATCACACTCTAACTTAAAGATGATGATACCCTCACAATAAGTCATTTATAGAGTACAACTATTGGAAGGTTAATACTACGTTACATGTAATTTACTACTAAGTGATACTGAAATCTATGTTATAATGTCAACATAAATCATAAGTACTGTGGGGTTTTGAAATATGGGGTTTATGGAGATTTTTAAGAACTACTAAATTCCAATTAAATTTGAGTAATTATCATACAAGATTTAGTGAAGTTTCTCAGCGGTTATTTTATGATGTTTTTAAATATCATATATATTTTTATTATTTTTACCCTGATTATTTCCAATTTAATTTCAAGTTAAATAAATCAACATTTGTATTATTTCCATGGAGTGATTTGAGGATCTCTTTGACCCGACTATAGTAATAAGATTTATTCTTTTCATTATATATAGAAGAAGTAATCTTGTAATATAATTGAAAAATACTTTATGTTAATAATTTTTTCTTTAAATATTATATTATAGTGAAGAATATTTTCAGAACTAATACTTATTCAAGAATACCTTTTTTGAAGAATATTCATTTACTATTATTTGTAGAGACAACTATGGGAAAAATATGATCTCTATTTTATATCTCATATATTTCTCGTATAAGTATCCAATACTTATAATTAGATTTAGATTAATGTTCCAACAATTTTTACTTATTTTTGAGGTCCCAAATAAAAGGATTTAAAGTCCCGACAAAAACCTTGTTCTATGTATTTACTGCTTCATTCAATTGTGAGATCCCTTGTGTAGAGCCCATGTTGATTGCTATCACTAATAGGGGTGAATGAGTGGTACACTTTTTATGATTTATTTTTAATTCAACTTATTGTACTGGTAAATTTCATGATCCTTTCAATATTTAATCAACTCATCCTCACCTCATATAAAACATAAATAGATAAATCTTAATGTATAAGGGTGTAAAAGTTTTGGACTCAAATGCCAAATCCTTTACATGTTTGGTTAGTCAGCCTATTTTCAGATTATCCACTATAAATCAACTTGGTTATACTAAGGACCTCTCAATACTATAATAATGGAGACCTGTTGTGCTTCTACTCTAGTGTCCCATCAATGAATGCATCTTCCCACTAACCAATAAAAAGGTATGATTAAAATAAAAGAAGATATATCTAATCCCTAAGTTTATTATGCACCACTTGATGCATATGTCCCTGTATGAACACACACTAGTAGAAATAGGCTCTGTACCAACATTTTTATGATGTGGTGATTTGATATTGTAATTTGTGGTTTTGACACATGGACCTTACAGGAAAGAGGATTGTGTACATTCATCATATGTTGAATGTAGGATTAGCATGACATTTATATTCTTATGTGAGACAAAATTTTATAATGACATGGGGTTTAGATGTATAAGGTTTCCATGATGAGTTTCATATGGGTTTCCTATACAACTTGTTAATTAAATTATACCCACACAAACCATGGTGTTATTTGAGGAAAGGACATTTGGATCTTATTTTGGGATGTTCCCTGATGATGTAAATAAATTCCATTGGTGAAATGGATGTATTTTAACACTTGGGGGTTCATTTAATAATTTTATTGATTTTTAATGGTTAAACGTTTTAAGGATAATTATAAAAAAAATTCATGTTGGTAATTATTCACCTTGATTATTTTGATACCCATGTGATGGTAAAAGTGAATGAATGTATAATTATTTCTATCCTTTTAATTTAAATTACTTAAATTAATTTAGGAATCATGATTATAAGAAGAGGGAATGATTTATCATATACCTAGACCTATTGGTTTTGGGTGTGGTTTGTGATGAGATAGTTGATTATGATCCGGTATGGTTGGATCTAGGACGGATAGATCATGCGTGTGTTATTTGTGGTTCTATAGTAATGTTTGAGTGACTAGTGTTCGTTTAGTAATCCATGGCATGATTTTGAAATCATAGCATTGTTGCTAAGGAATCACCAAGGGTGGTTTTTTATAGATAAACTTAACATGGATGAGAATCATGGTCACTTTTTAGTTGAATGAGCCTAGGTTTTATGTCATGTCACTCATTGGGGAATGATCCTAGCGTTGTGATCAAGTGGTATGGTAGTGTACACTAATTAGTTTTGTAACACCTTGAGTTTTTATGAATTATTATTATTTTTGAATAAATTCATATTCAATGGAGGATTTCATTGCATGCTACACCAAAAGCTTTTTAATGTTATTAATGAATATATGACCATATAATAATTTCAAAAAAGATTATCCGTATGATTAATTAATTATGATTGTTACTTAGTGGATAATGTTTTAGTATTTGAGTAGAAATTTGATAAATCCTCAAATGAAATGGGTGTATGGAACGTATGAGGGTACTATGTTACTCACTTCACCGCATAACACATTGTTTTTTGAGATTCATTACCAAGCCTAAGGGAAAGATTCATTGGATCATTTAATATTATATGAGGTCTATATTTAAATATTATTCATCAACCAAAGTTGATCAAATACTATGTTGCATCAGAAACTCAATACATTATTCACCATCTATGTTTCATTTTACATTTGATTTGTGCCTCTACTTAATGTATATTTACTTATCATGGATCTTATTCTTTAAAAGGGTTTACTTTGATACACCTTGTTCCTTATTTTTACATATTTTTCAAATGAATAAATACAATATAGGCTGGTTATAACATGAACTTCCTAGTGTGTAGTTATTTCATGTAAAACATGATACATGTTGTGATTCATTTTATTTTTTAAAATAAATTTACTTAGTAGTGGGTTGCTATCATGTGTAGAGTACTATGTTCTATTTATGTGCCTGATTTGTGTATACATTTTTATACATTTTATTGAGTTGTTAAAACATGTTTTCACCGGATACTAGTTCTTTTAGTGATAAAATGATGTAATTCGGTGATCAGAATTCTTTTCAGGTATTTCCCCAACAATGACACAGATCGGGGGAAAGTTGATCAAAAATTAAAAAACTACACGGTGTATACTTTAGGGTACAAGTCGTGTACCAGAACCCCAACACGGATTGGCCAGGACAAGTACATTCCCAAGTTACCAGAAGACCGTACATGTCGTGTATGTCATATACACATCATGTATCCTCTTCTAGAAGTAGTTGATATCGGATGAATGATAGTACATGTTGTGTATGGCAGTTCTACACACCAGGTACCTCCACCTACCAAGTGGCACCATGTTCCAAGTCCAATACGGCGTGTTAGGCCAACCACTGGTGGAGAAAAAGATGGAAAAGTGTGTTGAAAAGAATACACACCATATACTTTCCAATACATGTCATGTACCCCTAAAACCTATAAATTGGTGGGAGTACCTTCAATTTCTTGAGTCATTCATTCATTCATATTTCGTTCAATTCGAAGGGAGATCACTCCAGGTATGGCCTAGAAGAGAAGAAAAGAGAGAAAGAAGGGGAGAGGAGAGAAAAAGGAAGGTGCTTCTGTGAAACCTTCTCGACGACCTTCGCTCCAAAGCTTCCAAGAGGATGTGTCCAAGTACTACAAGTTCTTTAATTAATATCTACTCAATGAGTAGCTAAGTTCTTTATGTGTTGGGGCTGTGTGAAAAATAAAGTTGTAATTTATCAATTGTGATGGGGAAATATTATTTTTCATCTTTTTTCCCCATAATTCTTTATTAACCCTTTCAAAAATATCACTGGAAATATTGTATCAAACCAATAATGGGATATCTAGGGATCCCATAAGGAATTACGGTTAAAAACATCCATGACTATTGGATGTTTTAATCATCTCAAAAGGGATGGAATTAATAAAAATTAATAGAAATCAATTTCTGGACCAATGAAATCTCCTTCCATTGATTTAAAAAAACATACCATTCCAAGGGGTTTTTGTTACATAAGTAATCTCAAAGATGTGAATTATCATGAACAACACAACCTCATAAGAAAATTGATTTAATAACAACCTCTTAAAATCCACAAACCGGATGCATTTCCCCCCAAATTTGCATCAAAACCAAATTATCATGTTTGTTTTTCCTTTAAGTAATTTTCAAAGAAACTAAAATCCAATCACCTTTCCATCAAAACATAAAAAAATCGATTCTAAATTCAGTATACCTCATTAAATAAAGCACAAAGTAGATAATCCAGACAAAAAAAAACTCATTCTCCCTATAAATTAACCCCTTAATAGTATTATAATTGTTAGGGTAATCCAATTTGGATAGCCAAAAATAACACTTTAGCATAAACAAAAACCAAATTGTGGCGCCATTTCCATGGATCAAACCCAGGTCATCTGCATGACAGGCGGATATACTGACCACTATTTCTTTTTGATCTTTCTTCTTCCTCGTTTATGCTTGGTGTGTTTAGATGTGTTTAGGTTTTTATATGTATGAGCGGCTACCATACTCATTCCAAAATCATTGAGTCATTGGAGATTCTCCTAATTGACCCAAAAATCGAACGGACACTTTTAGGGTGATGAAATCCCCTCATGGAAGAGCACAACCAAAATAATCCCATGGTGCGAAATGAAGAGGGAGATCTAGCTGTTGTCCAAGGAGATGGACATCCATATGGCCCGGATGACAACCAGAACCAGCAAGCTACACTTTCTCTAGGATATGACCTACAACAGCTCCAAAAGTTTCCACTATAGTGAATTACATACCAACACCCAGGTTAGGGGTCATACTTTTCCCCTTTGGAGAAGCAATATCTGCCGCCTCTACTCCCTCAACAGCCACCTCCACGTCGTACTCTCATAGAGTACTCCCTACCGTCTATTTATAGAGTGGAAAAAGGTATCGCCCATCCACTGATGCAGGACCAACACTTCGAGATCAAGATTGCTATCATACATCTGATTCAAAACATAGTTTTGTTCACTAACCTGCCTAGTGAGGACCCAAATTCCCTTCCCTCCAATTTCCTAACGGTCCACAACACGTTCCTCTACCACGGAGTGTCCATGGATTCCATTTTTCTTTTCATATTCCCCTTATCTCTAAGGGATAAGGAGAAAGATTGGACAAATGGTTTGTTGTAGTGATCTATCCTCAACTGGGAGGAGCTATCCCAAGAATTCCTGTCAAAATATTTTCTATCCTTGAAGACGGTGACCTTGCAGAACAAAATACACTACTTACACCAGCACGACTAGGATTCATTTTATTATTCATGGGATAATTTCAAAGATATGTTGTGAAAATTACCACACCATGGACTCCCACTTTGGATGCAGGTCTAGTCCTTCTACAGAGGACAAACAATGAACACAAAGTATGTGGTGGATGCTGCTGCTGGAGGCACGGTTATGAGGAAGTCCCTTGAAGATATTTTTGAACTGTTGGAAGATACGTCTTCTAATATATTCTAGTTTCATTCTTAGTGGGGCACACAAAAATGAGTTATGAACAATATCGATTCCACTACTATGCTTGTTTCCCATCCGAACATTGTGTCCAAAAAGATCTATGTGCTGAGTCTAAAGGTCACATCCCAAGTATATGTGGTGTACCCTATGGAGTGTAGTGAATGTGGTGATATCCACATCATGGGAGAATGATCGAGACCTACAGTCAGCCCTTCAATGAGCGAGTTGAGCTATGTTTCTCAAAAACAAGAGCTGAACTCGTACCAGAAATTACTAGAACCCAGCATGGAATGATCACCAAAACCCAGGCTAGGGCCAACAGTAGCAGAATCATCCAACCCAGTAACTACCTCACTATGGTCAACCTCAGTATCATATCTAGTACTCGATACAATAGGATCATCAGCAGGGATCTTACCAATAGAAAGGGTCTCAAAACCCTTGCCTGCAGTAGCCGAGGCAACCACCATCTCTGCCAGCTGCACAGCCACCTTAGTAGGAGAACACCACAAGGTTCAAGGATCTCACGAACAAGTTTATATCTACTACTGAGACTTGATTCCATAATTATAAGTCTTTCATTAAAATCCTAGACAACCAAATCGGTCAGCTTTCAAACCAGCTTTCAGCAAGGAAGCCTGGTATACTACTAGGTAACACTGAGAAGAACCCGGGGGAGGAGGCCCATTATATCACACAACGAAGTGTAAAGGAGAAACAATAGAAGGAACCATCACATCAAGGTGCACCTACACCCCTACTGATGAAGAAGGTATAGTTAAATACCACTTTTAATCCAAAGGCACACCAAAAGAGGCCCCACAAGGAGAAGGAAAGCAGGTTTTCAAACCCTTTGAGCCTGCCTTACCATTCCTGAAGAGGATGAAGCAGAGAAAGTAGGACCACCAGTTCCAAAAATTTATAAAAGTATTTAGGAATATGAACATCAATATTCCATTTTCAAAGGAATCAATGCAGATACCCACATATGTGAAATTCATGAAGGAGATCCTCTCTAAAAAAAGATGGAGGATCTAGGCACCATTGCACTGAACAAGTATTGTTGAATAGTCATATAGAATTCAATTTCTCCAAAGCTCCAGGATCTAGGTAGCTTCACTATCTCGTGCACTATTGGACCATGTGAGTTTGGGAGGGCCCTCTATGACCTAAGGTCCAGCATCAACCTCATACCATTTTGAGTTTTTATGAATCAAGGGTTAAATAACCTAAAGCCTACCAGAGTAGCCCTTCAGCTTGCCGACCGATCCATAAAATATCAAAAGTGTCTACTGGAGGATGTGATGGTAAATGTAGGAAGGCTAATCCTCCATGCATATTTAATAATCCATGACATGGAGGACGACCAGGAGGTGCCTCTCATTGTGGTAAGTCCATTATTGGACACTAGGAAGGTATTGATTGATGTACACCAGAGGGAGATGATTTTCAGAGTAGGAAATGAATGAGTCTCCTGAAATGTCCTCAAAGCCATAAAGAAAGAATCATTATCAAAGCATGAGGGTTTTTATGCATTGTAAATCCTAAATGATCACTTAATTAGAAAAGGATATGATCTAGTATGTTCTTTCCCCTCAAATGACTTTGTTTTTTCAGACATTTCAATTGATGAAACACCAGAGGACCTGCAATTCCTTAGAGCCCAGGGAGGCCAATACTGGTAGTGTACTATTGTTCCCAACATTCTAGATTAGAAATAGGTACAACCACTTGTACCATGGATTCTAAATTCTCCTACACTAGAATTGAAGCCTCTATCATATTCTCTAAAGTACAGGCACTTGGGAGACGATCAGACATTTCCTATCATACTTAGTCCAGCACTGTTAGAGGAGTAGGAGGATGTGCTTTTGCAGGTTTAAAAGTGGATGAAATATGATATTGGATGGAAAGTTGTAAACTTGAAGGGTATCAGTCCTACAATTTTCACCCACAAGGTGCTAATCAAATAAAGAGTGAATCCATTTTGGTGACCAAAATGACGCCTAGCCCCACCCCCCCCCCCCCCCACCCCCACCCCCCCCCCCATGAATGAAGTTGTGAAAAAAAGAGGTAATCAAGTTGTTGGATCTAGGAATCATATACCCCATCGCAGATAGTCCATGGGTGAGTCCCCTATAAGTGATACCCAAAAAGTGGGGTATTACTATGATTTCAAATGACAAGAATGAGCTCATCCCAACATGTATTGTCAGGAGCTGGAGAGTCTGTGTTGACTACAGAATGTTGAATGATTCCTTGAGGAAGTATCATTTACCCTACCCTTCATGGATCTAATGCAAGAGATACTAGAAGGGCATGAATTTAAGAGCTTCCTCAACGGTTATTCCAGCTACAATCTGATTTCTATTTCCCTAGAGGATGAAGAGAAGAGCACATTTACTTTCCCCTATCGTACAAATTCTTATCGAAGGATGTCATTTGGCATGTTCAAGCTCTCTCCACCTTCCATAAATGCATGTTGGCTATCTTCCATGACATTTCAAAACAGATCCTAGAGGTTTTTATGAATGATTTTTTCATTTACAGAAAACCATTCACCACTTTCTGGCAGCACATGGAGAAGGTTTGGAAAGATGTGAGGACACTAAACTTGTTTTTATCTAGGAAAAGTGGCATTTCATGGTGCATAGTGGCATCATCCTTGGACACATAATCTTAGAAAAGAGGATAGAGGTGGACCCGACCAAAATAAAAGTCATTTCACAACTACCTATTTTGACTTTTGTCAGATCCATCCATATCTTCCTAGGACATAAAGGTTTCTACAGGCTATTTATCCATGACTTTTTAAAGATAGCTCAACCCCTCACCAACCATCTAACCAAGGATGCCATTTTTGAGTTCGATGAGGCATGTACCACAGTTTTTTCTCACATGAAGAAGCAGCTGGTGAAAGGTCCAGTGATGATTGCTCCCAATTGGGAAGAGAAATTTGAAGTGATGTGTGATGCTAGTGACTACGCAGTGGGAGAAGTCCTAAGCCATCAACTTGACCAAATTTTTTTCCCATTTATTATTCCATTTGGACACTCAACGAGGCATAGATGAACTACACTAGCACAGAGAAGGAGATATTAATAGTGGTGTTCTCTTTTGAAAGGTTTTGTTATTAATTAGTGCTATCTAATGTTATTGTTTATACTGACCATGCTGCACTCAAGTACCTACTGAACAGGAACGATGTGAAGCCACGACTAATATGATGGTTACTCCTCCTACAATAATTTGATTTGGATATCTGAGACAAGAAGTAGAGAGAGAACGTTATTGCTAATCATCTCTCCCACCTGGAGCTGCTGGATTTAGAGAAGGAGAAAGATTGAGAGATCAGGGAGGATTTCCCTAATGAGCACCTCTTTTCAGTAAAAGAATCAATGAGGCCCTCGTATGCTGGTATAAATAATTTTTTCATTACAGGTACAATCGACACCGACTTATCCTTCCAGCCGAGGAAGAGGTTTCTCTCTAATGTCATGAGGTACTTCTGGAAAGATCCCCTACTGTTCTGATCTTGTGGATATGGGGTGATCTAACATTGTATCCCAAAAACTGAATTTCATGGAGTCATGGAATTCTATCAGTCGTCACCAGTTGGGGGACATCATGGGTCAAGCCGTACTATAGCAATGATCCTACAGTCTGGGTTTTTTTTGTCCAACTATTCATAGAGATGCCTGAGCCTTTGTTTTCTGTTGTGGCTGATGCCAAAGAACAGGTAATGTGGGGTATAGAGCTGAGATTCCCCAACACCCCATCTGTGAGGTCAAAATCTTCAATTTCTAGGGTATCAACTTCATAGGGCCATTTCCCCTATCTTTCGAGAACACATATATCCTATTTTGTGTTGACTACGCCTCCAAGTGGGTGGAAGCTACAACACACAACACGGTCAAGGTGGTCATGTCCTTTTTAAATAAACACATTTTTAGTTGTTTTTCCATTCCATGTGTACTGATTAGAGATATAGAGACCAACTTCGACAACACATTGATGAAAGGAGTACTATTGAAGTATGGAGTGAAGCATCATATGGGTACACTATATCATCCCCAGTCAAGTGGACAAGTGAAGCTCTCCAACCATGATCTCAAGATGATTATGGAGAAAATAATGAAAACTTCAAGGAAAGACTGGTTCAAGAAGCTATAGGATGCTTTGTGGGCATATTGGACCAATTTCAAGGCACCATTGGGGATATCCCCATTCTGCCTATTCAATGGTAAGTCATTCCATCTGCCATTAGAGTTGGAACACAAAGCTTACTGGGTGGTTAAGGACCAAAATTTTGATTTGAAGATAGATAAAGGGAAGCATAAGTTATAACTATCAGAACTTGAAGAAATCAGATTGGAGGTGTATGAGAATGCCAAGCTGTACAAGGAGAAAATGAGAGCAATCCATGACCGGATGATTTCATGAAAATCATTACAACCAGGTGATCTAGTACTCTTTTTTAACTCTTGTCTTCTATTATTTCTAGGAAATCTAAAGTCAAGATGGTCAGGACCATTCCGAGTCATATGAGTATTCCACCATAGAGTGATAGAAATTGTGGGGGAGGATGGTCAACTATTCAAGGTGAATGGATTGGAGTTGAAGAGTTACCATCACATGGAAGACATGATGGGAACTCTCTCCACCATGTATCTTAGGTAAGAATAGGTAAGTTAGTTAAACCAACATCCTAAAACAAAGGAACTTCCTGGGAGGAAACCTAGATGTTACACGTTGTATACCCCCTATACACACATGGTGTATTGATTCCTTTTAACTTTTATTTTTAATATTATAAATATACAGATTAATTGAGTAATATACAGGGATGATGCAGGTGCCAATGATATAGTCACTGGAGTTTATCTTAGTCGTCATCGGTTCGAATCCCTCCATACCTACCTTCGGCACGAGGTTCTTCCTTTTTATACTAGCGTTTTATTAAATGAACTGTGTGGTATTTTTCATAATATATATAAATTTTTTTAAAAATAAGAAAACCCAAGATGGGGATGGATCGGTTGGCTAGGGACATAACCCCATTCCAAAAGACTCGGGTTTGAATCCGGACAACTGTCTTACTTCCATCATTTGTCCTTTTAATAAAACCACATGGTGTGTATTTCGATATACGTCATGTAAGCCATGTTTAAATTAATAAATAAAAAGATTTTCACAATGAAGAAATACATGCGGGTGAAGTTGGTAGATTGGAAGAGTCCCAACCCAGGATCCAAAAGACCCGGGTTCGAACTCGGATAATCTCCCTGCTTCATCCCTTTTATTCAAAATTAAAACCACATTTTGTGCATTTTCTTTTTCCCATGTAGTATAGGCCTTGTACATTAAATATATATAATTAATAAACATGATCAGTAGTAAAACCTTTTCTACAGTGTTTGAGGGCTTAGGTTTAGAATGACCGATTGCCAATTTGAATAATGCCCCAAGCACCGGACCAAAGATTTTACTTCCATTTTTCTAATTTGAGAACACATGGTGTGTATTTCCCCTAACATTATGTGTATAGATTTATTTTTAGTAAATAATTATAATTATATATATATATATATATTTTTTCTTTTTTTATTTTAATTACTACTATTTGTTATTATATAGTTTACTATAATTATTATATTATATGAAAATATAAAAAAACAAAATAGAAAAAACAAAAAAAACGTACCAAAACATAGTGATACATGGTATTTTCTTCACTAATACATGCCATGTACCGAGGCTATAAAATCCCAGATGCCCTACCCAGGAAGAGCCCATGTCAAGCCCCTCTCCCTCCCTGTTTTCTTCCCCAGCACGCCCATTGCACCCTCCTTCTCAAAATCCACCATTTTCATGCATTTGTTCTTCCAATTTATTCTACATTATGATCCATGGTCCAAGTAGAACATTATATGCTCCTTATTCAACATTTTACATGAGTTTAGGGTGTTTGATAGATTAGATGACTGTTCAGTTTCCCACACAGCACATAGTTTTCACGAAGAACACACGTTCTGCACTTTAGTACTCAGCCACACACGTCACGGTTTCTACCTTCTTCTGGTATATAGTGTGTACGTTCAATACATGTCATGTACCGTATCTCCCCTAGCCTTTTGGCCTCGCCCTTGTCCTACAGTAAATGGTTGTTTCCCCCTGTTCCCATACACAATGTCTCTTTTCAAGACATGTCGTGTCCTCCAACACTTTGTAGGGTCCCGTGTGGACAATGTACACACCTCTCAATCAATGTTTCTATACACAGCATGTACACCTTTTCACACGGCATGTAATCCCCATTTCCTCTGACTTTTTTGAGCCATGTCAAGCATCATACACGGGTGGCACCCAATGTTGATGTACACATAATGTACCCTCTGTTACCTAGTGTGTTCTTCTATTTTTCCTAACATTGGTCATCATGGCATGTCTTTCCAGGGAACACGAGTTCTTTCATAGCTATGATTACATGTCATATACCCTGGATCTACAAATCGTGTTCTACTTTATTTCCAGTTTTCTCACATGTTTTTCTATTTATTTTCTTTTTATTACTTTTTCTTCTAGGTATGGCTCATCAAGATCCTTCTCATGGGAAGCAGCCTGCTTCTGTTGATGAGGGTGGATAACCTCCTCCTCATCGGATACGTCTTCAACCTCACAAGTGGCCCACATTAGATTTCCCAGTCTTCCAGCCCCCCGCATTGGTTGCTCTACCTCCTCTCATAATGACACATCCACCTACTTATCTGCTCATTCCTACGACCACATCTACTAATACTTTGTTGGCCTCCGCCCCCTCCACTACAGAGGTCGAGAGCTTCGATGCTTCCACTCCCTCTAGCTCCCTTCCCTCTGAGCTACCATCCACACATACAGTGGAACTATTCAAGCTAAACCTTCCATACTCTACTGGACAGACTTTTGGGCCTACTCTAGTATCCTATGATCCACCTCCTTCCACAGTAGCAGTACCATCATCTCTGGACCCCACCATTCCACCACCGCCTACACTAACTATTACTCACCCTCTGCCACATCACTACTTGGGGTTTCCAGATGATTATCCTATGTCAGAGCTCTGGAAACATTTTTCTCACTGCACTATCTAGCTGAGTGGCCACTTCCTCGGTATTACAGTCCCACAAAACCTTGGCATCTAGGAGGAGTTAGAGGATCATATGGGCCATACTCACCTACTCGATACTTTCTAGGTCAATACTCCTACGTGTCATGACTTATTTTCGGAGTACATGGCTACGTTCAAGTTCGATGGGCCCACATACTGGTGGAAAACACCCACAGATATAGCTCATCCAGTTCGATTTTGGCTAGGCGGCCGACCTCTTTCACTTATTATGGCTGAGTTTTTTGGAGGGTGTGGCTTTTACCCCCATCCTGCAACCCCACCTCCCATCTCTACCTTGACCCACCCCGAGTGCTCTGACCTTATCACAATTTGGAGGGAGTTTGTTAGTAATCACCATGGTTATAACCCTACATCATAGAAGATCACCCTCATACATGACCCTTCTCTTCACTTTCATCACTGGTGCTTCAGCGCCATCCTCTTCCCACGCCATGAGGATATGGGTGTCTCATACAAAAGGGAAATGGAGCTCCTAAAAGGTATCTTCCGGCATGACTACCCTAACCTCCCTTATACAGTTTCCTCCTATTTCCACTCCATGATTCATTTCCATCAGGGCAACCTAAATGGTGGTTTCTATGCCACCTATTTGTCACACCATTTGTGAGTTTTTGAGTTGTCTCTCCCTCACTATCACTTGGGTTCTCCTCAGCAAATGTACTTCCTCATACTTATCCATATGAGGTTTGTCGATCATTGGGGGGAGTGCTTTGTGCTCGTGAAGGAAGTCCCTTTTCCTACAGGGGGAGAGCTGACACACCTGCTCACATTGGTGTTGCTACTCAGGATTCTCCCCATCCTCCTGTAGATGTACCCTTTCCACCCTACCCCCTACATCTAGCCTTCCTTATTCTTCCAATTTTAAGAACCTGAATCTTCTTTTCTGGTATGTTTTCCTTTTTCTGGTGTTTTTGAGAAAAAGAGGAGTTTCTGGAAATTTTTAAAGTACACTCCATGTACTTTTTTGTCGCTCGTAGCTATGTGTTGGATGTGTAATGGTCGAGCACGCATTTGTGTGTGGTGACATGGACACTACCTAATGTGGGGGCCAATTAAGGAAAGTACATAATGTGTAGTTATAAAGTACACACAGTTTAATTTCTTTTTTCCATTAAATAGACTAGGGTCACGTCTAATTGGATGAAATCCCTCCTTCTAGGTTTAGTTCATCCAAGAGCATCCGTATCATTGACATATTTCCCTGAGATCCCAATCAAGTAAGTATTTTCTGAATCGACCATCATCGATTGTTTTGGGATTGCCTCGGTAAGCTCTTCCTTCTCATAGAGCTTCGTTTCCGGATTCCTCCTCCTTCTTAAGTTATCTCCTGTTGAACATTTTAGTTGTTTTTGTAGATCTACAGTGTTCTTGGGTGATTCAAGGCTTGAGGTTCATTTATAAAGATCCTGCAACACCGAGGTAGGTGGTTTGTGCCATTCTGTTGAAATTCTTTTAGTTATATGTGCAAAATTGCCCAATACCCTTGAACGGGGTATTGCATGTTTACGGTTTTAGATTTTTTAATTGTCTTCTATGATTGTATGTTGGAATAGAGGTTAATTGAGTGTGAATAAGGGTAATTTCTATGCTTTAGAAGTGTTTTCGCATGCATATTTTGTTTATGACTATTTGGTATAGTTTTCCTATTACGCTGTTGTTTGACTTCCATGTCTAGTATTATAGAATGGAGTGATTTTGTTTATCTGTCTTGCTGTTATGTTGTATACTGGTCAGCCAAGTAGTTCTTGATGTTTACTTTGGCCATTTTGCATTACTATGCTCATTTGACTTACACTGGGTTGTGAGAACCTGGTGTAGTAGACCATATGGATAATGGACATAAGGGCTTATCCAGAGTGTCTATTTATTTATCACACTCTGAGACCATAGGGGGGATTGACATTAACTACTCCCTCAGAGGGTCTATAGTTAAGTTACGAGGCCACCGAAGGAATTTAAATTGAGTGCTTTCTCAGAGTCCCTGATGATTCCTTTAAAAGAGTATAGGTGGAATTGAAAGTTAGTGCTTCCTCAGAGAGTATTTAATCATACTTGGATATAAGGGGAATTTAAATTGAGTGCTTCCTCAGAGAGACTTTAAAAGTGCTTAAACATATGGGTTAGACTGTGTGTACTTCCCAGAGGGTTTCTTGTGTTTCATAGGTAAGACCATAGGGGATAGGCTGTGAGTACAAACTGGAGGGTTACCTGTTTCTGATTATCTTATTACTTGATATGTGGTGTTTGAATGCTCTAAAACTAAAGGATGGTTTATTTTTGAGTACTTCATTGTTTACTGCTTCTTTTTCTTATTGTCTGCCATCTATATTCATTGACTGTTAGGCACAGATCTCTTGGTGGTTTCCTACTAGGATTTAGTCTCACACCCTATTTGGGCCATGCTTTTGGGCCCAAATAGATTATATTGTTGCTGATATAGATAAGGGAAAGTGCCCTTCTACTTCAGGTACTTGACTGCTTTGGATCCGGAGTTCATTGGACCAAGCTGAGGCTTGCAATGCTGAGGAGTTGTTTACTGTTTTTTTTTGTACTTTGGTTTAGTAATGTATTTCTACATTGTGACATGTTTGGATGATTTACTAGACATATGTTTCATTCATAATTATATATGTTCTCCAGCAGCATATTACATTCAGTCTTCCACTGTTTACTGTTGTATGTCGTTATTACGGCTTCAACTATTGTTATCTATTTCTATTCCACTATGTTACTCTGCCAATGAGGGAATAGTTTTCCAACTATCACACCCAAGTCCCTCTCTTCTAGTTGGTAGCCTCTGGTGTTAGGGGAAATGTGCTTGAGACCATGTGACCAACCGGGTACGGGGCGCCTCTGGGAAGCTTCTGGAACCGGGACATTACAAAGTGGTAACAGAGGTGTTCTTTTCTTCTTGACTTATTGTTTGGATCCTATAGCCAGGGATAGGATGGAATTGGTACTTGGTAATAAGTTGTGACTGTGAGTATCTAACCTGTGTATAGGAAAAATCCAATATACCTCTTTTATTGCAATTTTTTAGGTTTTGTAATTTTACAGTTGATTTGGTTTTCACAATTGGGTGACCCACATGTATTTTATTATTATTTTTGTTGTTATTAAGGTTATAATTCTCTTGAAACCCAGTGAGATGAGGGTATTCCATCTCATGTATTATATAATGACTTTCTAGGAATCACATTTCATGCATTATTTCCATTCCATTTAGGATGACTTAGCGATTTCATGTTTTTGTGATAGATGTTGTGCAAGATATGCATGTTGTTGTGAATCATTGATCTATTATGCTTTTTATGACATGTATAAGATGCCATTCTTTGATTTTAAAGGAGTATGGGCCCTCACAGATAGGAATTTGGAACTTTAATGTATGTTTCAGTGTTTTTCTGGGCTATGGAGTAGTTTCTAAGGCATATTGTCCAGAAAAACCAAGAATACACGGCATGTAATGTTGAATACACGCCATGTGTTCTTATGTTTAGGAACAAACTATTTTTCTTAAGTACACATCGTGTACTGTATATACACGTCGTGTAGTCAACAATCGTGTCTCATACTATGTGGGCGGGGATACCAGGTTTGGAATCATTGGCAGGACACGTCGTGTACCAGATGTTCACACCGTGTTGTTGAATCGTGTAACTGGACTTTTCACTATCAACACGGGTCAGTTGAGTCTTTTCTAATACACACCATGTCCATTTGGAACATATCGTGTAGTGTAACCCGAGAATCCGATTGTGTCACGAACAACACGGATTGGAAAAATCTTCCAAGTACATGTCGTGTCCATCTGGAACATGACGTGTAGTGTGATCCATGTATACGGTCATGTCACTAACAACACGGGTTGGTGAAGCTCATCTAGTACATGTCGTGTCTAGAACTCGTACTCTCTGTAGTCTTGTTCTAGGAAAACTGTGTGGCCTAGCCGTGTAAGGGAACTCAGGCAATGGAAGAGGATTCAAGTAAATGCCATGTGTTAGGAAAACACGCCGTGTATGGGGTGTTACACGACCAGTTTTGGCATAGGTACACGCCCATTCGAATGGATTAAAGGAACACGCCATGTTGTTAAATATACAAGTCATGTATCCATGTTTTAAAGAACTTGAATGCTTTATTTCTCTTGTTTTTCCCTTACGCGTCTAGTTTTCATTCCATGATAATCTTGATCTAAGGTGTGCACTTGGCCTTGCAGAGTCATGCCACCGTGACGTCCTCTGGTTGTATTCCAGTTACATGGAAATGATCAGACACTAGACATGAATGATCAAGGACTACCAGAAGATCCTCCAGTTTTCCCAGTCTTGGCACTGATTGTCATTCCAAACACAAGTGCTTATGCATAGTTTCGAGAGGGCTTTATGAGGTTTATGCAGAGCTTCCAAGGATTACCGCCTCCTACCCCGTCGATGTCAAAATTGACACGGGTCTTCCAGTAGCATCTTCCTCCCACTTTCACTAGGGAAGGAGGACCTCAGGTTGTAGAGTCATGGTTAGAAGCCATGCTTACCTTTTTCTAGTATCTAGAGATGCCTCCAGAGAGGAGGGTCATGATCGCTACGTATATGCTTTGGGATTCCACCAAGAGATGGTGGGATGTGATCTCACAGGCGGGACACCAACAAGATATGGATTGGGTGGAGTCTTAGTGTACCTTCTATGATTACTTTTATTCAGAAACTTTGAGGGCTGATCGAGCCCTAGAGTTCCTGAGTTTGGAGAAGGATGCTCTTTCTGTTATGGAGTACTCTTCTCGCTTCACTGAGCTGTAGTCCTTTACACCCTTTCCATGATGTGAAGAGTTATTCTTGGCTGGGAAGTTTGAGGATGGTATGAGTCATGACATCTATTCTAAGGTGAACATATTTAGGCTGACATTGATATCTTCTATAGTCAACCAGGCACTGATCACAGAGCATAATCTGAGGGATTTGGGAGCTGTGAGCTAGGGAGGATCAACATCAAAAGTTAGTGCTTCGCCGGTTGATATGAGGAAGTGTCACAGAGAGATTACACGTGGAGATTCAAGCAGGAGGGATGCACCTTTAGGTAGCCAAGTGGTATGCTACTAGTGTGGGAAGGCCATGCATACGAGGCCACATTGCCTGAGGGACCCAGTGGAGTGCCGATCTTGTGGAAAGATGGGTCTTCCTTAGTGATTTTGTCAGATCTTCTCACCAGAAGCTGGTGATAGGGGTTCTTCCATGACTCTATGTTCTAGAGCAGTGCCATCAGTTTCTCATCTGTCTGGGAACTGGAGTTCTTCCGGCCATTCAGGCAGAGGTGGAGGTCCCGGTTATGGTATTCAGTCACCAGGATTTCAGCGACAATAGGTTGGATCAGCTTAGAGTGGTCAGGAAGGGTCACAGGGTCGTGGTCCAGGTCAAACTTTTTAAATGTAGCAGACCCAATAGAAGTAGGATCCTGGACCCTCTACAGTTAAAGGTACGATCTTAGTTTCCTCGATTTTAGCTTTGGCTCCTTTTGATACAGGGGCTTCCCATAGCCTTATATTTGTTTCTATTTTGGAAATCCATGGGCTCTATGTCTTTTCTTATACTGATGTCAGGATGTTAGACACACTGTTGGGGACTAGAATGGCTAGTGTACTTCAGTGTAAGGAGTGACCTCTTGAGGTTAGTGGGTGTCACATTTTATGGGACCTTTATGTCCTAGAGATGTTGGATTATGATTTTACTCTCGGAATGGAATAGTTATTTCCCTTACAAGAATTTATCGATCGCTATTGTTGTAGGGTGAGTTTCACATTACTAGAGGGAAGATCGTTTCTTCATAAAGGATAATGGGATGTCCAGGTGAGTATAGTAGAACCTGAGTAGCATGGGTTTGGAGGAGTTACAGCCCAAATTTCTAGTCTTTTTCTGGACGACCAGAAGAATTCACATATGGACTTTCCCCCAGTGGTGGATTGTTTCAGGGTGGTCTTTCCAGATTATTTTTCAGGTTTTCCTCCAGAGAGGGAGGTATAATTTTCTATTAATATTGTTCTAAGAGTGGCACTAGTGTCCATTCCTTTTTATAGGATGGATACACTAGACTTACGGGAGCTCAAGAAGCAGTTGGAGGAATTGCAGGCTAAGGGTTTCATCTGACCCAGTACTTCTCCTTGGGGTTCGCATGTCCTGTTTGCGAAGAAGGCAGACGGTACTCTCCAAATTTGTGTAGATTATCGGAACCTAAACGAGTTTACAGTCAAGAACATATATCAGTTGCTAAGGATCGACGATCTATTTGATCAGCTTCGAGGATACCGAGTGTTCTTGAATATTGACTTGAGGTCCTCTTATCATTAGTTGCATGTTAGAGCATCTCATATACCCCTTACAGCCTTTCGGAGAAGGTATGGTCTATACGAGTATGTGGTTATGCCATTCGGTCTCACAAACGTGCCTATAATCTTCATGGCACTGATCAATTGAGTGTTCCATCCATACTTGGATTCTTTCGTGGTGGTTTTCGTGGATGATATCTTGGTGTACTCTCACACTCAACACGACCATGATACCATTCTTGAGATCTTTTTTAGTACACTGAGAGAACATCAGATATATGCTAAGCTCTCAAAATTTCAGTTTTGGTTGGACCAGATTCACTTCTTGGGTTATGTTTTCTTAGAGACAAGAGTATCAGTAGACCTAGAGAAAGTTATAGCATTAGTTTCCTGTGAGCAGCTGAAGAGCGTTTTTGAGGTGAAAGGTTTTCTAGGGATGGATGGATACTACAGGCATTTCATATAAGACTTCTCACGCTTAGCAGTGCCACTTATGGGCTTGACTAAGAAGGGTGGAAATTTCTTGTGGTCATATTCTTGTGAGTCAGCCTTTCAAGAGCTGAAAGGGAGGTGAAATTCAGCACCGATACTAGTTTTTCTAGAGCTAGGAAAGAGCTATATTGTGTACTGTGATGCTTAAGGTATCGGCTGGGAGATTTGAATATGCAGGAAGAAAAATTCATTGAGTACGGGTCTCATTAGTTGAGGCCACATGAGAGAAATTACCTGACGCACGATCTCGAGATGGTTGTTGTTGTTCATGACCTGCACAGTTGAAGACATTATCTTCTGGGAGATCATTGTGTGGTTTTCATGGACCACAAAATTCTCAAGTATATATTCACATAGTGTGACCTGAATTTGAGACAGCGATGGTGGGTTGAGTACCTTCACTCTTTTGACATTGAGCTTTCCTACACGCCTGGGAAAGGAAATGTAGTGGCCGATGCACTGAGCAGAAGGACTCAGATACAGGAATTTCTGGAGGCTAGTAGTGAGTTGCAGCTGAATGCTTTGTTCTCTGTGATGCATATGGAGGTTTACGACAGGTAGGGGCAGATGTTTCTTTCTTCTGTATTTGTTACCTCTAATATTCTTGATCGAGTAAGAATGATGCAACTATTAGATTCTGAAGGACTAGTACTATGGAAAACTATGTCAGGAGAGTACCCTATTCTTGGATAGACCATATGTGAGGATGAGATCATGCATTTTCATGGGTGTGTATGGTTGTCCATAGACAAACGCAAGGAGCTGTTGTGGGACTTTCACTCCTCAGTTTGGGTTGTTCATCCTGGCGTCAATAAGATTTATTGTGATCTACAGCATCAGTATTGGTGGAAAAGTATGTAGAGAGATGTTTCTGGTTTCGTCATGAGGTGATCCACCTATCAGCAGGTGAAGGCGGAGAATCAGCGACCAGAATAGCTTTTGTAGTAGTTACCCATTCCGGAGTGGAAATAGAATGATGTCGCGATGGACTTCATGATTGGGTTTATGAGGTCGCCTTGAGGGAATGATGTTGTTTGTTTTTTCATTGACAGACTCATGAAGGTTTCTCACTTCTTTACGATCAAGAATACTTTCAGTGTTGATGATCTCGGATAATTGTACATCTGTGAGATAGTAGGTATACATGGGATTCCACACTCTATTGTTCCAGACAATGATACAGGTTTTACTTCTCGAGTCTGCTAGTGATTGAAAAAGTCCTTGGGTACATAGGTACTTTTGGGTACAGCTTACCACCCCTAGACAGATGGCCAATCTGAGCATACAATTCAAGTGTTAGAGGACATGCTTCGTGCATGTATCTTGGATTTTGGAGGTACTTGGGAGAAGTACATACCTCTTGTGGAGTTTTCCTACAACAATAGTTGTCAAGAAACTACTCATATAGAACCTTATGAGGATTTGTATGGTAGGTCATGCCGATCACCCTTATGTTGGTCGGAGGTAAGAGAGGAAGCTATGTTGGGACCTTGTCTTGTCCAGGAGACCACAAAGCAGATAGAGTTGATTCGAAAGAGGATGTATACTACATAGTCTTGATAGAAGTCTTATGTTGATCAGTAGAGATGACCTCTGGAGTTCAATGTTTGGGATCGGGCTTTCTTGCGTGTCACACTGAGGTTGGGACACCAGATGATTAGAAGACAGGGTAATCTTTTTCTAAGGTACATTGGTCCGTTTGAGGTTTTGGAGAGAGTTGGTCCGATTACCAATCGGTTGCAGTTACCATGGAGGTATCGGGATATGCATGATGTATTCCATGTTTCTCAACTCTGACGTTACTTCTCAGACCCGTCTCATGTTTTTCAACTTGAGGAGGTTGAGTTAGAGGTGGACGTCTCATTCGAGGAGCATCCTATCCGGATTTCTGATCGCAGAACGAAGGTTCTCCGTGGACGGTCTGTTCCTCTGGTACAAGTTCTATGGAAACACGGGCGGGTACAGGATGAGACATAGGTTAGGGAGGCCGATGTATGATCATAGTGATTGGAGCTATTTGAGGATTCTTCTTCAATGCTTCCTTGCTAGAGAAATTCAGGGATGAATTTCATTAATGGGGGAAGTTTGTAACAACCTGGATCTTATTTTCAGGTATGTTTTCCTTTTTCTGGTGTTTTTGAGAAAAAGAGTAGTTTCTGGAAATTTTTAAAGTACACTTCATGTACATTATAAGTACATGTTGTGTACTTTATTATTGCTCATTGTCGTGTGTTGGCCATGTATCGGCCGAGCACACAGCCATGCGTGGTGACCTGGAGACCCCCTAATGCAAGGACTGGTGAAGGCAAGTACACATTGTGTACTTCCTTTTTTTCATTATATGGACCAGGGTCATGTCTAATTGGAAGAAAGCCCTCCTTAAAGTTTTGGTTCATCCGGGAGCATCTGTACAACCTTGAACTTTCCCTAAGCTCCCGATCAAGAATCATTTCTCTGAATCGACCACCGTCTATTGTGTTGGGATCACCTTAGTAAGCTCTTCCTTCTCCTAGAGCTTTGTTTCCTGATTCTTCTTCTTTCTCAAGTTATATCTGGTTGAACGTTTTAGATATTTTTGTAAATATATGGTATTCTTGGGCGATTATAGGCTTGAGGTCCATGTATAATGATCATGCAACATAGAGGTAGGTGCTTTGTGCCTTTTTGTTGAAAGTCTTTGAGTTATATGTGCAAACTTTCCCAATTCCCTTGAATGGGGTATTGCGTGTTTACATTTTTAGCCCTGTTAATTGCATGCTCTGCTTGTATGAAAGAATAGAGATTAATTGAGTGTAAATAGGGTTAATTTCTATGATTTGGATGTGTTTTCCCATGCATATTTTGTTTATGACTATTTGGTATAGTTTGTCTGTTAGGCTGTTGTTTTCATTCCACGCCTAGTATTGTAGGATGGAGTGACTTTGTTTATCTGTCTTGCTATTATGCTGTAGACTAGTCAGCCAAGTAGTTCTTGAGGTTTACTTTGGCTGATTTTCATTGCTATGCTTGTTTGACTTACACAGGGCTGTGAGAACCAGGTGTAATAGACAATAGGGAGAATGGACGTAAGGGATTCTCTAGAGTGTCTTTTTATTTATCACGATGCGAGAACATATGGGGGATTGACATTGAGTACTCCCTCAGAGGGTCTATAGTTACATTATGAGGCCACAAAAAGAATTGACATTGAGTGCTTTCTTAGAGTGCCTAGTGTTTCTATTAAAATACTACAGGTTGAATTGATGGTGAGTGCTTCCTCAGAGAGTCTTTAATCATACTAGGTTATAAGGGGAATTGACATTGAGTGCTTCCTCAGAGATCCTTTAAAAAAGTATAACCAGATGGGTTAGATTGTGTGTACTTCCCAGAGGGTTGTTTGTGTTTTCTAGGTAGGACCATAGGGGATAGGTTGTGAGTAAATCCCAGAGGGTTACCTATTGGTGATTATCTACTTACGTGATATGTGGTGTTTGAATGCTTTGAAACTGTAGGATGGTTTAATTTTGAGTACTTCCTTGTTTACTACTTCTTTTCCTTATTTTCTGCCATATATATTCACTGACTATTGGGCACAAATCTCTTGGTGGTTGCTTACTGGTATTTAGTCTCATCCCCTATTTGGGTTAGGCTTTTGGGCCCAAACAGATTATATTGTTGCAAGTATAGATAAGGTAAAGTTCCCTTCTACTTCAGGTACTTGACTGATTTGGATCCGGAGGGAAAAGGACCAAGATGAGGCTTGCGATGCTGAGGAGTTATGTACGGTTTTCTTTTGTACTTGGGTTTAGTACTGTATTTCACCATTGTGACGTGTTTGGATGTTTTCCTAGACATATGTATCATACATCACAGCATATGTACTCCAGATACTTATTACTTTCAGTCTTCCACTGTTTAATGTTGTATGCCATTATTACTGTGTCCTCTATTGTTATCTGTTTCTATTCCACTTTGTTACTCTTCCAATAAGGGAATAGTTTCCACAATATCACACCCAAGGCCCTCACTGCTAGTTGGAAGCCTCTGGCATTATAGGAAATGTGATTGAGGCCATGTGACCAACCGAGTACGGGGCACCTCTGGGTGACTTCTGTAACTGGGACATTAAACCACCATTCCTTCTTCTTTTGTTCTTTCTACCACCCCATCTCCCTCTGTACCCTTGGTCGATCTCTCTTTTACCCTCCGCCTAGCCGTGGTGGAGTATCACTAGGTACATCTAGATCATCATTTGGACAATCTCGAGCAGATGTTGGGGATTCTTCTTCAGCATCATGATATTCCACTACCCCCATATTCTGCTCCTCCTTTGGTAACAGGACCTTTTTCCACTGCTCAACTACCAATTACAGCACTAGACACAGATTCATTTCTCCTCTCCACTACTGGCCTAGCTGCTACCACTTCTTCTACCAGGTCGAAGATAGCTACTGAGCATTCTATTCTTAGTCTAGATCCCACAGCTTCGGCTTCTATGGCTTCACTTCTGAGTGCATCTTCTGAGCCTCCAGCTTCCACGAATGTTGATCTTTCTCTTTCGGCTTCTTCTATTCAGGATGATGCCTCTTCTGAGGTGGCCCCCTGACTGGTTTTTGGGCACATATTCCCAATATATATATATATATATATATATATATATTATCTTTTGCCTATGTTTTGTTGTGTATGCTTGTAGTTTTCCCCCTCCACATCTGTCACAGGTACCATAGCGTGCTTTGGATTGTACTTATCCACCACTTCCCATCTTTCTTCACCTAGACATGAGGGAAGTATTGTTTTTCAGGATTCTGTTATTTTAATTTTCTTTCTAGTTTTACTTCTTCCATTACTTCCCCTCGTCCTAGTCCATTGTTGTTTCCCCATGTCACCTTCTCTATCTTTATGAGGAATTAGAGGACCATGTTCCCTATGCAGTGTGGGGGAGCCTCTCTACCTACGCTGCTATTTTTCCCTTGAACTAATCTAGGATACAACATTAATAGATAAAATATTTTAAACTGTGGAAAATTTTTTGTTAATTATAATTATAAAAAATAAAGTAATAGTTGAGAATTTTAGAAGTTACATACTTATTTTAAAATTTTGATAAATTATTTTAAAATTATTGATGATATGGTTGATTCTATGACATAAATTCTTGGTTATCTGCATTTATTGGACTGATCATTTTTTTTAATCCATGACATGGTTGACCCTTTATCTTTTTCTTCATTCCTAAGAGGTATTCTAAACCTTTTTGACATATTCTTTATTATGCCCTCTTTCCTGAGAAGTTCTTGGTATATGCATAACTACTATAATTTGATATTTTTTCTCTTCAAAACATGAATATTTTTTAATCTCATTAAAATTATTAAGGCGTTCATTTTTTTTCAACCCCTTTTACCTCGAGACCTACCCTGCATCTAATCTTCAAAAACCCTTTGAAACCATGAACTACCTTGATTGGAAGCTACATTAAAAGCCTATTTTCCCTTCATACCCTAATTCCTTTATAATATTTCAAGATTATTCACTTGATCATTAGAGAGGGTCTTTTGGTTTTTCATGGTACATTTTGGTGAGAATCCATAAACATAAGTGTGGGGGGTATTTTTTCACATGTTAATTTGGGAAAAAGGGTTCCATAACCTACTATCCATTGTATTCTTAGTGGTCCCTTTCATCAAAAAAATGAAAAAGAGGGACCAAGTTCATTTATTACACTTTATAGATGTTTTATGGACCCATTTTGGCGAGACACTATCGAGGTGATGATATCCTTTTTAAGATATCTTGATTGGGGATGGATTTTCATTGAAATTTAATTTTTTGAATATAATGCATTGTTATTTAAGAATTTACCCACCTTTTTCAAGACTATGAGATTATTTTTCACATTATTACATACCAACCCTTAGCCTTAAAAACATTTCAACCTTGATGAAATCCCTCGTGAGTTTTTTGAATTAAAATTTCTAAAGTGGAGAATGAGATCACTTTCAAGCCTATGGATAGAGTGAATATAATTAATATCGAGCACAACTCTGATAAAATGATCTTCAGTGATGAGATTATTATTTTCTGGTGAGGTAAATCATCAAGTGTCATGTGTAATTGTGAAATGTTGAAGGATGTGTATAAAAGATAATAGAAATTACATAAATTAAACTATAAAAGAGGTATGATTAGAATATCATTACAATTGAAATATGTTTTTATGCCTTTATAAAATCCTTTTCTATGCCTGCAGTATTTATAAGTATAATTACAGTTTAATTCTTCCCTTTTTGGAATATGGATACTATTGATTAGATGTTGAGATTTTTCTTATGGAAAATAAAATTACTAAGTGTGGGGGAGTTTGATGTACCGGATTTGTGTATACATTTTTGTACATTTAATCGAGTTTTTAAAACTTGTTTTCACCAGATACAAGTTCTTTAGAGATAAGATGTTGTAATTTGGTAATCATAATTATTTTTAGTTATTTCTAAGATAGAGACACAAATCGATGGAATTTGGATCAAAAATTCCAAACTACATAGCGTGTACTTTCATATAGAAATCGTGTACCAGAACCCCGACACAGATTGGCCAGGACAAGTACCTGCCCAAGTTACCAGAAGCTCGTACACGCCGTGTACATCATATACACATCGTGTATCCTCTTTTAGAAGTACTTTGTGGTATATGAATGAGAGTACACGCTGTGTATGGTGGAACTACACGCCGTGTACCTCTACCTACCAGGTGGCGCTGTGTTCCAAGTCAAATACGGCGTGTTAGGTCACCCACCGGTGGAGAAAAACATGGAAAAGTGTGTCGACAAAAGTATATTTCGTTTACATTCTAGTACACACTGTCTACTCCAAAAACCTATAAATAGGTGGAAGGACCTTCATGTTTTAGAATCATTCATTCATTCATGTTTTGTTCAATTCTAAAGAGAGAGCACTCTAGGTACGGCCTATAAGTGAAGAATAGAGACAAAGAAGATGATAGAAGAGAGAAAGGAAGGTGCTTTAGTGCTACATTCCTGATGACCTTTGCTCCAAATCTTCCAAGAGGATGTGTCCAAGTACTATAAGTTATTCAATTAATAGATACTCCATGAGTATCAAAATTACCTATGTGTTGGGGATGTGGACAAATTAATGTTGTAATTTTTCAATTGTGATATTGTAATCGTATAGTTCATCTTTTATTTCTTATAATTCCTTGTTAACCCTTTCTCCAATATCAACGGAAATATCATATCGGACCAAGAACAAGAATTATAGGGTTCTTTTAATGAATTATAGTTAAAAACATTCATGACCATTGGGTGTTTTAATCATCTCAAAAGGGTTGAAATTAAAATAAATTAAGAGAAATCATTTTCTAGACCAAAAAAATAGGCTTCCACTGATTTAAAAAAAAACTAGACCAAGGGGGTTATTTTACATAAGTAATTCCAGATATGTGAATTATCATGAACAACACAACCTCATTAGAAAATTTATTTACTAAAAACCTCTTAAAATACACATCCCTGACGCATTTCCCACCAAATTAGCATCAAAACCAAATTCTCGTGTTTTTCTTTAACCTTTAAGTAATTTTCTATGAAACTAAAATCCAATAACCCTTCCATCAAAACATAAGAAAATTCGACTCTAAATTCAGTATACTTCATTAAATCAATTGCAAACTAGATAATAAAGACAAAAATAACTCCTTTTCCCTATGGATTGACCCCTTACTGGTACTATACTCGTTAGAATAATATAATTTGGATAGCCAAAAATCACACTTCGGTAGAAATGACAACCATCTATATTGGAAATAAACCTCAGATTTTTTTAATTCTACTATGTGTCATTTTGTTTTTAATTACACAGTCTCAAATTGATGCTGATACAATACTATAATTTCGAATTCTATGTTTCAACATGTTTCTACATATTGTTTCAGTTATGGTTCTTTATAAAGTGAAAAATTCGCATTTACATAATAATATTTTTGATTGAACAGCAATTTTATTGAATTAATTTCATGAAATGACAGATTAATGTTTTTTATAGAATGGATGGAAGTTTAATGCAAGAAAGTGATCGGATCTCAAGCAATTTTCAAAAAAACAATTGGATATATTTTTATATTTTTCATTTGATAATGCTTTAGATAGTGGTCACATACAATTAATATGTTATAATTATATTGGAAGACCTTGGTTGAGTTGTAAAGAAGTTAGACACCATATAACCAAATGTGGTTTTAAAGTAAACTAAAATGTGTGGTATCACAATGGGGAGAAAATGGAATATCAAAATGCAGATGATCCAAATGGGAGGATTGGATTAAAGAATTTGATATATGACTAGTTTCCATTTGTTCATCGTCATGAGAAGGAAATGATGTAGACCTATGATGACTTTGATACGAGCACACATGATGTGTCCAACGAAAATGATGATGTTGAGAGAGTAAAAAATTTGGTTGATACTGGGATAACTCCAGTATATCAACAGTGTGGTAAAATGAAAAGGCTGTAATTTTTAATTCTATTGTTTCATGGGAAAACCATGTATGGGATTTCTAATAATGTCATCGATTATATTCTTAAATTCTTGAAAAACTTATTCTATATTATGCAGATATTCCCAAAAACCACTATATGGTATGAAAATTTGTTAAAAATATGGATTTTCAAAAAAAAATCCATGATTTCCCCAAATATTGCCTCTTATTCTGGGAGGAAACCGCTGAAATAAATGATTGTATCAAATGTGAAACACCCCGATAGAAGACAAAATTTAATGTAACACCATATCATGTGCCACATAAAGTAATTTTTAACCATCCATTGATCCCAAGACTCCAAAATCTTTTCATGTTTTATGAAATTTCAATAAAAATTCAATGTCCGGATACCGAGATAAAGAAGAATAATAAAGAGTTGGTTCACCCTTCATATGGATTTTCATGGAATAGATTTGATGCTCGATATCTATATTTTTCAGCTCACAGGTGTAATATGAGGTTGGGTTTTCATGTGATGGGTTTAATCCTTTTGAGAAGATGCTTACTTTGCACAGCACATGGCCGGATTTTATACACATTTATAACCTTCTGCCATGGTTGTGTATGAAAAAACATTTAACTTTCATGAGTATACTTATATCTGGACCTTATGATCTCAAAAATGATATATATGTATACTTTCAACCTTTAATAAAATAGTGTAAACTTCTTTGAGATGTGGGTGTGTGCACATGCGATGCATGTTCAAAATACATATTTCATATGTGTGATGCACTTATGGGGATGATCAATGCTTTTCCTACTTATGAAATGATATATGTATAGATCAGGAAGGGAAAACTGTCATGTCTTTTTTATATGAATAATACTCGATCTAGAAGACTGAAATATCACCATAGTTTTAGTTTTATGGGATACCAAAAAAAATTCCAAAAAATCATCCATATAGAAACAATCCTCAAAGATTTGACAAGAATATTAGTATCTTCTTTGACTTGTAAAATTATTCAACCAATTTGATACTTCATTGCTTAGACATAATGAACATTGAAAATAATATATGTGAAATGTTTCTTTTTATTATTCTAAATGTGATAGTAAAGAAAATAGATGATTTATGATCTCAGCGTGACTTGGTAGATTGGGGAATTAGACCATAATTGCATCATGTCTGTATCAGTGAAAATAAATGGCAAGTTCCATGTGCTTCTTATGTGATGAAACCTTCAGAAAAAAAAACAATTTTTTGAAGTACTAAAGAATATCAAAGTTCAAGATGGGTATTCAATCAATATATCAAAACAGGTCAACAAAATATATTTTAAGCTAAAATATTTTAATTCTAATCATTATAACAACCTTCTTAATGATTTGATTCCAATAGTAATCCTTTATATTTTTTCTAATAATGTAATGGTGTCAGCTATTTTCTTGTTCCATTTGTTTAAAGATCTTTGTGCTAAGATGTTTCCCAAGTCATTCATGCAAAAACTGATGGTAGAGACACTATTAATTTTGGACATATCCAACTGAAATAAATATATACACATTAGAATATTATGTCCAGAATAAGAAACATCCCAATAGTTCAATCGTGAATGGTTACTTGGCTCAAGAATGTATGGATTTCTGCTCAATGTATTTGTCTGATCTTACTCTGAGAATGAATAGACCAATGAGAAAAGAAGAAGAATAGTGTGAGAAAACTGAACCCAATTTTCCATAACTTTCTCAAAATGGTGGAATTATTAGATCATATACATTGATAATGTTAGTCCTTGAAGAGCAGGAGATGGCACATGGCACAGTGTTGTTCAACTATGATTTTTTTGATGATTACAACAAGTATGTAAAATGAACGTGTGTATAATATCTACTCTCTTTTAATTACCCATATATGTTAAACTATTTTTATTTTTATCTATAGGGTCCATAAATAAATGATAAATATAAAATCATCGTTCTTTATCTTTAAGAAGGAGATATAATTTTCATAGAAAATAATTCTCTACATCATTGAAATTGAAGGTAGAAATATGGATGTAATAAATAAATAAAATCAATATTTAATTAAGTTTAATATTTTATTTATATTTCACATATCGTGATTTCCTGCAAACTTTGTTTCTAAGGAAATAAGAGCTTTGGATTTTGGTCCTAATACCATGGTTTGTGAAAGTAAATCAATAGTTATCAATGGGTACAGATTTATTATCACTAAACAAGAAAAGAACATGAGATCACAACAAGATGGTGTTATTATAACTACCACAATATATTTTTATACCATTGCATCAGATATTAGACCACATTTTGGAAATGTATCTTATTATGGAGTTATTGAGAAAATAATAATATTGGATTATTACTCTCGTGGTCAAATCATGACAATGAAATGTCAGTGTTTTGATTTGATGACAAGGTAGGGAACATTTATTGATGATTTTGGATTTTGAGTTATTGACATGACTCGCACTCTTGCTATCAATGAACCATATGTATTGTCATCAACGATGAAACATGATTCTTATGTCAAATATCTACTTCAACCTAAATTTGGTGTCACTACTGAAGTAATTCCAAAAAAATGTTTTTTATGATGAGGATGATAGAATTGAAACCATCCCTTATGACATTAAAAACAATAAATTTATTACTTATGATGACTCTAATAGCTTAATTTTCAGGGTTGATTTTGAACATGAAGTTGTTTTGCGAAATATATAGAATCATACATCCATGTTCTCAATTCTTTTGGTTTCTCTAGAATTGGGTTGTTAAGGTTGGTACTATTTAAATTGATTTAATATTGATTACAAATAAATTGTATCCGATTGGAACTATATTCAAACCAACTAAACCAAAATTTACAACTTGGTGAAAATTTCAATACTTTATTGACCATGTATAAAATTATTATAACTATAAGATCCTCCTTTAAAATTTGAATGCTTTATTGACCATGGTTTCTTAACCAAAGAACCCATGAATCCCCCTATCCCCTCTCATTTAGTTTTTTTGGGATACACATTAGTTATCCTTTTATAATTACTTACATATTTGTTTTCAAATGTAGTAAATGTAACCTATTAAAGTGATGCGTCAAAAAAGGTTGACGGACAACAATCGTCGCATAGTTGAGATGGCCATTCCTCCACCAGTTCCTATTTTGAGTATTTTACTTAAAATATATATATTTAAATAAAATATAATGTCATGTGATTAATTTTGATTTAAATATTTTGCAGGATCCACCACTGAGGAGACATTTATTGGATGAGAATCCTAGTAGTGGTATTAGTACTCCAGATAGTGGTACAAGGGAGGGTGGTATGAGAGATAGGAAATCTAGTCAGTTTACCTAATAAGACCCTGACCCTCCCACTGGCATACCATCTATCCCACATTCCAATCCAGGTGTTTCGTCAGGGACACCGGGATATTTAGGACTCCCATGTTTTCACCACAATTTTCATCTGAGCTTCCTCACCCTTATATACAATATCTTATGAGGATTACCTCTCCTCATCCATATCATGCATTGGGCCAGCCATCCATGCCATCTTCTTTTACTTCTACTACCTTCTCTCCGAGCTTCTATATTCCATCTTCTTCGACTTTTTCTCAGTGACAGTTTGTGCCTTCGGAGCATACACTGGGACCCACTCCACATGTACAGGGTGTTCCTTTAGTTTTTGTGGATCTAACGGTGCCCATTGATTAGACTGTCGCAGGTATATTTATATAACCCTAAAAAAAATTTATACCATTATTTATTTTCATTATAACATGTATTGATATAATATTTATTTTTCTTTCATAATAGCTACATCTACTGATAGGAGGTGGGTCGGGATCGTACATGCATGTGTGCAGTGTGGAACCACCACACACAGTTAATGGTGGACTACAATAAATACAATCAAATGATTGAAAAAATAGGGCAGCAATGTCGGAGTTTTTTGGTGACGCTGGTCAAATACTCTAACATCATTCTCGTCAGCTCGCTCTCATGGAGATAGTTTCCAAATAAAGTCAAGGATAATTTTTGAGTATATATATGGGTAAAAAAACATGTTGTATTTAATGTAATATATTATATTTGTATTTATATGAAATAATATTTTTGTGTCAACTTCAGTTTAATTTGACCGATGGTGAGGGTGCATGTCCAGCATGTCTAAAGGAGTTAGGGGAGCTTTGGAGAGCCTATAACGATAAGTTGAATATTGGATGGCATGCTAGAGTTGGTACAAAGTTAGAGTTGGTACCTATCATGGATGATTTTTTGATAGAATAGTATTGTAAAATGATTAATCACAAGAAGACAATCAAGTTTAAGGTATTAATAACATTATAGGTATTTAAATTAAAATTTTCATGTTTTTCATTAATACTATCTTTTTTATTATTGAATTTTATTTTGGAATCATCCATAAAAAATAAAAAAAACATTGATTCTATAAAATACATCCACACATTGGTATGTACTATGATGTCAGATCATGAGAGGAAGCAGGTATGAGAGTTTTTTATATTTTTTATTTTGGACTAACACTTTCTATTGTTTCCTCTATAATTTATTTGGTTTATAAAGTTTACATATAATTTTAGTTATGAAATTAATTAATGGTAACTTATTTTTAATTATTGTTTCCTACATTCAATTCCATTGTAGCAGCAATAATTTTATATTGAATGATGTGTGCCTCGAGAAAAACTGTTTTGCTCGAGTAGAAGGAAAAAAGATGGAAGTGCGGGTAATGAACAAACGCAGCAGCAGCAGATTGTAATTTTTACATTGTTGATTTAAAATTTTAATATCTATTTTATATCCTAATAATCTATTTATATTTGTGATCGAAATCTTTAGAGGTATTGATGCTCAGGAAACTGACAATTTTGGGCCAAATAATCACTTACATCAGATGTTGGGAGATTAGCACCCCAGTAGAGTACACTGCTAACATGGGAAGTGTATAGTCCCGATGAGGTATTGTCCCTCTTCAAGTTCTAGTTTTAGTGCCACTAAGTTTGAACAAGTTAAGGCATAGGCATAACAGGAAGAAAAAAGAGCCACATGGGTGGAAGAATGGTATTCTAGAAAAAACACTAAATTTATGAAAATAATGAAATTTTTATGTCCAACACTTCCACCAGAGGTCAGCATAGCATATGATGAATATATTTCATCAATGATTTCAATATATAGTGAACCAGGTGTAATTTCAATTTATGGACAAGATGATGTTGTTCCTGGTGATGACAATGTAGAAGAAGAGGCCCAATGGATGAGGCCGAGATCAAGGCTAATAAAGAGGTCGAGACTGAGGGAGAGGTAGAGGTCAAGGTAGGGGAAAAGGGTGAGGATGAGGTAGAGGATGATGCTAAGGATGATTATGAGGATGAGGATGGGTCAGGGATGAGGACAAGGATGTGGCTGATGATTACCGTGGTGATATTTATGGTGATGGTGATGAGGGAAAAATTGATTTGTTACATTTTTTACTGATATTACTGACATTTGATTTTTTTTGATTTGTTATGACAGAATATATGTTCGATCAAGTAGGTCATATTATGCTTGAATTGGGCATTCTAAATACTATATAGTTTTAATCAAAATGCCTTTTACTAATGTATTGTAATTTATTTTAATGGTGCATGCTTTTAGTTTATACCCCCTCCCCTTTTTGTTCCTGGTTAAAATAATTTCAATGGCTGACTCAACAATCCTTATTTTGGTATTTTTATAAAACTAATTGGGGAATGATTTACTTTAGTAATATTTAATATTTGTGATTTTTTTTTGAACTTTATGTTTCTTTTTGGATTTAGTAGATGTGTGATATTTAGGTGTTCAATTTAGACCCTTTTGATTAGAAGCATGTTCATGTATTATAGTGATATTTTAGTAATGTCATGTTATATTGATACACCATGCTGGTGAGTTCTTAAATGGAAAGGAGACCTATTGTGGGTCTCCATTTCATAATTTATTTTTCAACGAAATGGAAGGGGGGTTGTGTAGTGGGAGGGAAGGGGATATGTAGTGGGAGGGGTCAGATGTGGAGGGGGGATGTGCAATGAGAAGTGGGGGATATAGGGGTGTGTATTGCTATGGGGTTTTTGCAGTGGGAGGGGGTTGGTTGTAGGGGGGGTTGTGCAGGGGGGCTGTAGGGGGTGGGTGTGCAGGGTGGGAGATATAAGGGGTGAGGGGGTTGTGTAGTGTGGGGGTGGGGGTTGTATGGGGGGAGGTGGGGGAGGGATTTGTAGCATGGGAGGGGGTTGGAGTGTTGTGTAGTGAGAGGTGTGGGGTTGTAGGGGGTGTGATGTGAGAGTGTGTATTGTACAGTGGGAGGTGTTGGTTGTAGGGGGATGTGCCATGTAGGGGTGAAGGGTTGGCAGTGCAGGGTGGGGCTGTAGGGGTAAGGGGGGATGTGCAGTGTGGGGGTGGGGAATCAGGGGGGAAGGGAGGAGGGGCTACATGGGGATTGTATAGTGGGACCGGGGGTTAGCAATGCAGTGTGGGCGGGGGTTGCTATGGGAGGGTGCTGGGAAGTGGGGGGGAAGGGGTTGTGTGCAGGTAGGTGGCTGCATGGGGTGAGGGGCTCTATACAATATGGGGGTGGGGGATTCAGGGGGAGAGGGGATATAGGGGGGAAGGGATTCTGTGTAGTGGGGGGGGTGTTGGGGGGAGTTGAGCGGGGGGGTGTAGGGGGTGGATGTGCAGTGGGTGGTTGTGAAGGGGGGAGGCTCACACCCCACTAGTCATGGTCTTCTATTCCCAACACCTTCTTCGTAACCATGGTCAATCCCATCTCTTATGTCGCATAACCTACGGTGGTATCCACCCACAAAGATTGGTCAACACCACCTCAATGGGTATTATCCTATGGGCACATGAACTTGATGACTATATTGGATAACCATAGAGAGAGGAATCAAAAAAATCCTAGGATACACCTTTGGAAAATCTCTGTCACCATCTATGAACCATTTTATCCGACAAAAAATGGTCAAAACCATCCTCCTCATCCTAAAAAACCATGTCACCTAACTTCTAGTGATTAAAATCACCCATTTTCACATGGGCCTTTCCCAACACAGACCCATAGAACCCTCTTAGTGATCACATCATTAAATAGTTTCCATACCTAACATCATCATTCCAAACTAACAATAGAGTAATAAAATGCACCTACCATTCCATAATTGGCTCCACCATACCATTTCACACATGATACTACCTTCTACTGTTTTCCTAATAACCCTAAAAATTTTAAGAGTATCATAAATGGTCTCACCTAGATCATCCCTTTCACACATATTTGTCACAAATCACATAACAAACATATAAATTTAGGATAAATCTATATAGCACCTTCCTTATAATCATATAATCCTACTCATAGAATACTGAACTCTAATTCCATTTTAAATAGGAATAATAAAAAATTCATGTGAAAATATAATAATTGGGCATAATATTCATAAATACTTCAACACCTCAAGTAAGTGAGATAAATAATTGAATAATGGATATATAGAATTATAATTTCTCTAAGATACTTCCTAACTCTAATGATTCCAATATCTACGAGTAAAAGAGTGAGATCCCTCACATGGGACTCAAAATGAAGGAGAGAGAGGACTATGCTGCTAGCTCAGCCGAATGGCCAACCATAAAACCCCATTTTAATATCTAAATAAACAAACTTTTTATTTATCCTAGAACTATTCACAATATGAAATGTATATTCATTCCATGGTTCATTAGGACCACTTATTTATAAATATTTCATTCCATGGAACACAATTTCACATTGTGAATGGATATAGACCAGCTAGAATCTCCCAAAACTCTTACTTGTACACTCCCAAACCTCAAAGATTTTAAATCCATTAAAAATACATGTTCCTTGACATATCCCGAACAAATAATAGATCATCCCTATACTACTTTGGCTATACATAGACCAAAACTCTCCTCCATCTCAAGTGCCTGATCTTCACTGTCCCAAAATTTGATATGACTTTAAAGGCAGATGTATCATTCCCACATGGCTATAATACCCCACCTACTCAATATAATTAATTGATCCCTTCTATGGGAACTCCCCCCACAGGAATTACCTTCCTAGTCACTTCCCAACCAAAGGTCTCAATATCCAAATCGTTCCACACCAACCATCATCCCATAACACCCATATTAGAAGCATCATACACCATCATTTCCCATATACCATTATATTCTCATTTCATAATAACACCATCATTTACCATATTCCATTATATTCTCATTTCATAATCACACCATACATGATGTCAATAAAATACCACATCAATATCAATTCTCATACAAGTCCTGCAACACTCTAGATTCCCTATATTAACCATACTTTGTTAATTCTCTTATCACACATACCCCTCATACACCAATTTCCATAATAAAAAACTAAACACCATAGTCACATGCTCAAAATATAACTCTAAATATTGTTCTATATAAAAGTTGAGTGACCTCTCACAATCATGAGATGTATGCACCAAAGAAATTGAAATGGGTTAGTTGGAAGAGTGGTTGTCATGAAAATATTGAAATAGTAAAAACTATGTTTTGGTACATGCCAGGGTTGGAATAGTTTATTATTTCTACGTTCTTTTGCCAGTGTTTTTTTGTGTTGTTGGCTTGTGTATGAAATGGAGGCAATGGTTGGATAATTTGTAGTTTTCTGTAAATATACTCTACCAATAGTTTAAAATTTTTGGAAAAGTGTATTTCAAGAATAGGTTTACCAATGTTTTGAATAAACCATTGGTAATACACTATACCAATGGTTCAAAACCATTGGTAAAGTGTATTTCCAAAATAGTTTTACAAAAAGTTTTAATAAACCGTTGGTAATACTATATACCAACAGCTTCTAAAACATTGGTAAACTATATATACCAATAGTTTATTAACTATTGGTATAAATATATGCCAAAGGTTGGTGTAAAACCATTGGAATACTGAATTTTACACAGTCATATACCAATGGTCTGAGAATAACCATTAGTATAGACCTTTTCCAATTCCATACTAACCTACAGTTTGGAAAATCATTGGTATATAGTGTACCAATGGTATTGATTCCAATACCAATGGTTTGAAACCATTGGTATAGGTTGTATTTCTTGTAGTGAGAAATTTTTCACAATTCAAAACACTCCTTAAGTATGGGAGATATACATTGATGGACCCTCTATAATCTCGAAAGGAAGAATAATAGAAAATTGAATCTCAATAAATTCTTCTTAGGGGTCATCCTCATCGCCCCATCCAAGGAAATAATACTATTTTCTTTCTTGTTAACTGAGGGTTTCACTAATATTGAAGCAAAATACAAAGCCCTTATTCCATGCCTGAATCTGGCCCAACAGATACCAATGTCCTTTCTGAACATCAAGGGTGATTCAAAATTGAAAATTAAGAAAATTCATGGCAAATTGGCCATCAAAAATGAGGAAATAAGCCCCTTGATTTATTATATAGTGGGATAGATAGAGAAATTACCCATTAATCCAAAATTATCTCACACCTCGGGTTCTCATAATACATATGAAAATGCATTTTTCAATGTAACATCTACCTTATAAAACCCAAAACAAGATGAAATTTTTCATCTAAATTAAGCATCAAGGGGGGGGTCTCTCCATTCATCAATAATGACATAGATAAAATAAATGTGATCCAATATCATCATATGGATTAAATAATGACATAGAAGAAATAACACCCTTGATAATTGTGATATAATATCCTCACATGTTGACACCACTATTGGTTAGATGTACCATATAATAGATTACCTCCAAAACTGAATTATTATACTATACCAAGCTATGAAGTAAAATAATTAGTGGTTGGATGAAAATTTCTTCCTTTACTATGAACTAAATTCTCTAAAAATCCTATATAAAGGAGTCCTTGATGGATTCTTACTTAGATTAATCAAAGGAACAAAATCCACTATTATTATATAATAAGTATATGTTGGAACCAAAAGCACTCACCAGTATGATGCCAATATCTTCTAAAAAATTAAAAGACTTAGATACTTATGTCTATAAATTGTGTAAGAATTCATGGAGTTCACCAAGAAGTTTCATGATTTTCATATATATGAAAAAAATAATCCCTCAACCCCATGAATTTTTGTATAGTAAAAAATACTCTTGGTCATTTTCTATATAGGGAATATAAATCCTAGGTCCATATCCCCATGATACATCCAGAAAATTCACGTATATCGTTATTACAACTAATCTCTTCTCTAAGTGGTTTGAGTCTATATCCATCAATGACGTTCGGATAAAGGTTATCTTAAATTTATTGAATACTAATATCATCTATGAATTTTTTTTATCTCACACAACATTTATAGAAAAAGGAACCAATTAATGAAATTTTAAATTGAAAGGTTTTTATCAGGAATATAATATTCATTCTAACCAATCACCCTACTATCATGAAGTAGTAAATGGGAAGATATAGGATTTCAATAAGACTTTATCTCATATACTTAAAATGATGGTGTAAAATTAAAAGTAATATTGAAATGTTAATATTCTATATGGTTTTTGGGATTATCAGGGCACAACCAATATAGACACATAGGTGACTTCATATTCACATGTATATAGGAAAAAGGTTATCCTGCACATTGAAGAATAACTACCCTCACTATGTACTTCATTCATCGATCAGGGTTTTGAAGATGATCATTTCCATATTTGAGTGTATGAGTTAGAATTAATCAATGAGAAAAATCTATACACTATGAATAACCTATAGGTCTATAAAGATAGAGTCACCTAACAATGAAACAAAATGGTACACCACCTCTCATTTCTATAAGGAGAATTGGTGTTAACTCTAATAAATCCCATAATACCCAAGAAAAAGACTCCCTATATTAATCCAAAATTATAGGGACCGTATTCCATACAAAAGGTCTGATCTAATGGACTATATTACCTGATCAAGATCGATGTAAAGAGTATCATGCCAACCACTAATAAATATTTTATTAATAAGTACATCTCATCATTTTATTGAAGTTTCACATAATTCATTGAAGAATAACTATATAATATATGAAATGTATGTCCCAATGACATGATCTTAAACTGAATAGAATATTTAGTCCATCCTCATAGCCATTAAACTTCCTATAGGATAATATCCAATATGGGATTATTCACTTAAAAAGATCTATATTCATGTAATAACTCTACGTTCATGTAAATATGATTCATACCCCCATAAAGAAACAAAATTACATATCTTCTGAATCTACCCAATCATGCATGTTTCCTTCTTTCATAGCTTGGTATTGTGAAACAATCCTTTTACCTATCCCTTATATGATGTATATAAAAATGTTATAATCTTGAATATAGTTATTTTCCCATGTACCTATCCTAGGAAAGGATACCCAATATGCAAGATCTTTCCCCATTTGAGGTCTATCCTTCATACGAGACACCATAAATATAGTATCTTGTAACCAAAATAATAACCCTATATATTAGAACTACATAAGGCTTGATTACTATTATTTAATGATACATAATGATGTGTGTATCCATTATTCCAGGCCAAGTCACAAATACTTTGATCTTTCTCTAGGGGAATAGGATATTATCAATTCATATAGGGTTCATTCATCATTATCACATGATGTTAAAATGAAAGACATAAAATATAACACATATTAAATCCTATGTTGGTCAAGATAGTCTGATAGTGAAATATTTCTTCTTACATGAGATCCAAGTATTTTTATGATTCCTCATACAAACAAAATTTCTCCATGTAAGGCCTCAATATACATGAGGATTTCCTTTACTCATGGATTATACAATCATTAATACACTAACTCACCCAAAAATTCGGTTTTACCAGACGTATGACTAAAACATTCACCATAAATCATTACTTTGTGTGCATTTATACAAATTATTTCATGATATGCAGGGGTAACTACATCCTCCTTCTAAGGCCTTGTTGTGAACTTTCATAAACATTATTCCCCTACTTGGCCTAGTATCTGGGTCCACTCTATTCATTTTGGGTTTTCCCCAATGACATGTATACTGATACTTTTTAAGAACTATATGTATATTTGTTCCTATATTATAGTACAGGTAGTGATTCATGGATTATTCATGTTAGGAGCAACAAAAAATTCCAATTGAACCCCTAATTTATCGTAGTGTCTAAATCTTCAATCGTTCACTCATAACTCACACATGGTTATCTCACTTTATTTTTTGATCCAGATCAATACAAAAGTAACCCATATAAAGTTATGCATTGTGTGACCCTAAACTAACTAGTATTGATTCATTGTCACATGATTTAAACTACACGGAATGCAATTCATCCCACATGAATTAAAATTATTTTCAATGGTTTATACCATAGGAATTGAATCTATTTGAAGTAATATAAATCATGTGACCTCTAATCATAGAATATCCATTTACATAAAATTTTCTCCTATATATGAAAAAATTACTCCTTGTATAATACCTATTACCAATTGAGACCTCTCTATCTTTGGAAATGTTATAGCTATGGTTTCATTAGCCTATCCTGGAATCATGAATCACCTAATCCCCAATAAGTTTAATTCCCCCACATATGAAAAAATATGAAAGGATTTATTCAAGTTACTTCAAGATTTGTAGTGGCATATAGGGTATAGAACCAAGACATAGGTTTAATACCAATACACCCCCACTTTTTCCCGGTTCCATAGAAATAAATCTATTCATCCCATTTTTTCTCTCCTCCCTCAATTTGTAAGAGAAGGTCGTCTTAATTTTTCCACATTAGAGATTAGTACAAACCCTCCAACATAAATATCCTTATCATCAAATGCTAAACTATAAAATCAATTGATTCCTTGACACATGAAGCTAAATTTCATGACATAGGGTCCATCTTTAAAGAGCTTAAACTTCTTAGAGAGGTCTATTCCATATAACTATGAGTTATTATGTATGATCCAAATCTAAGTAAGGATCCTTTTCATGTGGTTAATTATTCATAAAGATATAATAAGATACAAATTCCAACCACCTTCAATAGTTTTATTTTTAATTATTTTTTTCTTCATTCACATTGGATATTCATTCATAGTTTTATCATAGATATGTAGCTATTTGGTTTTTCTCACATACCATATTTGTGTTTAACCTCCCATATATAGGTACAAATTGTATGACCTTAAACTATAGAACACAATATTCCTTGTCAGAAAGTTTAGATATACCTATCATATGATCTATCCTACATGACCTTAAACTACTTAGAGTGGTTTGTACTATATAACATGATTTCCCTACATGAAATATATATCCTTTAAAAGAATAGTTCATGTGAGACCAAATACAATGATAAAATTACCCTTCATCCCTAAAAACCTTATTATTTGGAATCCCAATATTCATATTTGGATTCAGACTAGGTCATCACCCTACACACAACCACGGAATATCTTCTGCTTTCAACCAACCCTAGGATAAAATTTCTCTCTATTACACTTAATCATGATCTGGATAGATAATTTATAAGAACTATTTTTGGTTTTATTTTGTACCCTAGGATATATAGTGACTTCTAGAACAATTATCTTAGGTCCACACACATTTCCAATCAATATTCAACCCCTCCAAATGTATGGTCTCCTCATTTTCATCAGACATTTCTATATCATAATCTATAATGGGAAAAATTATATTATATTTAAACAATATATGAATTGAAACTAGTAATTTGTAAATATATATTTATTTATAAACCATATATATCATCTCAAACCAAAAATCGTTATTTATTTTTCACATCTTTTTAAAAAAACATAGTGACATTACAGTGGTTAGACTATGCCTAACACATTCGATTTAATTTCTGAATATCCTTTTTCTACAAACCACACTGTATGTTTTAAACATTTTGAATAATCACATATGTTTTATAGATATCGGTAATGAGTGTATCATTTCTAAGGGAAACCTAATCTCGGTAATGATATTAGTTATACTATATTCATCCCTTCCAACAAGAGGCATGTTTCCGTCCTAAAGTAATGGAATTCTAATCTCAATATGATCTAAAAATATTGTAGTAGAACTCATCATTTGAATGCGGTCAGTGGTTATCCATGGAATACAAGTCCTGTATAAGTATTTACTGATTCAAATTCAATATTCCATTATTTTAATTATTATAATTTACTATTTAAAAAGTAGTAGCCACTCTAATCCATTGAACCCTGTCCCAGTTTTTATAGCACATCACTATCGATGGTCTAATTAGCATGAATTTAAACATAATACATTCCTCCTAGAGATGATATATTTTGGTATGGGGATTTTAATCACACTGGGGTTTCTTCACAAAAACTGAATAAAACATCTTATCTTTTGGTTGATGTTGTGTGACCTTAAACACCATCAATAATTAGTCATGGTTGTATATCCTTAATCTTTTTCCCTCAATGGTTTCAGTTGAACACCCTTTAAATGTAAAATAAATGATACATGAGGAATGTAAACTATAAAACCCCTAAGGTGTGACTTCAGAAAAGGTCAAGTATCTTCTCACTAATAAATTCCCTTTTAAGACATAGGAAAAAATTTAAGAAAATATAAAAAAGGAATAAATATTAGGTGGCCCATCATACAGACCTTGTAAAATTAGAGTTTTTCTTGGTGGATCCAATAGTCCTTGAAAAATAAAGATTAATTTAATTATATATATATACCTCTGATATTTTTTCAAGTCATATTTAGGGTTCTTAAACCCTTCTTTAATAATATTCTCTCCAGGATCATACTTCATTCATTAATATATTAAAATCCTCATGGTCCTTTCATGGTAATTGATAATCAGCATATTATGATCTGAGGGATATATTTTCATGGGATTGATATCATTAATTCTATATTCATACATACCTATTAGAAGCATATTTTTATCATGGGGAAATACTTTTCCAATATACATACATTCCAATAGCATCATAGCAAAACTTTTCATTTAATTGTATTCAACGGTCATACCCATACCATCATTTCCTACTAAAATTATATGGTTTCTAATTTAAACAATCCATAATCCAATTATGCATGTGGAGTAAATTCCCTCAATGTAACCCATTCATTGATCATACCAATTTTTCAAAGTGACCATATGACATCCAATTATTAAACCTATGTCACTCATTTTATTATGAAACTAAACTACACAACACAATGGATTAGGTTCCATGAACTCAAATTACACACATCCACCCATGATTTTTTATATACCATAATTAAACTACTAATTCACATTAGGATTTTATTCACCCCTACTAAAATTAATATCTCATCCCATTGGTAAAAGTTTTCTAATTGTAAACATAAGTAATATTTTGTCCAATAATTGGGACTCTAAACATCATGCCACTTTCCTACCCATCCCTACAGTTGTATATGTTCATTTAATTTATCTCCCCATTCACATTAGTTTTTTCCTTGATATAGACACTAGATAAATTGCCATACCTTTTGGTCAAAGTTGTATGTCCTTAAACACTATCTATCATCAGTACAATTTTTATGACCTTAAACTACCTAAATTAGGATATTTTGTGATCACCATATTAAAAACCCCCAAAAAAACCTTTTTAAATTTTAGGCGTCCACTCACTGGTCATTCCCCTTGCATGACCTAGAAAATGATTATGAATTTGAAAAGGAAAATGAAAAAAAACCCATCAAGATAAAAACCCATAAAGTGCGGCCAAATAAAACTCTAATTTCCCACCCATTTAGCTTTCCCTATTTGAGAATTAGAAAAAATGTATGGATAAAAATAAGAAAAAATAAAGGTTTTAGGGTCCACCATATTGACATACAAAAAGTTAGGATAAGCTAACTAGGTCCCTTTTATTATGAAAAAAATTAGAGCTTCTTTTTCTTACCACATATATATTGGTTCAGTTGATCTATGAGAAATTAAGGAAGATTTGATTTTAGGAACCTTGGTCCCTCTCAAAAATTAAAATCATCATCCAAAATCTGACCTTCATGGTATAGATACAGCCATATCTAGCCTAACTATTCTCATAATATTGCACATATCTGAAATATGATGAATTATTCCATATTCCAATTTTGACTCAAGTGGTGGAATATCGTGATTTATCTTGTTATATTATAATTAAATGTTTTTATATGTTTTTATATATTGATTTTACAACTCAAAATGTTCATATATTATCATAGGATGATTGTCAAAAGGAAAAAAGACTCATAAAATAGAAAAGTATTGAAAATAATTCATTGATATTCACTAAAAAAAGATGAAAATATCATCCAATATTTATATTTTCTCTCACTATATACAATTAAAAAAACTGTGGTAATTATTATAGAGAACACTAAATGGATCCTCAATATAGATATGTATATTTCTATGAGTCACTGTAAAAATAGTGAATTTTCCCAAGAATTTTAGCTTCTTCTTTTTCATTAGGATGTAATGCTTCCACCCTTTCATTAGAATCCATCCATAATTTTTGTTTACTTAACAAATAATTGATTCTTTTATATCACTATTCAAATAATTTTGATCTCTAATTGATGTTAGGATATATCTTAATGAAATTTACCCACCAATTCTACTCTTATGGTGACTCATTTTTTCCAATCATCCATCACCACAACATATTGAAAAATCATCATGAATCACTACGACTAAGAGATTAGAATAATGGGATAAACTTCCCAAATATGAAATCTCTAACTAGAGAATTATAAGTTTCTATTGAGAAGTAAAAATCTAGTTCAATTTTCTATGGACTGCATGATAATCATACCCACCAAATCCCCGAATGATAAACATGTGATGGAGGTGATGTAGTTGGATGCTAATCTCATAGGGTGGGGTCTCACAAACTAGCCTTAAGATATCCCTCCACACATGTTATCGAAATATTTATTGAATTCAAATGAAATTTTATTTTGAATCACCATCCATTACAGGGACCACCATATAATTTGGAAGAAATCACTCAAAGAGGGTATAGTTTTGCTTGGGATATTGGAGTAGTAATGTTTTGAGTCTCTACAACCTATAGTAAGATTACTAAACATTACACCCAGAATGTATTAGTAAGAATACATAATAAACAAACTATATGATAATAAGATTGGATGCACAATTATATCCATTGGAGTTCTAACCTCCTCTATTATTTTAACCTCATCAAAAGTCATGATAGAGAGGTATTATCTCTACAATTCCAATGTCGGACTTCCGAATGTTGCATATATGTAAATGGGTATTACAAAATCCCTTAATGTTGGGGTCCTAAAGGGAATATATTAATAAATCACACCCAGATCATCACCGTAAAGGGTTAAACATGGGTACCAACAATGATCATCACAACCATAAAAATGTGGGAGTAAAAACATAAGCATGCCTTACATTTCTGTAGAGATGTATTGATTACAGCAAGATCAAATATAGAATAATGAATCAGGTATGACATCTCAATAAGGTTACTTATTGGTTATGGATAAAACAAGAATACAGATAATGAATTTGGATTGAGATTTGGGTAGGGTATCTTTTGATCTGTACTAGTTTTAACTCTTATAGAATACTTTTTTTGGAATATAAGAGCTTTATGCACTTGAGAAGATAATTCCACGAAGCCCTTGGTGATAAAACTCATGTTTAAAAATTATATATTATTTTTAAAGTTTCCCATCTCCACTAGAATATATTCTTAGAGGATATCCCCCTGAAAGTGGATACTATTTGTGGTACAAGGAACAATTCCAAGGTATTGGAGATCACCTCCTGTAATTTCATCACCATGACCATAGATACTACCTCCAAGAATATGGGATCTAAATGAGTTCCTAAGGAAACCTTCATCCTTTTACTAGTATATTATGGAGATAAAAATAGTGATATAATCCATTATAAAAACTTATAAAAGTTAATTTAATAAGATAACTATAAATTTAATTATAGGATAATATAAACAAAGATAAATGTATCTTATTTTTTTCTAGGAAGTTATTCGGTTGTTATTATTATCAATACTACTTAGATAAACCCCTTACATCTCAAGTATATCTACCATGTGTGAAGAAACATTTTCTAGTGAGTATATTATAGCTTCCAACTCTTTGATGTATGTTCTCATTTTATGGGGATGATCCTAGAAAGGGAGGAGGGTAGGTGTAATCACCAAGCCAAACCCTATTAAAAAAATGTACACCACCTGGAATCTATTCTAAACTTCCATGATAAATTAAGTACCCCAATAGGAGTCTCGATCTTTCCAAGATTCTAAGTACCAAGAATCCAAAGAGATCAATGGAATGGAATCACTCCTACTCATCAAGGGTTGAGATCCAAAATACTTGACACGTTTCATTGGAATCTAAGACACTATGTGTTTTCTTATTGAAACTCTTCAACCCTATCTTACTAACTCCCCTAGATTTTATCTCTTTTATTCTCCCTCATCCTTTAGTATTACCTCTACCATAGTTACTCATTCATACATTATCCTATCCATGTGTGATTGAATCATTGAATCATCATATTTAGTCATGGTCCCGATTGTAGCATCATAAAGTAGGAACCTAACTTTGATACATGTTTCCTCACGCATAAATATCATCCAAAACTAGCACAAAACAAGAGGATTAAAATTGACTCATATTCTTGTAAAGGGAGGTAGGGAACTTCTTCGGCATACATCTACAATTTCATCTAAATATTCTTGGTGCATACCCCACATATATTATATATCCATCGATTTTATCCTCTAGTACACCCACTCTTAGAAATATCAAATAAGTGTGTGCTTAAAGGATGATAGTCTAATTATAAATGATAGATCCAATTGTGGAATCATATGAAACAATGATGAAGTGGTTGTTCCAATCTAGTAAGTTTCCCAATTCACATTTTTCAAAAGTGTGTCGACTAACTCCCATGATGCATTGAATATATGGTCTGAACATAGAGGGACCGAAGATCCAAAATGGATCCTCCAATTTATAAATATATATGAGATTTAAGTATAACCTATCCAATATTAATACCACCAAACTATTCTGTTTTTCACTTTCTAGTTGTGCCACATTACAAATTTCCCATCTCAAACTCCTAGGCATGATTCTCACACTAGAAGAAGGTATTTTCTAATGTACATCATTATAAATCCTATTAGGCAGACTAACCAGTTGATCTAGGAGCTAACTCCCCAACCCTAATCATTCTAGTGACCCCCCTATATTATGGGCCAATAATAATTATGAATCCCATGATTTTTATGGGTTGTGAAGGTTTAAGGCCTCCGAACTTGTGGCTCTATCTTATTGGAAATGATAATAATTTTAGCACAATTGTTGAAGGGGATGTTAATTTGCAGGTGAGGATCTTCTTCTATGAATTTTTCTTCCATTATAAGTAGCTCCCATGAAATTGATGGGGTCCCTATCTATGTTTTCCTAGGAATAGGATGGGGTAATTAACACATAATACAAATCTCAAAAAGACTATATCCTCTCTAATCAACTAAATATCATTGATTTTTACTTCAATCTCTCTATGCACTAGAAGTAAGGTGTTAGAGTCTATAATCTATCTGGTAATCATGTTTGTAGAGAAGTGATACTGGTGATAGGAGAAGGTCTATGAGACCTAGAAAGCCTCATATAGTCCCATTTATTAGAGTTCTCGTTTAATTTCATGAAAAAACACTAGAATTCCTAGACATTTCAACCATATTTTATATAAAACGTTTCCTTGGAATAGAGATCCATGATATATGACTAGATTAATCTCTATCCATCCTTATATTACATCTATATATACCTATAAATTTATACATATATCACTAGTATGTGGTGCACCTACTTTAGGGAAAAGGAAGTATATACTAGAACATATCCCTATGTACTTTCAGTTTCCTTAATAAAATGCTGGATAGATAAAACATTGTCTTTGTACAATTCATTATGGAGGTTTATATATTTTATCAGTTAATTCATGAGTAAAGATATAGGAATTAAGACATCATTTTGTAGCCCAAACCCATACATGGACAGACTCTCTAATAATATTTAGTCTTGAAGACCAACTCCCTTGATCTTTTAGAGAAACTAATGCTTTGAGTAGACATTTAGAATTGTCCCACATCATCAATCTTGATAATTTCAGTCTATCTTATAGCAAAATATCGAGAATTATTATGCTATTCTAGATTCATTTTATACAACATAATAGAGTTAGTAAGATCAAAGAAGGACCAATCAAGATAAAATTATTGAAAGTGATAGACTAATTTTTTATGTAATAACTACACAAACCATGTAAGCATTGTGCGACCATGAGAAATTCATGTACCAATTTTTTCACATCTTTATAATTTTTCAAAGACAGTATTATATGTTCGATGTTTCATGGGTATTAATACTTGATCACTAATACATGGGTTTTTGTTTATAGACTATAGTTCATAGAAACTTATATGTGAGAAATTGTACATGGTTAGTGATTCTTAGGCACTCACAGACATTCAATTGTTCATGGATGAGATTAATAGGATAACCTTTAAAAATAAAATTATATACCATGTTGAATTATATAGGATAACCCACATTATAGACTTCATAAATTCTATGATAGCTAGATTAATTCCTCATAATCAACAAATTTCATGTCGATAAGACCTCATTTGGATGGGGTATTTGTTGGGGATCACAAAATTTTTAAATGGAATTTTAATGGAGATTAAATTAAAAAAATTTAAAGTAAATATACCTATAAATTAATTTATTGGTTCATGAAATAGACTCCATGTTAATCCTCAAGATTTTAAAATTAATTTTCCTTTAAATAATAATAGGTTGAATATCTTATTTTACACGTAACTCTAAATTGAAATAAACCATGATACATTTTACTGAGATAGATATAATACATTGAAAAATAAATTCATTATGATAATTTGAATTAAAAACATTATGAAAATTACAAGTGTAATAAATCCATAAGAAAATAAAAATACCATAAACACAAAATAATTATCCTCATGGTTTATCAAAAAGATCGTATCCCCAAAAGAAATTATTGAAGTACGGTAGAGAATTATAAATATAATAAACAAGTTAAAATATAAGAAAATGATTAAATGATTTTAGGTTATATATATAAATGAAATAAGGCCATTATATATTTCCACTCGTCTTATATAGTTTCTGGGATTATATAATCGTTTCAACATAACCATTAATATGGCTGTACAAATAAAAGTAACTATATTATGAAATAAACATTGAAAGTATAATAAATTTCATCAAGTAGTATAATTCATCCTTATGAGGCTCATTTGTCCATTCTTAGAAGGGAAGTAGCTTTTTTGGGTTTTCCCCAGACCAAACCCAATACAAACTAAAACATGTATGGTTTGAGTGAAATTGTATTAAATAGAAATTCAATATCATGGAAAATGATATGAGATACATGCTAAATGAATCGGCCCCCATAACATAAATTTTACCTTTAAATAATCCTTAGGTATTACATAGATATGTTTAGGGGATTTATAAGTATAATTAGAATGATATAATCCTATAATTATTAACAGATTTTATATTTTCAATGTTATGTTATTTTTTACATTTTTTATTTCCATAAACATTACCTTTAAAGAATGAATTGTAATAATAAATAGTGTATTTGATGTAAATTTAAAGATAAAAATTGATTTTTATTAAATAATTAATTAATATTTAACAATTAGGATTAAAATATTATAATAATAAAACACCACTTTTTAAAGAATTGGAATGTTTTATATATATTATATATATTTAACTTTTCAAATGGAATTAAAAACTATTAAGTTTCAATTGAAATTAACTTTATTGGTAATATATATAAAAAAATTAGTTAACATTAATATATATATTCTAACATGGAAAATAATAAGAATAAATTCTTCTTACACTAAAAATAATTTTTTCAAAAAAATATTACTTATGAGTTATTATATTAAAATTAGTTTCTATTAATTTGGAAATATTATTTTTTAAAATTAAATTCATTTATAGTTTCAACATGTAAAAAATAATTTAGGGTAAATTTTTAATATTTCTATAAAAAATATTATTTTTGGGTGAATAATAGAAATACAGTTTTTAAAAATACCGTAACTATTATGGCATGATCATGATTTAAATGTCACTTTAAATTTTATGAAAAAAAATCATGAAAATTTATTTATTTATATGAAAATTGTTTATTTAAAAATATTACTTTTATTTAAAAAAACTATGATTGAAAATTTGGAACGTAAGTTATATTTTTTATAAATCTTTTTTCATATTATACATTAATTATTTTAGAATTATTTTTTATCATTTTTGGAACAATAATATTATAAAATGGTTTTAATATTTATAATTTAAATATCTAAATTAAGTAATAAGGTATACTATATTTTTATTAATAAAAATAAGTTTCTGAGAAAAAAATGAGTTAGCGTGGGGAAAATAAATTACGATAAAAAGGGTAAATTTAGTGGAAAGACAAAAAATATCTCAAAACAAATATATTATTTATGTATATAGGAGGGGTTTAAACCAATGCTCATAAAATCTCTATTATTTTTCACTTTGGATGAACTTTCCTTTAAAATTGGAATTCCTTTAAAAAAATTTAATTATTATTTACAAAAAACATCACCCTATCATTTATAAAAGGATCTATTTATCATCCCAATTACCCCACACACCTAAAACATCTTATCTATAAGATACTCTATCAAAAACCCATACTAAATTTATTTTCCTTGTTTAATAGGTTTTGGCCTCCCAAAAATACTAATTTAATAAGGTTCAAGGATTTTTCCTAAAGACTAAGCTAAAGACTCATAATCACTCCTTTTTAATTTCAATTCCCTTATTTTTTTCTTTACCTCTTCCAAATCTATTTTAACCATACTAACATTATTACATTGGTATCATTAGTATTCTAAAATTTTATTATATTAATGGATTGTACATATTATACCTTCACCCCATTAATTATAAAATAAAAAAATATCTTGTGTTATGTGTGGAATACTATCTCCATAAATGATGTATTCACCTCATTATTAAGATGTCGCCTTTTTTATGTTAAAAAAAATTACTGAAAGAAACCCATTATGGGTATTATCTTTAATATCTTCACCTAAAACACCAATGGAAAAACATTCATCATCATAAATCATTATGAAAATTTTATTCTACTACCTAGAAAACTATAAAGATAAAGAATTCATAAACATGGAAGGATAATCAAAATCATTATTCCAAAAAAACAAGGAATTGTTAAAACTACGAACTCCCATATTCAATATTAAGTTAAAAATGTGTTAAAAATATATAATAAATGAAAATAAAATATTAATATAAAATTTAATAAATAAGAATATGTTTCTTAAATTAATTTTTTATGATTCTTTGATTATTATATAGGAGTTTTGATTAAGTCTGACCAAGAAAGAATCAAAGGTATGGGTTTTATTTAAATTTCTCAAATTTCATTATGTTTTCAATTTTTTCACCAATTAATTTTTATATTATTTAATTAATCAACCTTTTGGATTATATTATTATTATTTAATTCCATTTCATGGGATTTATAAAACATTTAATAAATCTACACTTCATATGATTTTGATTCAATCGTCACCAAATTTATAAGGGTTTTTGGTAACTCAATTTTCATTCAATATGTTTTTATCAATATTATTGAAATTTATTCTTATAAATTGGAGATGATCTACCACATGAATGAGATATAATTTTATTAATTTCATTTTTCTAATGATTTCCATTTATGTCATAGGAATTATTTTTAAAATATTGTTGCATAAATTCTTCTTTGTTGAAGGACTTCATTCTTCATAAAAATCAAACACTAATAAGAATAATAGTCATCTTATATGATTTTTTTCCTCCAATAAGACCATAATATTAACTTTTAAAAAAATTATTTATTATTATACAACTCAATTACTTAATTTCTCATTAGATTTTATTTTTTCTCTATTCGACTTTTCTAAAGAAATTTGTATTATCCTTTTTAAAATATGAGTTTTAATAAGGAATTTTAAAATATTAAAAGTGTTTTCACTTCGTGGTCTTAACATTTATTTTCTACACCAATTTTTGGGATTAATATTTATTTATAATCAATTTTCATTTATTATGGATTATTTATAAATGATTTTTGAAAAAATATTCATGTCAACTTGTTGAAAATTACATCAAAAGTGACCTGTAACTTCATCTTTTTATGATAATGATAAAAAGGCTTTAAGAAATATCTTTTTATAGTTTTGATTCAATTTTCATATTATTCACCAAATATATATCTTATTTAGAGTAATTTTAATGAAATACCCCCTAAATTATATTATAAAATACTTTTCGGGTGATTTATTTTTCAAATCATTTGATCAAATTACAAATGTCCTCTTTATGTGATACCATTTAAAATGTTATGAAACCCATTTTACTTCCAAGATTTTTTCATGATATGTTATATTATTGATCTTATATCTAACACATGAATATGTATTATCATTATGTGATGGTTTGGATACTATATATCCCTTTAATTCATTAATTAAAGTTATCCACATCATAAGATAATGATGTTGTGCATGGACCTATTTTCGATTAAACACGTTTAGAATTGTTTTTATGGACCAATTTGAATTTAGAGACACTAAAAATTTTATTCATGGACTAGATTTCATGTTCATAACTTCATGTGTTGTCCTGTTTGAATTTATAAATGTTCAGAATGATATGATTTCCTATATTTATTCCACATTTCCATATTGTATGATTATATTATGTTTTATGCATCATGTTTATAGTATCTTATTTTCAAACTCTTATTTAAAAACATATCATTAACCATTTGAGATTTAATTTCCTTATATTATATAGACAACACTTATTGGTTTGCATTCTTATTAATTAGATATTTCCACCATACTCATATTATCCCATGTTTATGATACGACACCTAATGACATGTTAATAAATTATTCTTTATTGTATATTTGAGATCACGCATATCTTATGATTTTCATTACTGGGTTTATGAAGATGTGTATAACATGTAAGAGTTATATAAGGAGGTTTTTTATAGTGCGATTATGGGTAAATGTTCACAAAAATATGAAATAATTTTTTTTATGTAGTAAATCTACAGAGACTCTAAACCTCTAGTCTTAGAGGATCTATAATTATATATGTGATGTAGTGTTTAAATTAGGAAAATAATGTGAATTATATGTAAGTTTTTCTTTATTTAACTCACTTTATATCAAATATAATTTTTAAAATATATGTTTTTATAATCATACCAAAGAGTATGGGTCTTGGGTATCTTAGGTTCTATCTGAGTGATGTTTAGATATTTTGGGGGATTATGTCTAGATAAAATTAGTGAAAAACTTATAGATAATTGAAACTATAAGAAAATATCCTCTATGTTTTGTAATGTAAATAGTTTATATTTTCTTGGAAATAAAATCCATGTATGGATAGAAATAAGTTGTTGCAGGGTCTGGAATAAATGTTACTAGGGCTAATAGTCCTAAAAAAAGTTTTTTTTGGGTATTAATTCAAACTTCACTTGTTGCATAACAATTGGGTCAAAATAGACATATGTTTTAACAATATCATGGGATAGTATTTGGTGATTCACATGATCACTAAAAACCATCAAAAAGTATTGAAATAAAATTTTATGATATAACATATAATAATTTAGGTTAAAAACTTAATTAGAAAATGGTCCTAGATAACCTATATTGAACAATATAGATTCATAAGTTAAGTTATGCGCATATTTTATTAGTTACGTTAACTATGTTTTTCATATTTTACACTATTTAATTTAATTAATATAAAACCTCGGCTTTAACTTATTTAAAGTAATGTTCAGATCCAAGAAGAACTAATTTAAAATGGGTGTGGTTTATAAGGTTGATATTTCCCAAAAAAAATAATCAAATGGGATCAGAGTTGGAGTGATAAATCATGTGGTTATACCTAAATAGTTACCATGAGATATTATTTACAACATAGAAAAAATGTAATTTAAAAACATAGTAAATTATAGAAAAATAGAGTTTTATGGAAGTCCTGGTGATAACTATCATGGAAGAAAGAAGATTCAATTTTCTATATGTCAAAAATGTAAGAGAATGCATATGGGGAATTTTATGAAAGGAACCAAAATATGTTTCTAGAGTGGAAGGTTTATCTATTGATCAATCAAATTTGGGTGAAGAGAACAAATAGTGTAATAGAAAATGATATAGTCTTAATAGATGATCCACCCACACTTTAGTGCGTCAAATGCAAGAAGATTTTACATTATACAAATTGATTCCTTAACCCTTGGGATAATGAAGAAAATGGACACCATCAACCTTTAAAACCAAGGAAATATAGAGAATTCTATGCAATGATAACTTTTAAAGTGGATAATGATAATTAATGAACATTTATCCTACACTTTATATTGTCAGATTTCTTATTATATTCTGATTCAATACAATCCATTATATTTTTTATGTTTTCTAAGAGTAAAAAATCACCACTTTAATGATTTTATATTGAATTTTTGGCGAGAACATACAACTATATTATAATTGTATCCATATTTCAAGTGTTTTGGAATGTCTTTAATAACTATTCTTCCATTAGATTAATTTGAGGTGATTTTTGTAGTGGGTTGACCATCTCCACACAAACTTTATATTAATTAATGAAATCAATATATCAGATTTCATATTTAAAATTAACTTATGATCATCTATCAGTGAAAGGGTAACTCTTAACCCTCTAAAAAATATTTTATATGAGTATTAAATGCCAATAATGATGGTTTTTTATCTCAAATGATTGGTAAGAAACTCAATTTTGGTGATATTTAAAATATCAAGTAACAGATGAATTTCATATAATTTCTTAAGATAATGAGGTTTATAACTCGTTAGAAATTATATATTGACTCTCTTATATCTTATAGACAACATTATATATTTTTATTAGTGAATAATAGTTAAAATTATAGGTAAATTTTTATTTAAGGAGGAATATAACATCTTAATATTTCAGAATCAATTTGGCTTTAAATAAATATTTGGTTGAATATCATGTTTCAGATGAAAATCCAAACTAAAATGAACTATGATACAATTTACTAGGTTAAAAAATTTCAATGAAATATAAATTCAATATTATAATGACATATCAAATAACATTAATAAAAGTACAAGTGAAATAAATCGGTATGAAAATAAAATACCATAAACATAAAATATTTCTTCTCATGATTTTACAAAAAGATCATAACCCCAGTTTCAATAATGAATATTAAGAATAGAATTATAAATATAATATAATTGTGTTAAAATATGCGTAAATGGATTCATGCATGCCGATCCATCCAACAAGAACATTTGGATTTTCTAGAATGGGATTTTCACTGTTTATCTTATCCAGGAAAGAGTTTAGTTCATCACGGTTAAGGTGACCCAAGGCACCGAGTCCCTCTTTGTTTTGATCATTTATGGGAGTTCAGATCCTCATCAGAGGGAGAGGTTATGGTATAACCTCAATATATTCAACCTAGGAAATCAAACATGGATTGTTGTGAGAGACATCAATGTCGTAGAGGATTTGGAGGAGAGGAAGGGATGAGGTCCTTTTAATAAGAAATCCAGCCTTGATTTCTCTCAGTTGATGGTGGAAAAGGGCCTCATGGATCTTGGATTCTCAGGTGATTGGTTTACATGGTGTAATAACTAATGATGGAACTGATGGTTGTGGAGTCATTTGGATTGATGTTTGTCTATCATGTAGGCCCTGTCATCGTACTCCAACACTCAGGTCTCTCATATGGCGCGTGGTATATCGGACCACTCACTGATCATGCTCTCCCTATCTTCCGGGAAGGAGTAGGAGTCTTGTTTTTGTCACTACCAGCACTGGGATAGTATCCTTGGATTTTAAGATTTCTTCAGGGACTCTTATAAGGATTTAGTTCTGGGGCACACTTGGACCACCTTCCATAACAAGCTAAGCCATCTCAAACTGAGGATCCAGGTATGGTCTAAGAATGTCCCATACTCTGATAGAGTGTTGGAGGCCTCCATGAAAGATTTTGATCGACTTGAAAGTAGTGTTGAAGATGATTTCAATGAACAGGTTTATGAGGATCTCTCCTAAGGAAAGATCAGATGATAGAAATTATCTTAAAATAGAAGCACCTGGCCAGAGAGGGCACCAGGGTCAAGTGGCTAAAAGATGGTAATAGGAATACAACGTACTTCCATGCATGCATCAAGTAAAGGGAAATTTGGGTCTTACCAAACATAATGATTGATAATGGTTATTACACAAATAATAGGGTGGTTTTGGGTGAGATGTATAATGACCCATAATTTACATACATTGTTATTACTTCAAAATTGAAGCACACTTATTACAACATATAACAAAACCAGGAAAGGACTGTATAGGTATAGTGTCTTTAGAAACTGGGAAACATAAACAACTGGTTCATAAAGCATCTACTTTGCCTCCCATTTATTTCATCATATCTAGAGTCCCTTTTTGGCATATCCTACTTAATAATCTTCTTGACCTGGGGAAATAAAACATACAAAAGGGTGAGATCAAATGCTCAGTAAGGGTAAACAAAAGAAATATCAATCCCATCATATGCATAAGAACATAACTTTTGTAAATCTTAACCTTAAAAAGAAATCATAATTTCATAACATGGGATAAATCATAGTAGTGAAATGTAATCCCAATAATCATAACGTAAAACATGAAACTTTGTGTCGTATACACATAATCATAGATAATAATTTCTTATTAGTCAAGACTCATTGCCAAGACTATCATAGTGGACAAAGTCCATTTCTGAACCGAGTTCACTCCTCATTTTAGTCATGTTTAACTGAACAGGTTTAACCTGCCGTTCCAGCCATGTCTATCTCATGAGATATAAAATCTGTACCCAATGCATTGGAGGGAGATATAGGTCCCACCCATCTCATAATGATACCATTCTTATGTGTGCCACAAAATTATAAACCATACATCATAGCATAACCCATGTAATAAAAATGGGAATCTTAAACATTGTGACATCATAAAACAATTCATATAAGATAAAGGAATTCATAAAAATATAATTCCATCACAACATAATCAAATAAATGTAATAATAGGGATAAAAACAGAACCCTTTATTATCTTAGATGGAAAATAATTTTGATAAAACACTTGAGCTCCATTCTTGAGGAAAATATTCTTTCTTCTTCAAAAACACTTTTCCTTTCTTAACATGTCATACAATTATAAACTAAAATAAGTTGATTAAAAACAAACTTGAAAACTTGTAAAGGAAGCTTCTTGGAAATAACTTTTTAAAAATCCATTCATATCGTATAATTTAAAAAAACATTCTTCGTACTGTTGTCGGAAAAGTCAAAAAGTACCTCGTACGAAAAACGAAAAAAATATTCCTTTCATATCCTTTACTAAAAACTCACCGAAGGGTAAAATTGGATTTAAACAATTATAGTTGTATGGAAATAATATTACATTTTGAGGAAACATGGATGTGGATGATAAAATACACCGCAGTAAATACTAAAGTATAAACAATCTCAGATAAAAATGAGATTGTGATATTTCCCTTACCTTAGGTCTGATATGCTTTGTACGTGTCCGAACCTCCTGTATAATGGTTTAAATAATGTTATTGACTTATTCCAGAATCATAATTATTTTTATGATATCATATATTGTCATATTCTTAGCTTCTTATTAGTAATATTTCATTACTACTGGTTATTCGGGTGTTTATTACTTTTTGTTCTTATGTGTGTCTTGTCGAATAAATTCTTATTTTTCTTTTTAGTTTATAAATAACTCATTTCCAGAATTGTATTAGAGTAATATATATCATATTTAATCACTCAATTCATTTATTTAATCATTATGAAATTAAAATCATGTAGAACGAGTCACATCACATCGTGGAGACGGTATTCCGTACGTACGCACGAGCGATGATATCGTTCCCATGATCGTGGAATTGTATTGGAGTGTATGTATACTATTTCAGAATCAATATCACATTACAATAGTCATATATAGTCATTATTTACACCATTATACCCATCCATGTAAGGTGGTGGTGGAAAATAGACTACACCACAGCGTGGAGACGGTATTCTGTACGTACGCACGCGCGGTGATTTCATTTTTCGTAGGATGGATAGATGGTGAAATAGAGTTGTTTCATACTTATTATAACATATTAGTATATTAGTGATACTTATGTTATTACTTCATAATGAAACAGCTAAAGAAGTATAAGTGGAAGAAGAAATAAAGTTGAAAGAATTGGTAACGGACATTACCTCTTATTTGAAACGCCTCTTTGAGACCTCCTTTTTAGGGAACTAAAATTGGTCTTTGAAGAAGACCAGGACCTCTAGGATGTCTCTATAAAAGTGGAGAGGATAAATTGGAAGGGTTTTTCTGAGCTTGAAGGCTCAAAGTGGTGTGAGGAAGAGGGGGAGGAGGTGCCCTTTTATAAGGGAGGAGAGGGGCTCCTTTGGAAAAACTAAAAATATTATTTTATTATAAAGTCAAGTTCGGTCTTAAATAGCTCAAAATTGATTTTTTTCGAAGCTAAGGTGGGGATGGGTCGCAACCCTCTAATCCAATAGAATTTAGACAAGTTTAGGTTCCTATTTTAACCTTATTATTTAGATTTATCATTAAGTTAAATAATTTTACTTTTACCGTGTCTTCTTGTGTTCTTATACTATAAGGTTAATAAACTCACTATAACAATCCAAAAGAACCCCAAGTTGTTTATTATTAATATATGTAACCGTATCTAAGTCATTTGGCCAAACCTTAGATTTTTAGGAATAAAATAACATTTAATAATATAATATTTGTATTAAAAACTATTTTATGTCAATTTTGACACTATTTAGTAATTGATTTTGTTGAAACTCATAACAGAATGATTAGTTCGAAAAAAGTTAATTACATCAATACTAACATGTCATATTAACCTAGAAAATTATTTTAATTCATAAAAAGTCTCAAATTAAATTTATTTGGGTATTTATAACATCAATTATGTCAATATTTCATTAATAAGATAATTACTGCATCATCTTTGTGTCATAAATAAATTAAATTATTTAAAGTCTAAAAATTAAAAATAAAATATCATTATGTAGGAAATCCTTTTAGATTTATAATGTATATTTATAGTAGAATTTATCTTATATATAACCCTATATTAAAAATTATATACATATTAAACTTTGATTTTAACTATTTTAGCCCTTCTTTAAATAAATTAATAATAAATGTCCTAATCTAATCCAAGTGAGCCTAAATGGTCACATTTTATTCCTAAGGTTGTTTTTGTTCGAATTACACTTGTCCAATAGAATTAGGACATGTGTTAGGGTAATAATAATATCATTTTTACCCTTAATTACCCTATTTACTTTTAACAGTGGTAAATAAAAGTAAAAAGTTACTATTCACCAAAAATTATTTTCATCTCATTGAACCAAATTTTACTTACTAACATCAACCATGTCTCTCGGATTTTTGAGATTCCACTCACAGAAGTGGTAAAATTAAGTTTTATGAAAAATTCAGTTTTTAACTACCACTTAGTGGTTTCACTATTCATCAAAAATTGAAAGTTTTCAGAAAAATACCAAAATTTCACCCTAAGCTAATTTCGATATTTCGAATCCAAAAATGAAGTCGATTTTGAAAAATAAAATTTATAAAATTTCAAAAAGTGGTTATTACTATTCATAACGGCTAGTTTTAATAATATTTTAATAGTATATCGTTGTTTAGTGAAACTTGGTATTGCGTACGACGCAAGCTATCGAGGAAGGTCGCGATTTCGTGTAAAGAAAGTCAAGCAAGTGTTGTGTGTGGAAAAATATTCCTTTGATGAATTATTTAAAATAAAAGTCTCGGTTGTTACAAGATCGATCACAGTTACTTTCAATATTTTCTTGTTGACGCCAACACTCATCATTTAAATGGGTACCCGAGGGACAATTTTGAGCTCTTTGAGGTGATTCCTTCCAGTCTGTCTGGATGGGATAACGAGGCCCTGGGGTCTATCCTCTAAGAGGCAGAGATACACAATACCATGCTTCATTTGAATCATAAAAGCGTAGTGTGTCCGGTTGGTTTCCACGGCTCCTTCTATAGATCTTTGTGGGTGACAGTGAAGTAGGACCTTATTATGGCTATCCAAGACTTCTTCAGGGGTGGAAGTTTGCCTCAAGTTTCATGTTCCACCACTTTCGTGCTTATCCCCAGATACAAGTCCCCTAATATAATCCATCGGTTTCTTCCAATAAGCTTGTGAAACATCCCTTACAAGATCCTTTCCATCATTATCAACATCAGACTATCCATTTTTCTTCTAAATTGGATTTCCAAAGAATATCATGGATTTGTGAGGGTGCGCTCCATCCCGGGGGTGATCGTTCTGTCCTAGGAGATGGTCAGGGATCTCAACTATAAGACTTGCGACTCTAATATAGTGATCAAGATTTATATGAGTAAGGCATACGATCGTGTGGAATGGAGCTTCATCGACAAGGTTCTCGCTGGTATGGGTCTTTCTCCTAGGAACATTGACATCCTCTTTCATTATTTTACCTCTGCATGGCTAGTGATAGCATTTGTGGGGAAATCTTTTGGTATCTTCAAAACTACATGTGGCTTGAGGCATGGGGACGCTATTTTCCCAACCATTTTCATCATTTCCCATAATTTCCTTAGTCGTCTCATTCAACGCAGCCTAAGTAATGGAGAGATTCATCTGTATTGCATAAAAATGAGCCACCCATCTGTGTCACACCTCATGCTCGCGGATGACTACATAAAATTCATTAATGTGGCCAAAAGATCTATTCATGGCCTAATTAAGGTTCTAGAGGAGTGTATCCATTGGATTGTAAATGTTATAAATAAGAGAAATAGTAATTTTTACATCTCAAGAGGCACTTCGGTCAGACGGTTTCAAGCTACGGGTCATATTTTGGGCATACAATTAGGAGATCTTCCCATGACTTATCATGGTTCCCCTCTATACTCATGGTTTCTACATATCTTTGATTTTAATTACATCATTAGTAGACTTAAAGAGCGGGTTCTTAATTGGAATAACTAGTACTTATCCTTCGGAGGAAGGATTTCACTGGTGAACAGCATGTTTCTATCTACTCTGGTTCATGCACTATCATCCATTAAGCATCCTAATGGAGTCAGTAGAAATATATACCTAATTTTTTCTAGTTTTATTTGGGATCCAGTGTGTGAGGGTAAAAGACATTGGGATTCTTGGGACCGGATAGCGCGTCCTATTGGTGAAGGTGGCATCAATGTCTGGAGTCTTAATGACACCCTTTCCTGCATGCATGCGAAGCTGGATTGGGAGGTGCAAGAATGATGGACCTTATGGGGGATAACCATGCACGAATATTATTCCAGGGATGGGGCTACATGAGATGGACACCATTCCTCCTTATGGACTGAATTTGGACCCCCTTATTAACTCCCTTAGACCTCACTCTCGATGGATAGTTGGGAATAGTGAGGTTTCTTTCTAGCATGACAATTAGAGTGGGGTGGTCCTAGAATATCTAGACAATCCAATTATGGAAATTTATTTTAGGGAATCTAGTATCTACCCAAACCTTATCAATGCTATTCTAGACAAGGACCAGAAGAATCAGTTCCAACTCATTGAGATTTCCTTTGCTCCTGATAGGTGTGTGTTCTCCCCATCTCTATTTGGATCTTCCACGTCCAAGGAATACAATCAGTTCCTCTCCTTAAAGACCACTGAGGATGCCTGGAATGCAGTACTTTGGTCCAAAAACATTCCCATGAAATATAATTTTCTTACCTGGAGAATCCGGAATAATGTTTACCCTACCGAAGAGAATATCAAATGGTGTTGCATTCCCCTAGCTTCAAGATGTGTTTGTTGTAGGAGGCATAAAGAGAAAAGAGTGGGACATCTATTCTTTGGGAGTGAATGGGAAATGGAGTTCTAGAATTATTATGGCATGTTCACCTCATTCTTCAATCCATCCATGGTGGAGCACTCCTTTCTGGATTGCTGGTTCCATGGCGGGGCCGAGGATGGGCCGAAGAGAAGGGCTCACACACTTTTGTTACAAGCTGACTGAATGGGATTGTGGTATGCAAGGAAAAAGTGGGTTCATGAGGGTTTGTCCTCGACAGGACACCTAATTGGAATCTGCATTAACAACATACTACATGATATGGGAAGGGCTCTCAACCTCTGGAGGGAGGCACCCTCACTACTAAGGTTTAAACCTCCTTCCAAGATTTCCCCTCCTAGTAGTAATATTTCTACAAGAAAATGGGTTCATTGGTTCCCTCCTCTTAGGGGATTTAAGCTGAACACTGAAGGATCCTACGTCTCAGGAGTCATGCGTGGTGGGGTCGTTGTTCGTGACAGCAATGGATCAGTCATCTTGGAATTTTCCATCCTACTTGGCCATGATACATCTCTACTAAATAAGGCCATGACCATGCTTACAGACCTTACAGTATGTCGGCAATGAAGTCTGGATATTTTGTAAGTAGAAACAAATTCACTGATATTATGTAATACCTTGCATGACCTCGGTGTTATCCCTTGGTCGATCGAGTATATCGTCAGAAAGTGTTGTTCAATCCTCTACAACATCACCAAAGTGGTCCACACCTAGAGGGAGGGTAACAAAGTATCCGAATATCTCACCTCGCTCAACTCTCTAGGTTTGGGGGCAGTTTTTTTCATGACATTTGTATCTTGAAGCAGGTAGGGATCAACATCATTAGAGGGGATGCCCTCGGTCTGCACTACTTTAGACCCCTATAGTATTGTGGTTATCGTGACCTGCCTTTGTAGGCTGACTTGTATGTTTCCCTTTTGCTGGAATAAAAATTTTAGATGATGATGATGAGTAAATGGGATGAATTATTTTATACTATATATAGAAATTAAATCTAATTTTTATAAATGCCCATTCATATTATATAGTCATTGGGATAACATGATTATTGTAACATAACTGTTGAATCAGTCAGTATAAATAGAAGTGGCTATATCATGAAATCAATTAAGAAAAAATAATAAATGCAATAAATTATTATATGTCTTACTTAAGAGTAGAATTTTCCCAAGTAATGAAGGGATGTAGGTTCTAAATGGTATTTATGAGACCAAGACCAAGATAAAATTCAACAAGTAAGGTTTGAGAAAAATCACTTATGGGAGAAGTTCAAGCTCATGGAATTCACTATGCGATATATGCTACATAAATCACCACATGAAACAAAAAATTATTACATATCTTACACCCAAGTCCAATAGGGATAATTTTGGGGATTTATAAGTACGAGATTAAATGATATGATCACATATTAATCAATAAATCTCATATTTTTATTATTATGTATATTTTATAAATTTTTACTTTCCATAATGATTACTTTTAAAAATTGATTTTAATAGTAATGGATGGATTGAATATAAAATTATTGAAAAAAAATTGTAATTAGTAATCAAGAAATTAATCAAATTGAATTAGGATTAAAATCATTTAATGATAAAAGGGACTTTTTCAGTGAATTAAACTTTCCAATATATATTGTGAATTTTTATCTTAAAAATGAATCGATCAATATTGGATTATTTTTTAAATAAAATTTATTTATAGTAAATAAAAAATTTAATTCACTTTCATATATGTATTTCTAAAAGGAAATAAATAATAAAAAATTCATTTTATGCTTAAAAATACATTTTTCTATAAAAAAAATCCACATTACGAGATCTTATATTAAAATTAATTTCTATCACAATTAAAATGATATATCTATAAAATTAAATTAATTTTGGGATTGATCATATCAAAATTTTCTTAGGGGGTATTTTTTGGGTTTTCAAAAATGGTTTATTTTTAACTGAATAGGAAAAATATAGTTTCTACAAATACAATAACTTTTATAAAACCATCATGCAAAATTATAAATTAATTTTTTTAAATTTTTAAGTGTACCAAATATATATATAATAAGTAAAATTATTCATTTAAAAATATTATTGTTACATTTATAATCTAATGATTTAAATTTTGGAACATCAGGTAGATTTGTTTCTAAAATATTTGTTTATTCATTATATATTAACTATTTTAGAATTAATTTTTATATATTTTAGACGATTAATATTTTAAAATGCTTTTCAAATTTGGAATAAAAATAGGAAATATTTTTAATTTCATTTTTAGTCACAAAAATAATATAACGATGTAAAAATATGAGTTACAATGGAAAAATAAATTATGGTAAAAAAGTAAAAAAAAGAGGAAAAGAAATAAAACATCTCAAATTTAGTCCTTTATTTGTGTATATGATATTTAGATCAACCAAGACTCATCAAAACTCTTTTATTTTCATTTTTTATACGCATACCTTTGAAATTGGCATGCCTGTAATATAAAGTAACAAGTATTTACAAAAATGTCTCCCCTCTCACTAATAAAAGGATTCAGTCACCACCCAACATACCCTAACACGTAAAGATACTTAACTTCAACCAAATTATTCCAAAACCCTTCCCAATTATCTTTCTTAAAGTTTATATATTCCAATATCCCCAAAATTCCAATCTAATACAACTCATAGAGTGGTCATGTGGGGTAAGGTAAAAACTTTTTTCATTCCTTTTTCATTCATATTCCTTTTTTCTACATTAAAATCCTCCATATATATTATACCCATAATAAAATAATTACATAAATATAACTAGTATAATTAAAATATATTATATTAATGGAATAACCATTTTACGCCTACTCTCCATTCACTATAAAATGGAATCATCACTCATTATACTTGCGGACTACCTCCTCTATGAATGACGTATTTCATTATTCATCCCCAGATTTCATAGATAGTATTTGATATATATTTAATAACTACCTCCTCTATGAATGACGTATTTCATTATTCATCCCCAAATTTCATAGATAGTATTTGATATATATTTAATAAATTAGAATGATATTAATATTTAAATTATTTTTTTATTCAATAATGGTAATATAAATATTTTTCTCATTATTAGGATAGCACCTTTAGTTCGTTAAATAAATTACTGAAAAAATCTTGTTATAGGATGGAAAATTAATTTTTATTGAATTATCAAAAGCCACTTTAAAGGGGAACAGGAACCATAAGGAAAAGTAACCCATTACATGTATCAAAATTCAAAACCTTTACAAAATCCGATGACAACATTTCAAAATTCAAAAGGCATCAACAAAACCCGATGATCTACTTCATCATATTAATGAATTGTACCTAAAACATAAATGATATAAAATTAGAACTTAATAGAATATTAAAAACTCAAATTATATTTTCTTTAACATTATGTATATAATTAACTCATGAACATGGAATGATAACTAAAATTTTTATACTGAAACAAATAAGGAACGATTAAACTAAATAACATCGTTGATCAATATTAAATAAAAATAAGTAATGACTATATAGTAAATGATAATAAAAGATTATCATAAAAGGTAATAAATATGAATAAGGTTATGAAATAAATTTTTAATGAGCCATTGATTATTATATAAGAGTTTATATCACTTATAACCATACGTGAATTCAATATATCTAGTTTATCTCTATTTTACTTAATTGATGAATGTTTTCATATTATGCACCTATTTTTATTTTATATTGTGTCCCTACTACCCCATTTGGATTATAATAATAATATTTTATTTTATTTTATTTTATTTAAAATTGTTTTCAGGAATACCCCCATCAAATTTTTATTCAATTATCACCAAATTTGTATAGTATTTTGTTAACTCAATTTATATTCTTGAGTTATAATTATTCTTCTTGAAATTTATGCTTATAAGTTGAGATTAATATAAATTATTAGTGAATTTTATTATCATTAATATCATGTTTCTGAGGATTTATATTTCTTTCCCTTGAAAATATTTTCAAATTAATTTTACATTAATTATTCTTCTTTGACAGACTTCCTTCTACTTAAAAAATCAATGTTGTTAAGAATAATATTTATCCTATTTGATGTTTGATTCACCTCGATTTCCATATTATTTAATTACAAAAAAAATTAATTTATTATTTTGGGACCCAAATATGTATTATCTCATTGGATCATCTTATTTATCACTGTCATGTTTCAAAATAAATTTCTATTATCCTTTTTAAAAAATCGGTATAAAAATGTATTTTTAATTTTTAAAAATGTTTCTTCTTGAATGTATATTTTATCTTACACTCTACATTTGAGGGATTTACCTTTATTGTAAAAAAAATCATTTATTGGATCTTCTTTTTAAAGGATATATGAAAATTATCCATGTGAACTTCTTGAAAATAACTTTGAAAGTGATATATAACATTATATTTTTACAATAAGGTTAAATATATATGACAAAATATCTTTTTATGGTTTAACCAACATTTTACTATTTTTTATAAATAAATCTATATAATTTGGAGTCATGTTTCATGAAATATCCTATAAATTCCATTATGAAATACCCTATTTTGGGTGATTGAATTTTAGTTTCATTTGATCAAAATCTTGATGTCTTATTTATTTAATACCATTTTGAATGTTACGAAACCCATTTTCACTCCATAGGTTTTAAATTATATGATACATTATTGGTTTTGTAGGTAACTCATGTTCATGTTTTATTATTATGTTAATATTGGGTTCCCAAATAGACCTTAAATACATCTGTTATATATTTATATCACGTAAGATAATGATATTATGTGTAGACCTATTTTCATTTAGATACATTCATAGTTCTATGTGTGGAACCATTTTTGTCTAGGAAAAATCAAAATTTTATGATTGGACCTTATTTTATGTCCATCGCTTTATTATAGCACATGTTTTCATTTCTAAACATTCAAAATGATATAATTTTTTATACTTATGACACATTTTTATGTTATATTATTATGTTATGATGTATGGATCATGTGTTTTTTTTCTTAATTTCACACATATATTTAATGATATGTGTTTAATCATTTTAGATTGCATTTAATTCTAATGTATTCAAAACTATTGTTGCATCACATTCTTCTTAATTAGATATTTCCCTCATGATCAAGTTTTCTTGTGCTTATGATTTGAAAATTGGTCATATGTTGATAATTTATTCACCTAATAGGCATTTAATATTAACAATTTATTATTTTTTCTACTCACTAGATATTTATTTTGGGTTCACTCACTAATCCATCATTCCCATAGTGAAGGTTCACTCCTAGGACTATCATATTGATTGTATTCCCTTACTAAACTAGGTTCACTCCGTATTCTATTCCTTATTATCTATCGAGATCTCCATAATTACCTAATTCACTAGAGTATTATATAATTTTTATCCCAAATATAACATTATAAAAAATAATATATATGTATATATATATATATCTTTGTTCCACAGTATCATAAATCATTCATCATGTCATCATTTCGAAACCTGTGGAAATAAAATAGGTTTCATAAAAATTCCATCATTGTAATCATAAAACATCTAAAAAAGTAATAATGTTGGTATCATTGGATCATATCCATAGTAAATAATAAGTAACATCAAAGGATTTTATCATAAATGATAAATTTCTTTAAATAACCACTGGGGTATTTCTTCAGAAAAATATTCTTTTAATTTTGAAATCATTTTTTTAATCTAAATATTCCCATAGAAAAAAAATTCATTAAAATATCATATAAACTAGAAAAAGAACCTTCAAATCATTGAGTTTTAATAATGGTGTTAAATTTCATTCAGGTCTTGTATGTTAAAATAAATATTACTTTCTAATTTTTGGTAAAAAGTAAAAACTACCTCATTCAACAAATTAAAAGAATATTAAATTTAATATTTTTAAAAAATATATATAAATGGGTAAAAATAAATTTAATAATTCATAGTATAATATTAAAAATTATTTTATTTTATTTTAAAATATATATACATGGAAGAATAAAAATTACAACTGAATATTAAAACAACGTCGGTTTTTCTTAAAAAAATTATTTTGGTCTCTTCAGTACTTAAAGAGAGGAAAATGAAATAAAACCATATAATTTTCATAAATAAAAGAATAAAAATAATAATAAATAATATTATATAAATAATGATCAATTAATTTCTGCATTATAAATTTAAGCACAAATAATCATAATAAAAATGATGTTGTCAGGTAAAACCCTTACCTCAAGATTGATTTGATTCATAAGCACACTAACCACCTATATAAAAAAATTAAATATATTATAGTTATATAATATAACAATTATATTTGATCCAGTCATAACATTTCAATTCCCATTTATTAAAAATTCCTTAAACAAATTGATATTTTTGGGTGTTAACTGTTTTTCTTTTCATGAATGATTCGGTTTGGAATTTATGGTCCTTTTACTTAGATCCTCGTTTAAACATCTCAATAAAGTAAATAATGATATAAATATCATATATATTCCTTATATACATATTTATATTCATCCATAAAATTTCTAAATAGAAAAATGAATTTCACAGTTCATGGAGACGGCAGTCCGTACGTATGCATGAATGTTGTTTTAATTTACTAAAAAATAAAGAAAGAAAGATAAATAATATTTTTTTCACTATATAGGCATAATTATAGAATAAATATAATATATAAATACTAAATTCATCATAATTTTCAATCATCAATTACAGTAATAGAAATTTTATTATATCGCTACACGGAGGTGGTAGTCTAGACATACGCATGAGTGATACACTCATTGCCAATTTATTAGAAAATAGGGGGGATAATTAAATTTATATAATCATAATAAAATTTCATTATATTTATTATAATAAATTTATTATTTAATGATTAATACCACATATTTTATAGAGGTAGAATAATAAAAAATTTAAAGCATTCGGGTAAAATAATAACATTTTATTTAATAGGCCTCTTTTAGATCCATTCTTATGGACCGTTAGAATGGACTATTATGAATCCCATAACCTATTATTATTTTATTGAGAATTTTATAAGATAAATATTCTTGTATTTGTAAATATAAGTTCCAAAAATATGTATTAATAAAAGTGGAGAGGAACTACACTTTAATAAGTGGAGGGAGGGACACACCTTAATTATTTTAGAAAAATAAAACGTTATTAAGTCATTTTCAAGGAAAAGTCCCACATAAAAATAATATTTTGATAATAATGTGATGAGGAATAAAATAAATTCATATAATAATAATTTATATGAAAATTTTTTCCCTTTTCACTTAGTTTTAAACTAGGTTAACTGGATTTACCCTTTTATTATGGGGACAAATTTTTATATTTTTTTCTATTCATTATAACCAGACATTAAGATGGCCTTTTTACATAAAATTAATTATGATCATTCAAAATATGGAATCCATACTACAATATTGAATTTCAATAATTAAAATTAATTCATTTTAAATTACACCATCAAAACGCAATGAAAACGGTTTTCCAAAAAAAATACATTTTTAAGTCTAAAAATATTTTTATACCATAATAAAGTATAATTTGGTTTGAATTAAATTAATTGCATAATTTTTAATCAAAATGAACTAATGAAATTTTAAAATCAATTTAAAAAATAATAATTTGTAAATTCTTGACTAGAAAATAATTTTTTCATTCAAATCAGTATTTTTTCATTATTCAAGGAAAAAAATCAACTTTTTTGAAAAATATGGAACTTTTATCTTAAGATAATTTTGATGTACTAATTTAAAAATTTTATAATTTTTATAAAGTAAACTCTCAAAAATTAGAAGAAATATATTATAATATCTATGCATAAGATGCTATAAAAATAATTTTTCAATAAAAACAATTATTTAAGAATAAAATGACTTTATTGAAAATTGATTAATTATTTTTAGAAGTTAATCAATATATTTTAATTATATAAAACATTTAAATATATTTTTAACAATGTGGTTACTTTATTTATAACACTCATTTAACATCTATGCTATAATGGTCATATTTAAATAATCATAATTCAACAGTATGTCATAGTTCATTTAAACTTGGTGTTTTTATGTAAAGAAAGATATCAAATACCTTAAGTTTATTTAGAATTAAATACATATAGAATATTGGTAATTTAAATTTTACCCCCTTAAAATTAATTTCAGCCTAGAAAATCCATCACTAAAAAATAATTATATCATTGTTTCATGACATCCTTGGGTTCCCATATAGCTTCTCTAACTTTCTGATTCCTCCTAAGAACTTTAACGAGGTGAGTAATATTGTTCAACTTGAGCGATGTTTTGTAGAAGAAACAAGCGATAATAAATCATCAATATTTGATCAAGAATATCAAACTATAAAATATACTTAGGGATCAACCTTTCCTCCTTTCTAAATATAATAACCTTCTTCCATCAATAAATTCATAGAAATACCTTATCAACATATTTTAATTATAAATTTCAATAATAATTATTCGCATACATTTTCAACAGACTCTCAGCCGCCTTAATGTGTTGCTGAATGGATATGATTATCTCTACCATTTTTCTACTAGCTTAGTTCAAAATAACTTTTGATCTCTGGCTTTATTCTAAAATTTTGGATTTATACACTTCCTTCCATATATGGGGTTCAGGCCCAATGACTCTTGGGAACTCTCATTGGTCAAGGGGATATGAGTTTGGGATCATCACACCCTTTTAGGTGGTATTATTTCCTACTCTGAGACTCTCTTATAGATTTAAGATATGCTCACAAATCTCTTCCTAATACCAGTAAAGTACTGGTTTCCCAAAAAAATTACCATGGGTTAGTTATCTTTGAAGTGTCAAAAGAACGGGGATCTTTAGTGAATCACTATGTATGTATCTAAGGTTCTCTATCAATCTCAAATGATTGGTTGTTGATTATCTGTTGAAACCATATAAAAATGAGCTTTGGAATGTGTTACCATGCAAGGAGGTGGTTAATATTCCTAGGAGGGGGTTGAGCCATTTTGATTCATCCTACATATCCTGATAATTGTATAAATCAAAACTCGCATAGTTAATTACACCCATATAGTTTAATCCGCGTATAGAAATGACTTATAGAGGTGCTCTATGACACAGGGAGTTCAATATTAAGTCTTGAAGGGATGTCTTAGGTATCCCGATTATGGAAAGAATTATATTTTTCATAGTATATTTTTTTGGGTCTTACACTCTAAGGATTCCCCTATCATTGTAGATACTTATGATGCATATGGAATGATCGTTGTAGTTCCTTATTCCCACATGATATATTCCTGGTGTGAGAAACAATGGATGGTAATTGATCATTTTTTCATTACTTTTGGTATGGTACATTTTTTTGGGACTACCCTGAGAAGGATTATTATAGATATTGGGCCTCATAGATATTTCCTACATATCATGATTATGAAAATAATTAGATTCATCATAGTTAATTTTATTCCTCAGTTTGTTGATGGATGAGGTAGAGTAATCATCCCATGGGAATGATTGGGTCCAAATGGTTGAAAATGTAATTTTCATATGGCCTACATCAAAATGGATGTTTTTATAGGATCTAGATTTAGAATGGAATCCTATGTATCTTTTTTATTTAAGTAATCATATTTATCAATGTTCAATCATGCAATTGGGATTTTCCCCAATGTAGGTTCCCTTATGTTGAAGCTAATGTGTCATGCCACTCATTAAGGATTTGCATATATATTTTTTCCTTCTTGGGTGAGACTCATGATGTGAATGATATTATTATTTCAACTCCCTAATCTCATGTGAGATATTCTTAGTGTGAGAAACAAGTGACAGAAAATGATAGATATTATTTCTTGGAGAGTGAGGGACTTATGTATTGGGACATCCCTTTAGAGATCCAACCTTGAAAAGATGGCCTACGTATCCTGCATATAGAAGGAATCAAAGTCATCATTGTTCTTTTTTTCAGTTATTACATGCTAATATTTCTCTTGTCATTGATAAATACCATATTATGGTGTTGGTCAGGGTTTACACTCTGAGTATTCCCTTGTGACATGATTGCTTTCCTGACATGTGTTGAGTGTCTTCTTGTCCTAATATATAAGAAAGTATCTTCTTGGAATATCTAAAGATAACTAAATGGTCCATTTGGTCTTTATAAAGGAAATCATGTAACCTGGGTATCATATCTTATGGTTATCGCATGATCAAAGATGAATTGTCTAAAGAAAATTTCAAGATTCAAGTGGTCACTCTGAGAAGCCATCACATGACATGGAGTCTTGTCTAGAGGGTGTCGTATGATCCATATGAATTTCCCAAGAGTCATTCACAAGATTTGGCTTAACAAATAAGGAGGGTTTCTTGATATTAAGTATGAAATATCTCATAGGGTGTTGCATGTCTTAGCGAATATCCCTGGAGGGCATTGTGAGACCTGGATGACATGTCTGGAGTGCATCCTGAGTCTTAGCTGACTTAACCAAAGGGTATCATGAGTGATGAGTTTTCATTAATAGATGTGTATTGGAGACATATATGACATCATTTGGTTCAATTATATGAGTCAATAGATGTATCTAAAGGACTTCGCAAAATTTGGTAGATAGAACTATGGGGGTTCACGAGACTAAGCCGGTACACTTTGGGGGGAACCGTGTGACTTTCTCTAACATGTAAGAATTATTTTTATGACCTAGGTGGAATACTAAAGTAATGTCATGATATCTAGGTGAAATTTCTAGGTCTCATCACGTATCTTGGATGAATTATGCAAAGTGAATGAGGGTTGATGAATAAGTTTTTCCTTAAGTCTTCCACCTTTAGTCTTTGTTCTAGCTCTTATCTTACAAATTCTTTAGATTTACTTATTATAAGTTTATTTTGAGTCCAACATGATTAGAAAGATGTATGGTATATTCTTCACACATCATTCCATAATTCCTTGATGTGATCTATGAATGATCATGCAAATTTATTTATTCATAGTGCATGATCACTCCATAATTTGTTTTGTATATTACCTAATAGATGACTTATTGTTCATAAGATCAGATGCTTCAAGAAATATACACTAGTACTGGTAAAAATTCATAGAGTTCATTCTCATCATCGCAATAGGAAGTGGTCAGTTTATTTTTCATACTAGGGTGTCAAATTTATTGGCCTCACCCCCCCCCCCCCCTCCCATTTTTTTGCTGGTTTGTGTTGCATATATGGCATAGATTCAGGTTGGAGTTGATGAAGGGGTCGGGCACCATGCGTCTTCACAATTCTTTTCCATGGATGGATCATAATGTAATCTCCTAATTTTTTGTGACCACAATTCCCTACCATCAATTCCTCCTTTATAAGAATATTTATAATTAATAAATACATTGTTGACTCATGTAGTCATGTTGAAGGACTTCCATATTGTCATTTTGACATGTTAGGGGGCCTTTTTTCAATCAAAGTTCCTATTGAAAAGACTTTGTGAGATGCTTGATTCCTTGCATAGAATAATTCATGAGTCAAGTATGTCCTATCTAGGGGTCTCTTGGAGCTATAGTATGGACTTCCTTAGCACATCACAAGAGTTTTATTATAATGAGAGGCTTCCTCCTCCGCCATATTTTATTCCCTTTGTATTATTTTACAAAAGTTTAAGAGTAATGTGAGATTCCATGAGTAATGTCAAAAATAATTACTCTATTTTTTTAAGATGTGTCGCATGAACAAAAGAGGTCCTAAACATACCTGAGGATATCTATATGATGTGTCTTACAATACAAAGGGCTTTTACAAGATGAGGCATTTATGTTAGTGGGGTCTTGAGATGTCTTCTGAGTCATCATGGGTATGTCGCATGCTTTTCAACAACTACGATTAGCTCTCGCCTCCTACTTATTTATCTCCTTTGTTTTATTTTACAGAGGTTTGACGAGTTTGTAATTTTTCTTTAATGTTGTTAAGAAAAATTATTCTTCCCTTTGATGATGAATAGAATGATGTTCATGACTACTAGAGGCCACCACAATTTTTATGCTTTTCTCCTTATTTTAAAAGTATTTTCAGGTTGGATTGTTAGGAATTTGCTGATGATAAACTGTGTGGCCTAGGGGAGATTATTTGGCTTCCACCGTGTGGACACTGGTTATTCAAAGCGCCATCACAAGATCAGTATGGCTTGTTGAAAGTGTTTCCATTGGATCCACTATATGTTATGTGTTGCGTGTGGAGTCATCATGTGACCTTATAATGGTAACCGTATTACAATTACATTGAAGGATCACGTGATCCGTAGGTCTTGGATACCTTCTTCTTACTTTACCATTGCAGGGAAAATAATACACATATTCGGGAATTTTTTTCCATTATGAATTATTCAATGGAAATTTGGAGGGTGTGAATAGTGGTGTCCCTCTAGTGTGGAGTCCATAATTTAAGAATGTATTTTTGGGTAGGTATTCATATGTGTGACCTGACCATGATATATTTGAAATGGGAATAGAGTGAGGGCCTCGGTTTTAGGGACTTATGTTTTAGGTTTTAAGGGATAGTGAAATGATTTTTCTTTTTCAAATTGGTTAGAGTTGCGACCTTGGGTTTGTGGTGTTTTTTGACTACATGTGGCCTTAGTAGTTATGCCTGATCTGGAAGTGAGTGAGTTATAATGAACTCAAACTTATATGAGGGACCCTATAGTATGGGTTGGCATGTCAGGATCCATGTGACCAATATTTGGGGGTGAGTTCCATCTAGAGGTATGGCCTATATGAGGTTTATTGTCTGGGATCGATGAAATTTCCTAGTGACCTTATTTGTTAGGAAACCATATTTAATAGTGGGTGCCTTGGACTACTGAGGTTGGCATGTGTAATATTTAATATGAGTCTATGAGTGCCTCTAGTCATGTGAGGCAGGCGTACATATGTTGTCTCGTGACATTGGAGCACGAAGGGTGATATCAAGTATGTCAATTTGGTGTGTTAGATTCCTTTTGAATTATAGGTTAATAAATTTTGTGCTGGTGATTTCAGTCTTGGGGATAGTTTCATGTGGTAAGGCATGTTTGGATTCCTAGATAAGTTATCTACCTAGTATGGTTTTTGATGGGTGATCGATGAGAATTTTAAAAAATAGACTTAGTTCCATCAAGGTTTGGTTGAACTCTATTTTAGAAACCAAGCACTACAGGTTCTCTGGGTTATGTGGTTTTAATCATAATAGATACATTTTAAATAACTGTACAGGTGAATTGGACCTAGTGAAAATGAGGTGGATTGGATGTTGGGTTCCTAGGAATATAAACACCGTTGTAAAGTATTTATTATGAGTCACGTCGAGATTCCTATTAATCATAAATGAAAAGTACCTTAAATTTCAATTCGTATGTAGTGTGTATTGTTTTTAAGGTCACAACCAATTAATTTCCTAGACCTATCACTTCAGGATGCACCATTAAGAGCACAACCATAGAGTATATGAATTTCATTGGACCTCTAGAATGCTACTTGGTTTGTGATTGTCCATGTACATAGTTTTGGCTTGGTGATATTTTTCTATTCCTATGAATTTATGAGTTTGATTCTTCCTAGAGATATTTTCATGCAGTAGAGGCATGTCCATTAGATAAATCACATGATCCATTGTAATGTTGGAATAGAAAAAAAAAGTCATGTGTGTAGGTTGGGTTTCAGTGTGAGAGTGATGAGAGGATTACAGGTGTGGTTACCTGAAGATCTCAGATGAGAATTATAATTTTCATGCAGTGATGAAGTGAATGTGTTTGGATTGGGTGTGATGATATGTTTGATCTAAGGTTGAACCTATTTGGAATAATTTGATATTGACATGACATTTTCAAGATCATGGCTCATGAGGAGAAAAACATGTGTGGTTTCAATGCGACCTAATTGGGTAAGAACATGTGGATTGGTGAGTGATAATCCAAATTGTTTGTGGCACTCCATAGTCTATTTATAATTTTGGAATCATACTTGTAAGATTACATGATAGGTATCATGAATGGAATTCCCATTAGTCGGGAAAAAGTTATGAATTGCCTATTGTAAAGGTGATCAGTGTTGAGTAGTCTTTTCTCTATCAAGTCGTCTTATTTAGTGATGGAAAGATCATGATCTTATGGAATTAGTGATCTTATGGTGGTGATTAGGATATTTGTATTAGTGATACAACCATCATATAAGGGAAATCAGGGCGTGTGACATCAATTGATGGATGATCATTATGTAATTTTGATATGGGTGGATAAATGGTGTCAAATTTAGAGAATTCCTTAGAAAATGTTAGTTAGAGATGATGTGTTATCAGATTGGGTCTGAGAGTCAACCTCATGCCTGAGATGAATTGATATCATCCAAACACAATCAGGCCAATGGTGTGTCAATGCTCATGGTATGCCATGATAGTGGAAATAGAAAGATTCTGGTTCAACCATGGAATGTCATTGATATTTGGGTATATATTTTGGTGGTATTTTTTGGTCAATCATGGGATTTCATTGAGTTGTATGGCATCATGTTTAGGTTTTTTATTGATTCATTGATGGTACAAGCCAAGAGTTTTTGGGAAAATTTGTTGAAGGAAGGTTTGACTTGCATTTTTATATGTATTTGGATATATTGGGAAAAAACAACAGTGGGTGAATCATCTTGGGTATGATGGGTAAGTTTTATAGGTTTGTCAAAAAAAATTAGGAAAATTAAAAAAAATTGGAATGATTCAATGATGATGGATATTTTTCTAATTATTTTGGAATTTGATAATAATGAGGGGTCTCAGTGTTAGATCGATAGTTTCATAAATGTTTTTTCATGGTGTATTGGAAATAGAATATGTGGAATCATTACAATTTCAAAATCACGTTTTGTTAGACCATTCTAATGGTAGAGGGTGGAATGGATTATAATTTTCCTTTTTTATCAATTAATTATGTTATGGAATGCTACAACTCATGTGAGATAATGTTTGAAGACACCACAAGTGTCTTGTGGTAGAAGGGCATGGAAGATCACCTTCTCAGAGTTTTGGTAAAGAGTACAGGTGATCGATCATGTTGTAGTGGTTTAAACTCTTGAAATTTAAGATTATATATAGAATCATGATGAGTGTTTGAGGATATAATTGGTTGTTGAGTTGGATTTTTTGGCAGATATAGGTTGTAATATCCAATTGAATGACCACTAACACTTCTTGAGGATGATAAGTGTTTTGGTGGGGAGTTTATAATACCTTAAGTGTATATATTAGATATAATTTAAAGGGAAGATTTAATATTTCATTTAATGGATGGTTATTTTTAATAACCACGGTTCAAAAGAGTGTTCCAAAGGTTTGGATGCAACACCCAAACCCAGATTCCACAGTATATGTGCCTTAGGTCATCACACCATATGGCCTCAAGGTAGACTCCCCATATACTAGAGGTTATCAACTATTGGTGAGGGCCTATAAACTATTTGTGGGTAGAATATTCCCTAATTATTTCAATATGAAATATAATAGAAATAAGGTAAATATAATATAACAATACAAACTAGACAAATAGACTATATGTGAAAAATATTAAGTCATATTCCATGAAATATCATAATGATGCTACAAATATATAATTAGGGAATACATGTAGATCAATCCAAGTACAACAATCCCAATGATGAATAAAAGAAAAATGAAAAAAATAATACATAACTTATAAATTCTGGAGCTCTAGACTGACTCCATGCTCCCAAACTCCAACCAAGACATGAAATCAATCATCACAACAAGGGAGATCATACAAGGAAATTTAACTTGGTTACCCCTCAATAATTCATAATAACAATATGTGGAATTTAATAAATGTAAACATTACTGAAACCCAAGGGAGATCCTCCCCATGGTATTCATTTTAATGAATCTAATTAGAATACACTAACTCCCTCAAGGAATTCCATAGCATTATATTTCATTGAATCTAAGGAAATATTCACTCTTTTTATTCACATGGGTCCCCTAGTAAAATACAAAACTAATCCATCGAATCCCAAGACAAAAAAATAATTATAAATACAGGGAATCCTGCCAAAGAATTCTATGCCCATCCATTTCATAAGGAATCCAAGGGACTTCCCAATGAATTCAAATTCTTACCATAAATTCCAAAAATATCAAAAAATTCATTATTTTAAAATTAACATAAAGAAATTTAACATCTCATGCCAAGATTAATGAATTTGATCCATTTCACACATTTTTAGTTTTAACACTTTAAAATAATCTTGTCATATAAGTTAATTCATAATTCCATTTATGAATATCAAAGGATAATCTCACAAATTAATTCAATTAAAAATTACCTTTATGATTTCTATGTCCATAAACACAATGAATTCCTAAGGGTCAACTTAGGTAACCTACATTATAAAAAAACTCTTCACATTACCAAAGGCAGCCCTAAAAAACCCTTATCAATTCACCATTTCCAAATGTAAAATCCTAAATTGGTACTTTAATAGTTTTAATGACGGATGAAAAAAAGACAACATATTTTTCTAAATGAAAAGGATTTTTCAATACATATTTAAGAAAAAATTAAATTAAATTTAAATATTATTTCAAGCATCGGATAATCCTATATGAATACACATGCCAACATGTAATAGGATAGTGATACTTTAAGAGAAATGAAATTATACCACATGTCTTAAACTTGGAGGGACTCACTCATATGATATAGGCCTTTGGTTGGAGCATAAATGAGATAAATCAAATAACCCAACAAACACCCTAAAAATAAGGCATATTATCCCAAAATAGAATTTAAATACTCAAAAATTAAAGAAACAAAGAATATAATTAAGGGGACTCATGGAATCACCTCATTAATTCCAATTCAACAAATGAAAATGGAAACACTCATGAATATAAGTAAATACATTAAAAAGATAGATATAAATAATATGGAATTTTTAGGGTGTTTTTTTCTGAGAGAGGGAGGAAAATGAGTTAAAAATATTAAGTGTTTATGGGGGAAGAAATGTAATTTTCCCTATTTAAGTAGGAACATGGTTTAGACACATGTATGGACAAATAGTGTGTTAATAATGCAATACACCACTATTTATGGACAACCCTTTCTCATGGTTATGGTGTGCGATTATAAACCATGCACCGACCGTATAAAATGCCTCTATAATTTTTCATGTGTTTTCATGGTTTCCCAGAGCTCAATGTAACGATAATAAACTTAGTTCCTATGCAAACCAGATTACTTGGTTGTGGGGAATTATAATCCATAACCATGCACTAAAATTGAAACCCAGTCTATAACTCTAAAAACATAAAATTTTGATCCGTAAACACCTGGGACACTCTCGATACCTCCCTTACACCCCTGAAAACCTCTTCCATGAAAAAAATGGTTATAAAAATAGGGGTTAATACTTTTTTGAATGGTCATGGTATTACGAACTCTCCACAATTAAGCAGATCATCCCTAACTTGTAAACCTAACTATCATCAATCTTAAACTTATGAACAAAACACGCACTGCATATGTTAAGTTCATACTAAAACCATTATAACCAACTTCACTATTTAAAACCCCATCATCCTAAACACTATGGAACAGATTAAACACTCAAACCCTAACATGATTCACTACTATTGGAAGCATCCATATACTCTTCATTCACCACATAACACCTCATTTGTTGATTTCACCAGTCTATACCATACCTCTCTTACCCAAATCCACATCCAAATGAATAGTCTCCCTTTTGAGTATATCTATATCATAAGTTCTTACCTCAAAATTGGCACAAGTATGTCACCTCAAAACACCAAAGTATCATTGATCTAGTCACCCAACTAGCTTGCCTCCCAATAGATACATTCAATCTAATCACCTAAACTACAACCCACTAAAATCAATCATCAAATTTAAACCACAACCACAACCAATTATAAGAAATTAACACCCATACTTGGGTGTTCTCCTAAAACTAAATACTCAAATGTTGGGTTTGACAAAACATCATTCCCAATATTTATTAAAAAATGTATGAAATTATAATTACATTATCATGAAATTCATGGTGTTCTACAAACCATTGGACATCCTTATTACGGTTCTATGATTACAAACCCAGATGATACCCACCACCATCCAAACATTAGTGTTCCTAAGGCTCACTCCCATGCTTGATCCAACTAGTAATATAAAAATTAATTTATGTGATAATTATAAAATGATGTCACATTAAACTTCCTTCAAAGCTAAGATAAATGATCGTTGGACACTTAATCCAGGCATGTCATCATAAGGCTACAATATCCAGAACCCAACTCTATTATAGGACGTTGTCCGAAATTCGATATAACTCCTCACTCCCAAATATAGTCTAAAACGAAGAGTTTCACCACCCACCCTCCATTCATAGGGTTCGACATGCTAGTTTTCCTTGAAATCCTCATTCAAAATTCAATTATTCTCATAATATTAAATAAAATGTACATCAGCTGGTTTCCAACACTCTGTGCCCATTTAAAATAAATAATAATAATAATTGGACCTTCACTGGATGACTATACCAAATGCTCGGTTACACCAACTGATGCATCACCCAACACCCAATCATGACATATTTTACACTAGAGACACTCAATTACCTTCCAAAACATGTCCACTAAAGTCCAACCCTAACCTCTTGTAAAACTCAATAATTGAAACACCAACAAACTGATCTTGTCATCATGATCTATCATGAGCATCAACACAGTATCATTCATCATCACCACTACATAATCTCTAGAACACCTCTAGGCGATATAAATTTACTAAAATAATCTGAAAACATATGTAATTGTTCTTAGAATCCACCTATGGATCCATCAAAATAATATCTACCAGACCAACGACTAATCTCACCACACCAATCACAGGGGTAAAACCTTTCATGACTAATTTGACAATCCTGACAAACGAGTCTCCATATCATCGCCCAAGGAACAAAAATCATTATATATATGTTCTATTTCCCAAACTTATAGAACACAATGATCAGACGTGTCCTTCTAACTAAAACTTGATCACCATACATGATACAATATCCACTCTTCATTTTTGACTCATGAGAACATCATCAATGTTTTTCCTCAAAACCTCATTCAAAATAAGGGTCACATCCCCAAATAGATTATGTACACTCCCCATGAAACAAATTTTCTTATATCACCCTAAAAAATAGACACATTGGGAATAACCACAAACATACCTATGTTTGGTTCTTCTATCCACACTAACCAACATCATCTAGCCATGATGCCTCTATTAGGATTAATGAGGATCATTGATGCTCTCACACCCTAATACTTCATGGAATACCAACCATACCAGAGGAAACATATTTAATCATATTAAAACCAAGAGAATTCATTCCTTAAATCATCAAAAATTCCTCAATCATCTCACTCTGAGAGAAACTTTTCGATTGAAATGGCTATGGATCCACAACTCTTCACCAAGTAGTCATGGTCACCATGAAACTACCACCATCACATTTCTTGAGCTCCTATAAGGCCTAAAATAATTACCATAGAAATTTATGTGGTCTATTTCACCTATTAAAATGCAACATACCTTGTACATATCCAATGTACACCACTTCGGTTATAAGGAAGACAACGAGCACTCACTCCTGATTCATTGGATTAAATAACTTAAGTGGAACTATGCCCCTAAAATAGTTGATTTCCACATAAATTTAAATGAATCCCAATGGTCGCACATTCCCTATTGACAAATTACAACCCTTGACTCATAACCCCTTGATTAATAAAAATTGAGACCCATTTGCACACTGGGTCAAGCACCCAACCAAGCCATAACTCATCTGATGAACATCCCACTCATGTGCATCATTCCATCCCAGAGCTTCTAACCACCTTTACTATATACCATTATATATCTAAAAACCATAGGTCTAGGAATCCCACCAATACCAGCCTCCCAACCATGACTAGTCACTATAATCACAAGTACTCAGGGTCTTCGAAACCCCAAAATACTAGGTAATAAAAAATAATTCTCTAAGCACTTTCAACAGTATCCTCACCCATAGGGAGCCTCACACCTAAACCAAAATACCTCCTTGGAATTATCTATCTTGAGATGATTATTCATAATGAATATCTATGATTAAATTATAGTCCCTAAATCACTTCATATTCTTTGTTTCCAACCAGAATAATGTCATCATGCTTCACCAAATAGGGATCCTCCCTTTTAATTTCATCACAGACCATACCATCAAAACTCAATCAAAAAGATAACAGGTTAGGCATCTGAAAAATTATACCTTCTAAAACTATCCTTAAATCTTAGGGTGGTAGAACACTAATTGATCTTCATCGTGAAATCCAAGTCATAAAAAGTTCTAAAACTAGATACTTGATAGCACCACTTTTGAACTAATATTATAGTACAAATCACTACTACAAGCTTCATTCATACTATCAAACACAAGGATGGGTTAACCCCACTTGTGGGTCACCCTCATATATTTCTAATCATTGAATTGATAAGAACCAATATCACACCTAAGGGTCAATAGTTCCTTACACCTATCACAGAAATAAAAAACACCAAGTCATAACTCTCCAACAATATCCTCATATATGTATCAAGATCATGCAGTACAAATTAGGAAAAAAATAACCACCATAACAAAAAAAAGATCCTATGAATATACATAGAAACATGAATACTATAGAGGTATTATAACCAGAGATCTATTTATAACCCAATCTTCCAAAACACATGGATAACCATAATCCACACACGATCAAAACACAGGTGTTCCATTGATCCCCACTCACTACAAGTGGCCAAAAATTATCATCCTAAAAGTATTCACATTTACTCATTCATTTAGGGATCTCCCTATTTCACTAGTTTTATATTTTTATATTTTCTTAACTAGTCTCACTCCCCTAGAATTTTTTTTAATAAGATTCAATTCAAAAGTTATGATGGAAAACACTAGAAATGTTTCTTACCAGAATTTTATTTAACCAAAAAATCCATTTAATTTGATTCAGGCCTCATATATCATATAAACTTACGTCTTTGTCGTTTTCTTATTCCCTAAAAATTTAAAATTGCATCCCCAAAATTTCATTATATATATTTTTAAACAAATTTTATGCAGTAAAATACCCAATCTGTTGTGATTGGAACCCCATTTAACTAACACCAATGTAAATTCAAATTAAGAACCACAATTTTAGTGTAACTACATATAACATCAATCCAATATTTTTAAAAATGCGACTTTCTACCAAGACTCCTTCACTATCCAAATCCATTTACCATTATTCCCAAGGATTCACATTTTGATCATTTTCATTATTCAATAAGATTGTTTACTTTAATCGTTTATAATTTCTATAGATATCATATCCCCTTGTTTGGTTATATATATTCTATTCATATTTTATAGAATAAAACAATTTATAAGTTTCTTACAGGAACCTACTTTTTTTAAACGCATCACTTTAAGAACCCATTTATATCTACCCAAAATTCACAATAGTTCACTCATGGAGTTGGTCAAGTAGAATTCCACCATACATTTATATGTGAGAAAATCCCTATAAATGATTGAATACACTTTAAATAACCAACCACTATCAATTATTTAAACCTATAGGAAGATATAAATCACTAGAAGTTATAAACCAAAACTATAAATAAAACATCAGTGGGTGTGAATATAAGGTAACTATCAATCACAGGTAGAATCTGTATGACATATAAATACTATATTCCTAGAATAATGCATGAATGAACATAACCTCTTGTAATTCCTACTAAGTGAAAAAATTCCATTAATCCCTAACACCAAACCCATGTGATCCACTCAAGGTGGAAATAATAAAAACACAAGGTAAGAATAATAATTATCATCCCTAGGAACTTTTATTTTCCCCCATACATAGGTCTGCAACTCTCTGGCAAGAGTACACTACCAAGACTTAAAAAATGTTTGTCTCCAATATAACATTCTTAAATAGAAATAAAAAATAAAATAGTCTATGGAGCCACTTTTTAATTCCTATAATTGGGTATCACTTTACTGGTTCTCCGAACTCATGCACCCCATGGCCTAAAGTGTGCCTCCTCATATTCCAAATACTAATAGCTATTGATGAGGACCTATAATATATCAATGAGAATACTATGCCTTAATTATTAGAGTGTGTAACTTTAAATAATTAAGGTAAATATCATATAATAATAAAACACAACAAGTTGAATGTAGGTGAAAAATACTAAGTCACATCCCATGAAATATTAAAATGATGTTATATACATACAGGATGGGAATGTATATAAATAGAGTAAAATATATCTATCCTATAGGTAAATAAAAGTAAAAAAGACCAAAATATATTATTACCCTAAAAGTCCTTGGATTTATCCTGGATCCTGACTCCCAAACTCAAACCTAGCCATAAAATTAAGAATCACATCTAGTGTTGCCCTAAACATGTATAATGTAACCAAGTATCATATGATAAAGTACACAAGTGCCATGGTGGCCCGAGATGGGTGTTATTACAACTCTCTAGAATACTACCAATTGTTTATAATTAAAATATAATAAATAATAATAAATCATAAAGGTTTTTCATAAATAAACAACATAGTAGAAATACTAAGAAGAAACAATAAACAGAACCTAGTCAAGTCTTAGGTCTCAAGAGGACAAACCATGGAGACACTACCTGCTTGACCAGTGTCATTCAAAAAACATGGTGGAAGCATCATGCCATAATTTAGTTCCATGGTGTATCACTAAATAAACCATAACCATATATATTAATAGAAATCCAAATGGATAATATAGTCATTCCCTCCCATAATTTCCCAAACAAATCAGCAATCAGGTCTAAACTCAAGATATCACCCTTGATATTCAAAAGAACAACTCGTTTAGAATCTAAGGCTCACACCCAAGGTAGTCCATACTAATAATAAAGAAGTTTAATACATGTATTTTATCCTAAATCATTCAATAAAGGTGACCATTAAGAATCGACAGCATTAATCAATAGAATTAAATAAATATAGAAAACACTTGAATCCATGGGGGATTCATCCCATGAAAATAAAGGTAATAAATCTATGTAGAATCTAATAGATCACTTGAGGAATTACATGAAATTTTCCCTCATTGAATCCAAGGATGTATTCACTCCTGGAATTCTTATGAGTCTCCTTGTGGATTTCAAGGCTCATTTCTGGAATTCCACACCAATAAAATCATAATGAATCAAAGGAAACTCTCTAAGGAATTCCACACACATCTATTTCAAAAGGAATATAAGGGATATTCCAAGGCATTCAGATTATAACCATCAATTATAAAAGTATCAAACAAGACAATATTCTAAAATTAAAATAAAATAATTTAACAACTCAAGCTAACATTCACCATTTGGGTCCACTTCACATATTAATAATTTTAACATGTTAAAAAATCAAACAAAATATTAAAATTCATAATTACATTTAAAAATCTCAATGTCCAATATCATGATTTAATTCAATTTATAGTACCTTTTATGATTTACAAGGCCAAAAGAACTATTGGTTCTAAAGGTTCAACCCATGAAACCCGCATTCTGAAAAAAAAAATCATCACATTACCAGGGGAATCACTATGTAAACCCAATTAAGTCACATCTTCCCAAGGTACATGCCTAACTTGCTACTTTAATATTTTTAACAAATCTCCATCCCAATCCAACATGATTTTCTGAACCCAAATGCGTTTTCAATACATCTCTAAGAAAAAAATAAATTTAAATTAAATATTAAATCTTAAATCTAATGAGTCGGTGAGACTACACATTCGAACAATAGAGGAAATTTCTATTCAAAACCGATAAGGTTCCGTGAATCTCTAACAAGAAAACATGAACCCATAGTCATCACAAAACTACCACTATCTCATCGCTCGAGCTCCTCTAAGACTCATGTGATGTTCCATGGACCTTTTTGCATCCTATTTCACTAATTCAATCATAAAATCCCCTATGTGTAACCAACATACACCACTTTGTATTTAAGGAAAATAATTGGTGCTCACTCCAGATCCATTCAATCACATAACCTAGGTGGGACCACACCCCTCAAATGAACGCATGCCACCTCAATTTTACTAAAACCCATAGGTTTCAAATTTACCAATGAACACTTACAGCCATCTACTCATAAAACCTTGAGTTTCTCAATGTCAAGAACTTATCACACATCAGTTCAAGCACCTGACCAAGCCATAACTCACCCCATGACCATCTGTCACTCGGGCGTCATTCTAGTTCAGAGCATCTAACCACCCTTACCACATACCATAAGGTGTCTAAAAACCACAGGTTCTGGAATCAAAATAATCTCACCTACACAACCTATACTAGTCCACAAAATCACTATAAATTAGGGTATTTTAAACAACAAAGGAATATGTTACACACAATCTTTCACTAAACCCTTTCAACGATATACTCATACAACGACCACCTCGCACCCAAACTGAAAACAACTCACCAACACTACTCTCATAAGTTTGGAATTATCAAAAAATATATATGTAAAAAATATATTCCACTGATCACTTATAATTACTAAATTCCAAACCAAATCATCTCATGAAGCTTCACCAAACCCAGACCCTCCCATTTAACTTCATCACCAACCGTATTGAATAAAATCTACTAAAAAATAACCAACTATGAATATGAATGATCCTACCTTCCAAAACCAACCCTAAATCTAAGGGTAATATAACACTATAAATCATCTTCATAAACCAGAAGGAATATAAAGCACTAAAACAAGATACTATATAGTACCTCTCGTTCACATATACCATAGGTTGAAACTTCTATCCAAGATTCACATATCCAAACACACACAGGAATGGGTTAACCTCCCTAAGAATATAATCACTAAGAAATAGTGTATTGTATAAGGGAATTTGGGTCTTTCCACTTGGACTAGACACTAAAACGACAAATTCATAGCTCTCCGTCAACATCCTTATATATTTCTCAAGATCCCACGACACCTATCAGGACCAAGATAATCTCCAAACCCAAATATTCCATAAATATATATATAAAAATGCATATTATAAAGTTATCATAACCCAAGCTCTCACTTTAGCCCAACCTACCAATAACTAGGGTCACCTTCATTCACACATGGTCTTAAGAAGGATGCTCCATAGAGCCCTGACCCCTTCTAATGGACACAAAAATTCATTAAAAAGGGATTCACTTTTCATTATTAATTTAGGTATATCATTATTTCATTGGTTTTACATTTTTATGTTCCCTTGTCTAGTCTCACACAACATTTATTGGGTAAATAAGATTTCATTCAAAAGTTGTGATGGAAAATGATTGATAAGTTGCTTACTATCATTTTATTTAACCAAAATCATCATATAATTTGATTTAGGTCTTACCTAAAATATACATTTGGGTATTTATCATTTTTTAGTTCCTTTAAACATTCATATTCCATCTAAAATATTTCGTTAAAAAAATATTTGGTCACAAGTTAGAGGGGAAAATAACCTTTAAGTTGTGATTAGATCCCCATTTTACTCAAAATAATTTAAATTCCAATTAACAATAATTAATTTAAGTGTAATTAGATGTAACATCAATCCCAAGTTTTTATAACCCATATGCTCTACCAATCCTCATTCACAATCTAAATCCACATACCACTATTCCTTAGGATTCAAATTTTTACACTTTTCATTATTCAGTTAGATTTATCACTTTAACCACTAATAATTTGTCTAGATATCACATCCCTTAGTTTAGTTAAATGGATTAAATTCACAAGTTATTGTGGAAATAACTTTTTAATTTTTTTACTGGGGATTTATTTAAGAAAAATACCTCTTTAATAAATCATTTAAATCTTCCAAAAAAATTAATAGGGCTCACTTAAGGAGTTGTCCAATTGGAATGCCACTATACTTTTATATGTGAAAAACAACATACAAATGGTGGTAGACACTTTAAATAACCAACCTCTCCAATTATTTAAATTCATTTGCAGATATAAATCACTAGTTTTTAAAATTCACAATAGTAAATAAAACATTATCATATGTTAAAATTATGTAGCCATCAATCATAAGAATTATACAAATGTCATATAAATCACTTGTTCCTAGAATGATGTATGAAGTCATGAACCTTCATACTGAAGTGAACATGAGTAAAAATCACACAAATCAATAACATGACACCCATATGCATCACTCAAGGTAGAAATTAGTCAATTATAAAAATGAAAATAAATAATAACAATTATTATCCCTAAAAACTCGGATTTCCCTCATAAGTGGTTCTATAAATCACAAGCACTTGCTCATTACTAAGCCTCAACAACATCCTAGTCTCTTGTATACCATGAAAAAATAGTAATAAAAAATAAAAAAGGCTCTGATTCCACTTTGTAACTCCTTGACCCAGATGACACTGTATTGGTGGCCAAGGCCGGGGCACCACATGGCCTCAAGCACACCTACCCATATGATAGAGGCTACCAACTACCAGTGAGTTCCTATGAGTTTTCCATTGGGAGAGTATGATATTTTTATTAGAGTTTGAAATACAATCAAAATAATTAAAACATCATATAATAACACAAACCTAAAAATAGAATGTAGGTGAAAAATACTAACTTACATCCCATGGAATATCATAATGATGTTATATACCTATATATAGGGAATAAATATTAGTCAAGTCAAGTACAACCATCCCAAAGGTAAGTAAAAGTAAAAGTACCAAAATATGATGTAACCATATATGTTCATAGCTCTAGCATGTCTCCTAACTCCCAAAATCAAATCTATCCATACAATCAAGTATCACATTGGGCCTCTCCTTGAACATATAACCAATGACCAAGTAGCATATTCTAAAGTACCTAAGTGTCATGGTAGTCTGACAAGGTTTGATTAAAACTCAATAAGCCACCACCAATATTGTCTAATGAAAATTCATTTTTTGGGTGTCAATCATAAAGGTGTGACATAAGTAAATAAAGTAATAAAAATACTAAGTAGTAGAAATAAACAGATCCCAGTCGAGCCTTAGTTATTAAAAGGATAACCCATGACAACAATTCCTTCTCAGCTAATGTTGATCTTCGAACATGGTGGAAGCATCATGTTTTGATTTGTTTCCAAGGAGCATAATTGAGTCAACCACAACCATGTAGCCTGAGAGGAATCCATATGGAACATACGTGTATCCCGACCCCCAGCAATTCCCACAGAAACCATCAATCGAATATAACCTCAAGGGAGAACCCTTGACATTCAAAACCATGGATCTATTGGAATTCTGAGCTCATGCCCAAGGCATTAAATAACAATAATTATTTAGATCAATTCAGGGATCTCAAAATATAGCATTAAACATGGATACCCCTCAATAATCCATGAGATTAATCTTTGGAATTCAACCATTGTAGACATTAACTAAATCATAGGGTAATATGAACCATTACATTCATGGTAATAAAACTAAGTAGAGTAAAATGGCTAACTTGGGGAATTCCATTACATTGTACCTCATTTAATCCAAGGATTTCTAGAATCCCTGCAATCACATGAGTCCCATAGTGGAATCCAAGGTCCATCTATGGAATTATACTCCTATACAAATCATAAAGAATCCCTATAAGGAATTGCAAACCCATTCATTTTATAATTAATCTAACAAAATTCCCATGACATTTTAATTCTCACAATAAATTCAAAAAACATCAAACAAGTAATTATTCAAAAATTAGCATAAAGTAATTTAAAATCCCAATCCATTATTCACCACAATGGATTATTTCACATATTAATAGTTTCAACACTTTAAACAAATATCCATATATTTAAATTCATAAATCCATTTCATAATATCAAATTCCAATCTCATGATATAATTAAATTAACAAATCCCATTATGATTTCCAAGGGCATAAATACTACCAGTTCCTAAGGGTCAACCTAGGAAATCCACATTTCAAAATAACTCATCACATTACCAAGGGAAAACCTATACCACCCCAATTAATTCATTCTTTCTAAAATTAAATTCCTAACCTGCTAATTTTATAATTTTAATGAAGTTACACCTAAAGACAATATTTTTTACTAAATGAAAATGGGTTTTCGAGATACATCTAAGGGAATATTCAGTTGAATTTAAATATTATGTCATGAGTCTAATGATCTAGTGTGACTACACATTCCAACATGAAATATTATTTAATGAAATTATGTGGAAAGAAATTAGACCACCTACCTTAACTTTAGAGTGACCCACTCATTTAATATTGGCCTTAGGTTCGAGTAGAAATGATGGAAATCAAAGAACTAGGCAGACACCATGAAAATAGAGAATATTAACCAAAAATAGAATATGAAAACATGAAAGTGAAATAAATAATATAATATAATGAATAGGTATCTTAGAATCACCTCATTACATCCAATGTAACCAAGGGTAAGTAAAACGACCAAGATTTGAAGGATATCCATGAAGACGGAGAGATAGAAGAGGGCAATAATAGGAGGGATGTTGGGTGAGAGAAGTAAAAATAGAGGTTAAAAGATAAAGGGGTTTATAAGGTCAAAAATGAGATTTTTTTATTTTTAAATAGGTTCATGGTTTATCCGTACTTTGGTCCCAATTGTGAATCGACTGTGTTATGCTCCACTTTCGAGGGACAACTATTTTTCAAGGTTAGGGAACATGGTTACAAACTATGTTCCAACCATGAAAAATGTCTCTACAATTATATAGAGGTTTTTTGAGTTTCAAAAATCCATATTCATGGTTAACAAACCATCAACATATGAAAAAATAGCTATATATTTTGGTTGTGTGGTTAGCACTAACAATTTGTTAACTATGTACCCCATGTTACAACTCTGAAAACCTAAAATTATGAACCTCAAACCCCCAAGACACTCGTAAAACCTACTTTACTCCCTTAAAGTCCTCTTAAAAGACATAAATAAAGTTTTTAGAAACAATAAGGGGTTTTTTACTCAACGTATGGATGATTTCTTTGATTAAATATCTCTAAAGGGTGTTTTTTCAATGAGGTTTTGGGATCAGAAGGTTATTAAGAATAACGAAATCATTGAAGGATGATTTGGGGATGCATATTACTACTAAAATACCAATAGATAGCAAATAAAAATCCACCAAATTTCATATGGAAGTGTTAGGGTATCTAATTAATGTCTAGGGTCACCAACTAGTAATTGGACCATCAACTAGCTGGTGGAAGCGATCGTCCAGCTAGTGGCCTCCTTGACAAAAAAATTAGGTATTCCCTAAAATTTTCCGAAGTTCTCCTCCTTAAACACTCACACATGTTTTTCATCACTACCATTTTTGTATTAGTTCCCTAAGTGGTTCTCCTCCTTCTTCATCCACTATGGTGGATTTCCATCAACTAGGGTCAATTTCTTCTTCTCTTTAATGCATTTGTGAGATAGAGATAATAATATAACTTCTTTCCTATTATCTTTGTCTCCCACAAAATGTGTTTTACCACAGTTGGGGATTGAGTGAATATTCCACCAAAGGATGGTGCAATCATCCAAATATTATGGGTATTCTAGTAATCCTAGATTTATGATGTCCCAAAACAATTTATTCATGTTTTTTCTCATATTTTTAATCGTGGTATGTCTTTGTGTGAGTTTATCAATGTTTTTCAACAAAATAAAACGTATTTTATAATTATTTTGGTTTCAATTGATGGGTATTAAACCTGGTTTATATTTGGAAAGATTTTATGAGGCATGGTAAAATGGTTGGTCATGGTTTAGGTGAAATGAGAGAAACCGGTGAGTTAATTACCACTTATAACTAATTATTTTGACCTAGTTAATTGGTTTTATATTGTTAATTAATTATAATTTGATTATAATTAATTAACTTGTCTGTTTAGATTTAAGATAGAACCATGGGTGGATTGAGTTTTTTTATTGGTCTTAGATGATCTAGTACAGTGGTTTGTCGAGAATATAATTTAAGGAAGAATCAAATGAGGTATTTTATCACTTGACTTAACCCAAAGTCTCATATTTTTTTACAAGTGGTGTGTTGTGTAGTTATTCTGAACTTACCAAGAATTAAACTTTTGAAATTACATATTCTAAGATGAGTATTTACTTTATTTAAATCCATTTAATAAGATATGTTCACATGAAATTGGTAATCCCATGTAAAATGTCTTAGTCATGAAATTTTCATTGAATTGGGTGGATGTCACTAAATTTTTAACTTGTTATAAATGGTTTAAAAATGGAAATTGTGTTATGGAATGATTATTGTGAAATGAAATGACATAATAATTGAAAATTGAAAATAAATTGGAACCTTGTTTTGGACCCAATAAAATGGTTAACATTTTTTGGTAATTTTATGTGGTGGGTTGGTATGTTTTTTGGTTAAGAAAATAGTAAAGTGAAAAATGTGAGTTTTGAAGTTTTTTATAATGATGTATGAAAATGGGTGAATTTTGGTTTGATAAATTGTGTTATAAATTTTTTAAACTTGGAATGAAAATACCCCTTTGGGGTGGTGTTGTTTTAATGGAAATGTAGTTGAATTTTTAAATGGTGGAATAAGAAATGGTACCTTCTTTGAGTAATGGAATTAGTTTTTTAAAAAAATGGAATACCATTTTATGAGATGTTCCTAGGTTCGATAATAAAATTGGTAACTAGAATTGGTTTTTCTCATTAACCTTGGGGTGAATACAGCCTTTCTGTGGATTTTTGTTGGGATCTAAGGATGGGCATGTTACCCCCAGATGTTGGTTGTTTGGTTGAGGATGGGTATATTACTCCCATTGGAATTTGAGTTGGAATGGTCATCACGATGTGCTTAGAGACACCAGGGAACTCACTAAATATGGTATGTACCAATCCGATGTTTCATCATGGATCTCAGGTTTTTTTATTCATTTACTTATAAAATTTTAACTAATTGTATTTTTATTTTTTATCTTGAGAAGTATCGCATGCACTTGGTACATGGACTTGTTTTTTTAGAGGATTCATTGGTGGTAGCCTACTAAGTTGTAATTACACCATTATAAAACAACTATAACACTTGGGTTACTAAGATGATGCTAATTGGTTGTCAGTTTATGTATGGTAAAGGCCCATTTCTTGATGTTTTGGACAGCTAGGGTGGAGTATGGGAGTTAGGACAGGGCCAGGACTTAAGACCGTTGTTTGAGTTTTTCTTAGTTTTATGTTTGGGTTTATTTTTTTGGATTTGGGGTTTGGACTATTGTTTTATACTTTCCTATCATTTTACATGGTTTATTTGAGATAGGATGAGTAATATTGATTACTATTTGGGATCATTAATGGATGTTCACTCACCACATTATCTGGATATTGTACCTAATTGGTATTATATTCATTATTATTTTACTCGGAAACATGGGTATAGTCTCTCTACCATATCACCTTAAACCCATGCTGCTAGTTGCTATCCTTTGTAATACAGGGAGGCACACCTAATGTATAGAAGAAACTTCCATTATGGGCATCTACTAGTGGTCTAGGGAAGCATAACATTACAACCAATAAGTCATTAAAATGAAATATTAATAATTTAGGTCTAATATATAGAATTTTCAATTAATTTACACATAAAGAACCATGATCTCAATCTACTTGCCCACACAGAGTTTCATTCTAGGATATATTACCAATATCCAATCATAATATCAAGTTATTTTCACCAATTAATAATATTGAACATATCTATAGGCTCAAAAGATCAAGTCTTCAATATAAACACATGTTCCAAGTCTAAATTCAGGCTTTAACATTCTAAATGTAACACCCTAAAAAATTAGTTTAAAAGAATAGTATCCTCGATATCTTTCTTAAAACGCAACACCAATCTTTAAGAAAACTATAATTATACTAAGAATTTTTATTATTTAAAAGTAAATATTTCCAATGCTTTTATTGGGGCACTGGTATGTCGTGCACACATCTTCCTTTTACTTGCATTCCCTCTTTCCAAAGGGGGGAAGCATTCATCACTTTAATGTAACAACCCAAACTTTTAAATAATTTTTGTTTACTAAATTTGTGTGTTATTTTATTTTATACTCCTAAAAACTATATCCTTTAATTAATTAAGTTATACCATTGGGTTTCGACTATTATATGATCGTTGGTCAATATAACCGTTCAAAACTAAACTCTTAATGTTATGATTATTTTTTATAAAAACAAGTGATCTTGGTTAATTAATATAGAAAGAAGAGTTGATGGCCTCATCCAGTAGACTCAGGCCATACGAAGTCTATATTTCAATGTTTTGGAAGGAGGTTGCATCACTGTGGTTTACTCTCGACCAAGCCCAAGCTGTACTTCAACATGTGAAGCTTGAACGTAATCGCTTAAGGGATAAGTTCAATTTGATAGAAAATCACCACTTGGGAAATGTTGTCCGAACCTCTTCAATATTCTATCATCATAGCTCACCTTACACTTAGGTTATATGCGGGTGTTATAAGGGGATATGTAATGATACCTTAGATACTTTGTGTAATCATTTGGTATAAATAAAATTGTTATTTCATCATTTTTGATTTTGGAATATATTTCTTTAATAAAGTATATGATTAATTAATATAAATTTGATAAATTTATTTTAGAAGTAAAAAATTTTACTTTTCAAAGATTTCTAATACATAGAAAATTATTATGGAAAACTAAACATCATTTTTGAATTTCAAATGTCAAAATTAACCTAGGTTGAATTTTTTGAAATTATCTAAGAAGTTTCAATTTTATGAATTTTGTTTTATGAATTGTGTTTTTTTATGAATGGTATAAAAATATTTTATTATTAAATAACTTTTTCTATGAAATTATTTTCATAAATTTGTCGTACATGGTTGTAATTGTGGTGAAAATGTGGCTAAATAAGATCAAAATAATTTTTTTGTCAATAGTAACATACCCATATGAATAGTAATGAATAGCAATGAATAGTAAATTGGATAAAAAAATAGAAACATCACTAATGAATGTATAAATACTATTTATACATCTTAAAAGTGAAAAAATGATCATAGTATAAGTTTTGGTATTTTTGAATGTCATAAATATTTTAATTACAATTTTATAATTAATTTAATAATTTAAAATGAAAATTTATTTGCATAGACTATTATCATAAATTTTTAATTTATTTTCATGTGTTTATATGATAATTTTATGTGACCTTGATTACTTTTTCAAGGTGTTACAAAACAAGTTATAGTTTTAGAGTTGTTTTTTTAATAAATAATGATTTTATTTAAAAATTAAATTAAAAATATTTAGAAAATTATTTTAATAACATGGAGTTCATTTTTAATTTTTATCATCGATATTATGATAGAGAGAATTTATGATATTTTTATAAATTTTTTTGTTTTTCAGTGAATAGTGAAAATACAGTTTTGAGTTTCGGTGTGTTTAATAACCTCATTAATGATGTAATAATGATGTAATAATGATGTAATCATTATGGTAGACTTATAAATAGTAATATATTCTATGTGGTATCCCAAGTTCCCAATACCGTGGGAAAATACCTTGGGAAGCCCATGGTTTTTCAAATACCACTGAAGAGGTGTCCCTTGGAAATTAATAAAATATTCCCTCACTTTGGCTATAAATATCAAGTCACTCTATCCTTCATTTCATTCTTAAATCCTACTCAACAAATATATGGTCTTTTTACCACCCAATTAGTCCTCCCAAGGTTCCCTCAAGCCCCCCAAGGTCCCAATATTTTACCTTTTGAAGTCACTCTTCAAGGTAGGGGAACATTTTCACCCTCCTCTTTTAAGTCATGACTTTCTTTATGTTATGTCTTCTAGTTTCCATATTCTTATGTGAGGGTATGTTCCTATATAATATTATTACGATAAATTTCATTTATAAATGATGAGATACCATTTCGGCTCTCATCAATTCATTTTCATAATTTTTAAGTGACGTCGTTAGGCTACCAAATTTTCGTAAAAGAAATCACATTTTCTATTTGCTTTCAAGTTTCATTTTCATGTGTTATGTCATTAAAATATCCAAATAATGATATTATTTATATTTTATTATGTACCTATACTATAAAATAATTTATTTATGGATGAGATACCCTCATCCCCATTCTTTTTAATGTTTTCTAAAACCATGTTATATAGTTGTTATGCTGTAGAATTTTCATCTCAAAATCCCTATATTTTTCTCTAGAAAATATCTTGTATTATTTATGTGAATACCCAAATATATTTTCATTAATAGGGGTATTCATAAACACATAAAATTTATCTATTTGATTCTGTAATTTACAAACATATAACCCTCCCTCTCTTTCAATTTGTTATAAAAGACATAATGATCTTATTTTAAAGAACTTTTCAAAACATCGCGATTTTGAAATGAAACCAATTTAATTTATTCTATATGGGTTATTTATAAAAAAAATTATTATGATCTATGTGGATGACATGAAAATAAATACATATTATGGGTGCTCCCGGATAGCGCTCCAATGCATTGGGTAAAGAATTAATCTCTATAGATGACAAGTTTCACGACACCTTGGTGAATAACCTTGGTAATTTTTTATGACACCTTGAGGATGAACCTTGGTGATATGTTCATGAATGTATAAATGAAATATTTTTGCCACATATTCAAGTTATGATTCATGTTATTTTTATTATTATATGCCTCAAATTCCATTTCTCATGTCTTTATGTTGTTCATCAAGTTCTTATTGATATCACAAGTAAACTGATTCCCTTGCTTTCCTTACTGGGCCTTCTGCTCACCCTTTACTTTGATGTATGTCTCCAGGTTATGAGTTGCAGTAATTTAACTTAGTATTAACTTATTATAAAGCCTTAAAAGTATATTATAATAATGTTTTATGTCTTTTTCATGTATTATGTTCCTGATTTCCAAGACACTAGACTTTAAAGATCCTCTGTTTTTAAAACCTAATGAAAATTTATATAATTAAAAGGTGGTATGCCGTAGTTAGTATAAAAGTGAGGTTTAGTTATTCATGGAAATTAATCTATCAAAAACATTAGGGAGAACCCTATAGAAAAGTTTAATATAGGAAAACTTCCTGGTATTTTAGTGAAATATTAAGTATGTGGTTTATGAATAAATAAATCCACGTCTGGATATGAACAAGTGGATGTGCCTCTAGCACAGACGTACCTAGGAGTGAAAAATCCGACGTGGAGTTTTGGGCATGACTCTAGGTATCCTGGTGCACAAAAATGGGCCTTACTACACTCTTGTTTTGACAATCCTGGGGGATATTTTTGGTGAATCATAAGCTTTTTTGAATCATTATGAAGGATTTGTAGATAAATGTAGTTGTTTACGAATGAATTTTTAAGACATAAATCCTTTATAGCTAAAAGATTAGTAAATGAAATAAGGTTCTCACTAAGGTTTTATTCTTTTAATAAATGTATGGAAATAGGAAGAACATTCCAAATGGTGACCGCAATGGGCTATGCCCTGATGGCCCTCCGATGGAAGCCGGAATGGAAACTTTCATGTGAATGATGAACCAATTGACTCAAGTTATAGAAAATAACTTGAATAAAGATGATAGAATGATCTCATCGAAAATGTAACAACATTCAATTGATTCATTTATGTGTCAATGACCACCAAATTTTAGTGGATCGACTGAAAAATTGATTTCTGAATAGTGGATCAACTCTATAGATATGATCTTTTTTGTGCTCCACTGTTCTAAGCAAGTGAAGGACACCCTGGATATCTATCACTTAGAGGGAGAAAATGATCAGTGGTGGGGACTGATTAAAAAAACAAGTCCAAGAGTGGAGGTTGAGGCTATAGCGTGGTAAGAGTTCATAGGGATCTTATTCAGATAGTATTTTCCTCATTCCATGAGAACAAGAATGGAGAAGGAGTTTCTCAAGATGAATAAGAAGGATAATGAATCTGTTGGGAGATACGAGATGAAATTCACCAGGCTTTCTTATTATACCTCAAGATTTTTCATGGATATTAGTGGGAAGGTTGATAGATTTTTTGGTGGACTAAAACCTTATCTGTGGAAGAATTTATCCAACTAAGACTATAGCAGTTATGAGGAGATCGTGCGGAGTGTGATGAATGTCCAACAGGAGTTTGTTGAGATGTAGTGGTCTCATAAATCCAATGATAAGAAGAGATATATGGAGCCAAGCATATGGAGGAGATTTGATCCAGGAATAGGAGGCAAGAAAGTAAAATGTCTCACATGTAATAAATGTGGAAAGAAGCATTTGGGGAACTATCTTCTCGGGATCAGGAAGTGCTAAAAGTGTGGAAAAGATATCCATATCATGTGAAATTGTTGTAGTGAGTTGAAGCCATAACTTACTAGAACTAATGACAAGGGTAAGATGGTACATTCCTTACCTGATGTACAATTCTATAAGTGTGGAAAACTTGGTCACTTTTCCAATCACAGTCCAAATCTGAGGGTATTGGAGGGGAATCACCATCAGCCTTAGCAAAGACCAAGGGAACAAGGTCATACTTTTGAAATCACTACGGATTAATTTAAAGCACCAAATGATGTTGTGTTAGGTAATCTTGTTTTTCTCTCAAAGCTATCAAGTACTATGTTTGATTCGGGTTCTACACATTCCTTTATTTCCTCCAAATTTGCAAAGAATTTTTAATCAACCCCCAATTTTCTAAATGTAATTTATCAGTCAATACTCCTCATGCGATTATCCAAGCATCATTAGTGTGTAGAAACTCTAGTATTTTCTTTTTTGAGAACAATCTTATCACAAATATAGTAGTCATTCCCATACTGGAATTCGACATTATACTAGGGATGGATTGGCTCTCAAAGAATAATGCTAATATCAAATACAGAACCAAGGAAATATCAGTAGTCTTGAATAGAAAACCTATAGTTATCTTCCAAGGATAGATATCTCAACCTGGTCTTTGTCTAGAAGAACCTCCTATATCCTTATTTATGGAGTTTATTAGTGAATAAGAAGAAAGAAATGAGAGTTTAAGGATATAAAATGTCCCCATAATTCAAGAATATGTTGATGTATTTCCTGAGGAGTTTCCCGGACCTCCCCTAGAAAGAGAGGTAGAGTTCTGCCCGTACTTGGATCTCATCTGATATAAAATACCTCGTATAGGATGGAAAATGTGGAGCTGGACTAATTAAAGAAATAACTCCAAAAACTACCTTCCGATGAAGATATGGGCATTATGAGTTTGTTGTTATGCCCTTCAGACTGACTAATACATCTGTTATATTTATGGATTTTATGAATAGAGTCTTTAAGGACTACCTTCATAACATTTTGGTAGTTTTTATTGATGATATTATGATATATTCCAAAAGTTACGAGGGGCATGAGGATCAACTAAGGGTTATTTTGAAACATCTATGGAAGGAGAGGATTTTTGGGAATGTAAGAAAATGTGAATTATGGTTGCAACAAGTTGCTTTCTTGGGGTACATTGTAACCAATGAAGGAATCACATTTGACCCTACAAAGAAATAAGTCGTAGAGGAGTGGACTCAGCCTACAACTATAACTGAGATTCATAGTTTTCTTGGATTAGCGAGATATTATTGGAGGTTTGTGAAACAAAATCATGACTTTATAATCTATTAACCAAGTTAGCTCGAAAATGGGTCAAGTTCATCTGGACAAAGGAGTGTGAGAAAAGTTTCCAAGAGCTGAATAAGAGATTGGTTTCCACACCTGTGCTAACTCTTCCCTCAAGTGGAGAAAGATTTTTTATTTTTAGTGATGAATCTATGAAAGGGCTTGGATGTGTCCTCATGAAAAATGAAAAGATCATTGCTTATGAATCTCGACAGTTGAAGACTTTTGAGCATAACTATCCTACACATTATCGAGAGCCAGCAACATTCATTTTTTCTCTGAAGATATGGAGGCACTATCTTTATGGAAAAAATGTGATATATACACAGACCATCAAAGTTTGAAGTATATTTTCACACAAAAGGAATTGAACATGAGACAAAGGAGATGGTTTGAACTTTTTAATGACTATGATTGTTCAATTCATTATCATCTCAGAAGAGAAAACATTGTTTCAGATGCATTAAGCAAGAAAGACCCAGCTATTCTGTCCACGGTGGGGGTTCAAAGAGATCCTTTGATCAATGACCTAGTAAAGTTGGACATGGGAATTATAAGTTAAGGGAAATCATCAACCCTAACCCAAATCACAATGGACTACGTCACTGGTCTCCTGAGAAATTCTGAAGGGAACAATGAGAAATGGGTTATTGTGGACCGTCTCAGCAAGACTTCTCATTTTATCTCTATTCGGTGATATTTATCTCTTAATCAACTTGCAAGTATTTACATGGAGGAAGTGGTAAGGTTTCAAGGATTTCCTCTTTTTATCGTATCTGATCATGATCCAAGGTTCAAATCAAAATTCTGGAGAAGTCTTCAACATGCTCTGAGCACTAAATTGAATTTCAGTATGGCCTATCACCCCCAAACTGATGGCCAAACTAAAAGGACTATTCAAACACTTGAGGACACGCTATTAACATGCTCAATGGAGTCTAAAGGAGTATGGGATCAACATCTCCCTTTATTTTAGTTCTATTACAACAACATCTTCCACTCGAGCATTCAAATGGAATCCTATGAAGCTCTATATGGGAAGCGATGTAGAACTCCTACTTGTTGGGATAAAACTGATGAGAGAAAGTTTCTTCGATTGATCTTGTGCAAGAGATGACAGAAAAATCCCATGCCATCCAGTAACACATTAAGGCTACTCAGAGTCGAAAAAAGAGCTATGCCAATAACCATCGAAGGGACTTGTAGGTTGAGGTTGGTGACAAATTCTTTTTGAATTTCACCTTGGAAGAGAGTCTTGAGGTTTGGGAAGAAAGGGAAGCTCATCCCCAGGTACATTGGCCCCTATGAAATCCTTGATCGCATAGGAGCAGTGGAATATCAGCCTCCACTCCCTCCAAATCTAGAACAAGTTCATGATGTTGTCCATGTATCCATCTTGAGGAAGTACATACCTAACCCTTCACATGTACTAAATCCATAGGTGGTGCAACTGGAACACAACCTATCTTATAAGGAGAAACTGGTGGAGAACTTGGATCATAGAGACAAGGTTCTATGCAAAAAGACTACCCACCTTGTTAAGGTGTTATGGAGGAACCACAAATTTGAAGAAGCCTTGTGGGAACCAGAGGATTCTATGAAGCAGAAGTAACCACACCTTTTCTCTTCTAAGGGTAAGAGTTAAAATTTCAGGGATGAAATTTCTTAAGGGGGGAAGAATGTAACAAACCGAACTTTTGAATAATATTTTTTTCTTAAATTTGTGTGTTATTTCATTTTATACCCCACAAAACTATATCCTTTAATTAATGAAGTGATACTATTGGGTTTCGACTATTATATGACCGTTAGTCAATATTATCACTGGAAGATAGACTATTAATGTTGCGATTATTGTTTATAAATACAAGTGATATTGGTTAGTTAATATAGAAAGAAGATTCAATGGCCTCATCTAGTAGACTCGGGCAATATGAAGCCCATCTGTCAGAGATTGGGAAGGAGGTTGCATCACTGGGCTTTACTCTGGACCAAGCCCAAGCCGAACATCAACATGTGAAGCTTGAACGGAATTTCTTAAAGGATAATTTCAAGCTGATAGAAATCACCACTAAGGCAATGTTGTCCGAGCCTCCCCAAGATTCTATCACTATATCACACCTTACACTTAGGTCCTATACAGGTGTTATAAGGGGCTATCTTACGAGACCTTAGATACTTTGTGTAAACCCTTGGTATAAATAAAATTTTTATTTCATCATTGTTGATTTTGGAATATCTTTTCTTAATAAATTATATGTTTAATTAAGATAAATTTGAAAATTTTATTTTAGAGGTAAAAAATTTTACTTTTTAAAATATTTCTCATACATAGAGAATTATTATGGTAAAACAAACATCATTTTTGAATTTAAAATATCAAAATTAACCTAGGATATATTTTTAGAAATCTTCTAACAAGTTTCAATTTGATTAATAGTGTTTTATGAATTGTTTTTTTGATGAATAGTATAAAAATATTTAATTATTAAATATATTTTTCTGTGAAATGATTTTCAAAAATCTGTCATACATGGTTGTAATCAAAGTGAAAAATGTGGTTAAATAAGATCAAAATAATTTTTTAGGGGATAGTAATATACCCTTATGAATAGTAATGAATAGTCATGAATATTAATGAATAGTAAATCGTCCAAAAAAATAGAAACTTTACCCATGAATGTATAAATACAATTTAGACATCTTAAAAGTGAAAATTGATCGTAGTATAAGTTTTGGTATTTTTGAATGTCATAAATATTTTATTCACAATTTTATAATTAATTTAACTATATAAAATGGAAATTTATTTTCATAAAAAATAATCATAAATTGTTACTTTATATTCTTATGGTTATACAATAATTTTATGGGACCTTTATTACTTTTTCAAGGTGTTACAAAACAAGTTATAGTTTTAGAGTGATTTTTTTTATAAATAAGGATTTTATTTCAAAATTAAATTAAAAATATTTAGAAAATTATTTTAATAAAATGGATTTCATTTTTGAATTCCGATAATCGATATTAGGTTAGGGTGAATTTATGAGATTTTTATAAAATGTTTTGTTTTTCGGTGAATAGTGAAACTACAGTTTTGAGTTTCGGTGTGCTTAATGACATCATTAATGATTTAATAATGATGTAATCATTCTGGTCAACTTTTGAATAGTAATATACACTATAAGGTTTTCCAGGTGTCCAATACCATTGGAAAATACCTTGGTCAAGCCCATGGTTTTGCAAATACCACCGATGAGATGTCCCTTGGAAATTAATAAAATATTCCCTCACTTTTTCCTATAAATTACAATCCATTCCATCATTCCTTTCATTATAAAATCCTTCTCAACAAATCTCTGGTCTTTTTACCTCCCCATGAGTCCTCACAAGGTTCCATAAATCCCTCCAATGTCCCAACCTTTGATCTTTTGAAGTCACTCTTCAAGGTAAGGGAACATTTTCACCCTCCTCTTTTAAGTCATGACTTCCTTTATGTTATGTCTTCTAGTTTCCATCTTCTTATGTGGGGGTTCTTTCTTTTATATTCTTGTTACTTTCCATTTCATGTCCAAATTATGATATACCCTTTCTTCTCTCATCAATTTATTTTCCTAATTTTTAAGTGATGTCATTAGGCTTCCAAATTTTCATAAAAGAAATCGCATTTTCTCTTCGCTTTCAAGTTTCCTTTTCATGTGGTATGTCATTCAAATGTCCACACCATGATCTTAATTATACTTTATTATTTATATATACTGTAAAATTATACATTTATGGTTGGGAGACCCTTGTCCCCTCTCTTTTTATTTTATTCTAAAACCATGTTATATAGTCGTTATGCTGTAGAATTTTTGTCTCAAAATCTCCCTCTTTTTCTCAAGAAATTATCTTCTATTATTTATGTGAATACTAAAGTATATTTTCATTACTAGGAGTATTCATAAATACATAAAATTTAGCTATTTTATTCTGGAATTGACATACATATAACCCTCACTCCTTTTCCATGGGTTATAAATGACAAAATGATCTTATTTTTAAGCACTTTTCAAAACGTTGTGATTTTGAAATGAAACCCATTTCTTTTATTATATATGGATTATTTATGAAATTTTTTTTATTATATATGTGGATCACATGAAAATAAATATATATTAATGGTTCTACCTGATAGCGCTCCAATGCAATGGGTAAAGAATTAATCTCTAGATATGACAAGCTTCACGATACCTTGGTGAATAACATTGGTAATTTTTTATGACACCCTGGGAATGAACCTTAGTGATATGTTCATGAATGTATAAATAAAAATTTTTATCCACATATTCAAGTTATTATTCATGTTTTTTATTATTATATTCCTCTACTTCGATTGCTCATGTCTTTTTGTTTTTCATCAAGTTCTTAGTGATATCACAGGTAAATTGATTCCATTTCTTTCCTTACTAGGACTTTTGACCACACTTTCCTCTGATGTATGTCTCCAAGTTATGAAATGCAATAATTAAACATGAGATGAACTTAGGATGAATCCTTACAAGTATATTAGACGAATTTTTTATGATTTTTCATGTATTATGTTCCTGATATCCAAGACACTAGACTTTAAAGATCCTTTATTTGTAAAATGTAATGAAAAGTTATGTAATAAAAAGGCGGGATGCCATATTTAATTTGTGATGTCTTCTCTTTGATCAAAATAGGATTATGGGATGTTAGTTACTCCTTCCATGTATTCCTCCTTGGATCTTGTTACCTATTCAGTGTCTCCATCATAAATTAAGTCACGTTCGTAGAACTCACTCTGAGTTCCATCTCAAGGTGGGAACTAGTTAATTACACTACTTCTGTATAGATAGAGAAGAAAACTTTAGTCAGGGTGGGTAGTCACATTCATCTCATATGGGAATGTTTGTACATTGGTTATATTGGTCACCTGTAAATTTTTCTTATTTTGGAGGGCATCTCATATGAGGCATCCTAGGAGTGGAACACAAGGAATCTAGTGTCAATCAGAGGTAATTTTTGCCAAGGGACTCAGTATTCCAAGTCTATCTACCTAAGGAATCTCATGTTTATTGCATGAGGAAGGTATTATAGAACGTTAATGGACTTAATGTCTTTTTGGGACATGCATAAGGTTAAAGTCTTGTTTGGAAAGGATGGTCGCAGCTTTAATGTCTTGTTGACATGGATCATAATATCCTAGTAATATGGATTAAGTGGGGGTAGATCCCTTAGATGGAATATTTTACACCTGGATGACGTATCATAACATCAGGTTGAGATGAATCTAATAATGAGTTCAACAACTTATGGATATGAATCAAAATGACTTATTGAGAAAAATCTACAGGGTGTGCCCTTAGAAGGGATGATTTCACACCCTGATGATGGATCAGAACATCCTATTGAGATGAATCGATGAATAAGATTTAAATATTGTGGATATGGATAAGAAAATATTATTGATATGGATCAAGGGTTGTGTCCCTATGAGGTAATGTTTAACATCGAGATGATAGATCAGAACATCCTATTGAGATAAATCAAGTAACAAGGTTAACTTCTTATAAAAATGGATCAAAATCTCTTATTGAGATGGATTAGGGGGTGTGTCCCATGGAGGGAAGATTTCACACCCATATGGTGTCAGGATTGAATCTCAGGGAGTCATCCCATATACCATTCATGAGGGATTTGGATCAAATCCCATGTAGTTTAATGTTCCAATTTAAGGTTTTGGGGCAGGACCAATCTATGTAGTTTAACATCATGTAGTATGGATGATCATGTTACGAAAGGAGTGTCTATGAGGGATGGTGTCGGATTATGTGTGGAATATTTCCTTTAGATAAGTATTATCCATGGTGGGAGAGGATGTGGCATCCCATGATGATCGTACATAAGGAATAATATGTTTATCTCACGGGGTAAGAGGTGTGGGGTCATCCCATGATAATCATATAAGGTGCACCATGTGCTCATTGAATAGGGTAAGCCTATAGTTTTTCATCATGTATTTAGGATGTTTTCATGTATTTTTACATCGTATAACTAGGATGTGGGGATAGGAATTTTTACTCCATGAATCTTAAATGCGATGGGGCTCACTCCTCAAGCAAGATCACGTCAAGGTAAGAGGAAGATTAGACATAAGGACCCTCAACCAAGATAAGTGCATCGCTTCCCATAAAGATTCCACCCCTAGGGAATATGTGACCACTTCTCATGCACCTATGGGTTGGATATTTTTTTGGAACTTCCATGAAGGATTTTCAATCAAGAGGACTGACATTAGCGTCTTTATTCTTAGGAGCAATGGGCATTAGTGTATCTATGCATAGAAGAAATGGGTAGGGTAATGATTATTCTAGAAGAATAGGGAATGTTGAATAGGGGACCAAAAATTTGTTGTGCACAACTCTATTGTGTTGTGAACAAGAGTTACATGATCTAGGGGCTCTAACAAAAGTGTAACTCGTGGATTCAAGAGGATTATTTCCATGTAAAATTCGGTGTTCTATAAAAATAATGGTTACATGAAGGTAGATTATATTTGTGTAAAAACCATCTAGACTTATTATTATTTTTGTAAAGATCACTCTACCATAGGCCAGGTCAGGTTTGGGTCTATAGGAGGTATTTCATTCAAGTGTTCTACCTTTTAGGGTCTATGATCTCTTGTGTTGCACATTGTCATGGAAGAGAGGGGGTTTCATTCTAGGGACAATAGATTTTTATTCTACAGATCCTCTATAAGGTTGGGGGTGAGGTTATATTTTAGTCAAAATCCTTAAATATTGGTGCACAACTTCTTGGGTGTAGAATAGGGTTACGGTTTTCTCATTCTTCCACTGGAGTTTGGAACCATAAGAGCTTTGGTTTGATGTTACCTTTGTCATGCAACAGAATGGTTGCAAGTTGGGTTGTGTGCAAAGGTATTATTTTGTGCATAAGAATTCATCTTTTCAGGCATCATCCTTGGGAATGGTTTCATAATATGCATATCATTAGAACTTATCATCTCCTTTACAGTGAAAGTTGGTTACAAATGCAACTGTATATTTGCGCGCACCCACTAAATCTTGTGTCAAATTACTCATCAATCCCGGAATGGTCCTTTGAAGTGGGTCACATGTTTGGTCCTTCAAAAACTAGTCGTTTGGGGTCCAGATTATATTTCATCCCAAAATATTATTTCCCTCATAATTGGAGCTAACAGAGGAATGGAAGGTTGGATTCTGAGGGAAACACCAAAGAGGGTGGCTCATTTGTGTGTGGTCACACAACTCTTTCCTCATATCATGAAACTACATTTTACAATATGTTCAAGAATATTAGAGGAGCCTATAAATAATTGGATGTCCCATTATATAGTACTCTAACTTCTTTACATGACAAACCTTCTCTCATGCATGGAATATAGCCTTTGTATGAAATCTAATGCTTCAGCTGCAACTTTTGTGAAACTCTACCTTCCATGAAGCTACTTACGAGACCAAGGAGTAATTTTTCATGCACTCTAACAAAGTTGAGTCCCACTATGAACTTTTCATTCCTAGGGACCATAATTTCTTTCACCTTACTTAAAACTCATAGATTCTCTCAAAATGTCCAACCAAACAAATCAAGATAAAATCAACACTTTTACTTCCACCCAAAGGGATGATATAGTGGGGAAATTAGAGATTACATGAGTGAGGAGGGTCATTTCTGAAAACCTTTTACTCCTGTTCTTACTAATTGAATATAATATGAATTATCTTGTGAGAAACTTCCTTCTAGTGCATAAATTTTGACTAATATCTAAGATGTCCATCCCATCCATTAGAGTCAAAACACCATGTTTCTAGTTTACCCATCATGATGATCTCTCTCACTAGAATATAATCATTCCTAGACACTCTGCTCTGGATCATGAGGATATCTTCATCTACATGCTAATTGTATGGATGAGGAAGGTTAATGGGTAGAAACCAGAGGCTAAGGAGTTCTAATATTACTATTCCATTATCTTCTAAAGCAGTATCCAAGGCAATATAAATGGTTGGAACAAAGATAGGATCTATAGACCAGAGGCAACTTCACTGATGAGTGGGACTGGTCATACTAGGTATGCTTCACCTTCATAGATTACGAGACTGAACTACACCATAAATGATTTTATTAGTTATTGATGATGTCCTAGTTCCATACGTACTGTCAACCTGATTGATTTACATATCTTCTCATCCATTCGTCTCTAGTTACATACACATTCCACTTTCAACATGAAGAGGTGGACACCAACTTGTGGGACATGCACTATATTGATGGAATCCCATTGATAGGGTTCTATTCATATGAGTTTCTCTAAGAATATAATGTTTGGAGTGACATGTGGAAGACCCCTCTTCTGGGGTTGTAACATTTGTATGCATTGATAAGTGTTGTATTACGCTCCCCCCCCCCCCCCTCCACAAGGAAATCACGTTCAAGACAAGCCTGAGTGTGTTCTTTAAAAAGGACCCAGCCATGAAAATGCCTAGGCATCCAAAGTAGTGTCATGTATCATAGAAAAGAAATAGTTTGGGATTATATTGGTGGATCTTGGAGAGGGGAGACTATGAGAAATGGGACTACAACATACTGGAAGGCTGTCATCCAAAAGTTTTCTAAACCAAATTCTTTCCCACATTCCTCAGTGGATGGATACATCTAGAAAGATACATGTGTGTGGGCTAGAACTTAGGGATTCTTGTGATGGCTGTAATCATGGCATCTGGAAACCGTTTGAATCTGCGGGTATCAGTGTTGTCTTGGATCTATAGATAGTTTATCCTTGTCGAAAGAGGGAGAATCATGAGGAGGATTTGTCATCCGTTCCAATTCATTTATGGGTGTATCATAGCGCACATCAAAGGATACAAGTTTTTAAATACTATCAGGCTGAAAAATGTCAGTTTGTGGCCTTCACTACTCAACATTGTAAGGGTTCAACTAGTGGTGCTTAGCGAAGTTGGGGTTATGATTAGGATAAGAAACTTCAAAAACATAAAGTTCCACCAATTATCATCCCCAGTTGTTGAGATAGTGGAAAAATCATAGGGTATGATGGAGCATAGGTAATACCTAAAAACCTTATGGGGTTGAGTGTTGGTATCCTGAATACATGGAAACACATATTGAATCCATACATGTCATGTTGATTTTCTCGGTAGTTTGGATGAATCCAGTAGTTGAAGAAGAGAGTCTACATAAGAATTACTAAGGAATGGAATCCTTGAATAATTAATCATCTATGTTTTATTTTCATAGTTGAGGGAATGATGGAGATGATCATGATGTCTCCGACCAACATCATCATCAGGATCTCCTATATATACACCAGCAACTGGGTAGCAGCATACCAGGGTATGATCTTGTGACAGTGTGTAAGGGAGATCACACCAGCAGGATAAGTACCAAATTAGTAGGGATATAGGTGGGATTCTCTTCAAGGGGTGAGACAAATATTGGGGAAATATCATTTTGTATCTCTAATATTGGGGGCATAATGCGTTGTTGTGCTCCCACCTCCTGGAGGAGAGTGCCTTCAATAGAAGTGGTCATAGAATAAAGAAAGGGGCTCTTAGGCTCAAACTGGTAGATACAAGGAGTCCCACAGTAATAAAATATGATATATCCTAGATAAAACCACTTGTGATACTTTCCATGCACTTTGGGAGTTCTGGGGAATACTAAGGATGAACCTGTCAGTGGAGAAATTGTGGTGGATGCTGACCCGGGAAGGGATAGAGCTGTCAGAGGTGGGAAATATAGGGATCACTTATAAGGTGCACTTAAACCAAAGGATAAAATATGTGGTATCCATTGATTCCTTTAACCATAAAAATGGGACATCTGATCCCCCCGTCCCAAACTGGTGTAGGTGATGTTTGGTGCGATCCTGAACGTGAAGAGACACCACCTACAAAAGAATAAATTGAGGAGGCATTGGATGGTGATGAAACATAAGGTTTAAATGATAAAGAATCTTGGGTGTTGGCTATTGATTAGGAGAGTCCCTAGGATAGTGGTGAAAAATCCCCTATGGATGATTTTAACCTGGTCAAGCTCCCCAAGGTAAGATTGTTGACTTGCTTTTCTCTTTCGGTCTTTCCCCTATTTTTATTCATAGTCTCTAACTGGGATTTTTCTTGTGTGTGATAAAGATAAAGATGAACATGGGTCCCTTGTTTGAAGGGATGAGGGTTCTCCATCGAGTGATGGATACCATGATCAAGAAACTATTCATGAGGTTTCTGCAATATGTGGGAATGTATAGCATGTCATAGTGGAAACCTTAGAGCCCCAGGTCCTCCCAGAGATTTATGGGGGACCACACCCAGATATCCCAACTGTTGTATCTACCTTCAAAAAATTAGGTCTCCTGGGGTGACACATTATTGAGATATATCTTCCTCATGGTATGGATGAATCTAAATCCACCTGGTCATCTTCAAATTTTAAGGTAGGTTTTACGTCAACATGTTTTCTTGTTCTTATGCATATCATGCTCAACCAGAACTTGGGGGCCCGGTGCCATCTGTTGATGTGTCAGCTAGCTTCGAGGGGTCTCCTATGGTGGAGATCCCATTAGAGGTTCTATGGATAAGACTAACTCAAATTATCTCCCTATTTAAGTACTTAACTCTTAAATGATCTATGTTTTCCCAACTTTCCATCACTGGTCAAGATAAAATACATTCTCTTATTTCAAATAGTGATCGAGTGGGCATGCTCTTAGTAATTGGATAGGGTCAGGGGATCTATGGTACCTTCCTTGATGTTTGTGATAGCTCTTAAAGACCAAATCATCCAATCTATCCTATTCATGGTCATGGTAGGGAAACCTACTCCAAACATAGCTGATGCAATTGGAGGGGTATATCTCGAGGCCGGTAAAGTTGGTGCTGCCAATGAAAGATCGGACAAAAACGTTCAACCTCTTAACATAGATCCTCACTCTAAAAATATGATTCTAGAGTAGTTCCTTTCTACTATTTTCCTTGAATATTTACTTAAATAAGATCCTAAACCACATGAGGAGGTAGTATACTTCGTGTTTGATATCACTAAAGAGAACTACATTTTTCATTGTTGGGAATAGGGGAGTGTGTGAAACTTCATCACTCACGCCCCAAATCCATACCTAGGGACCATATGGGTTCCCTTTTCCATTGGTTGTGCAACCTAGTCATGATAGGGGTGGATTCTCTCACTCTCTATGTTCTGGTCCAGAACTACCTTATCAAGAGGGTGTGAGTGGACAGTAAATATTTAGGCATCTCTTGGAATAAGGAGAAGTTTGATAGCACTAAGAATCTCTAAGAGGTTGATCAAGAAGTTCAATGTTTGGAGGAGAAGGTGAATGATAAGGCATCATTCCTCAATGCTCAAGTAGTGGACATCATTCATTTAAAGGCTTATCTAGTGATATCCAAGGATCAAGCGTAAGAGTCATTATCTTAGATAGTTGAGTACCAGGATAAACAAGATTGGAATCAGATCAGGGATGATGAGTTTTTTTCTTATATCTGAGGAGGATGAAGCATAGATTTCAAGACTACAATATGTACTTGAGGCAACATGCCGGAGGTTGGATGTTATGGATCACTTGATCTCCAGGGTGGAGTCATATGGGTGTTTTTTCGAGACATAATAGAGTCCCCAGTGTGTGGATTACCCTCACTAACCTCTAAAGTTATTTTTAATACTTTTCACATGCATATAAAAGTTTCTCTGGTCATATTTTATTATTTCACTACAATAATACTCATGAGATGACCAACAACCAATCCCTAATCACACATGATTCATACTCAGTTTGATAAACAAGGGATGACCATGTGATTGCTCACTTATATGAGAGTATGAGACAAATGGTGAACACTCAAGGTCTACATTTCATTGACTGATCATTAGTTGCTTTTGGGATGAGAGGGGATATGGCTGAGGAAAATGATTTTTGAATAGTTGACTCTCTTTTTCAACATGTTCTAGTGTATGAATTAGATAACACCATAGGAGTTTAATTCTACCCGAACAAATGGGAATGAAGAGTGTGCATTGTGAAACCAAAAATATGGAACACAAGGGGGCCTATGTAATGATGGAGGATAATTTTTGACCATGTTCAAAACATAGCATCCATTACCATTTTTCTGAATATGGGGACAAAAAATGTGGGTCGACCTTTGACCATGCTCAAAACATGGGACCTATCTTCAAATGTCATCGAAAGTCCTTCAAGGTTTGTACCCAGGACAGTTGGTGAGCCAGCATTCCATGGGACCATAAAATCAAGGTCGACCTATAACACCCTGAGTTTATAATAACTTTCTTCTAATAAATTAAATTTCTTTGACGTCTTTTGTTATACGCTGCACTAAGTTAAGCTTGCGCTACACACAACACCAGCTTAGCTAGCGTTACATACAACATTGAGTTTCTACAAAACATTATTTTATTATATTAATTATTTAAAAAAGAAAACTAAAACATATCCATTATAATGGTGGGTATGAAAAGGATTAACTGAATTTTGAAATTTTTGTTTACACATGTAAAACCCTTTTTAAATTAAAAGGGAATCTCTTTCTGAAAAATAATTTAAATGCGCAAAAGTGTAGTTTATAACAATAAAGTAAAAAAATAATTCTTGTGGGATTATATTAATGAAATATATATATATAATATCCAATATAATTTTTAACATTTATCCTATGTTTTTTTATATATGATATAAAAAATACAGTTTTATACTTAAAAACTATTTTTTTCTGAAAACCCAATTTTTTCACCTTTTGATGGAGAACTTATTTTTAATATATTTTTTGAAAATAGTATAGATTATATTTGACTAAATAAACTTATTATTTTAAATTTATATATCAAATTTTACTTTGGATTCATTTTTTCATTTTTCTGATAAGTTTCATGTTTTTATTAATAGTGAAAAATAATGAATTTTAATTGAAAACTTCTTTTTAGTCTACTTAATTTATAGTGTTAAATTATATTTCTTTATTATATTTAAAGTATAATTAGATTAATTTTTTATCATTTAATTCAATTTAGGTCAATTGAATCTATTTCTCATTCAATTTCGTTTTAAAAATATTTCAAACTTTTTAACATTTTCACATTAAAAACATGTTTTCTCATTCTGTCAATGGGATTAATTTTATATTAATTTCAGAAAATTATGTGTTTTGAATTTTTAAAAATGGATTCCATATTTATAATATTAATTTCCAAATTTATTAAATTTTTCCCTTTTATTTTTTGATAATATGAATGGTAACTTTATTAATTTTTTTACCACATTTTAGGGAAAATTAGGTAATTAAGGATAACAATAATATTATAAATATTATAAAATTACCCTAACATGTGAAAAAATGTTATTGGGTAAATTTAATTATACCATTAACAAATATTTTTCTAAATTTAATAATTTAATGGACACTTCTACATTATAATGAATTGGGAGATATTAAAATCAAAGAGAGTGAAAAAATATCAAACTCTTACTTTTAATAAGTATAATATTTTTAATATGGGGTTAAATAGAATATATTCTCAACTATATATATTATTATGAAATATAAAAAAAATTCTTCATTATGGAAATTTATTTTTAATTTTTAGGGAAAAAATAATTATTATAAATATTTACACAATGATGATGCAGTAATTAATCAATTGATGAAAAACTCAATTAAGTGATATTAAAAATATTAAAAAATATAATTTTACTTACTTAAGGTTATCCAAGAATTTAATAGGTTAATATGACATATAATGTGTGTATTAAAATAATTTTTTCTAATTTATCTTTTTTTATTGATTTTCTTCAAGTCAGTGTAATGAACAGTGTCAAAATTGAAAGTAATGATACTTTTTTAAAATAATATATTATTAAATTAGTTAAAAATCATAAAAACGCTAAATATGAACAAATATGATAAATTATGGTCCCAAATACACTAAATTAACCATTTATGGTTCAATTTACACCTTATAATTAAAAAATATCCACCTTTTGTACTAAAAATGTTGTCACTATAGTTAAAATTATAATAGGTTAACTAAGGGTTAATATAAAAGATAAGGTTTAAAATTAAACCAAAACTTGTATAAAATATATTATTTTATTGTATTACCACTCTATCCCACATTATCTTATAATAATTTTCCATTTGGAGGTATTTGGATTGATATTTAATTTATTATAATTTAGCCTTTTGAGAAATTCAAAAAGTGCCCCTAACCTTCATTATAAAAGGACACCCCCTGCCTCAAATCAATTCACTACTTATAGTCTTATATATAGTCCAAACTATTACAAATTCTATTATACTCTTCCCTACCCACATTCTATAGGTTATTTTCTTCATAAATTTCAAATTCTAGAGTCCTTTAGAGGAGATCTAAAGGAGCCATTTTGATGAAGTGGTAATCACTCAAACCGATCACTCTCTTTTTCTACTCTCATATACCTCCTATAAATATATGATATATATCATAAAATAATGATTTAAAAATATTCAAAATTAATAATTTTTATTATCATTATTATTAACACACCATTATGCATCCCTTTTCTCATCAAACAGGAAGTGAAAGTATAGCTCGTGTGTAAGTATAGCTTACCGTCTCCAAGTAGAGATACAATTAATTTTTCACAGCCATATTTTGTGAGTGGGAATTACGATGATTTTAATATTTATAAATAATATATATCATATAATTATACTTATGGAATGATAATATCATTTCTAACTTTTTACCGCCTAATCTTTTGGGAAATGATAGCATCGCTCGTGTCTGCGTATGGTTTACCATCTCCATGGTGTAATGTGATTCATTTTTCATATATATTTAAAATTGGTGGTAATAAGGATTAACTTTATGAATATATATGATATATATAACATAAAAATGATTTTGTAAATGATGTTACTATCATAAAAGTATAAGTACCAGGACTGTTGAACCAAAACAGGCCTGGAAAAAGAAGCAAATATCACCAAGAACATTGATTTTAATTATTAATAAATGAGTGATAAGATTTTATAAAAGAATAATAAATGTTATTATTTATATATGTATATATAAATAATGAATAATAAATCCATATTTTTTATATAGGAGGTTTTAAGGTGAACAAGGAAAAGTGAGACTTAAACTAATGGATTTTTTTCTCACTTTTATTTCTATGGGACACATGACTTAACACTACTCATTTATTATATGTGGTGTATATAATGGCCATAAATATATTTTATGAGTATTATCCTGAATATTATGGTATTTTAAATTATATATAACGTTTTTCTAACACATGGTATACAATTCAACAAATTATAAAGAGTTAAGTGATTATTTAGCAATCCCATCAATATTTGGGATTGTTTCATTTTAAAACACAATTAGGGATTATTTATCTTCAACATCCCTGTTTTACAAAAAGGTTTCGAATTTTTTTTTACCATTCTCTTATAAATATTTAGAGTTATTTCTACCCATGTTCTAATATTTACTAAACTTTTTGAATGGAATCTTTTTTTTCATTTTCCAAAAGATGTACTTTGTGACCTTTCTAGAAAAAATAAGAATGGATTTATCCAGAGTCATGAATCCTTAATTCCTAGAATCTTCCATTAAAATAATTTAAGGTTATTTTCAGAGAAAATATTTTCCTTCAATATTTTTTGGCTCCTTAAAAAAATATTTAACAAAGGAAATTATATTTTCCAAAAAAATCAATTAATCGTTCAAAAATAATTTTACATCTATGATTACATTATATGATGTTACTTATGATTTACTCAGGATATAACCCAAGGATAAAATTATTATTCTTGGTCTGAATTCTTTATGTATATGATATCATGATATTTATGGAACCGATTTCTTTTACATGAGTTAGGTTATGACAAAGTGTTTATGAAACCCATTTATTTACATGGGTTCTGATGTGATGAATGATTTATCATCCTTTGACACACATATTTATAGATTTAATTAAGTGATGGGTGGAACATATATCTCCCTACAATGCATTGGTTAATGAATTATATCTCCTGAGATAGTTAAGAGAAACAAGTCGATGTTCTTGATCTGTGATGGGAAACAAGTCGATGTGCTTGATCCATTAAGGGAAACATGTGATAAGGCATTATCCAAGAGTACTGGTAGTTGACATTGAAATATTAAATTTCTTTTTATTATTATAATGATTCCACACACATTTATGTTTATGCACTTTTTATGTTGTGATAATGATCACATATCCATATTTCTTATCTTATTCTTTCATATGATAATAAATTGATATCTTCACTTTTTACCCTTACTGAGCATCTAAGATCACCCCATTTTATGTTTCCTTTCCACCAGATATGAAGAAAGATATTTAGTGTGATATTCTAAAAGGGATTTTAATTATGAATAATTAAGAGGGAGATGATGTAGATATTTTATGAATGAGTTGTTTATGTTACCATGTTTATAAATGAACTAGACCTTTATGATCCTCAGGCATTTATTTTCACAATTAAATGAATATTCATCTAAAGAGACATAATATATATGTATGAAAATTTTGGGTCATTATAGTTTGTATCAGAGGAAGGTTTAATTTGTAATGTCTCGGATTTTCTGAGTTTTATTTTTAAATATTATATGAAATTATTATGAGACCAGGAACAGAGATGGAACATCATTCCAAGGCCTAGTGATCCCAGAATGGTGGTTTGAACTTTTTTTAAGTTAAGTGAGTCGGCATTTGTGTGCGATTGTGGTAGTTTCCAAACGGATGCCTGGATTAAAATTTTTAGGGAACCATTGCATCTTGGACAATGACTTTACCTAAGAATGAGTCTAGCCTCTACCAGCGTGGGTCGAGTGAAAAAGTAAATTTTCGGATGTTTTTAGTAAAATAAAATAAAATAAATTCACAAAGTTTGTTTTATTTTATTTGGAAACATCCACTACAGCGCAGCGACGGGGAAGCTATTTCATTAATTAATATCATGCCATAATCACTCTAAAACAAAAAAGTTTACTCATTAATACCACATCATGATGAAATTCCGAAATGTGTTTCCCCTTTTAAATGGGTTGATTGTATGTTGCTCATTGGAAAAGGTTGATAGAAAACTCTTGTGAAATCTTGGAACCTTGGAGAGAACGCTCGACGACGATCGACGAAGAATCAAAGCCATGAATCGCTATGACAATAAAGTTGAAGGATCTCAACGATAACAGCAGCATTAACCCTTCATCAGCGATCGATCCCTCCTTGAGGTAAGGGTTGTTATTTAGATTCTTCTTTCCCTGTTTTAGAATTTAAACGAGGAACACAGATCAACAATGAACAAGTTGATCCGCGGATTCGTGCGTTCTTGCAGGAGGGTTTCATCGGGTTGATAATGGGGAATTAATCCATTTTAAATTATTGTTTGATTATGCTCCATTTGATCCTACTAAAGGGAGAAGATCAACGTCGTGATGAATAACAGTGGAGGTTCATTCCTCGATTTGTTCTTGGGTTTCTTTCCCCTTTCTTTTCTCACGCATTCTTCATGTTCTCCATGGGCCAACGAACAACGGATCATTGTGCACCCATCTTGAAATGAAACTATCCCAAACTGGAGATTTGACATTGAAATGAACCTATGAAGGTGCAATAGCCATGGCGGATGACAAATCAGCGCGGATCGAAAGAGACTATTCTTCGAGCGTTCATCACGTGGGAGGATTGAAACGCGTTTTTAGGGCCAATCGGAGGCCCGAAAACCCTAGAGATGACTTCAAGATGTCGGGGAAACCTAGAATCAGGAGATTAATGGCGATCGAACCATCAAAATGAAGATCTAAGCATCATAGGATGCGTGCCGGCGATATGTGTAGATTCTGGAAAATTCCAGAATACACAGTGTGTACTTCAAAAAAACACTCTATGTAGTACGGTCAGTGGCGGCTAGGGTTTCGGGAGTCAGATAGGTATCACAAGGCATGTGACCCTAGTCACACAGCATGTTGGACCTTCCCCAAAGCTCGGTGAGTATCTCGGGTGATACACGAACATGGGGAGAATGAAACGGCTTCGTGACACGATGTGTACTCTCTATGCAGCATGGTAGAGGCGGCTACGCGGGACTCAGCGTGTATCTCGGATGATAAACAGACAATGGATAGGGTAAATGGCCATGTACTCCACCACATAGCCAGGTGAGGCCAGTGGCGCGAGTCACCCCATGTACCAGTTACATGAGTTGTCGTACATGGGTTGAGACCATGTACTGGAACATGGCCAGCGTACACAGCGTAGACCCCAGATACTTAAACATGGTGTGTTATCATTTACACACCGTGTAGTTTCATTTTTCACGAACAGCCTTATGACACGGGTCATTGTACATGAGCAGTACCCAGGGTCAGATGACATGTTGTGGGACCTTTCTACACACCGTGTACTTTTCTATACATGGCTTGATCTTTTTTTCTACCGTATCTTGGACATGTTTCATTTGTATTAGTTCCATTTTTTCTCATTCCCCTAAATTTTAGGTATTGTTTCCTTCTATAGGAGTATGATCCCTTCAGCAGGACTTTCTGTTATAGAGTCGGGCATCCCTTCGAGTGTCCTGGAGTGAGATCCTCTATCCATTCTTGACCCTAGGTAGGGTCAGGCATCGATGTGACCAACTAGATCAAGTGTTGATCCTCTACCTAGGAGGTAAATCTGGATGATTCGTGGTATCTTCCAAGGCCCTGGTAGTGACCCTCATCCATGTATCATGATCTTTCCACTCAGGATAGTGTTCTCCCATAATGAGTGTATCTATCTCTCATGACTTTTCCTGATGAATAGTACTTGTTGGATGGATGTCATTAGAGCTACCAGACTCGTGGAGAGAGTTCTCCTAGAATGAGTGCTTTGTGGAATCTTAAAACTGAATTCCCATTGGGGGTATGAAGTTTTGTGACTTTTCTCTTGACTATGGGTCTGGGTTTTGAGTATATCTAGATTTTGTTCTCCTATTATATGTTTAGCAGACATATACTGTTCAGAGCTGACTATGCCTTTCTTTTGTGTATTTTATTTGTGGTTTTCAGGGTCCTATTCTGAGTATTATTATACTTACCCCTACATGGGATTTTCCTACATGTGTCCTGTATTTTATAGACGATCATCCTTTTAAAAGAGTCCAGGGTGGACCAGGAAAGGACTGAGCTTTCTGAGTTCCTCACGGGCCGGGTGTTCCTAAGGATACGAGCAGCATTCTCAGTACCACTTTTTGTTACAGGTTGGACTTTTTAGTTTTCAGACTCTTGTTTTGGTGGTCTTGTATTCTGCCAAGTTTACTTTCATCACTTTACTTTCCATCGTACTATGTTGGTTTGGTTTAGTTGTATGCATGCATTTTGTTCCTTAGTGGTTTTTACATTTCAGCATTTGTGGGCTTGGAGATGTGTGCGTGTGTATAGGTTCTTATGAAATGCCTCCCATGATAAAAATATGCTTACTTGGTGCTAATAACCAGCCCCTGGCCTATTGGAGGTGGGCTTGGGGAGTCGTGGCGCAGGCCCCACTGGGACGGGTTGTGACATAATTAAACTTTGGAAACTAGAATGAAAAAACCTTAGTAAGAACCCTAAGGGAAATTCTATGTATAAGATAAGATAACATAGTGTTTGTAATTATTATTAATGACCTAGGTTAAAACCTAATGTTTTATAGATGGTGTTAAAATTTAAGATGTTTTCTAAACTATTTTTCATGATTCCTCACTATGGTTTCAATTTCTCACAATATTATTTTTGGTTTTCATCAATGGATGAAACCCGAAGGAATCGTGCTAATTCAAAATGTGATGGATAATGAAATGATTTTCCACCTAAGAAAACAAATGTAATGGTAGTTGGGAATGTATAAACTTTTTTTCATGCTAATTGAACTTTCTTAGGTAATGAATCATACCAATTTTCAAAAATGATCAAAGAAGGTAATAATTTACGATTAAATCATTCATGAGGATACATCCACCTTATTTTAATGGATCTTCTAACCTACTAGTGGCTGACATATGGATCAAAACCATTGAGAATATATTTTCTATTATTCAATTCTCAGTATAAAAAAATAGTCTTTGTTGTTTATCGTTTAGAAGGAAAAGCAGATCAATGGTGGAATCTTGTCCAGAATATGAGAAAAGAGGAAAAAACTGAATCCATGAAATGGGACAAGTATAAGAACTTATTTTTCAAAAATTAATTTCCATGTATTCTTCATACAAATATGGAAAATGAGTTTCTTGAGCTAAATTAGATGTATGATGAATCTATTAGTACCTACGAGGAAACATTTCCAAGACTTGTGAGGTATGATTATAATATTTATATTAAACCTAAAAGTCAGATTGACTGATTCTTAAGTTGATTAGAACCAAGTATTCGAAGTTTTTTATCTATAAGACACTTCAGTAGATATAAAGAAATTGTATTATGTGCTCTTAATGTGGAAATAGAAACTCAATATACCCACAATTTCTATGGTTTCGATAAGAAAAGAAAGACCGAGTCTCGTGAAAACACAGAAAAATTACATGGTGGAAATAAATTATAGCCATCTACATGCCAAAAATGTTAAAAGAAATGTCAATAGAAGAATTTATATAGAACTGGTAGGTTCTTTAAATGTTGAAAGTTGGGTCATAAATCTCACGAAAGTTGAAATGAAATGAATAGGCCGATTAATGCAATGGTTGAAAAGAAAATGCCGACTGATGAAACACAGATTCTCTAATGATACAAATGAAAGGATTATGGACATTATGTCAATCAATACATAAATCAAAAGTTTTTTGATGATTAATGAAATCAACTTCTAAATCCCAAATACATGGGGAAATCTCTTTTGATCACGATAGTTGAAGTGGGTTATGAGAACGATGTGGTGAAAGGTACACTTATCATCCATTCTAAAATATCTAATGTCTTTTTTTATTATCGAACCACTAACTCATTTATTTATATATAATTTTCTATGGGTGTCACAGTATCACCTAAACAATTAGAATTTGATCTAGTTATGAAGACTCCTAATAGAACAACAGTCGCATCGCATGTTTATAGTTCTTATCCAATTGAAGTTTGTGGGAAATGACTTCCCATGAATTTCATGATTCTACCTATAATTGAATTAGATGTGATTCCTGTAATGTATTGGATTTCTCTATATGGATATTATATTCATTTTCATGGAAGGGAAGTCTCATTACATATTCTGAATGAACCCAGAGGCATTTATCAATGCAAGGATGAATATGAACTTCCAATGGAAATTTCTTCCATCTTAGGGGTTTTAATTCCTATAAATGAAGGTTATATATCTCATATAGTTGGGGAGAAAATCATTATTAATAATATAATTATTTTATGGTAGTTTTTTTATACTTTTATGGAAGTGTTTTTAGGCCTTCCATTCAATCGTAAAGTTGATTTTTTATAGAACTCATACTTGGTACTATGCCTATTTCAAAGACTCCTTATAGAATGGCCCCAATTGTGTTTCAAGAATTAAAGTAGAAACTATAATAGAATATTGATAAGGGATTCATACACCCTAGTGAATCACCTTGGGTTCCACCAATTCTATTTGTTAAGAAGAAATATGGGTCAATAAATCATTTCATTGATTATTGGGAGCATAACAAAATTACAATCAAGAACAACTATCATCTTCCCTGTGTTGATTATTTGTTTGATTAACTACATAGATTTCAATAATTTTCTAAAATTCACATATATTCTACATATTATCAACTGAGGGTCATGAAGGAGGATATACCCAAGACAGCATTCCAAACAAAGTGTGGACACTATGAATTTATAGTTATACATTTTGGTCTTACTAATTCTCTTGTTATCATTATGGACATGATGAATAGAGTATTTAGATACAATCTTGATTAGTTTTCGGTAGTATATATAGATGATATTATTTTATATTCAAGGATAAAATAGAAACAAGAATATCAATTGAGAATATTATTGAAGAAACTAAAAAGGATAAGCTTTATGAAATATTTACAAAGTTTTTATTTTTCCTTCAGAAAGTTTCATTTCTATAACATATAATCGCAGGTGAGGGTATATCAGTAGATCCTATAAAGACATAAGTTATTGAGAAATGTACTAGACCAACTATGTTAACATAAATATGAAGTTTTTTTATTTTGGATGGATATATCAGTACTTTTTGGATAATTTCCCTCGACTATCTAATCCACTCACCAAGTTAACTATGAAGGGTGCCAAGTTTTTCTAGATGAATGAATACGAAGAAAATTTTAAGGAACAAAATAAAATATTAGTCAATTCATATATTATTACATTACCATGTAGTGGATAAGGGTATCTAATTTATAGTGAGGCATCCAAGATGGTATTTGGATGTGTTCATATTAAAATGACATGGTTATAGCTTATGTATCATGACAACTAAGGGTTCATGAGAAAAATTATCCTACTCATGATTTAGAGTTAGTTGTCATAATATTTGATTTAAAGATATAGACACGTTATATTTATGAAGAAAAGTGTGATATATATACCAATCACAAAATCTTAAAGTATATATTTGCATAGAAGGAGTTGAATGTTTTCCAAAGAATATGGTTGAAACTAATTAAAGATTTTTATTCCACAATACATTACCACCCTAGTAAATTGAAAAAGGTGGAAAATTATTTGATTCGAAAAGACCATGAACGATTACCTAAGATAAGGATCAAAAAATAAATAATATTTCTAGATTTGAAGAGGATGGATCATTAAATCATAAAGGAATGGTAGAAATCTTATCTATCACAAATTAATTTTCAACCATCTATCCAAGTAAAAATTATAGAGGCATATAAGGAAGATGTGGAGATGAAAAAGAAGTTGAAAAATGTTCCTAAGTTAAACCATGATTGTGATGAAATAATTACTTTCAAGAACCATATATGTGTTCCACCTATAATAGATTTTAAGAAGAAAAAATTGGATGAGTCTCATAGTTCATCATTATGTATTTATCCTAGAATTACTAAGATGTAAAGAGACCAAAAAAATATTTCTAGTGGGATATAATGAAGAGAGATATTGTAGAAAATGTTTCTCAATTATTTGTTTGTAAGAAAGTTAAGGTGGAGAGACAGAAATCTAGAGGAATTTTAAAACCATTAATCATACCTTAAAGAAAATGGGAAAATATCACCATGGATTTTATCGTCAGACTTCCTAAAACATCTAAAGGCTATAATGCTATATGTGTTATAGTTGATCACCTTAAAAATTACAAACACTTCATTAATATTATATAATAATTTCATCTTGATCATATTTCTAAAATTTATATTAAAGAAGTGGTAATATTTCATGTAGAACCACTTTCTATTGTATCTGATCAGAATCTGAGTTTTACCTCAAAGATCTAGTGAAGTATTCAACAGGCCCTGGATACACAGCTCTGTTTTATCACAACTTATCATCCTCATATAGATGGTCAATCTAAGAGAAAAATTAAAAATCTAGAATATATTTTGGGATATTTATCTATAGATTTCAAATGTGTTTGGGATCAACACATTTTTTTGGTATAATTTTCCTATAACAATAATTTTCACTTCAGCATTTAAATGGATCCTTATGAAGCCCTCTATGGTGAGAAGTGCATAACTCTAACATGATGGAATAAAATTTGGGAAAGAAATATATTGGGACATGATCTTGCTAAGGAAATGGAAGAAAATGTTAGATCCATTCAACAACACATAAGAGCATCTCAAAGTTGACAAAAAATTTATGCTGAAAATTGTCAGAAAGATGTGGAGTTTGAAGTGGGTGAAAATGTATTTTTATGAATATCTAACTAGAATAGAGTAATTATATTTGGAAAAAATTTAAATATAATCCCTAGGTATATTGGTCCTTTGAAAATTATTTATCACATTAGGATGGTAGATTATCGATTGGATCTTTCACTAAATCTCTCTCATGTTCATGATGTGTTCGATGTATCCCTCTGGAGGAAGTATGTACCTGATCCTTCACATGTACTAAAATGAAAGGTAGTATTACTGGGACAAGATCTTTCTTATGAGAAATAGATATTAGATATTTTGGATTATATAGATAAATTTCTATGAAACATGACCACCTAACTCATTAAATCTCTGTGGAAAAATCACCAATTTGAGGAAGCTATATTGGAACTGGAGTATGTGATGAAGAAGATTTATCCTCCTTTGTTCGTATCTAAGTGATGAATTTATAGGGTAAATTTCAATTTAAGGTAGGTATAATTTAACACCTAAAATTTTTATGAACTTCTTAAGAATAAATTAAATTTCTTTTATGACTTGTGTTATACACTAAACTAAGTTAAGATTTAGCTATATGTAACAATGGCTTAGCTAACAATACGTGCAACACTCAGTTTTTATGAAACATCATTTTATTATTGTAATTATTTAAACAGGACAATTATAACCTATCTATTAGAAATGTGGCTATGAATAAGATTATCTGAATTATGAAAGTATAGTTTATACAAGTAAAACCCTTTTGAAATTAAAAGGGAAACTTTTTCTAAACAAAACTATTTAAATTTGTATAAGTGTTTTATACCAATAAAATAAATGAATCAATATTTTTGGATTACATTGATGAAAGATATATGTAAAATATTCAATCTAGTTTTTAAAATTTATGTTATGTTTTTTCTGGACATGATATAAAAATATATCTAGTTTTATGTTTAAAAATATATTTTTCTAAAAAGATATTTTCCCGTATTTTGATGGTGCACTTTGTTATAAATAAAGTTTTTGAAAATTTTATATAATATATTTTAAAAAAAACAGTTATTTTAAATTGGGATATCAAAATTTACTTTTTTTATTTTTGGTATTTTTCTAATAAGTTTTATTTTGGTGAATAATTAAAAATACTAAATTTTAAATGAAAAAATATTTTTCATCTAAATAATTCATAGTGTTAACTTGTATCTTTTATTGGTTCTAAAGTATAATTATATTATTTTTTATCATTTAATCTAATTGAATTCATTATAATCAATTTCACATTGAATTTGTATATAAAAACATTTCAATCATTTGAAAGTTTTCAATTCAAAAACTTTTTTTCTCGTTTCGTCAACGGGATTGGTTTTTTATTATTTTTAGAAAAATGTGTGTTTTAAATTTTAAAAAATGGATTACATATTTGAAATCATAATTTAAAAAATAATTAAAATTTTCCCATTTATTTTTTGATAATAGGAATAGTAAGTTTATTTATTTTTATTACCATGGTTAAGGGTAAACAAGGTAAATAAAGGAAAAAATAATATTATAAAAATTATAAAATTACCCGGACATTTGAAAAAATGTTATTTGATGAATTTAATTCTACCATAAACACATATGGTTTCAAATTAAATAATTTAATTGAAATATTTCAAATATAATGGCTTGGATATTATTAAAATCAAAGAGAATGAAAAAATTCCACACGCTTACATTTAATAAGTAAAATATTTTTAATATGGCGTTAAATAGAAGATGTTTTGTACTATATATATTATTATAAAATATGAAATGTTTATGAACCTAATTTAATTTTATTTTTAAATTTTATTAGATAAATATTTATCATAAATATTTACATAATGATGATGCAGTAATTATTCAATTGATAAAAAACTCGATTAAGTGATACAAAAATATTAAAAGAAATATAATTTTAATTAATTAAAGTGATAAAAGAAATTTCTAGGTGAATATGACAAATTATTTGTGCATTAAATGATTTTTTAAGTTATCTTACTGTATTGATTTTCTTAAATCCAATGTAATGAATAATGTCGAAAATGGCACCAATGATATTTTATGAAAATAATGTTTTACTAAATTTTTTAAGAATCATAAAAATCATAAATAAGGAAAATAGGATAAATTATGGTCTAAATTATCATAAATGTACCATTTATGGTACAATTTGCACTTTATAAGAAAAAATATTAACCTTTTATTATTGAAAATGGTGTTACCAAAGTTAAAATTAAAATAGGTTAACTATGGGTTAATTAAGACGATAAGGTTTAAAATTACACGAAAATTAGTATAAATGTATTTTTTAATGTCATTAACACAATATACCACATTATCATCTAATAAATATCCATTTTGAGGCATTTTTATGGAGATTTAATTTATTATGATTTAATCTTTTGAGAAATTCCGAAAGTACCCCTCCACATCATTATAATACGACACCACCTCCCTCATATTATTTCACCAATTATAATATTTAATCTCATAAAATCTATGAAAAATTAGCTTATAAACTTACCTGGACACATTATAGAGGTTCTGGTCTTCATAAAGGACCAACTCAAGAGTCGTTTAGATGATATCTAATTAAGTCGTTTAGAAGAAGAGGTGATCGCTCTAACTGATCACTCTCTTTCTCTACTCTTCTATACCTCGTATAAATATAAGATATATATCATAAAATATTAACTTAATAATAATTAATATTATTAAATTTTATTTTGATTATTAACACATCATTATCCATCCCATTTCCCATCGAACAAGAAATAAAAGTATCACTCGTATGTACATATGGATTACCGTCTCCACATAGTGATACAATTAATTTTTCATCACGAAATTTTATGAATGGAAATTATGATGGTTTTAATATTTATAAATTATATTTATGAAAAAATTATACTTCTATAATTATAATATCATGTCAACCTTTTTACCACCTAATCTTTTGAGAAATTATAGCGTCGTTCATGTGTATGTATGGCTTATAATCTCTATGATGCGATGTGATTCCTTTTTCATATATATTTCATATGGTTGGTAATAAGTATTAATTTTATTAATATATATGATATATATAACATAAATATTATTCTATAAGTGATGGAACTATGATTAAATTAAATATCTGGACGGCTAAACTGAAACAAGCTTGGAAAATGAAGTAGATATCACCTAGAAAAATGATTTTAATTATTAATAAATAGGTGACAAGATGTTATAAAATATAATAAATTTTATTATTGATATATGTTATAGAATAAATTTATAATAAATTCATACTTATTGTATAGGTGTTTTAAAATTTAATAAAAAAGGTGCAACCTGAGATAAGGTATTTTTTCCTCACTTTTATTTTTATAGGACACATGCCTTATACACTAATTATTTCTTCTACATAGTGTATAAACTTCCCATAACTTTCTTTTGTGATTATTTTCCTAAATATTATGGTATTTTCATTTCCATATAATTTTGTTGCTTTCAATGGGTATATGATTCAACTGATTATAAAGTGATAAGGGTTTATTTAATAATCTCACTAATATTCAGGATTGTTTTATTTTTATAATTTTATTAGAGAATATTTATCTTCCATGTCCATGTTTTATAAAAAAATCAATTTTTTTTTACTATTCTCTTATGAATATTTAAATTTATTCTAACCCATGTTTTATTTTTTTCAAAATGGTTTGAAAGGAATCTTTTGTATCGTCTTCCAAATGTGGTACTTTGTGACTTTTCTAGAAAAAGTAATAAATGAATGTTTTTTTACTTATACAGTATGAATAGATTTATCCACTATCATAATTCCTTAATTCCTTGAATCTTATATTACAAACTTATAAGGTTATTTTAAAATAAACATTTTTCCTTTCAAATAGTTTGGATCTTTAAGAAAATTCTTTCATAAAGTAAAGAAACCTTTCCTCAAGAATTATTTCAAGTAATCTTTCAAAAATCATTTTCCATCTAAGATGTCATTATATAAATTTACTTATTATTTACTAGTTATATAACCCAACTATACCATTTTTATTCTTTCTTTTAATAGTTTATGTATATGATGACATGATATTTATGAAACCTATTTATTTTACATGAGTTAGGTCTTGATGAAGTGTTTATGAAACTCATTTATTTAAAAGGGTTCTTATTTGATGAATGGAGTATGGCCCTATGGAACACATATATATAGTTTTCAACAAGTGAGGGGTGAGACCTACATATCCCTCTAATACATTGAACACGTATTAATTACGTGTGTGGTGGAACACATATGAATAGTTTTTCTTAAGTGCATAGTGGGGCCTATATATCCCTCTAATACATTGGGTAATGAATTATATCTCATGATATTATTAAGGGAAACATGTTGATGTGCTTGATCTGTGATGGGAAACAAGTGGATGTTTAATTCTTATTGTGAATATTAATTTTTTATTCCAAGACTTATTTCTATGATCCATGATAGGTTGGGTATGAACTTTGTATGTTATTCTCATGATAACATGTATATGTTTCTTATCTTATGATTTCATAAGATAATAAATTGATATATTTCATGTTTCTTCTTCTTGATCATCTGATATCACCCCTTTTTATGCTTCCTTTCCATAGGATATGAAGAAAAGTGTTAAGTGTGATATACTAAAATGGATTCTAATTATGAATAATTAAGTGGGAGATGATGTAGATATTATATGAACCAGTTTTTAATGTTTATAATGTTAAAAAGGCACTATAAGTTCATAATCCTCAAGCGTGTATTTGTATAATTAGAATAATATTCATCTAAAGATATGTAATATCTATGTATAAAAATATTTAATCAGTATAGGACTCGTTCAGGTGTGGAGGAGGATGAGGATCCAAATAAAGGGACATGAAAATCTTAAAGATGAAGTGATAGAATGTTTGATTAGAATCAATCCCTCTTGGAATTAATCCACCATATATTTGATAACATTGGGTAGGACTATTAATCTGAAATAAGGTAAAACTCATCCTTCAGGGGGAGATCATGGTCTCATATGTAGAGTGACAATCGAATAACATGAATGATGCAGTACGTGACCGACACTGAAGGAAAGGGATTCTCAGGAAAGGGACTAAGATTATCTATAGTTTTACATTATGCAATGGGGATGATAGACATGTAGTTTAATGTTATATAGTTAAGATGTTGGGCATGTGGTTTAATGTTATATGGTGAGTATTTTGAGTTTCATAGTTTAACATCATGTGATTGGGTCACCAAATCATACATTTTAACATGTTTTTACTAGGAATCTATCACATAGTTTAACATCATTTTATTAGGACATGGTGGACTATCATGAATGGTAGTCACCTAGTTGAAGTGTATGTGTGTGTATTAGGGTAACATAGTGGGAGTACTCCCTGTAGGGGTCTATAAGGAAAAGACAACCATGAAGACCATATTCCAAGAAAAATAATCTAGGGAAAGTCGCACATAGTTTAAGGTCATGATTCTTGGAAAAAATAGTTACATGTCTCAAATGGGATATGTGTGGCATAGGGGGGAGGAAAACCAATATGAGTAAGAATAATAGGGGACCCACGACACAGAATATACTGAAGACATTTTGTACACATTTTAAAGTCATGATATTTTGACTATGACTCTTAGTTTAAGATCTTTGATCTTGGACCACTGGGTGATCATCCCAAAAGGATATGTGTATAACGGTGGAGTGAAAACCTGATACGAATTGAGGGACAATAAGACCTAATTCCATACAACACATTCTCTTGGAGACTTACATTTAGTTTAAAGTCATGATGATTTCACTTGGACTCATAGTTTAAGGTCATAGAGTTAGGACCATAGGCACCCTAAAGTGTTTAGTGTCAGATGAAAGATTAGTAACATGTCATGAAAGGAGAATCAATGGAGGCCTTGCGCCACTCAAAAAATAAGGGTAATTTTGTAAATAGTTCAATATCATGATTTATAGTCATGGGCTCCAAGTTTAAGTTCATAGATCTTGGACAATGGTCTCTTAGTTTATGGTCATAGAGTTTGGATCATGCACAAAATTGTTTAAGGTCATAATTATTGGACCATGTAGTAGTTATATCTTAAAGGAATTATTTTTAAATTGAAATTGTTTCTAAACATGAAAGTAGGGGCCTATGATCCCACCTAATCCCACAAATAACATCCCCAAGACAACATGAAATTGGTTTAAGGTCATGATTCTTGGACCAAGAGGTGAGTATCTCAAACGGACATGTGTAATGTGGAATAGTGACAAACCCAACATGAATAGATGGATAGGGAGTCTCAAGACCACACAACACATTCCAAGAATGAATTTCACATAGTTTAGAGTCATTATTTTTGGAGTTTGGCTCCTAGTTTAATTTCATAGAGTTCGGACCGTGGGGTTCTCACACATCTCAAACTTGCTTGTGGATAATTTCCTCCCAACCCCTAAGACCATGTGAACCATGCTCGATGTAAGAAGTAAAGAGTGTTATGGAATTAATATTTCTTTTTAGGGAGAAAATAACAAGGGTATAAGGTGATCAACAAACCCAATGAGTTAGATTGCACCTTTCAAGGCTTGGATAATGAAAGGGGAATAATGGATGGATAGGGAATAACTATTAACCATGTTTCAAACATGGGTTTTATACCCATGTTAGATAAATATGGGGTGAAGAAATATAGGATTGATCTCTTACTGATTTCAAAACATGGGAGTTGTTATTTGTTGTATAAGATTCTTCGAGGCATGATCTTAAGATGGTAGGTGATCCAATGTAACATGAGACCATTCCATTAGGGATCCTATTAATATCAGGAGGATGATGATTATCCAAATCATAGAAAGTTTGAAACATAGAAGTGGAGGGGTTGTGATGTCTCAGAGGGAAAATTAGATGCCCTGTAATTTATTATACTATGTGTTCAAACTCTCCAAATTAATTTGTGGGTAAGTGAGAGTCAAGTCTAGCCTAAAGTGGAAAGACCCTATGGTAATTCGAGAGAAGGGTTGGGCCCAAGATGAAATATTTGGGCATTACTATACATCCCATGAGTATGGGAATCAATCCATTCATAGTTATAGTAAGTGGCATGGTATAATACTGGCATCTAAGGGGGGACATCCTCTCTAGTGACGATATCAAACCATCTCATACTATGAGGTATATTTGTTATATTCAAAGTAAAATTTTTTGTTATACCAAAAAATATCATATGGAAAAATTAGATTTTATATAGGGTAAAATTTTATTATCATCTCATAATTATCATATGAGTCATCCTGCATTCATTGCATATGGTGAGGTTATGATTTAACATCATGCACTAAGGATGTTTTGATTTAAAATTTAAAGTTGTATAACTTGGACTATGTATGTTGTTAATTTAAATTCATAGATCTCAGACTATAGGGGAATTTTCTGGTTTAAGTTTTTGTATCTTTGAACAATGGGAGAAAATGTGTCTAAAAAGGGTATTTCTTAGCATGAATAAGTGAAAAAACAACATTAAAGGATGTCAAAAGGAACTCTCATTCACACAAATCTCAAAAAATTATACCTCCAGTGGACATTGTGATACTAGGAAATATGGACCCCATAATGAGTCAATGGAGAGGGTTGGGACTAAGATGAAATATCTGATCATCACCATATATCCCATGGAGATGGGAATCAATCCACACGTAGTTCTTAAACATGATGTTGTAGGGGACCAACTTCAGTGGGGGGTTGTTATCTTGAGAGGGGATACAGATCATCCCATATTAGGATAATAGGAATCTTGAATTTATATAGGGTAAGGATAAAATTTAACATCCTATGTTGAGAACTTTAGTTTCTATTCATCCCTTATGGGGCATCTTGGTTTCATATGTGAAAATCCATATCACATTAAGAGGATTCATGATTTTATATGGGTTTGGGGTATAGTTTAACTTTGTGTGATGAAGATATCATTGGGGTTTGTGTATAGATCCACCCACTCTTTTCATCCACATATCATGTTATGAGGATATCTCATACCAAATTTAATGGGTCTTATACCTAAAAAGGAGGCCCATTGGAGAATTTCATAGTGATATCACTGTAGTTAACATATGATTGTGTGGTGAGTCTATGTATGGGACCATAGATAGAGGTTATATGAATCACTACATATCCCATGATGATGGGAATCAAGCCAATCATAGTTCCATAGGGAGGTGGAGGCATAGGATATTTGAAGCAATAGGGATGAATAAAACTACATGAATGAGGGGAAAATTAAAATATTTTTATGTCATAATAATTAGAAAAGTTATTCTAGTTTATGTAAATAAAGCTTGTACCTATTGAAAATAGTTTCATTTCATAATTCTTGGACCATCGGGAGGGTCATTTAGGATGTTTTGTGGTGAAAATGAGTCAAAAACTGATGTGAAATGGTCCAAGGGGGCCCTAGAGCCTATTTTGTTTGATTGATTCCAAATCATCTAGATGAACCTATACCATTATATCTTGAATATTATGGTCCTAAAAACAATTTAGATAAATGTAAAATTAACCTCTATGGGTAAGACATCCTCTGTTTCATACACCATGGATTTTGGGGTCACTTTGGTGGAATTATGAGTCGTCGACTAATATGACCATAAGGCATTGGAGAGCTTATCCAGTCAAATATTCTTTTTCTTTACCACCATAATCTATAAAATATTATATAGGTTCTTTTTTAATACATAAACATACCCATTTTATTTCTCATAGTAATGAGAATTATGGTAGACTTTAGGATTTACTTGGCGTACAATTTCTTTAGATTAGCAACCTAAAATTTGGTTCCATTATCTATGAGAAAAATGTGAGGAACTATAAATCGGTGGATTATGTGGGAGCTCATAAACTTGATCAAAGTCCATGATTTTAATTCTTTGAGAGTAAATACCTCTTCACACTTAGAGAAGAAGTTCATTGGGGTCAAAATGAACCTACACTGATGAGCAATCACTGGTGGGTATGGCCCCACGATGCCAATCCCCCATCCTAAAAAGGTTCAAGAATAGTTGGTGGTATGGAGAAGTTCTAGAAGTCAATGCAAAAATTTGGAATGGATATGTAACATGTGAAACCTCTGGGAAAACATGATTCATTTGTGGACAATTTTGGTTTATAATAATCCCAACCTCCAAATTTTGTGGGAGAGTTTCAAACCCACTTGATTGGAACCACTGGACCCAACATTGAATTCTTATATAACTAAAGGTACCTTGTCTCCTTGGATACAATTGATTAGAATCTCATCAAAACCACATCTATAGAGGGTCTTTTCAAGGTTGGTCCCACTCTATAGGGTAAACTATGTTGCACACTGACGGATTTGCTCACGCTTGACCCAGTCTGTCAGGAGTAGGCCATGTTGAGGAAACTGAACGAATGGAGTTGTCCATTTAAGAACTCCCTCTCCTATGGGGGCATAAGGGTCTTGGAATATAAGTACCGGTATCCAATTAATTTACCTATTATTTTCCATCATCTAAAGTGTTAAGGGAGATGACCCTATGGTGTGCCACATGAATGACCCGGTCATCTTGGTCAGGTTCTACAAGGGATGTATATAAACATTCCAAAGTTTCGTATCAACCATTCTGTGATCCGAGAATGTTAGTAACCTTCAGATGGTAATGGAACTAGTCCATCGACTGATGAATACACTCTATCAGGTGCACGAGCTCTTTCTTTCTAATGATTTAGTCACTCTTGATCTATTTGATGACTGTCCAAAAGTCCCCCTTCACATACAAGTTGGGTAAATTAATATCAATGTAAAACTCAAAACTTGAAATGAGATCCTGTAACTTTGCATCATTATTGGTGTATCCTTCTAGAAATAGGAACAAGTCTGGAAATATATAATAATTTGGGGTGGGGAATATGATATTCAATCCTAAATTATTAAGCTTGGGATCATTGGTCTTCTACCAGTTAGGATCAAGGAGGCACTGTCAAAATTAATATTTCATCATGGAATAGACCAAATTAATCAGAGGATAGGATCATCGAGGATATTAATATATAGGGGTAGTTCTTTGGAGGTTATATGGATGGCCAAGAAATATGTTAGTGTCTTCCCTTTGATGGTTCTCTATAGTAGGAACCTAATGTCGAACTATCATAGGATAACTGCCCATTATTCCAACCATCCTTTAAACATGAATAGGTTAAGGATATACTTCATCAAGTCTACTCAAGACACCAGTTTTATCTCATGAAGCTGAAGATAATTCTATAGATTCTACCCTAAAAACCAGTATGAGGAAACTATTCTATATAGGAGGTATTAGGTATCAATGTTGAGGATCATGTAACTGAGATAGTCTAAACTTTTTTCTCTATACTCATTTTTTCTTGTCCTAAAGGGCATCGAGGGACCATTCAAGCATAGTCAAATCGATTAAAGGCTTTCCTAAAACATGTGGCATCATAAGTAGAGGCTCCAGAAGATACTAATAAATATCCTCAAACGTGGTTTGGTATTTCTCATCCCACTCAAAACTCGTTCTTTTCATCATGAGTCTCAAGAAATGATGATACTTTCCAAACATATTCATGATAAATTTTCTTATCTAGGATAAGTGGCCTTAAAGACCTCATAAATCTTAGATATTTATCTAGGGAGGTGTCTAATTGATAGTCATGATCTTATTCAGTTCAATATCAATTCCTCTATATCTTATAAATAATCCAAAAATTTCTCATATGTAACCCCAAATGAACACTTCATGGAGTTTATCTTCAAGTTTTAGAAACTAAGAAATCTGAACACTTTATTAGGGTCCTTAATATGGTCCTGATGCTGGAGATATTTAACAACCATTTAATCCACATATCATTTCACCAATTTCTATAGGATTGGTTTGAATATGTAGTGCATAGATCATTGACAATTGGCTCCTACATTATTCAATTTGAAGGGAATCACTTGGTAGAAGAAAGTCCCTAGGGATCCCTAAAGGAAGTGGAATCCTCATCCTTGGGGTCTATTCGGATCTAATTATACCCAGAGTATGCATCCATAAAGAAGATGTGTTGGAAGCCTTTTGTTGCATTGGTCAATAGTTATATCACTATACGGGGGAAACCATCCTTCGAATAATAGTGTTTGAGGTCCCATAATTCAATACTAACTTTGATCTGCCCACTATTCTTCTTGTTCAAGATGATATTGGATATCCATATGGGATACTGGGAGGCTGAGGTGATGAACAGTGGCCTAAGGTTCTATACCTATCATATCATTATATCTCAAGGAAAATAAATTGCAATGTTGTTTTAGGAATTTATATACTACTATTGATCCACTACATACATGGATTCTCTGATTAGAGTTAGCCTTAGATCTTCCTCAAAACCAAGGTTCACCTGATTTAACTCATCAACGGTGGTAGAGGAACCCTCTTCAAATATAGAAGGGGTGTCTTGAAAATACACATTGTTTTTTGATACAGTAGAATCATATGGAGGAGGTGTCTCTTCTAGACCATTCAACTCAATAGAAGCATCGATGTCTAGTTCAGTAGATGTGGAATCCTCGATAAAGGGTTCTCTCTCTTCTAAATCTATGGAAACAGAAGTTGTTGATCCAATTCCATATGACCTTCAACCATAAGTTCCACTATTTAATTCAAATAAATGGTGGAGATATGGATTCTATCGAGTCACCCCTACTCTATTAAACAAGAATTAATGTCATGGATTTGGGTTCATAGAGTGTAATTATCGATACTTTGTTGGATTAGGGTCCTCTAGTATAACATGATCCTATAAATTGTAGGAGTATGAGGTTATATGTAAGCTCCCCTTTTTCTTAGGGATGTCAAAAATTATTTTCATGGAGACAACAATCAACCCACTGGTCTAACACTGTGGCCTCTAACTGATGAATTGAAAGAATGAAGTTGTCATTATAGTATGTCTGTAGATCAATAGTAGTGGTCGTCAAATCATTTGGGGTAATGAAGAACTCAACCCTATCAGTCTGAACCTATTTCTCATCTCTCTTATAGAAGTCATAATCCAAATATATGGCTTCACAAGATTCCAATGGGGATGAATCACCCAATAGTACCCCTACTCAACTATTAAGGGGGTACTTGATGTAGTGATGATAAAAAGAGTGGACTATTTAATGTAAATTAAGTCAAAGCCTATCTAGTAGCATGTTTTATATGGTATCCTTTGAAAAAAAATTGAATTCAGTGCTTGATATAAAGCCACAAAATTGGCTCTTCATATGAAACTTTTCACTTGTTCTTATCATAACCATGAATCATTAATTTAGAGAGAGTCGAGTTTACTTCGATTAGTCCCAACTTATGAAGAATCTGGGTCGGGATGAATTTTATCCTAGAACTAGTATCCACAAGGAATCAGCAGATATCTACACCATAGAGCAAGATTGTGATGTATAGAAGGCATATATTCCCATGCGTGAGCCTCCTCTGCAAATTAGGGCTCAGTAGAATCTACCTCCACTTTTAATTTGAGAGAGATTTTATAGGATTTTGTAAGTGCCTCATACATTTCCTTTTATAAGAGGAGGGCTTTGAGGATTGAATTTATCATGGGTATTCTAGGGAGGTGATTTAATAGATTTTAATTCCATGTTAATGGAATATTTTTTCTTGTGGACAGTCATTCCTTGGCAAGGGGTCCAATAGATCCTATTAGTTGAACCAATAGGGTATGGATAGTGCTGGAAATATTCTATTACTGACTAGCTAGATTACACTTAACAATTTTTGGCCGACTATTTGTGGGATGAGGTTGGGATATGGATAGATGTGGATAATGATGGCACATTCACAGCTGAGTGTCTCGATCAACTAACATAGTAGATTATGTAGGCATACCTGAAAAAGAAGATAGGGAGGATATTGCATGTTGAGATCTAAATAAAAAAATCTTTATCTTGGTAGCATGAATGATCTGGTTCGAAGCACTGGACTGAGAATTATGAAAACTCGCATGTCCTTTACCTTTTCTTTGATAGAGTTGTCCAGAGGAACCTGGGGGGATAACGTGGAATTTCTCACTGACAGGTGTGGTGAAGCGCTTCACTAGATCGATGGTGTTCATGGATTCATATTCCTATTAATTATAACTTGGGTAGTCTAGGATTGGGTATACCCTAGTCTCATATCCTAACTCGTGGGACATGAAGATTCCAAGAATGTGAGTTGGTCTTTCCATCAAATATATAGGTCCCTTGATGATTGATTATGGGGGATTGAGTTGTGTGAAATCATTCACGTTGGGTTTATTATTTTTTATCAGTTTCCTATGGGATTTTTTGAACCAAAAACACCCAATGGTTCTATATTAATGAGGGACCTTCCTTCCAAATGAAATCAGTCGTTGGGAATTTTATCCAACAATGCTTAATAGCTCACATTGGTCGAGAGGATTGGAGGTCGGGCGCATCATACCCTTTAGGGGGAATTTTTTTATACTCCGAGAATCTATTATATATTTAACATATGTTCATGAATCCTTCATTAATTCCCAATTATGATGTGGGTCACCCTTAAATTAATAATCAATTATTATCATTTATAGATCTTAGAATAATCTATATATATCTGAGGTTATTAATCAATAGAGATATCTATATGTACCTGAGGTTCTCCATGAATGGTATCCCTTTATGTACTAATTAGATATTATTTGTTCATTATTATGTCGATGTTGGTTTTATAGCCACACAGTGGGGTACTTTGGAGTGTGTTTTCATTGAGGGATATGGGAGTTGTTTTTATGTTGGGATCGAACACATGGATGGTCTTCCTATGTATCCTTGTTAAAGGAATCAGAAACCTCATAGATTTATTCCACTTAATGGGGAACATCATACCTTTTAAGGACATGTGATGAGAACATAACCGTACAGTTTAATGTCATGTTGAATGTAAGTCTTGGAAGAAGGTTACTATTTAAAGTTTGGTTTGGGACATATGTTGAGGTATCCCATGGAACCTGGAAGGGATATTAATTCCTGGGTTGAATTATAATGTACTAGGAATGTGTCCCAGAGAAAATATGGTTTATTTTTGGTGATTTCGATTGGACCTCATGGAGGATTACTACATATATCATGTGTATGGGAATCAAATCCCACATAGTTCGGTTTCTCTTGCAGGGTAGTGTGTCCCTTTGAGAGGAATAAGTTGGGGATAATTCCAAAAAAGGTTTCCATGTGGAATGAATTTGGGGCCATGAAAAATATCTTGACTCATGGAGATTTGGAGGATTATTTGGGGCTTACACCTAATGAGGAAGCCCATTCAAGCTTGAGACTTAGGTAGGAGTCCTATATATCATAATTATAGTAGGAATCAATGTTCTTATGGTACAATGATTCCAGACTTATAAACTAAGGTTTCCTTGTATAAGTGGTATTGGGGATTACTCCGGAGGAGGATTCCCATGGATCTTTTATAATTGGGGCTTACAAAGGCATAGGATTACCATTTATGATTTGGTATTTTCACTTGCAATGATTCCTGTGGAATAGTATGGTTGGGGATTACTCCTAAGGAGGATTCCCAAGGGATAGTGTGATTGGGGATTACTCTAGAAAAGGATGCCCAGGGATGAGATTTCGGGTCTTACTCGTGAAGAGGATGTCCTCAGAAAAATATGAATAGGGATTACACCTAAAATTTAATCCCATAATATTGGGGATCATGTGGATGTCATGACCGCCATATAACACTAGTCTCACATGATTCATGCTTGGTGTGAGAAGCAAGACGAAACAAAAATTCTAGTAAACCACATGATTTAATTTACCCAGAATTTTGATACATGGCCTTGAGGACCCACACCTCTGGGGGAACTCTAAAGGAAGGTGAGAGGAAGATTAAAAGGATGATCCCAGAGAAAAAAATGAATTCAACTAGTGGAAACTACAATCATATATATCCCTTGTGTCCACATGAGTCAGGAAGAGTCATGGTTGAATTTGATCAACAAGGCAGAGCATAAGATCCAGAAAACTTAACACTTATCCTCCTTAGATGATAGAAGAGGCCTAGTGTATAGGAGAGAGGAGGGGAATATGGTGCCCATACACTCTCTGACCAGGCATCCAAGAGGCATAGAGGATTAGGAGTGAAACCACATCCAAGAAAGTATAGGGTCTTACTCCATGAGGGATGCCCTAAAATAGGTTATGCAGTAAGAAAGAAGGATCTAATACATTTTTTAATAGAAATGAATCATAATATTTATCCTCTATGCTGGGAACTAGATAATCTGGGTCTTAGAGGTGGAAAGTTTATGACATGGTCTTAACCTTAGTATTTACGACTAGTAACTCCCCAAAACCATCCTTGGGGTTAGGGTCCTCGTGATTGAGGGAATGAAAAACACCATGCACTTTAAGGAACCTAACCATTTGGTAGGACAAGTATGGAAAACCTATAACTAAAGGAATGAAAATACAAATGAGATACATGAAGGTGTGATGTTTTTCATGGTATTTCAAGTCTGGAGGCTTCATTAGAGGTTTCAACTTAGTCCCTCTCAGACAAGGGAACTAGAGGAGGAGAAACCCTTCCATGGGTGGGTTAGATGAGGGCCTGATTAGAATCTCATTTAAGGTAGATTCTAGGGTGAGCCTAGGGAGGCTTGTACAAGTATGAATGGGGATGTGATGGTTATTTCGGTGAAAAACCACCAACATAACTACACTTTGGTGAAACCCAACTTAATCATTTAAGGGTCCCCATAGGTGTTATCGAAAGTTTCTTGTGTAGATCCTTGATTAATGAAGGGGGTATCATGCTAGTGTTCATCAACCACAGGGGAGAGATTTCCTCACACAGGTTTTGTTTATTTTAAAACTTGGGATGAATTTAGTTTCACTATACTCTTGTAATCCCACCTTCTTCAGTTTTTAGAGGAGTACTTAGAAGGTTTTGGAGGGCTTGGGTGAAGGACTAGGACGATTATAGAATCAGGAGGCCTTCAGGAATTTCCATTCATGAAAATGAAGACCTATGGGTCCTATTAATAAGAAAATATGGGACCCTGGGAAAAGGAAATATTTATCATAGGTGTGACCCTTGGGGGTCCCAGTCAGGTGTGTCGTTCTACCGAATTCCTTATCTGGTCATGCAGGCTGATGCACAGGAGCCCTGCATGCTGACACTGCTTGGGGGTACCTACGCAGTTCACTTGGGAGAACCCACTACTTCATACCACGAGATTTGTGCCCCCGCACCATTGATTGGGATTAGTGCTAGTATGTGGTCCTAGCCCTTAGATTCAGTCCCTTCACTACTGTCACTGACCCCCGTGAAAAATGGAGAGTCACACCATGAACATTTCAAGCCCGGTCGAGGATTTTTTGGGTCATGACACAAGGAATTCCAATATTATACTTCTAGTATAAAGACATGTTTCAACTTAAACTCAATATTTGGTGTCTATGTGAGGTTTAAATCTTCAATTTTTTAGAAAAGTTCATGGAAAATATTTAACTATGTCAGAAGATGGCATCGGCACCAGTTGGAAACTCTGATTTCCCATAAACCATCGACGCCCATTCTTACGAGACTTGGAAGACTATAAAGTAGATGTAGAGGCAATGGCTGAAGGTGGCAAGAAAACTACAGGAGGTGTGTTCTTTCCCAAATGAGTTTCGATGACACCATGGGTGTAAGAATCTGCCTTATGATCTAACCAGTCATTATATTTCTACATTCTATATTGGCTACGATACACTTAATCCTATAGCCAATATTTGAAAATGAAAAATTCATTGGTGTTGTGTCTAAGGATATTTTGGTATGATCAATGGTCAATGTGTCCATTGAGACTGGCCTCCTAGGGCCTTTTTTACTCTATAAATTTCATGATTCCCTTTTCCAACACGTGGATGAAATATCCCAGGTCATGTGAATCCCTGAATGAGTTGGTCTATTTTCTTTTATCTAGGAATTTAATTCTTAGATCTTATCCTTGATGGGGTTTAGAACCACGTTTTTTCTTCTAGGAGGTTTTTCTTGGTGAGGCAGTTCCTACCTGTTCTGTGTTGGTCAAGACTACACTTATTAGGGTAGAACTTGGTGTGGCTCTTCTAGAAAAGGTTCTAGTATTTTTACTACCATTGGGACCTATTTATTTGTATTGGTGGAAGTATCTTCACTTTTGTAGGAATTATTGAAATATATGGAAGGGGAAAATAATGTAACTATTATCTAGTATACTAAAAAAATCCTAAAGGTACTAATCCTTTTCAAAGAACATACAGAATACATTTGGGTAGTTTTGGGTGATATTGGTATGGACCATCTCACTCTTAATGTTTATCTTGCTCATCTTAAGTATCAATTCTTGGGACATAATCATGTCGAGTGAATATGTGAGTTATTTTCATTGGGTGCCAAAGTATGTGATTCAATAATAATGCCTCTTTTTGAAGTTAAAGTGGTCGATGATACTTTTCTTGTGTGTGGTGGATATGAACCTGTAGAGGAACTGACTCCAAAGATCATCCCAACTAGTAATGGACCCTATGGGTAGCTCTCTATACCAGACAAACACAAACCTTTCTAGTGTTTGAACAAAGCATTAGAGTTTGGAAGCCTCCATATATTTCAGGGTCCCTAAAATAGGTCCAAAACATAATTTAAACTGGGATAGGTGCTATAGTGGGTCAACCATCCAATTGAATGGAGAAAAACTGGGATTTCAAAACATTGTGGGTGCTCAGAAATTGTCCAGCCATTCTGGGTATAGCTTTCTATCAGGTGGTATTATCACATGTTGTGTCTCTAGGGCTTCAAGTAAAGATATGAGAGTAGTTATCAAGTACTCTTAGAGAGGGTATCTAGCAACCAATATATTGATATTCTAATCAACTCGAGGAGTGTGATCATAAACTTAGACAGAATCACGAACTTGATCCTGAGGAGGATAACTTCGCTACTCAGGTGGGTTTAGTGACTCATACCTCAGTAGCTTTTTATATCCCCCAAATTATCTTCTAAGTTGATATCAACCACCAAGATAGAAGGTGTATGTTTGGACAAGGAGTACTAGATTCTCCACCGGACATCATAACTACATGGTCAAGGCCTTGTGCGAGGACTACAAATAAATATTTTGTCAAGGCCATGTTCTAAGAAAGTAGTTTGTCTCATGAGACCTACCAATGCATCAAGGAGCTATAGAGGGCTCAACTCGTCACTTACTAAGTACAATGAATTTCTCATATGAAAAGGTTGAAACATAATCTAAACATTCGTATTAAAACTAGCATACAAAATGTCAATATTTTAACAACAAACCATGAATAGTATAAAAATAGCACATCCACAGTCAAACATAACTCCTTCAATACAATATGAAAGATTGTATCATCCTCAATAAATAATAATTAAGGATATTAACATAGATGAAAATAATTAGTAAAACTAATTGAGAGAAATATCCACTTTTTCTTGAAAACATTTAAAAGTATAACTATTTATCAAGAAGTTGTTAAAAACAGATTTTTGAATCAAGTGTCTCATACCACTTTGAAACTTTTAAAATAAATTTTAAATTTTAAGACATTCATGTCCATATAAATAAATGCTTAAAACCATTTTTAAAACATGGACATTAATGAGAATGATTTATAAGAATAAATCTTTAAAACATTTAAAATGATATTTTAGTTAGAGTTCCTAACCAAATAAGAGATGCTTAAATAAAAATAATTGAGGTAATAAAAACATTATAATATCATGATAATAAAGGGATTCATGATATACTATGTAAAAGTATAGTATATACACTATATAAAAGTGTATTGGCGCATAACAACAAAGAAGTCTCAATGGATTGTAAATTGAGATGAAATCCATTATAAAGACCATATCCTTAGGTTAAGGACAAATCAATGACATAATTTTGTGTGAAAAATATAAATACACTCAATATGGTTGTATATTCTGTTTAAATCAATTCATAGGACATTCACACATATTCTTGTAAATACAACATCAATGACTTGGATGTTTAACTCAATGAATAGAAATTGAGTTAAAATTACTCTTATCAAGTTCGTATTGATGACTTGAGAATTTATAAATTTTGTGATTATGCGTATCAAAAGTATTTCAACACAAAGTATAGTGTAAATTACTAAATAAGTAAATAAATAGTGATTTCACACATAATCTTGGTGTAAAATAATCAATGAAGTTTGCATAAAACCCAATGGGTGGAAATTGAAATTTGAAATTCCTTTACCGATTTGGTAACTTACGAAACATACACCCCATAAAATAAGGATCATAAAATGATGGTGTAAATACCCAAAAATTAAATTTTATTATACAAAGAATACAATAATATGCAATATATACACCACACAAAAGGAAATAGTGGCAATATAGCATGAATCTCACGGGAATAAGAAGTGAGATAAAAACCCCATACCTTGTACTTTTCCTCAGTTAAGGGTATGTTAATATCCTATATAATGGTGAAATAATTGTTATTAAATTATACATGAACCATATACATAAATATGATATCATATATGATCTTTTAATATTGATTTGTTAATAATAATTCAGTAGTATCATTGTTTCGGGTGTTAATTGATATGTTTTTTTATATGTTTTGTAACATAAGTCATGTTTGTTATGGATAGGATGTATTTGAGTCATATCCAGAATGATATTATGTTCCTAAAAATTATTATTTAATCATAAAATGATATTCATTCATTAATGGTTATGATGGGGAATGAATCGTATCGTGTTCATGGGGATGGTAATCCGTACGTACGCACGAGTGACAATACCATTCTATTGATGATGAAATCATATGTAATTAGATGGTATTTCATATATAAATAATAATTAACATATTATGTTTATTATTTAATTCAATCATACTCATTATTATACCCATCCAAATAATTAAGTGTTGAATAACAAACTACACCACGATGTGGAGATGGTAAGCCGTACGTATGCACGTATGGTGACTTTGTCATTCATAGGATGGATAGGATAATGAATAGGGTTGTACCATATTTATAATAACATAAAAATACTTAGAAGGTACTGGAGTTATTATTTTGTCATGTAAACAACAAATAAAGATGATTGGAAAAAGAAAAGAACATTGAATGAGGTGATGAAATAATTACATCTTCAATGGGTGCTTCCTTTTGATTTGATCAAAAGGGCTCCTTATATTGGCTTTATGATCAAATTAATTCCTCAAGGTAGAAGTGAGGTTAGTTGGGAGGATATTTTAGTTGGTTTTGGATGATCCAAATGGATTTTTAGGTGTGATTTTGAGATAAGGGGAAGTACCCTTTTATAAGAGAGGTCAGGGTTACATTAAGAAAAACTTGAAATATTATTTTATTATACAATCATATTCGGTTCATAATGGATTAAAAAAGATTTATTTTGAGGCTATGGTGGGGATGGGTCTAAAACCTCTCAACCAATAGATTTTAGACAGTTTTAGGTCACCATATTAACATTATCTTTTTTATTTAACTCTTGGTTAAATACTTTAACATTTACCATGTCTCCTTATATTTTTACATTATATGGTTAATAAACTTACTATAAAATGACAAGAAAACCCCAAATTGTTCAATAATTAAAAATATATTATTATATAAGTTTTTTGGACGAACCTTATATTTTTAGGACTATTATATCATTTAATAATATAGTATTTGTTTTAAAAATGCATTTATGTCAGTTTCGACATTATTTAGTATTTGGTTTTTGTGAAAGTCATAACAATCTAATTTCTTTGAAAAAAATAAATTTAATCAACCCTAAAATGTCATATTAATATATAAAATTCATGTAATGCATAAAAAGTATAAATTTACTTTTATTTTGATATTTATAATATCAATTATTTTAATTTTTCATTGATAAAGTAATTATTGCATCATCATTGTGTCATAAATAAATTTAACTATTTAATAACTAAAAATTATAAATTAAATACCATGATGTAGGAAATATTTTTATATTTATAATTAATACTTTTAGTCTAATTTATATTATGTATATCCCTATATTAAAAAAAATTGTTATGAAAATGTGAATTTAACACTTTTAACTCTTCTTTAAATTAAATAATAATAAATGTCCTAATCTAAACCAAGTGGACCAAAGAGGATCATATTTTATTCCTAAGGTTGATTTTGGTCGAAAAAAACTTATCAAATAGAATTATGACATGTTTTAGAGTAATTATAATATCATTTTTACTTTTAATTACCCTATTTACGTTTAATCGTAGTAAATAAAAGTCAAAACTTACTATTCACTAAAAATTGTTTTCATATTATTGAACAATGTTTTACTTACTAATATCAAATTTGTCTCTCAGATTTTTTAAATTAAATTCATATAAGTGGTTAAATTACATTTTATGCAAATTTGCTAACGTGCCTAGAAGGTGGGTAAAAAACGTTAAAAAATCAATAAAATTTTATACATATAATTTTATTATAAAATGACTTCAATGAAATAAATTGAACTAATATAGGTATTATGTATCTATTTTTACTTAAATTTAATTTAAATAAAATATATAATTATTTAAATAAAAAGTCAGTTTTTAAAAAATAACGTAGTGTTTTTCACTATTCATCAAAAATTGAAAATTTTCAGAAAAATACCAAAAATTCACCCTGAGATAATTTTGATATTCCAAATCCAAAAATGATTTAAATTTTATCAAATTAAAAACATATAATTTTTATTAATTAAACTAAAATTAATTCTCATTTTCAAAACCAGAAAGTGGGTTTTTGAGAAGTAAAAAACTATCAAAAGATTGATATGTGTTTTCGTCCAGTTTAAAAGTGAAATTACTTTCAACGACCAAATTTTATTAAATGATAAAAATATAATCTAATTATAATTCAAAACCATTAAAATATATAATTGTAAATTGTAAATTATTTTTATTAAAAAAAATTTCTATTAAAATTTAGTAACATTCACTATTCATCAAAATATGAAAGTTATCAGAAAAACACCAAAAAATTATCCGAAATAAATTTTTATGAACTAATTATAAATAAGAAGTTAATTACGTCAAATTGAATATATATAAGTTCAAAATATTGGATATAGAAAGGGTTCTCCATTAAAAGGTGGAAAAACTGCATTTTTTAAAAATACTTCTTCTATCTGAAAAATTGAATGTGTCCTTATATTATGTCTAAGAAACACAAAATATGAATGTTAAAATTATATGGGATATATATAAAATTTCAAATGTGGTTATTACAATTCATAACCACTTTCCAGATGGCTGGTTTGTTAGGTTGTGGTGTGCTTGAACTCGATGTTGCGTACATCGCACGCTATTGTATTATTCAAAGAGAAGCGTACAGTGGATGCTTGGGATGTTATATTAATCCCCCCTTTTAAAAATTTCAACCTCACAATTTTAAAAATGGGCTTGGGAACTTCATTTAAAGTCCCACATTAGAAAAAGACTCAATAAAACTATCACTTTAAAAGAAAGAAAGAGAAGTACAAAGGTCACCTGAGATAACCCATACTAAGATGCCATGTAGAAAAACATCGATATGGAAGATAAAATAAGTGTCAAGTTCTGATGGGCAGTGATATAAAACATGATCAGGATAAATTTAACAACAAGAAAACCACACACTTGTGATGGTTTAAATGGTCATTAGTTTCCCAGTAGGAAAAGTAAACGGGCAACTTTTTTTTGTTTTAAGTTCCATTTCATAAAGTTGAGGAATTTATTTATGTGATTGATGAATAACATAAAGAGATATACTTACTTTTTAAGTAGAGTTTCATCCTTTAATAAATTTCTACCACTAACTCATCTTTTCTCCAAATAATGAGTATTCAATATGACTTGGTCACACCTGAAGTGCTAGAATCAACTTTTAGAGAATCACATAATCTACAAAGGATGAAATATATATTTCCCTTGTGTTTAGAGATTAACTAAACCTAAACAGTTAGTAAAATATCATATGATCCCAAAAATTGATAATCCTTTAAATAAATAAATGCTAATTTTAATTTCCAAAATTGAACAAACAATACTGAAAGTTCAATAAAGATCATTCAATAAACAATTGTCCTTAAAATCCTTCAATATAATCCAAACTAATATTGAAACCCAAAACTCGGAAGAATTTAATTACATAGACTTTTATAGAAAATATTAACATTTATCTCCAAATAACATCAACTACTCTTAAAGTCTCATAATGAAGTGTAATTAACCCAATCACGTATTCTCTATGATAGGTTAATAATTTCCATTAATAACCTGAATCTCTAAAAAAACATAGATTCTTCCAAAAAAATCAACCATTAATCCTCAAATTAAATTCCAAAGTATTCTATTTACCTTAGGCATATAGTGGTCCCAACAGAGCTTACGTCTTCCAAAATAACATTTATCACTTAATCACCAAATCATTTTCATATACTATGGATATCCATTTATTAAAACAAAAGATCGCAAACCAACTAATTATTGATCAATAAAATCATTTAACTAAAAAGAATTAGTCACACTAACCAGGGACTTCACATAGCCCAATGGTAAGCGATAAATCTCAATCACACTCTAGTTGTGGGTTTGATTCCCGCAGCTTTGTTCGACAGGACGGGTTTTCAAACAGTCTGTGTATTGTCCTTTTTCAAAAACTATTTTTTTATAAAATTCTTAAAATAATATAAATTCCATAAAATAAATATAACATAATTTAACCACAAATGTTATCTCATACCTCACATTTTCATCCCAAAATTAATAACTAGTAATTGCATCAAATTCAAGTATCTTATTAACCAAAATGGTTCTTTATAACTATATCCACAAAAGAAAAGATAATTCTTTCCCAAATAGCATTTACACATAACAAAATTCATGGTTACACATACAGGAAAATAGTCTTCCAAATTAATCCCATAAACAAAGATCATTAATACTTTTAAACATTTCTCTATCAATTTATTTCCACATAGGTTATTTCTTGACTTAGAGGTTTTCCTATAGAATATGGCATTGACTCGGGTAATAAAAAGGTCCCTTACATTTACGGAAAATTACTGTAATTGTATTCATTGGATCATTTTTATTTTCTTCTAGATAACTCATCATTTTTCCTCGGCAATTCTTTACTTTAAGTCCTTATTTCCCATACTTAAGTCATTTGTTTCTTCCATTGAGACATTTTCCTGGGTGTCTCTAGCCACATTTCCTATATGATGAAAATTGAAATTTCTTTTCTCCGTGGTCTCCACTGCTGGAGATCTTATCATTCACCGCCTTTCTCTTATTTGTTGAGTCTGAGAGTTGGTTAATATATATTTTGTTGATCATATTTTGGGAAAATGGATTCAATATGAACACGATATATTTTACGCCCATTAACATTCCATTTAGTTTCTTATTTCCATCATCATTCCTACTTTGTACAACATGTTCAATGTTACAATGACTTCCATGGAATCCAACCATTGACTAACACAAGAAATTTTAGTGTGAGTCATAAAATCATTTAGAGAATATCATGACATCTTATTTTCAATATAAAACACCTTAGGATTAACCAAGGTTATTTATTCACATCTTATATTAAAATACTTAAAATCGGTTTGTAAAGAAAATCCTAATTATCCTAAGCATATTCCCTAGGAGTGTCGTAACCAAGAGTGCAGTAAGGCCCATTTTTGTGTACCAGGATACCCCAGTTCAAGCCCGAAACTCCTTATCAAAGTTTTCACAACGAGGTACATTTTTTCCAAAGTAGCCTCTCCCCTATCATATCTAGATAGAGATTTATTTCTTGCAAAACCCACATAATATTTACATTACTAAAATTTTGGGATGTTCTTATATACTAATCCTCAAATTCTATCTTAGGTTAGTGTTTTCTAATCAGAGCTTTTCTAAATCTAGCTTCCAAGGTTTGTACTAAACTTCCTCTAATACCAACTATAATGTCCCGACCCTAGTTACCCAGAGTCGTTACATTATTACTTAACATTGGCATGACCACAATAGATCAAGTCTCAAAAAGACCAATTAGTTTAGTATCTTTGTAAGTACTAGATACATACATAAGTTTTACATTACATTATCAAATGAAAAAAACAACATTGCGTCTCCTTTGAACACTCTTATATCCCTTAGACTATTCCTATAGATAAATCATAATATACTTCTTCACATCCTAGGAAAAATAAGACATAATAAAGGGGTGAGCTCAGATGCTCATTAAGGACAACAATATAGAGTAAACTATCATAAATAATCATAAACATTTAAGGCAATGTATAAGACTAAAAAACAAGCCTTTTAAATATAAACATTAGTATAATATGGAAAATATAAATCAAATAATTCCATTTACTTATTCATATCAGAATTATACTAGTTGAATAATCACATGTAATATCAATAGCTAATTTCATAATGATGGAATGCATAATGTCGTACATCATAACCACATAGTCAAGACCTCGTACCAAGACTATAAATAATGATTTTTTCAAGGCCTTGTGCCAAGACACTAGTTTGTCTCATGAGGCCTACAGATTTATCGAGAAGCTTTATCGGGCTCCACCCATCAATTACTAAGTCCAATGCATTCCTCATATGAAAATGTTTAAACGTAATCTAAACATTTGTTTTAAAACTAGCATACGAAATGTCAATATTTTAACAAAAAACCATGAATGTTATAAAAATATCACATCTACAGTTAAACATAACTCGTTCAATAAAATATGAATGATTTTGTTAACCTTAATCAATAATAATGAAGGATATTGACATAGATGAAAATAATCAGTAAAACTATTTGAGAGAAATATCCCCTTTTCTTGAAAACATTTAAATATATCACTATTTATCAAGAAGCTGTTAAAAATATGTTTTTGAATTAAATTTTCCCATACCAATTTTGAAACTTTTAAAAGAAATTTTTAATTTTAATACATTCATGTCAATATAAATAAATCCTTAAAATCATTTTTAAAACATGGACATTAATGAGAAATATTTAGAACAATAAATATTTAAAACATTTAAAATGATATTTTAGTTAAACTTCCTAACCATATGAGAGAGGCTTGAATAGAAATAATTGAGGTAATAAAAACTTTATAATATCATGAGAATAATTTCATTCACGATATACTATGTCAAAGTACAGTATATACACCATATAAAAGTGAATTTGCGCATAATAACAAAGAAGTATCAATGGAATGTAAATTGAGATGAAATACCTTATAAAGATAGTATCCTTAGGTTAAGGATAAATAAATGACATAATTATGTGTGAAAAATATAAATACACTCAATATGATTGTATATTCAATATAAATCAATTCATAGTACATTTAGAAATATTCTTTTAAAAACAACACCAAGGACATGGATGTTTAACTCAACGAATAGAAATTGAGTTAAAATTACTCTTATCGAGTTCATATAGATGACTTGAGAATTTATAAATGGATTTATTATGTGTATCAAAATTATATCCACTCAAATGGGAGTTTAAATTACTACATAAGTAACTAAATAGTGATTTCACACATAATCTTGGAGTAAAATAATCAATGAAGTTTTTGTAAAACCGAACGAGTGGAAATTGAAATTTGAAATTCCCTTACTGATTTGGTAACTTATGAAATATACACCCCATGAAAGAAGGATCAAAAAATTATGATTTAAATAACCATAAATTAAATTATATTACACAAATAATACAATCATGGGAAGTGCATACACCACACAAAAGGAAATAGTGGCAATATAGCATGAATCTCACAGGAATAAGAAGGGAGATGAAAACCCATTACCTTGTACTTTTCCTTAGTTGGGGGTATGTTAATATCCTGTATAATGGTGAAATAATTGTTATTAAATTATACAAGTACCATATACATAAATATTTTATCATATATTATCTTTTAATATTGCTTTGTTAATAATACTTCAGTAGTATCATTGTTTTGGGTGTTAACAGATTCTTTTTTCTTTATAAGTTTTGTTACGTAAGTAATGTTTGTTATGGATAGGATATATTTGATTAATATGAAAAATGATATTATGTTCTTAAAAATTATTTTTTAATCATAAAATGATATTCATTCATGAATTATTACGATGGGGAATGAATCTCATCGTGTTCATGGAGACGGTAATCCGTACGTACGTACGAGCAATAATATCATTCTACTGATGATGAAATAGTATGTATTTGGATGTCATTTCATATATAAAGAATAATTAACCTGTTATATTTAATATTTAAATCAATTATACTCATTATTATACCCATCCAAATAATTAAGTGTTGAATAACAAACTACACCATGACGTGAAGACGGTAAGTCATACGTACACACGTATGGTGACTTTGTCATTCATAGGATGGATAGAATAATGAATATGGTTATAACATATTTATAATAACATCACTGTATATATAAGGTACTTTATTTATTATTTTTGGCATGGAAACAACAAATAAATTGGGAATGGAAGAAGAAAAGAACATTGAAAGAGGTGATGAAATAATTACCTCTTTTTTGGATGCCTCTTTTTTATTTGATCAAAGGGCTCCTTAGGTTGAATTTATGATCAAAGTAATGCCTCTAGGTTGAAGTGAGGGTAGTTGGGAGGATATTTGAGGAGGTTTTGGCTGAGACAAAGGGATTTGGAGGTGTGATTTTGAGAGAAGGGGAAGTACCCTTTTATAAGAGAGGTGAGGCTCACTTTAAGAAAATCATGAAATATTATTTTATTATACAATCATATTAGGTGTATAATGCCTCCAAAAATATTTATTTTGAGGATAAGGTTGGTATGGGTTGAAAACCTCTCAAACAATAGGTTTTAGATAGGTTTAGGTCACTATATTAACCTTATATTTTTTATTTAACTCTTGGTTAAATAGTTTAACATTTACCAGGTCTCCTTGTATTTTTATATTATATGGTTATTAAACTTACTATAAAATGACAATAAAACCCCAAATAGTTCACTAATGACATATATATCATTATATAAGTCCTTTGGTTGAACTGTAGATTTTTAATTCTATTATATAATTTAATAATATAGAATTTGTTTTAAAAACGCATTTATGTCAATTTTGACATTATTTAGTATTTGGTTTTTGTGAAAGTCATAAAACTATGATTGTAAAAACCCAAGATTTTATGAGAATTATTCTTTTTAATTTTATTTTTGTCTTGTGTTTTAGGCTACACCAAAATTATCTTGTTCTATACAGAACACTGTATTATCTTGCAATACACGCAACACTATTCTTGGCGCATGTTATACACAATTTCAAGTTTGTTTTGTAGAAATTATTCTTCGCAACATTAAGTATAGATTTTGTTTAATGTATAAATTAAATAAGTTTTGATTATGTTTTACGCAACACCAAATGGAGATTTCACTACACACATCCTTGACCTGTCTTGCATTACACGCAATCAAGACCTTCCTCGATAGCGTGTGTAGTACGCAATACCGAGTTTCACTAAATGAGATATTATTATAATATTATTATGAACTTGCCGTTATGAATATTAATACCCACTTTTTGAAATTTTATAAATTTTACCTTTAAAAATGGACTTCATTTTTGGATTCGGAATATCGAAATTATCCTAGGGTGAATTTTTCGTATTTTTCTAAAAACATTCAATTTTTGATGAATAGTGAAAACACTAGGTTCCTATTTAAAAATCGACTTCTTATTTAAATAATTATTTATATTATTTAAATTTATTTTAGGTAAAAATTGATACATAATACCTATATAAGTTAAATTTAATTCATTGGAGTCATTTTATAATAATTTTAGATATATAAAAATTTTATTAAACTTTTCACAGTCTTTTACCCAACTCCTAAGAGAATTTAAAATTTTACATAAAACTTAATTTTACCACTTCTGTGAGTGGAATTTTGAAAATCTGAGAGACACAGTTAATATTAAGGAGTAAAATGTGGTTCAATAAGATAAAAATAATTTTTGGTGAATAGTAACTTGTTACTTTTTTTACCACGGTTAAAATTAAATAGGGTAATTAAGGGTAAAAATGATATTATTATTACCCTAACACATGTACTAATTCTATTGGATAAATTTAATTCGACGAAAAACAAACTTAGGAATAAAATATTACCATTTAGGTCCACTTGGATTAGATTGGGACACTTATTATTATTTTATTTAAAGAAGAGTTAAAATAGTTAAAATCAAAGTTTAATAACTAGAACATTTTTAATATAGGGTTATACAAAAGATAAATTAGACTCTAAATATTCATTAGAAATATAAAAATCTTTCCTACATAATGGTTTTTTATTTATAATATTTAGACATTAAATAATTTAATTTATTTATGACACAATGATGATGCAGTAATTACCTCATTAATGAAATATTAACATAATTGATGTTATAAATACCCAAATAAATATAATTTCAGACATTTTATGAATTACACAACTTTTATAGGTTAATAGGACATGTTATTATTTATTTAATTAACTTTTTTCGAACTAATCATACTGTTATGATTTTCCAAAAAATCAATTACCAAATAGTGTCAAAATTGACATAAAATAGTTTTTATAACAAAAATTATATTATTAATTGTTATTTTATTCCTAAAAATCTATGGTTCGGAAAAATGAATTATATAAGGTTATATATATTAATAATGAACAACTTGGGGTTCGTTTGGCTTGTTATAGTAAGTTTATTAACCATTTAGTGTAAAAAACAAGAATACACAGTAAAAGTTAAATTATTTAACTTAGAGTTAAATCTAAATGATAAGGTTGAAATAGTAACCTAAAATTGTATAAAACCTATTTTTTAGATTATTTAGACCCATACCCATTTTAGATTCTAAATAAATCAATTTTTAGCTATTATGAACCGAATATGACTTTATTATAAAATAATATTTTTTGTTTTTCCAAAGGTGCCCCTCTCCTCCCTTATAAAAAGGGAACCCCTTCCCTCTTCCCTTCACACCTTTTTGAGCCTTGAAGCTCAGCCAACCCCTGAAAATTACTCTTCTCAAACTCTATAATTATATCATAGATGTTCTGTTCTTCTCAAAAGACCAACACTAGTGCCCTAAAAAGAAGTTTAAAGGAGGTGCGTCGATGAAGAAGTAATCTCTTCTACCGACTCTTTCAAGTTTCTTTCTTCTTCTACTTCCTCTTCTTTAGTTGTTTCATTATAAAGTAATATCATTAGTATTAATTATATACTTATATGTTATTATAAATATTAAACAAACCTATTTCACCTTCTATCCATCCTACAGAAAATGAAATCACCGCGTGTGCGTACGTACGGAATATCATCTCCACGTCGTGGTGTAATCAGTTTTTCCACCACCACCTTACTTGGATGGGTATAATGGTGTAAAGAATAACTATATATGATTATTATAACATCATAGTGGTTATAATATATTATATAATCCACTCCAATTCCATTCAATAAATATGGGAACGATATCATCGCTCCTGCATACGTACGGATTACCGTCTCCATGACGCGATGAGATTCATTTTCCATGTTAACAATTCAAGAATGATTATAAACTATATATAATAGGTAATCATGAAATATATTACACAATAATTATACTAGATTTATGTATATATATATAGGTATGTCATCTACTTGATTCCATTCAATTCGATAAGGAAACGAAAAACAACGTTCATGCGTACATACGGCATACCATCTCCATTAATGGTGTATTTCTTTCCATTTATTGATATATTATATATATGTATATTATGAATATATATTATATATAAATCATGTTTTATATTCTGGAATTAATTAATCATGATCTAAGTAATCATATTAATAATTACAAGTCAAAACACTGACGATACATTAAACAATTTTCCCCAAAACGCTGCTTTAACATAGAATTGACAAATGAATGGGTAATATAAAGTCGTAATTGAATCATATATGATATCATAAATATTATTATGGTTCTGTTAAAAGTTAATAATATGTTTAAACCCACTATACAAGAGTCTCGGACACATATGGAAGAAATTGTACAAAAGGTAAGGGATAACTTTTCCAATCTCATTTGTATCCGAGATTATTTATTCATAAGTATTTATTGGGGTTATATTTATCATCCATGTCCATGTTTTCTAGAAATGGTTTCATGTAATATTAATGTTTTTTTTAGCCTTTTTTTACTTTCACTACATGTTATGTAAGTAATATTTCTTTTTTTTACCATATGAGGTACTTTTTGACTTTTTCGGCAAAAGTACGAGAAGAATGTTTTTTTAACTCATACGGCATGAATGAATTTTTAAGGTTTTATAACGATTTATTTCAATGAAGTTTCCTCTACTAAATTTCATGATTATTTTCAAAAAAAAATACTTTTATTTTAAAATTTCATAGCATTTTGAGAAAATAAAATGATTTTGAAGAAGAAAGGATATTTTTCTCAAGAATTCATTTCAAGTGTTTTATCAAAACCATTTTCCATATAAGATGAAATTATTTAATATGTTTATATTTCTAGTATAATGTCTCTATTATTTACATGGTTTCACTTTTTTTATGATGAAATGATATCCATTTTTTTAATATGGATTATGTTATGATGGGATGATGTTTATGAAACCCATTTTATTCTTTGGGTTATGATGAATGAGTTATGTATATTTTGTGGCACAAGTAAGAATGATTTCATTATGAGATGGGTGGGACCTATATCTCCCTTTAATGCATTGGGTAAAGATTTATATCTCATGAGATAGACATGGATGGAATGGTAAGTTAATCCGGTTCAGTGATACAAGACTGGAACGAGGAGTGAACTCGATTCAGAAAGGGACTTTGTCCTCTAAGATGGTCTTAGCCGCAATGCCTTGGCTACTATGGAAATCATAATATGTGCTAAATGGTTGAAACAATTACATGCTTTATTCCCATTCTATTTTATCATGATTGACGATCCATTATGATCTATGCCTTACATACTGCCATGTTTTATGTTATTTCTCAAGATTTTTATGTTTAAATATTATGTTCCTATTTTGAAGTTTAAATGTATATGGTTTTTTTTATTTTCTCCATGCTTACCCTTACTGAGAAATTGAGCTCACCCTTTATATGTTTTCCTCTCCCCATGATATAATGAAAGGTTTTAGGTAAGAAAAAAAATGAAGATCTTTATGGGAGATGTTGAAGATCTTTCACTAAGATTAGAAGATTATATTCTGAGTTTCCAAAGACACTAAACTATTACGGTCCTTTGGTGTTTATTTTTATTATGTATTAGATATTCCGCAAAATTAATGTAATGTTCATGTACGTCAAGATTTGTGTCTCTATAATGATTTCTTCAAAAAAAAATCAACCCTAATAAGTCATACTAATCTAGAAAGTTTGTGTAATGCAACACAAGTATCAATTTACATTTATTTTGATATTATAATAACAATTATTTTAATTTTTCATTAAAATGGTAATTACTCCATCATAATTGTGTCATAAATAAATTTAATTATTTAATATATAAAAATTTTAAATAAAATAACATGACATAAGAAATAATTTTATCTTTATAATTTATATTTATAGTTGAATTTATCTTATGTATGACCCTATATTAAAAATGTTTTAGTTATGAAAAGTTGAATTTAACACTTTTAACTCTTCTTTAAATAAAATAATAATAAATGTTCTAATCTAATCCAAGTTGACCAAAGAGGATCATATTTTATTCCTAAATTTGATTTTGGTCAAAAAACACTTATCCAATAGAATTAGGACATGTGTTAGGATAATTATGATATCATTTTTACCTTTAATTGCCCTATTTAATTTTAATCGTGGTAAATAAAAGACAAAAGTTACTATTTAATAAAAGTTATTTTCATATTATTGACCAAAATTTTACTTACTAATATCAACTGTGTTTCTCAGATTTTCAAAATTCAACTCACAGAATCGAAAAAATTAAATTTTATGCAAATTTTCTAACGTGCCTAGAAGGTGGTAAAAACATTAAAAAAATTCAATAAACTTTTATACATCTAATTTTATTATAAAATGACTCCAATGAATTAAATTGAACTAATATAGGTATTATGTATCTATTTTGACATAAAATTAATTTAAATGAAACAAATAATTATTAAAATAAAAAGTCAGTTTTTAAACAATGACACGGTGTTTTTCAATATTCATCAAAAATTGAAAGTTTTCAAAAAAATACCAAAAAATCACCCTAATATAATTTTGCTATTACAAATAAAAAAATGATGTCTATTTTACCAAATTCAAAACATAGAAATTTAATTAATTAATTTAAAATTAATTCCCATTGTCAAAACCATAAAGTAGGTTTTTGAGAAGTAAAAACTATGAAAAGATTAATATGTGTTTATGTTCAGTTTAAAAGTGAAATTACTTCCAATAAACAAAATTTTATGAAATGACAAAAATATAATTTAACTATAATTCAAAACCATTCAAATTTATAATTTAGTACTATAAATTATTTTTATTAAAAAAGTATTTTTCAATTAAAATTTAGTATCTTTCACTATTCATCAAAATATGAAAGTTATCAGAAAAACACCAAAAATTTATCCAAAAAAAATTATATCTTTATTATAAAGAAGAATTTAATTTAATCAAATTTAATATATAAAAGTTCCAAATATTGGATTTATAAAGGGTTCTCCAATAAATAGAGAAAATTACATTTTTGAAAAATAATTCTTTTATCAAAAAAATTTAATTTGTCGGTATATTATATCTAAGAAACAAAAAAGTTGAATGTTAAAATTATATGTGATATAAAAAAATTAAAATTTTTGTTTTTACTATTCATAACCGCTTTCTAAATGGTTAGTTTGATAGGTCCTGGTGTGCTTGAATTCGGTGCTTCGTACATCGCACGCTATTGTATTATTCAAAGAGAAGTGTACCGTTTAAACTTGGGGTGTTATAAAACAAATTGAGTAAAAGTTTTATATAATTCAAATGTGTTTATCAATGCATAACAAATATGTACTCAATTTTTAACAAATTCATTTTATGCTTCAAAAATATATTTTTCACAAAAATGGGTTTTATTTCATTTTGTGAATAGAAATTATAATTAATTTCTTCCATTTTTAGAAAATGTATTTAAGTTGATGAATATAAATTTTTTAAATCGTCTTTTAATATTATATTTGATATAATTTTTGGTGATTTTATAAAAATATTCATTTTTAAGTGAATTTTGAAAAAATAAAAAATTTTATAGAACATACATTTCTTTTCAATAAATTGAGTAATTTATAATTAACATAGTTTTTTAATTTTTTTATTAATGTAATATAAGTATCTTTTAATTATAGATATTATAATTAATTAAATATGAATCAGAATTATATTTGATTTTTGAAAAAGTTCATTTTTGGAGTTTAGAACATGTTTTTTTTAAAACTATTTTTTATTTAATTTTAAAAATTTATATTAAAATAAAATTATGAATATTATAGGAGTCTAATCTTGAAAAATGGATTCCATATTTTTACCCAGGTGGTTATGATTATGGTACCACCATTTTCCCACCTCTTTTCCATCAAATGGGAAATAAAAGTATCACTTGGGCGTACGTGTGAACTACCGCCTCCATATAGCAGTATGATTCCTTTTCCTTCATTATATTTTATTTTTATTTATTATTACAGATTTAATTATTATATATAATATTTATAAAATATTTATGCTAATCAAATTATAATATCGTATCTACCTTCTTACCTTCCCATATATTGGAAAATGATAATGTTGCTCGTGCGTATGTATGGACTACCCCCTCCACGAAGCGATATGATTAATTTATCATTTATTATTTACATATATGGTAATAAGGATATATTTAATGAATTTATATGATATTTATGATATAATAATTATTCTACCAAGTTGAATTATTATTTACCTTTCTTTCATTCCATTCATTGAAAAGTGGAAACATCACTCTTGTGTATGTACAGGTTATCGTATCCACAAAGTGATGCAATTAATTTTTCATCACCACTTTATATGAATAGTTATTAAATTTTATAAAAATATTACATATAAAATTTATAAAATTATTAACATTTTTTAGTTTATTTAACCATTATCAAAGTATAAGGACAGGAACTGTCAAATTGAAACATGCCTAAAAACGAAACTATCATCACCCAGAACAGGGAATTTAATAAATAATTGCAAGTAAATGGGTGGTAAGAAGTTATAAATAAATATTATATGGTATTATAGGTATGATTATAGTTATAGAATAGATTTATGGTAAATATATATTTATTATATATGATTCTTTTTCCCATATAAAACAAGATGAGACTTGAGGTAAGGGTCTCTCATCTAACTTTTATTTTTATGAGAAATATGTCATATTCACCAATTCTTTATTTTTTGTGGTGTATATACTGACCATTAATTTGTTTTATGATTATTTTCATAAAAATTATGATTATTTACATATAAATATATGGTTCTCTATTTCATTATATTTTTATTCAAATATTACCAAAGCTGCAACAGATTTATGTTACAATCTTGCTTCTTTTTTGGATTGTGTATATTAAATTTCTATAAAGGGAAATTATATGATATTTATCCATTAAAATAAATATATTTTATTCTCCTCTGGTTATTACTAAAGTTTTTATGTTTTAATTTCATTTTCCTATCTTCATTACCAAATATTATTTAGAAAATGTTTTTAATAAAAATAGACCTTACATTTTCTTTGGTTGATGAACTTTTCCCTCCATGTCCATGTTCTTTAAAATTATATCAATAATATTATTTTATATGATAAAATAATTATTTAAATTAATTTTCAAAAATATTTCAATTTAATTTCAATTTTTTAAAAGAAAACATACTTTCATTTCAAAATAAGGTACTTTTGGTCTTTCTACCAAAAGTATGAAAGGGGTTTTATTATAACATTTACTAAAAGAATGGATTTTACGATCATCAACATCATTATTAAAATAAATTATTCATTTATAATTTTATATTTTTACTTAAAAATAAATAAAAAATCCTAATATTCCAGAAATGTTTATATTCTAAATAATTGTTTTCAAATAAAAAGTTTATTTTTATCAAGAAGTTTTTCAATGATATTTTAATAAAATTTTCATCTAGGAAAACATCCATTGATGTTACTTATGATTAAATGGGGATATGATCGAATGAAACCATAATTATTATTTCACTAGATAGTTATTTACTATTATTATTAAATATTTATGAAACTTGTTTTCTTTTACATGGGTTAATCTTTGACGAAATGATAAATGTTTTAATGGTCTTGTGGCATAAATATGAATGAATTTTGATTACGTGTGATGGTTTGGTCTATTATATCCCTTCAGTTAATTGGGTAATGTGATATGGATATCTCATGAGATTATGAAGATAATAATGGACATGATTATGAATAGATATATTCACATTTTGATGTGTGAGTGTGATTGTTACTAGCTATGCTCATAAGATTATTCATGAAAATGGTTGTGAATAGCTATGTTCACATTTTTATGTGTCGATATGATTAATTATAGTTATGATCAGAAAATTTTAAATGAACATGATAGTTAACAGAAATTATAATAATATTATGATTTTCCATTCTTATAATTCCACATATTTACAATATGACTTATGAATGGTTATTACTTCTTTGACACTTTTATTAATCATGCTTTTGGAAATGAATTGATTTTAAAGTTTATGATATAAGATTTTTTGGTTATGAATATTTTATGTTGAGAATATGTACTTTATTATGTCATCATACCCTTTTGATAATATTATACTCTCTTATGATTGATATCTCCCATGTTTATCCTTAATGAGAACCTAAACTCAACCTTTCTTATGTTTTACTTCCACGAATATTAAGGGAAGGTTATAATTATGGTATGTCTATAAGGTTTCTATTATAAATATACTTGTAGGATATATTGAATATATTTTTATAAATATATTAATTATGTATCTAGTCTCAAAATACAATAAAATGTTATGGTTTGTGGGCATGTATTAGTGTGATATGTATTAAATATTAATCTAAAATGATGTGATGTTTATGTTGGTTATAATCAAGTCTCTTAAATGGGTATCAGATCATGGTTTAGTTATTTTTGAAGATTTGGATTAGAAACATTTAGTGAGAAACCATAGGATAATACAAGGTATATACGAATATACTAAGTTATGGTAAATAAATTAGTTAGTTTTCTAGTAAAATACATCCCTGTCTGTATACAGGAAAGTAGATTTGGTTCTGAAGCTGATGAACTTAGGGGTAAAACTCCGAAAGGGGGACAATTGGTGTTAACTAGATCGTCATGAGTGCTTGATGAGTGGTCCTAAGACAAAACACCTAGCCAGTAACACCCTGACTCCAGAAGCCGAGAGCCAGTGCATTACTTATTAAATTAGAATGATTAAAAGGAATTAAATCACAAAGTAATGATCATTTTTGTAGACTTAAAGAAACTAGATACATACATGTAACTCATATTACATTGGGAAATGTAAAAAATACAATACATAACAAAAAATAATAAACTACATCCACAAGAACTAAATAAATGGTCTCCTCTTCATAACATGTTGAAGGTAAAAAAATGAAAGGGGTGATCTTAAATTATAAGTAAGGTTTACAAATATCTGATGCCTGAATCAACAAGAATTTAATCATAATCAAATTGGTATGGTCAACATGTCATGGTGAATAAACGAAAAACACACCATTAATAAACTGCGAATTAAACTGCATCCATAGATTTTTTCATAGTGAAAACCTCATGGATAGTAATAACTGAAAATGAATAAAGAGAATTAATATTAATTTGACGTCATGTATCTAGAACATGATACAATTATACCATCTAAATTGTTTAATTCTGTGGGTAGATACCCGTCTGATTTTATTTTGGAATCAAACTCAAAGGGTTTGTCGCCAACAGACTTTTCTCATGAGACCTGTAGACGCATCGAGGGGATATAGTGGGACCTTCCTGTCACTTCAAGTCGAAATAATTATTTATACATAGATTTAATACAAGTAAAATATGACTTCTCAATATCTGTATAGAGTATAGGATACAGATAAATTAATATTTCCATAGTTAAAACAACATTCCAAATAAACACCGTATGTAAAAGGGTACATTGGTTAATAAAATAATCATATCCATGAAACCAGAATATAGATATATAATATATTTAAATTTTCAAATGAAAAATTATCTCAAAGGGGAAGTGGGTACACCACATAAGAATGATTACGTGCACAATACCAAGTAAGTCACAATGAAATGGAAATCAAAACAAAGTCCATTACAACATTTTAATTAATCGAGTTAATAATCATCAAGTGAATCATTGAATACCATGAATATAAATATAATAATTATATTATATATCAAATGTAATTACACACACACCACATACAAGAAATAAGTGGAAAAGTGTGGAATATCACGGAAATAAAAGTGAGATGAGAAACCCCGTACCATATGCCCGAATGTGTTATTAGATTGATCTTATTAACCTGAATAATAAAATTTAGATTAATTAATTAATAATTTTAGGACCTAATATACATGTAATTGATTTATTATAACCTTATTAGGTTCATTAATGGACTTTTTTATTGGTTTAATTGGTTTAATTTTATTGTTTTGGAAGAATTTTCTTCCATGGTTTTCAAGATCGGTTTACTTGTATTCATGAATGGAAGTTTCTTAGAAATGTGGTTAAACATCAAGAATTTTTAATATATATTATTAGAGACATTACAGAGATATAAATGATCTTATAATTATTATTTTTTATATACCATGAGGATGACTTGTTTGATAAAAGATAATGATAAATGCTTGGATTAACTTGGTGTTTTTGTGCATAATGAACTTGTTTTGTATTATTATTTTATATTATGAGTGTGTAAGGATTATAGAACATTAAATAAGGTAAAATACATATTTTATTATCTTTTTCAACCATAAAAATGGTTTCATGACCAGAATTAAAGGTGGTAATAAAAATTGAAATCCAGTCATCCTTGAATGTTATAAATTAACACATCTCAGACGATGTTTTCATTTTTTGTATAAGAGGAGGGGGGAAATATTGATGATAGTGAAATATTCCATTAGAATAATAAAATTACAATTCATGTAATGTATTGTAATTATCATTGAATTTGGATGAGGGTATATTAGGAGAGAGAAACAAAATAATGGAACTTGTAAAAGAAGTTGAGAGAAAAAGGAAGATAGGTTCCCCTCTTGAGTACTCCTCCTTGAGAATCTCCTTAAGGCCTCTGTTTTTGGCCTTTTGGTGAGACTAGTAGGAATTGTATATGGGGGAGGTCCTGGGAAGTTTATTTGGTAGAAATTAGTCAAGGCTAAAATTTTGAGTGGTGTGAGAGTAAGAGGGGTTGAGGGGTGGTTTATATAGTGGTGGAAAGGAGGGTTTTTTCATTATGGTAATCATTAGTTTATTATTTTTTCCAAGTCAAGGAATAGTATTGATTCTTGTGTCAAAAAATAGTAATTAATTCATGTGAGTTTTAACCAATTTCTATTTACATCATCCATGACTCAAGCCTGATGTAGAAATTCATTTATTTAGTATATTTCATAAATTATCAAATTTTACTATTCACCAAAAATTCAAGTATTTTAGAAAAATACCAAAAATTCACCCTAACCATTTTTCGACGTGAAGAATCAAAAAATGAACTCAATTTTTCAAAAATAAATTTATAAATATGTGAAGTTTAATTTTTAATTAAAAAAATCATTCAATTGAAAAATACCAACACTAAAAATATTCACCTTCATTTTTAAGGTGCCTAAATTTTATTTATACCTTCATGGGTAAGGTTAAAATATGTAAGGGGTACATTAATATTCATAAGGGTAAGTTATTATTCACCTAAAATAAATTTGATTCTATCAGACTCCAAATATCACTCTGATCGCAACAATGTATATCCTTTTTTTGAAATTCAAAACACAAAAGTTGAAATTTTAATTTTAATAGATAGATTATGAATTACTCCTAAATATACAAATGTTTTTCAAAGAGACTCAGTGATTTACGAAATATAGGCTATCTAATAAATTTAAATTATTTAAAGGAAACATACCATAAAATTTTTAGGGTGTTATATTTTTTCCACCTTAAGAAATTTCGTCCTTGAAATTTTTTATGTCAAAATCCCTTTAAAAAATGTGGGTGGTTCTTCTTCATAAAATCCGTGGTTCCCACATTATTTCCTTGATTCCATATCTTTTATTTCTTCTTCCTCCATGGTATTTTGGATCAAGGACCACAATTGATCAGTATCACCCTTGAGGCAATATCATTTCAGTACTACCTTTTCATTTTCATTACATCTTAATGTTAGAAATATATTTTTAATGGACTTGATCCACTACACAGATAACACTGGATTAGTTGTCCCACTGAAATATGGGGGATTCTACCACATGAAATTATCCAATACATGTGTAGCATGGTTATTCAACACAGCCTGAGTATGTTGTCCCAATATGGTCATGAGCTGATCCTCTCCAACATTGGATGTGTTGACTTTCTCCATGGGGAAATCCCTACATTTTCTGCAGGTATTGATTCTCATTCTTACATTAAGCACCATCACTAAACAATGGAATACAATAAATTAGTTCATAGTTCATAATTTTTAACTATTAAACACTTAACATACTCTGAAAATTTATGCACAACTAATCTCATAGTCATAAACATTGTTTCTATTTAAATTAAATCCTTTAAAATGGTCTGTAAAGAAAATATGAATTATCCTAAGAATATCCCCTAATAGTGACAAACTAGTTGTGTGGTAAGGCCCATTGTCATGTACCCAGATATGCCAGGTCAATCCCGAAACTCCTTGTTGGAATTGTTACTCCTAGGTACATTTGTGTCAGAACCACGTCCACTTGTAGTATCCAGATAAAGATGTATTTTCTATGAAGACCTACATAATCCCAAATTTACCAAAATTATAGGATTTTATTCTATTATTATCATAAAATTATAATTTAGGGTTATTTCCTCTAAACTATGTTTCCTAAACCTAGTTTCTGAGGTTGCTACTAAACTTCCTCTGATACCAACTATAACACCCCAACCCTAGAAGACTGGAGTCAACGCGTTACTTCTTACATTGGAATTATTAAAAGGAATGAAATACAAAATAAATGATCAGTTTAGTATTCTGTAAGAAACTAGATACATACATGTAGCTCATATTACATTAGGAAAGGTAAAAAAATACAATACATAACAAAAACTAATAAACTGCATCCATGAGAACTCAAAAAATGGTATCCCCTTCATAACCTATTGAATATAAACAAATGATAGGGGTGAGATAAAATGCTCAGTAAGGGTTAAAAATAGAGGAATCTTGAATCAACAATAATTTAATTATAATCAAATTTTAATAGTCAATATGGCATGGTGAACAAATGAAAAACAAACGCTATTAATAAACTGTGAATGAAACTGCATCCATATATTTTTTCATAAAGAAAATCTCATGGATAGTAATAAATAAAAATGAATAAATATAATTATTGTTAATTGGAATTAATTTATATGGAACATGATATCACTATATCATCGAAACGGTTTAATTCTGTTGGTAGATACTCATCTGATTCTGTTTTGGAAACAAACTGAAAGGGTTGGTCGCCAACTAACTTGTCTCATGAGACCTGTTGATGCTTAGAGGGTCTATAGAGGGCCCCACCCATCACAGAAAGTCCAAATCACTCTTTATACATATATTTAATAAAAGTACAATATTACTTCTCAATATCCATATATAGTAGAGGATACATATTCATCAATATTTCTATATTTAAAACAACATTCCAAATAAAAACTGTATGTAAAAGGGTATACGACTTAAGAAAATAATCATATACATGAAAATAGAATATGGATATATAATATATTTACAATTTCAAATGAAAAATTATCTCTAAGTGTCAGTAGGTACATCATATTATAATTATTAGGTGCACAATACGAAGTAAATCACAATGAATTGGAAACCAAAACAAAGTCCCTTGTAAAATTATAATCAATCGAGTTAATAATCATCAAGTGAATCACTAAATACCATGAATATAAATAGAATCATGATATTATATATCAAATTTCAGTATACATACACCACATACAAGAAATAATTGGTGAAAAATAGAAATCCCATGGAAATAAAAGTGAGATGAGGAACTTGTTACCTTATGTCCGAATGTGTTCTTTGATTGATTGTAATAACCTGAATAATAAAATTTCACTTCATTAATTAATAATTATAGGACCAAATATACATTTAATTGATTCATTATAACTTTATTAGGTTCATTAATGGACTTTTTTATTGGTTTAATAGGTTCAATTTTGTTGTTTTGGATGCATTTTCTTCCTTCATTTTCATGATCGGTTTACTTGTATTCCTGAAAGGAAGTTTGTTTGAAAGGTGGTTAAAAAATCAAAAAATTTAATATATATTATTAGTGAAATTACATATATATAAAATATATTTTAATTATTTTAGGTTGTATACCATGAGGATGACTTTTTTATAATAGATAATGATAAATGCTTGGATTAACTTCACGGTTCTGTGCATAATGAACTGGTTTTGTATTATTATTTTATATTAAGAGTGTGTAAGGATTGCATAACATTAAATAAGATGAAATACATATATTCTAATCTTTTTCAACCATAAAATTTTTTTAACAACCGTAATTTAATGTTCTAATAAAAATTGAAAATCTGTCGTCCTTAAATGTGATAAATTAACACATCTCGGACAATGTTTTCATTTTTAGTATAAGAGGAGGGGTAAAAAGGAGAGATGATGATGAAATATTCCATTAGAAAAATAAAATTCTAGTTCATGTAAGTTAATATAATTATAATATAATTTTTATGAGGGGATATGAGGAGATAGAAACAAAAGAGTGGAACTTGTAAAAGAATTTAAAAGAAAAAGGAAGAGAGGTTCATCTCTTGAGTACTCCTCTGTGAGAATCTTCTTAAGGCCTTTGTTTTTGGAATTTTGGTGAGACCAGTAGGTCTTGTATATGGAGGGAGGTCTTGGGAAGTGTATTTTTAAAAACTTAGGCAAGGCTCAAAGCTTAAGTAGTGTGAGAGGAAGAGGGGGTGAGGGTGGTTTATATAGTGGAGGAGAGGAGGGTTTTACATTATTTTATTCATTAGTTTATTATGTTGCCCAATACAAGGAATAGTACTGATTATTATGACAAAAAATAGTAATAAATTTATTTGAGTTCAAACCAATGTCCATTTACATCATCCATGACTCAAGAATGATGCAGAAATTCATTTATTTAGCATATTTCATAAATTATCAAATTTTACTGTTCACTAAAAATCCCAAAAATTAAACCAAACCAATTTTCAATATTTATTATCCAAAAATGAACTCCATTTTTCAAAAATAATTTTATAAATATTATAAATTTAATTTTTAATTAAAATCATCATTTAATTGAAAAATACTAACACTTAAAATATTCACCTTCATTTTTAAGGTTCCTAAATTTTATTTATACCTTCATGGATAATGTTAACATTTTTAAGGGTCATATTACTATTCATAAGGGTAGGTTAATATTCATAAGAGTAAGTTACTATTCATAAAAAATAAAGTTTATTCTATCAAACTCCAAATAGAGCCCTAATCGCAACCGTTTATGTCTGTTTTTTGAAATTCAAAACACAGAAGTACCAAATTTTAGTTTAAAAGATATATTATGACTTTCTAATAAATATCCAAGTGTTCTTTAGAAAAGACATAAATATTTACACAATATAGGCTATCTAATGAATTGAAATTATTTAAGAGAAACATACCATATTATATTTGGCGTTTTATATACCTAGAAACTCCTGGGGGGTATGCTTGGGTTAATTCACATTCTCTTTATCAACCATTGTGAAAGATTTCAATATATGATAACCATGGAAATCCTAGATAAAACCCATGGTGGAAAATTTTTAAAGGGAGTTTTTATGATTTGGACATACTAAGAATGATTTTCATTACTATATGACTGATCACTCAAAATAGTATTGATTACATGAGGTTTTTTGGATTAGTCAACTACTCAAACTAGAAGAAATCATGTGGAAAATGAATGTGATAGCCATTACAGTGACCATCCTCAAGAGTAACCAAATTATATTTGAGTTGGAATGAAAAATATTAATATTATACCTAACCACAAAACTCGATATATGATTAGCATCCTAGACATAGTTTTGTTTCTAAATTAACACAAAAAGAGAAAAATAGAGTTTCATGAAGACCGTGGAGGAAAGAAGATTCAACTTCTAACATGTTGTGAAAGTGGAAATAAGTGCCTGGGGAAATTTATCAAAGTAATGGGAATATGTTTTATGTTTTTAAAATAAGTGAATAAAGAAACTAATAGCTAAGAAAAAATGATGATTTTAATAGATGGAAATATTTACATCCTAAGGAAAAATTTATAGTTCAATTTATTATGTGTGGGGAATATGAGCATTATCTGATTCAATTACTTAGTCTAACATCCAAATCCAAGACCAAGGAAGGGTATATGTTATGCCAATAATTCATGTGTAATTATTGATGTGATTATGTATTAGGACTCAATAATTATGTTGTAGAATTATTTTATCAATGATATTTTGGTTATAAGAATGATAAAAAATATAGGCATTGATCTATAGAAGTTTAAGAATTTTCAATAATATTTTAATGATACAAATAACCTAGAAAATTTATTTAGCGGTTAGTAGATATTTTTGGAAAACACGTGATTGATGGGTATATAACCAGTAATATTTTTCTAATGTTGAGATAATAATGTGAATTTGGGAAAAAATAGTTTATTGATATTGATTAAGTAAATTGGATAATATCGGTGATCTTGAAATTGATTAGTGGTTTGATGAAAAAGTGATAAATGTTGAATTTTATTAAATTTTTTATTTATGGAATATATCAAATATTTTGGGTAGAGTTAAGTTAATAAGCATTTATGTTTTAATTAACGTTTTATAGAGATTTTTCTTTTTTTGGGAATGTATTAGTATGTTTTATGAGAATATATGATCTTAGTATTAATGTGTTTGGTATGTGAAATTATGATCTAATTTATCTTGTTTGGGGATAAATGATAAATTTGATCTTGGAAAAAATATATGATATAATCTTTTAGAATTTTGGGTTTTTTAATTTGGGCAAATATATTTTAGAGTATTCATAATGTTAACTATTTATGGAATGATTTGTATTGAACTATGGGTGTTATTGTTGAGGTTTTAGAGATTAATGTGTTATATTTATCCATATTCGATAAATTATGCCAACTATTTCGGTTTTTGTAAATATATATAGATATAAATAATTACTTTTCATTATTTTATAGATATTATGATCCATTAAATGTTATTTTTAATGCTTCGTTCTTGAAAAAAAATACTCTTGAATATTCATTTCTTATAATTAATGATGTGATAGAAGTGGAAATTGGTTGAAATAGAACCAAAGGATGAATTTTTTATTATGAAATGGAAAGAAATAAAGTTTTTATATTTTATTAAGTTCTCTATCCTGATAGTAAAAGAATCCCTAAACACTAAGAAAAGGGTATTAAAATAAAAAATATATATATTTTTTACAATCATTTCTGATGAATTTATGTTATTATTCATCCCTTACTAATTTATGGTTATGTGGTCATTAAATTTTTCAGGATCATGTTCTTTATCACACTCTATTATTCCTAGAACATTATTTTTCTCTTCCCTGGAAATATTTTCACTTCATATTAATGTTATACCTATCTAGTAACCTTATTATGAGTTATTTTATATAACCTTTATGTTTCTAACTTCCCCTTTTCAAAGAGATTTTTATCATGCCTTTGTATGATGTGCGTTGTCAAAAATGTATTTTAAAATGTTGAGCCATTGATTTTAAATATAAAAAATGTCAGGATGAAATTAATTTAATGGGGGAGAATGCAACACCCTTAAAAATAGTTACAAATGATACAATGATTGATATCTTTCTTAACATGAAACACTGAGTTTCATACAAACTGTGACATACAATAAAAATATTATTATTTTAAAGTGTCAGTTATAACAAATTAGTACCTAATATTTAGTAAATTCATTTTATGCTTCAAAAATATATTTTCTTCAAAAATAATAGTAATTGGATTTTGTATGTGAACATTAAAATTAATTTCTTCTATTATTTAAAATTATATTTAATTAAATGAAGATAATTTTTTGAATCATCATTTAAATATTTTATTAGGGTTAATTATTGAGATTTTTTTGAAAATATATATTTTTAAGTGAATATTGAAAAAATACCGATGTTTGTAAAACTATCATTTATTTTCATTAAATCAAGTTATTTAAAGTCCATATTATTTTTTAAAATTTTATATTTAATTAAACTAAGTTTCATTTAATTATAAATAATATAATTAATTATATATGAATAATCATTATACTTTATTTTAGTATAAGTTCACTTTTGTACAAAAAACAAATTTCTCTAATAACTATTTTTCGTTGTGTTTTATGCATTTATATTAAAATTGATTAATATAAATTATATAAATTTAATATCTAAAAAAAGATTCTATATTTTTAATATGTAGGTTCAAATTTGGAAAATATTTCCTTTTTATTTTTTATCATTATGAATAGTATTAAATACATTTTTAATCTTATATACTATATATAATATTAACATCCATATTATGTGTTTCTTATACATAATATAAGAACAAATTCATTTTTTTAGATGCAAGAAATATTTTTCAAAAAAATTCAATATTACCACCTTTTAATGGAGAACCCTTTTTAAAAGCAATATTTGACACATTTATATATTCAATTTAATTAAATTTACTTCTTCTTTATAAGTGAGACATAAAAAAAATTTGGATAAATTTTTGGTACTTTTCTGATAAATTTCATATTTTGATGAAAAGGGAAAAATAATATGTTTTAATTGAAAACAAATTTTTAAATAAAAATAATTTATAGTGTTAAATTATGCATTTGAATTGTTTTTAAGTATAATTAGATTATATTTTTTTCATTTAATACAATTTAGGTCATTATAAGTAATTTCACATTTAAATTGGACATAAACACATATCAATCTTTTGATAGTTTTTACTTTCTAAAAACCCGCTTTTTGGATTTGAAAACGGGGATTAATTTTAGATTAATTACTGAAAATTATATGTTTTGAATTTGTTAAAATAGAATTAATTTTTGAATTAGTAATATCAAACTTATCTTAGGGTGATTTTTTGGTATTTTTCTGAAAACATTCAATTTTTGATGAATAGTGAAAACACCGCGTTATAGTTCAAAACCGACTTTTTATTTAAATAATTATTTATTTTAATTTAATTTATTTTAATTAAAAATAGATATATAATACCTATATAAGTTAAATGTAATTTATTGGATTCACTTTATAAAAAAATTAAACGCATAAATTTTTATTGAACTTTTTACCGTCTTTTACTCAACTTCTTGGAGCATTTGTAAATTTGCATAAAACATAATTTTACCACTTCTGTGAGTTGAATTTAAAAAATTAAAGAGACATAGTTGATATCAGTAAGAAAAATATGGTTCAATAAGATGAAAATAATTTTTGTTGACTAGTAACTTTTGACTTTTATTTACCACGGTTAAAAGTAAATAGAGTAATTAAGGGTAAAAATGATATTATAATTACCCTAACACATGTCCTAATTATATTGAATAAGTGTAATTAGACCAAAAACATCCTTATGAATAAAATATTATCCTCTTATGTCCACTTTGATTAGATTAGTACATTTTCTATTATTTTATTTAAAGAAGAGTTAAAGGAGTTAAATTCAAAGCTTCATAACTAAAACATTTTTAATTTAACTTTACACACAATATAAATTCAAATATAAATATTCATTATAAAGGTAAAAATATTTCATACATAATGATATTTTATTTATAATTTTTATACATTAAATAATTTAATTTATTTATGACACAATGATGATGCAGTAATTACCTTAATAATGAAATATTAAACTAATTGATATTATAAATATCCAAATTAATGTAAATTGAGACTTATGATGAATTAAAATAATTTTATAGGTTAATATGACATGTTAGGGTAGATTAAATAAATTTTATTCGAAGTTATAAAGTTTTTATGGCTTTAAAAAAATCAAATACTAAATAGTGTCAAAATTCACATAAATGAGTTTTTAGAACAAATACTATATTATTAATTGATATAATATTTCTAAAAAATTTTGGTTTGGCCAAAGGACATAGAAAATTTTATATATATTAATAATTAACCAATTGGGGTTTGATTGGTAGTTTATAGTAAGTTTATTAACTATATAATATAAAAATACAAAGAGACATGGTAAATGTCAAACTATTTAACTAAGAGTTAAATCTAAAAGACAAGGTTAATATAGTGACCTAAACCTATCTAAAAAATAGTTTTTGAGATTTGTTCGACCCATAAACAGCTTATCTTAAAAATAAATCATTTTGGAGCCATTAGAAACCGAAAAATATTTTATTATAAAATAATATTTCATGCTTTTGCTAAAGTGACCCTCACCTCTCTTATAAAAGGGTACTTCCCATTCTCTTAATTTCACACCACCAAAACCATTTGGCTCGGCCAAACCCTGCCCAAATATATTTAAAACTTTCCTCCATTCAACCTAGAGGCCTCAATTTGATCATAAATCCAACCTACATATCCCTTTTGATCAACTCAAAAGGAAACACCCGAAGAAGAGGTAATAATTTCACCCCCCCCCCCTCTTTCAAGTTCTTTTCTTCTTCCCCTTCCTCCTTCTTTGTTGTTTCCATACCAAAATAATATCTCCCATACCTTTTACATGTTTTTATGTTATTATAAATATGGTACAACTATATTCATTATTCCATTCATCCTATAAATGACAAAGTCACCATACGTGCGTATGTACGGCTTACCGTCTCCACGTCGTTGTGTAGTTTGTTATTGAAAAACTATATTATTTGGATGGGTATAATAATGAGAATAACTCATGTAAATAATAAATATAACATGTTAATTATTATTTATATATGACATACCATCCAATTACAAACTATTTCACCATAAATATAATAATATTGTCGCTAGTACGTACGTACGAATTACCGTCTCCACAACGCGATTAGATTCATTTCCACATTCACCATTCAACAATGATTATAAAAATATATATTATTAATAAGTATGTAATATATGAAATAAAAATGATACTAAATATATATATATATATATATTCATGTATGTATATACTTACAAATATCTTATTCACTTACTTCCGTTCAATACGATATGGAAACGGAAACAGCGTTTATGCGTACATACGGCCTACCATCTCTATAAACGGTGCCTTCCATTTCATATATCTATCTATTATAAATATTTATATTCTAAATATATATGATATATAAATCAAGGTTTATATTCTGGAAGTATTTAAATCTTGATCTAAATGATACTATCAAGAATAACAATTTAAAACACGTACGATAAAGAAAGTGATTATTACCTGAAATGTCAATTTAACATGGAAATTATTATTAAATGGGTATTATAAAGTCATAAATGAATAATATATGATATAATAAGTATGAATATGGTTCTTGTATAGTTTAATATCATACTATGGTCATTATACAGGATGATAAACTTACCCTCGGCCAAAGGAAAGTGAAAGGTAAGGGTTAATTCCTCAATCTCATTATTATTCGAGATTGTTTATGTGTAAGTTTTTACTGGGACATATTTATTATCCATGTCCATGTTTCATAAAATAGTTTTCAAAAGGATTCTTTTTAAGGGACCCTTTAACTAAAAAATCATTTTAAATGTTTTAAATATTTATTCTTCTAATCCATTCTCATTAATGTCCATGTTTTCAAAATGATTTTAACGATTTATTTATATAGACATGAATTTTTTAAAATGTTAATTCCTTTAAAAAAAAATTAAAGTGGTATGGGACACTTTGATTAAAAAATATATTTTAAATTACTTCCTTTATAAATTTTGTGACTTTTAAAATGATTTCATGAAAAAGGGATATTTCTCTCCAAGAGTTTTACAAATCATTTTGAACTATGTCAACATCCTTTACTGTATATTTTTCTTGATTGAGGTTGATTTGTTATGATAAAAATCTTTCATAATGTATTGAAGGTTTTGGGATATTTTTTACTGTGGATGTGTTATTTTTATGCAATTCATGGTTTATGGATAAAGTTTTAGGATCGAAATGATACTGATTGTAGTATCAGAATAATGATGTAGATGCTCAATATTCTAGACGGGGTGAATTTTATACTTTAAAAAATTCCTTTGTAACTTTTAAAGATGGTGAAGTTTAACAAAGTTAAACAAGGTAAATTCACAAGAAATCTTAGTTCTACAATCTTGCTTGATTTTGAAAATGTGGTTCCAAAAATGAAACTTAAAAGAAGTTTACAAAGACAAATATTCTACCTTAAAGTGTATCGAATCTCACTAATCAGAGTACAAGTATAAGAAAGTATAAGATAGTTATACTTTCCTCAACAACCAAAATGCAGTGGAAAACATGAAACAATTCAAGTAACAAGTAGTAAATCTTTTAAACCAAAGATATGGGTATTCAAAAACCTTGGATAAAGGTCCTTTTATTTATACATTCAAGATATTTTGTCTTACCCACACCAGGGTAAGACCTCGATATGAATATAGGAGTCTGTCGTGTTATCCCCGCAAACCCTAGAACTTCAAGGTAGTCGGTACCTCTGTATTCCTATCCCCAGAAGTCCTCAAATGTACTCAGCAACATTCAGAGTCACATGAAGCAATTCTGAACAAGATGTTCAGTACGCACAAAGCATTAAAGTCTCTCTCTCTAGAAATCACTTCAGCAACATCTAATATCTAGATTGATCAACCTCAATAAAAGTTATGAGCTCATTCAAATGTGATCTTATTTATAGGAACATATTCAATGGTCGACTCCATCCTCCAACACTAATAGTTTTCATTGAATTTTGGAGGGACCTGTACATGTGTCACTCAAAAAATGGTTAGTTAGTAACTGAATGCACGAAATAGTTTTATAACTAAAACAAGTATAATAAAAATAATGGTTTCTTAACCAAAACCATTTTTAGGAATTTAAGGAAAAATAAAAGTTTGGACTCTAACCAAAAAACCATTTGGTGTCTATAAAACTTGAATATTTGGATTATGTCTTCAAAAGAATTTGGAACTTGAATTCTATAGAATTCTAAAATCTGAACTTAGAAAGTTCGGAGTAAGAATTCAGAATCTAAACTCGTATAATTTGGAATCTGAACATAGAAAGTTTGGAGTTTGTATTTAGGGAATTTGGAGTCTGAACTCAGAAAGTTCAGAGTCTGAATTCTGATAATTTAGAGTCTGAATTCAGAAAGTTCAGAGTCTGAATTCAGATAATTCAGAACCGGAATTCGGTTTCTAAAAACAGAATGCTCTATATCTAAGTATTTATAAGATTCCTTGGTTTTAGATATGAAACATAATTTTATACTTAGAAAGAAAATTAGTTTGATTATAATATGAACAATGAAAACATGGTAAGGATAAATTTCATTGGGCAATGAAAATTTCCCTTATTAAAGAAAAAATGGGTAAATATAAAATTTTCTAGAGGAAGGAAAAAAAATTAAGGAAGAAAAATTTTCCTTATCAGGATAAAACATAGGGGAAAGGAAATTTTCCTTAATATAGAGTGTTTGTGATTTTCAAAATAAGAAGAAATGGAGAAGTCATAAGGAAACCTTATTGACTCAATAATATCCCCCTTTTTGGAAAGAACAAACATCCTTACAAAAAAGAATATAAGGACTTAGAAAATATTTTTTTGGGACATTGAAAATAAAACTTATCTCCATTAACACATGGACAATGATGAATATGACTAACTCCCCCTTAGGCTTTGGAAACACTAAAAATTTTATTCTTGATTTCTGGATTGAGACTTATCATTTTATTGCATACGAAAATCTTCTTGGATAAGAACACCCCCTTAGATGAACTACCACTTACTTAGGGAAATTTATTCTTTTACTTTGTATTATTTTTTATCATTCCTTTATCCCCCTTAATGATTTTCAATAAGGTTTAAAGGGAATGGAAAAGGAAATATGGTACCTGAAATATTATTACTAGACCACCAAAAATATAAAGAGTAACCCAAAATTTCATTACGATTGGAAAAATTTATACATTTAACGAATACAACAAAAGATCAGAATTGAATAATATTATCTTTCCTTCTCCTTCAGTATCAACTTCTTTACTGTGGTTTTGAGCTTCTTGAGTTCCTTGGGGTCATCCTCTATACATTTGAGAAGCTAATCCAGATCTTCTGTTTTCTTCTTTAAGGCTTTTATGTTTTCTTCCTGAGCCTTAAGAGATTCTACCAGCCCATTTAGAACTTCTTCTTGCTTAGTAAATTTTTCCCCAAGCTCAATTATAAGATCTATTTCACTCTTCCAACTCTGAGCAATTGAATATAACTTCCCATTTAGATCTTTCACTTCTTGCATCTGATAATTCTATTCCCGATCTAGCTTTTCCTCAAAACTATTTGTGAGATATTTGATCTTCACATCTTTAGTGTCAAATTCATCATTGAAACTTTCTTGGAAATAGTCAATAATTATCATGTCTTCTATAGTTTTCTTTGACCAGTAGGTCATTTTCTTGCAAGATCTTTTGTGGGATTTGTAGTTTTTGAAAAAGTTTTTGAAATCAGCCTCCAGTTTGATGCACTTATCCATCACCATGGATACTGAATCTGATTTCTGATTTAAGGAGTGTTGAAGCATTTGGAATCTCGAGTCTATAATGGGAAATATTGGTATAGCCCTAACAAGCTTCTTCAAAGACTAGACTACAAAATCATGTCTAAGGGAGGACGATTACGAATCAAAGATCTTTCTTGGTGAGGTTTCTTTTTCTAACTCATTATCTTTCCTCTTTGAAGAACCACCAACATCTTTCTTCTTTACCACAGCCTTGGTAGGTGTATCAAAAACTACCTATTTTCCCTTATTGACCTTTATAATGACTTCCTCTTGATTAGGAGATTCATGTTCACTATCAAATAGATGAATGATTTGTCTTCATCGAATTCTTCCTTTTCAGCTCCTGCCTCAGCATCCTCTGGGTGAATGAAATATTTATTGATGATTTCTTCTTCAGATGGTTTGTCTACTTCATCTTTAGCCTTCTCTTAATCCTTCCCAATAGTAGTAGGCTTTGATGATTCTGCTTGAGAGGTTCAGAAAGACAATTTCTCAGAAGGGATTTCCTTCTCATGAAAATCCTTAACTTGCTTTATCAGATCTTTGGTATCACCACTCCCTTCTTCTTATTCTTCTTCCACTACTTTTTCCGTAGTTAAAAATAATTTCTCAGAGTCTCTGGTAATGATTCTATCAAGAAGGATTCTGGTACCAGAATATTATCGGATGCTTTCTAATCAGCCTTCATAAGGGATTGCACTATTTCAGTCTCAGACAACTTCTTCTTTTTCTTCATTTCTTTCTCTTACTTCTCAAGATCTTCAGCTACCTTTTCTTTCAAAGATTCTACATTAGCAGGGTCCAATTAAAACTTAGGCTCTCCTTCTTTCTAATTTCTCTTGTCTTCTCTTCATTTAGCCACAACCTCATTGGGATAGGCTTTTTGTTTCTTTGGCTTCGGTGGTGCGGATTGGGTTTTCTTACCCATTTGGGTTTTTTTCTTCTCTTCCACATCCTTCAACTTCCTCTTCCTTCCACCCTTTTTTGAGGTCTCATCCACCTCTTATTTATTTGAAATAGCTTCAAATTCCTCTTTAGGAAAGTCATAGAATTCTTCAGATTCTATGGAAAAGTAAACTTTCATTCTTCTCAAAGTGTCATCACTTAACAACATAACATTTCAATTCCTCGACTTAGATCATCATGGAATTTTGAAGGATTCTACAAACCAAACAATCATATTTGAAAGAATGGCTAGATACATAATAATCTAAGCCTGCAGATTTCCATTCTTTATATTCTGAATCATAACCAAGATTTTTTTAACAAATTTTATCTTCCTTAGGTTTACAATGAAATCCAGAATGTACATATCTCTTTTATTCAAATTATCCTTGTCTCCTTTTCTCAGTATGATGAATCCTTGATCCCACAATTCAAGAATATGATAATTTGTAGTTAGGTGAAGATTCTTCGGAGTCTTCACTTCTGAGATACCAAGTCAAGCCATGGCCTTAAACTTATCAAAACTTTCATGAACATCAGGCAGCTTATGAGAAAAAAACTCAGCTTCCCCTTCATAAGGAATACCAACCAAGCTTGGAGCCTTGGTGTAAGAAAGTGAATATGTATTTCCATAACACTTGAAAGAGAACTTACTCCTCCCTTATTCCTTGAATAAAATTACTGACTCATAGAATTCTATTAACAAATTTAGATATAACAAATCCTGAGCTTTTGGTTTTGAAAGGAAAACACTTTCCCACCCATTCAGCTTTATATTCTTAGAGATAATAGAATATTACTTTTCAAAAAACTTCAGATCAACTAACCTTTATCTGTATATATCACATTCATATATTGGTTTTACGGTTGACATATCTTTCTAAGAGGAGACTTCGTCAGACATTCGGAAGTAAGAATGATCCGAGAAGTTCATAACAGGCTTTTGTAGGATGGCAGGGCTTCAGTACACAAAGTCTTGACTTTTGATGTGGGACAACCATCGGGGGTGATTTATATAGGAAATAGAAGTGATAGTTCAACTTTCATACTCAATCCAATGGTTGAAAAACCTTCTAATCAGATCTGACGGATGAGATGATAACAGAAAGGAAATTTTGATAGAATCCAATCTTTTGATGTTTTTTTACCAAAAACATTCAGACTTAAGAAAAAGTGAATATGAAAATTTAAAAACAGATGAAAATACCAATAAGTAAAATATGATTACAAGAATTTAAGAAATGAAACATACCTTTTGGATTTCTAGGAAGATTATTCGTATTGAGGAAAATTATTTCTTGAATAACTTTATATTCCGAAAATTTTGATTACAAAAATTTTCAATACAAAAATATTCATTACGAAAATTTTAAGTAAAAAAATCTTCATTATGAAAATTTTAAGTACAAAAATCATCGTTACAAAAAATTTGAGTATGAAAATCTTCATTACAAAAAATTTTAGACTATAAAAAAAATTAGACTACGAAAAAAAATTTAGAAATCTATCAACCAAATGTACTCCCCCTATGAAAAAGAGTTCCTTAATGTAAGGAGATTGGTTTCAATAGAAGTTAACATGGAATATTACCTTACTGTTATCATTCCTAATTTATATTTAATATTTTCAAATCTATCGGAGGGTAATGATTTCTTGGAAATATCAGCAAGTTGACCTTGTGTTCTGATAAATTGAAGAATGATATCTCCTTTTTTTGTGATCCCTAAGAAAGTGATGCCTAATATCAATGTGTTTTGCACGAGAGTGATGTGCAGGGTTTTTAATTAAGGACATGGAACTAGTATTATCACACAAAATTTGTGTTTTGGTAAAACTCATACCATATTCTATGAGTGTATGTTGCATCCACAACACCTGAGCACAAAAACTTCCAACTGCTACATATTCAGCTTCAGCAATGGAAAGTGCTACTGAGTGCTGTTTTTTTCATGACCAAGAAACTAATGAATCTCCTAAAAAATGAAAAATTTCAGAATTACTTTTCCTATCCATTCTACATCCCCCAAAATCAGCATCTGAAAAACTTTTTTAAACAAAATCATTTATAGAAGTGTAAAAGAGTCCTAGATCCATGGTTCCCACTAAGTAGCGAGAAATCCTCTTCACTGTCTTTAAATGAGATTCCTTAGGATTAGATTGATATCTTGCATATAAGCATCCTAATAAAATTAAATCTATACTACTAGTTGTCAAGTAAAGTAGACTTCCTATCATACCTCTAAAAGATGTTTGATCTACTGGTTTCCCAGCTTCATCAAGATCAAGTGAATTTGAGGTACCAATGGGAGTACTTATACTCTTAGTGTTGTTATATCCATACTTTTTAAGAAGATATTTATTATACTTATATTTGGATTTATAGATTCCTTCTGGTTTTTGAAAAATTTGAAAACCAACAAAAATTTGTAACTCACCCATCATACTCATTTCAAACTCATATTTCATTAGATATTTAAAGTAATCTGTTAAATATTGCTGAGTTGAACCAAATATAATGTCTTCAACAAAAATTTGAACAATCAAAACATTTTTCTTATCTTTATTTATAAAAAGGGTTGGATCATCATTTCCCTTAACATAATTGTTTTGAAGAAAAAATCATGTATCTCTTTCATACCATGCTCGAGGAACTTTCTTAAGTCCATACAAAGCTTTGGTAAGTTTGTAAACATGTTCAGGATGTTTTGAATCTTCAAAACCATGAGGTTGTTTAACAAAAACTTCCTCTTGTACAAAACCATTAAGGAAGGCACATTTAACATCCATTTGAAAAAGTTTGAAATTGAAGAATGTTGCAAAGGCAAGTATAATATGAATATATTCAAGTCTAGATACTAGAGAATTGGTTTCTTTATAGTCTATTCCTTCTTGTTGATTATAGCCTTTAGCAACCAATCTAGCTTTATTTATTACTATTATTCCATTTTAATCACATTTATTTATGAAGACCCATTTTACTCCAATAAAAGAAATTTATTTAGGTCTTTCAACCAAGGTCAATACTTTATTAATTTCAAATTCATTTAGCTCATATTGCATAGCTTTTATCCAATAATCATCACCTAAACCTTCATCAGTGATTTTTGGTTCTTATAAGGAAAGGAATGATAGATATTCAACTTCATTTCTTAAGAAATGTCTAGTCCTTACAGGTTGATTTACAACACCAATGATACTATAACTGGGATGACTCTTTAGAAACAACTAATTTGGGTTTTGTAAAACACGTTCATCAACATAGGGTAGGAAGTCTTCTGGGGTAAATGATTCAGAAATATTTTCTTGAACATTTTCCTTATCAGAAGGATCTTCTAACAAAGGTTTATAATTAGATTTTTAAAACACATCCGAAGATATAGGTTGAGGTTGTTTAAAAACAAAAGGATCAATTTCATCAAATTTGACATGTACTGCTTTTTCAACAGAACAAGTATTTTTATTGAAAACTATATAAGCCTTAGAAGTTGTGGAGTATCTTAAGAAAATTTCTTCACCATATTTTGGTATGAATTTGTGTAGATTATCTTTAGTATTCATAATGAATACCTTGAAACTAAAAACCTTGAAGAAGGAAAGTCTAGGTTTTCTACCATTCCATAACTCAAAAGGATTTTTATTAAGAAAATTTACAATCAAAACATGATTTATTGTATAACAATAAGTATTTATAGATTCAGCCCAAAAATAATTGGCTACCGAATATTCACTCTACATGGTTCTTGTTATTTATTGAAGAATTATATTTCTTCTTTCAATAACACCATTTTGTTGATTTTTTCTCGGTGCTGAGATGTTATGAGTAATGCCTTTTCTAGTATAAAAAGTTTCAAAATCATAATTTTGAAATTATCCTCCATGATCATTATAAATAGTTATCAAAGTAAGGTTTGTCTCATTTTTAACTCGGGCATTAAAAGTTTTGAAATAATAAAAGGATTTATATTTCGTTGTTAGAAAATAGACCCACATAAATCTAGTGTAATCATCAACTAAGATAAATACATAATATTTTCCTCTAATGATTCCAATTTGTGTTTGATAAAAAAGATTCATATGTACTTACTATAATGCATCAGTGGTTGAGACTTCACTAACTGATTTAAAACTTTATTTATGTTTCTTTCCATATTTACAAGGATCACAAACTTTTGAAGAATCAAATCTAAGCTCCGGTAGATCTTTAACTAGTATTTTCTTAGAGAGTTTTCATAGGTTACTATGGTTACAGTTTCCTAACGTTCTATTCCACAACCAAGAATGATATTCCATTGAATTAAGGAAAGTTAGGTCTTAGCTCCTAAGGTCTTCTAAGTTTAGTGTGTATACATTCTCTTGCTTATTGGCACAAAGAATAAACTCCTCTTTGGAATTGTGTACTAAGCACTTTTCATTCCTAAAATTAACAAGGTAACCTTAATAACATAATTGACTTATGCTAATGAGGTTGTTCTTAAGAACCTTAACAAATAAAACATTTGAAATCAATATTTTTTCAAGAAGAACAATGTTACTTATACCAATAATTTCTCCCTTATCATTATCTCTGAAAATTACTTTCTTCCTTTCATCTTGATAATATTTTCAAAGAAGCTTTTGTTACCAGTCATATTCTAGTAACATCCACTATCCATGTACCATGTATTACTTTTGGTACTTTCTTTACTTTCCTAAAAATAAGAGTGTTAGACTTTCGAAACCCAAACTTTCTTGGATCAGGAACGTTCAAAAAGAAAAATTTTAGGTATCCACATTTTCTTTATAAAATAAGATTTATGAAAACATAAAGACAGAGATTTGTTTAAGGAACAATTTTTTTCCCAATTCCCACCACACTGACACTTAGTGCATAATTGAGAACTTTGAGGAACGAAATAATTGTTACTAAAAATCAGTTTTGAACTAGTATAACCAAATCCAAAATTATTCCTTACAGGTTGAATTTTCGAATACATCTTATCAAAGTTTTCCTTCCCAAGGGTAAAGTTTAACCAATACTTACTCAAGGAAAATATTTCTGACTTTAGTCTAATAACTAAGTTTTTATCCTCAAAAACATCAGTTTTAGCACTAGCATTAGGTTCGAAAACAATTTTCTTAGAAATTACTTTTTCTATATCCTTATAAATTTTATCCTTCTTAGAATTAACTTCCTCAAGGTTTTTTGAAATACTTTCAAACTCAATGGTTTTCTTATCAAGATCTTTAGAAATATTTTATATTTCCTTAGTAATAATAGAAATCATAGAATTTTCCTTATCAATCTTTTTCTTGATTTTAGAATTTTCATTCCCAATGAGCTTAGAAAACCTAGAAACTTCTTCATAGGTAGTCTAGCTATTAGACCAAGATTATTCTATCTAGAAGATTTGTAATATGAGGATTCATCAGAAGAGTCTCCACCACTGGCACTCCAAGTGTCATTAGCTTTCAAAACTTTCTTAGCTTTAGTTTTGTAGTACTTCTTTCTATTTCTCTCAGAATGCTTTTCCTTTTATCTTTTCTCTTAAGCATAGGTCAACCAGGCCTTATATGTCCAGCTCTTTTGCATTCATAACAAGTCACTTCAGAGACTTTATTATCCTATATTTCTTTCTTCTTGTATCTATACCGAAATTCTTTCTTCCTAACTATCTTGTTCATTCTTAGAGCAGGATTAGATAGTTCATTCTCAAAATGTTCACTTTCACCTGATTCAAATAAAACAGTAACCTTCTTATACTTATATCTTGTAACTCTCTCAGGAGTCATGGCTTTCATATGATTTGAAGTAGTTGTAAAAGAAACACTTCCATTCCCATTATTCTTCTTAACATTATCAGCATCTCCCTTCATTCTAGTCTCGTGTTGAAGAATAGTTCCAAAAATCTCATCAAGAATAATCTGTGAGACTTTTGTATTCTCATCTATAGTTGTTCTTTTGAATTCCCACTCATTAGTCATGATTTATATAATCTCGTCTAAAAGTTCCTCATCATACAAACCTTTTTCACCCATGGGTTTTAAGCTGTTGACAATAGTCATAAATCTCTATTGTACCTTACATATAAGTTCTCCATAAGGAAATAAAAAACCGTGGTACTCAGCTCAAAGCATAGATCTTCTAGTTTCAATAACTTTGGAAGTTCCAAAATGTGTAACTTCAAGTTTCTTCCAAATACAATTTGTAGCTTCACAGGAATAAATATGGCTATATATATTCCTGGTTATGGAACACAACAAAGTATCGTGTGCCTTATAGTTAATTTGATATTCTGACTTTTCGTGATTAGTAAAAGTCTTGAATTCTTTATCAGGAATCTTGTAATCTCTAGTAAGTATAACAAAGTTGTCCACTCCAGTGTTAATAAAAAAAATTCTTCATACAATCTATCCAATACTCATAATCATTCCCATCAAAAATAGTTGGTCTAGTAGGATTAAGATTGTCAATTGAACCAACATTCATTCCTACCATCAAAAATAAAATGTCTTTCCACACAAACTTATTAGTGATAAAAGTTTTTAAATAAGGATAAAAATATCCTAAGCAAGGAAAATATAGAACAATGAAAAACTTGAGTAAGAAAAATTATATGTGAATATAAGTATTTCAGATACCTCCTTTTATACCAATTGTACGATCGAAATGATTCTAATTTTAGTATCGGAATAATGATGTAGATGCTCAATATACAAGAGGTGGGTGAATTGTATACTTTAAAAAATTCCTTTGGAACTTTTAAATATGGTGACGTCTAAAAAAGTTAAACAAAGTAAATTCACAAGACCTTTTAGTTTTACAATCTTCCTTGATTCCGGAAATGTGGTTCCGGAAATGAAAAATAAAAAAAGTTTACAAAGATAATGATTCTACCTTAAATTGTATAGAATACCACTAATTAAAATACAAGTATAAGAAATTATAAGATAGTTATACTTTCCTCAACAACCAAAATGCAGTGGAAAACTTGAAACAATACAAGTAACAAGTAGTAAATATTTTAACTTGAAGAGAAGGGTATCCAACAACCTTGGATAAAGGTCCCTTGATTTATAAATTTAAGACATTTTTTCTTACCCACACTAGGGTAAGCCCACGATATGAATATCGGAGTTTGTTTTTATATCCCCACAAGCCCTAGAACTTTAAGGTAGTTGGTACCTCTGTCTTATTATCCCCGGAAGCCATCGAATGTACTCTGTAACATTCGGAGTCGCACAAAGAAATTTTAAACAAGATGTTCAGTATGCACAAAGCATTAAAGTCTCTCTCTCTATCTCTCTATAAATTACTTCAGTAGCATGTAATATCTACATTGATCAAAATCAGTCAAAGTTATGAGCTCTTTCAAATGAGCTATTATTTATAGTAACATATTCAACGGTCGGCTCCCTCCCCCAACGTTCATATTTTTCCTTGAATTTCGGAGGGACCTGTACACATGTCACTCAATCAATGGTTAGTTAGTAATTGAATGCACGACCACATTTTATAACTAAAACAAGTGTAATAAAAACAATGGTTTCTTAGCCAAAACCATTTTTCACAATGTAAGGAAAAATAGAAGTTCAGAGTATAACCAAAAAAACATTTGGTGTCTCTAATACATGAATATTTGGATTCTGTATTCAAAATAATTAGAAACCTAAATTATATAGAATTCAGGAGTATGAACTCATAAAGTTCAAAGTAAGAATTCGAAATCTGGATTCATAGAATTCAGAGTCTGAACTTAGAAAGTTTGGAGTCTGCATTCAGGGAATACAGAGTCTAAACTCAGAAAGTTCAGATTCTGAATTCAGATAATTCAGAGTCTGAATTCATAAATTTGAGAGTCTGAATTTAGAGAATTCAGAACCTGAATTTGGTTTCTGAAAACATAATGCTCTATATCTAATTATTAATAAGATTATGATGTTTTAGATACAAAACTGAATTTTATAATTAGAAAGAAAATGATTTTGATTATAATATGAACAATGAAAACATGGTAAGGATAAATTTCCTTGGGGAAGAAAAATTTCCCTTATGAAATAAAAACTGGGTAAGGATAAAATTTTCTTGAGGAAGGAAATTTTCCTTAAGGAAGGAAAATTTTCCTTATCAAGATAAAACATAGGGGAAAATAAATTTACCTTAAGATAGAGTGTTTTTTATTTTCAAAATAATAAGGAATGGAAAATTCATAAGGAAAATTTATTGACTCAAAAAAATTATTGACATTTCATATGCTATTTTTAATACAAATGTTTATGTTATGTTTAAACCTTTTCATGTGGGGATTGAAATGGACTTAGTAAGTGACTGGTGGATCCCGCTATAGCTCCTCGATGCATTGATAGGTCTCATGAGACAAACTAGTGTCTTGGCACAAGGCCTTGACAAAATATTATTTGTAGTCTTGGCACAAGGCCTTGACTATGTGGTTATGAAGTCTGGAATTATGTATTCCATCATTATGAAATTATCTATTGATATTACATGTGATTATTCAACTAGTAGAATTTCCATGTGAATAAGGAAATGGAATTATTTGATTTATCTTTTCCATATTATGCTAAAGTTTAAGTTTAAAAGGCTTTTGTTTTAGTTTTAAACATTTCCTTAAATATTTATGCTTATTTGTGAAAGTTTACACTATATTTTTATCCTTAATAAGTGTTTGAGCTCACCCCTTCCTTAAGTTTTATTTTCCCAGGATTCCAAGAAGTGTTTTATGGTTGATAATAAGTGTTAAGCTAGGGGTTAATGGAATTCTAAAAGGATCATTTATGTTGTGTTTTATTTTCAAATGTGTAATGTAACATTCACGTATGTTATCTATTTTCCAATACTAGTAAACAGATCGGTCTTTTGGGACTTGATTCCTTGTAATCATGATAATGTATTAAAATAATGTACCGACTTTGGGTAACTGGGGTCGGGGTGTTATAGTGGGTATCAGATGAAGTTTAGCAACAACATTGGAAATAGATTTAGATAAACTTTGATTAGAGAACATTACCCTAAGATAGACATTGAGGATTAGTATAGAAGAAATTTCTAGTATTTTCGTAAAATAGATATTTTGTGTATTTTACAAGCAATAGATCTCTGTCTGGATAGGAGCAAGTAGAGGCGGCTCTGGCAGAGATGTAACTTGGAGTGAAAACTCTGACAAGGAGTTTCGGGCTTGACCCAGGGTATCCTGGTATACGACAACAGGCCTTACTGAACTCTTGTTTGCAACACTCCTAGTGGATATGCTTAAGATAATTCACATTTTCATTACAATCCATTATGAAGGATTTACGATTAAATACTTCCTCAAAGAAAACATTTTATGATTATTGATTTTATGCATAACCTTTTCAATTTATGTTAGGTATTCTAAAAGTTTGGAATTATGGATTTTGATTCAAAAACTAACCTAGTGTATGTCATTCTTTAGAAACGGCAACTAGTAGAAGGAATGATAATTCGAACAATACACATGATCAAAAGATTAAGAAGGATCATATTTTTCATGGTATTAAGCAAAAATTTAAAAGGGAAATAATCTCTCACGTATTCTCATCATATGAAGTAATAGTATCATGTGTTAATAAGATAAGTAAATAATTCTCTGAGTCATATGTCTTTGAAGGGAAGAAAGAGAATAAAAGGATGGAAGAGAGAAATATGGATAAAGAGAAGAAGGGAAAGAAGGATTTTCCAATAAGTGATAATTGTGGAAAGAATCACCTTGGTAAATACTTGAAGGCAATAGGAGTTTGTTATAAGTCTGGAGAAAAAGGACACCAACTACGTGATTTCAAGGGTAAGAAAAAGGTTTCAAATGTACAATGCTTCATCTACAAGTAGTTGGGACACTACGCGAATCAATGTCCAAATCATCAAACTATACCTCAAATGCTACTATTAGATAATAATCAAGTTATGATACTACCGAAGATGAAGAGTAATGATTAGAGTTCTTATGTTGTTATTAAAATATTGTGTCATTTGAGTATTGTATTAATGATGTACATGTTATAAGAATTATAGAGTATATAAGGATTGTATTGCAGTACTATTTCATTAAGGACTTGAGATTGTGTGGAACCAAGAAAAGTGACTCAATTGCAGGTTAATGTTTTGGGAAAATATACGGTTGAGAGAAAGATAAACCATAATATGGTTCTAATACTGAGGTAGTGATTTTTGAATAATATATGATTGATTTGGATAAATTATATTTGATATTCTTGACTACTTTGGATATTGTTGTTAAGGTTAAATCATTTCTTGAGATTATTTCTGTATTGTCATAAAAAGGACAACCCAAATGTTGCGTGACAACCAGTCGTGTCCGGAAAAGCCGTGAGACTTGAACCCGCAACCGAAGGGCAACAAGGGTGGATCACCTACCACTCGCATATGGGATGTCCTGGTTTGTATAATGTAGTTTTTTTTAATAGTATGAAAAATGAATTATAAATTCATTATTTTTGGAACCCTATACGATTTGGATAAATAGAATATTTTTTAATTCTATTATCTTTTGGAGTGAAAGATGAGTATCTGGTAGGAATTAGTTTAAGGATGAAACTCTACTTGTAAAGTATATTTTTCTCAATCTTATTCTATGAAAAAATTAATCCTTAAGCTTTAGTGAAGGGGTCTTAAAACCAAAAATGTGTTATCTTAATAACTTATGTTTTGTTGAACTGACGATATTTTAAATCATCATAGATTGATGTCTTTGAGGCCCTCAATTTCACACTTTTTTTTGATTGGTGACCTCAATCACTCCCTATAAATAATTACATTTTTACTTTAATTATGTTTCTCTAATTTCCACCAATGTTATCCTAATCGAGATCATAATTTGGTGGTGACTTTTTCATTTCCCTTTCCCTCTTATTAAGACTAAATTTTATTAACCCAATTTCTGATGTGGGTTTTCTACAAAGGTATTTTCTATTTTTAATATTTTATTTTTGAAGAACAATTTCAAATTTCAAGGACAAAATTTATTAAAGGAGGTAATAATGTAACACCCCGAGATTTCATAGTGCATTATCTCATTAAAGTAATTCAATACTGTGTGTTACACATAACACCGTGTTTGAGCGCACCAAAACTTACCAAACTAACCGTTAAAAATGGTTATGAATTGTATTAACTACATTTTAAATCTTATATACTATATATAATTTTAAAATCCATATTATTTGTTTCTTAGACATAATATAAGAACAAATTCGTTTTTTCAGATAAAAGAATCATTTTTCAAAAAAAATGCAATTTTACCGCCTTTTAATGGAGAACCCTTTTTCAAACCAATATTTGACACTTTTATATATTTAATTTAATGAAATTAAATTATTATTTATAAGAGGGACATAAAAAATTTAGTTTGGATAAATATTTGGTACTTTTAAGATAACTTTCATATTTTGGTGAATAGTGAAAAATACTACGTTTTAATTGAAAACAACTTTTTTAATCGAAATAATTTATAGTGTTAAATTATGAATTTGAATTGCTTTGAATTATAATTAGATTATATTTTTATAATTTAATAAAATTTAGGTCATTATAAGTAATTTCACATTTATATTTGACATAAACACATGTCAATTTTTTTATAGTTTTTACTTTTTAAAAACCCACTTTTTAGTTTTAACAATGAGAATTAATTTTAAATTAATTAATGAAACTTCTATGTTTTTAATTTGGTAAAATAAAACCATATTTTTTAATTAGGAATATCAAAATTATCTAAGGCTGAAGTTTTGGTATTTTTCTGAAAACATACAATTTTTTATGAATAGTGAAAAACATTACGTTATTGTTTAAAACCGAATATTTATTTAAATAATTATTTATTTTATTTAAATTTATTTTATGTCAAAATAGATATATAATAACTATATAAGTTCAATTTAATTAATTGGAGTAATTTTATAATAAAATTATATGTATAAATATTTATTGAACTTTTTACCGTCTTTTACCCACCTTATTGGAGCATTTTCAAATTTGAAAAAAAAAACATAATTTTACCATTTCTGTGAGTTGAATTGCAAAAATCCAAGAGAAACAATTGATATCAGTAAGTAAAATTTGGTTCAACAAGATGAAAATAATTTATGGTGAATAGTAACTTTTGACTTTTATTTACCACGGTTAAAAGTAAATAGGGTAATTAAGGGTAAAAATAATATTATAATTACCCTAACACATGTCCTAATTCTATTGGATAATTTAAATTTGACCAAAAAAACCTTATTAATAAAAAATGATCCTATTTGGTCTACTTGGATTCGATTAGGACATTTATTATTATTTTATCTAAAGAAGAGTTAAAAGGGTTAAATTCAAAGCTTCATAACTAAACCATTTTTAATATAGGGTTACACATAATATAAATTCAATTATAAATATTCATTAGAAATGTAAAAATATTTCCTACATAATTATATTTTATTTATAACCTTTAGACATTAAATAATTTAATTTATTTATGACACAATGATGATGCAGTAATTACCTTAATAATGAAATATTAAAATAATTGATATTATAAATATCCAAATAAATGTAAATTAAGACTTATGATGAATTAAAATAATTTTATAGGTTAATATGACTTGTTAGGGTTGATTAAATAATTTTTATTCGAAGTGTAAAGTTTTCAGGGCTTTCAAAAATATCAAATACTAAATAGTGTCACAATTGACATAATTGAGTTTTTAAAACAAATACTATATTATTAATTGATATAATATTTCTAAAAATATATGGTTCAGAAAAAGGACTTAGATAAGGTTATATATATTAATAGTGAACCACTTTGGGTTCTCTTGGTAGTTTATAGTAAGTTTATTAACCATATAATATATAAATACAAAGAGACATGGTAAATGTCAAACTATTTAACTAAGAGTTAAATCTAAAAGATAAGGTTAATATGGTGACCTAAACCTATGTAAAACCTATTGGTTGAGATTTTTTCGACATATACTCACACTATCCTCGAAATAAATCATTTTGGATCCATTATAAATCTAAAATTGTTTTATTATAAAATAATATTTCAAGGTTTTCCTAAAGTGACCATCCCCTCTCTTATAAAAGGGTACTTCCCATTCTCTTAATTTTACACCTCCAAAACAATTTTTCTCGGCCAAAACCTACCCAAATATCTTCCAAACTTTTCTCCCTTCAACCAAGAGTCCTTACTTTGATCAGAAAGCCAACCTACAGAGCCCTTTTGATCAACTCAAAAGGAAACACCCGAAGAAGAGGTAATAATTTCACCACCCTCTTTCAAGTTCTTCTCTTCTTCCCCTTCGTCTATCTTTGTTGTTTCCATAAAAAAATAATAACTCTAATACCTTATACATACTGTGATGTTATTATAAATATGGTACAACCATATTCATTATTCTATCTATCCTATAAATGAAAAAGTCACCATACGTGCATATGTACGGCTTACCGTCTCCATGTCGTGTTGTAGTTTGTTATTCAAACACTTAATTATTTGGATGGGTATAATAATGAGTATAAATATTTTAAATAATAAATATAACATGATAATTATTCTTTATATATGATATATCATCCAATTACATATGATTACACCATCAATATAATGATATTGTCTCTAGTGCGTACGTACGGATTACTGTCTCCACGACCCAATAAGATTCATTTCTACGTTCATCATTCAAAGATGATTATAAAAATTTATATTACTAAGAAGTATGTAATATATGACATAATAATTCTAATGGATATATATATTTATTTATTTATTTTTATACTTATATGTATCTTATTCAGTTACTTCTGTTCAATACGATATGAAAATGGAAACAACGTTTATGCGTATGTACGGCCTACCGTCTCCATAAATAGTTCCTTCTATTTCATATATATATATCTATTATAAATATTTATATTCTAAATATATATGGTATATAAATAAAGGTTTATATTCTGGAAGTATTTAAATCATGATCTAAAGGATACGATCAAGAATAACAAGTTAAAACACGTACGATATAGAAAGTGATTATTACCGGAAATGTTAATTTAACATGGAAATCATTATTAAAAAGGTATTATAAAGTCATAAATGAATCATGTATGATATAATAAATATTAATATGGTTCTGGTATGATTTAATAACATACTATGGTCATTATACAATAGTTTAAATGTACCCTCGACCAAAGGAAAGTGCAATGTAAGCATTAATTCCTCAATCTCATTATTATCCAAAATTGTTTATCTGTAAGTTTTTACTGAGACATATTTATTTTCCATGTCCATGTTTCATAAAATATTTTTAAAAATTATTATTTTTAAGGTACACTTTAACTAAAAATCATTTTAAATGTTTTATAGATTTATTCTTCTAAACCTTTCTCGTTAATGTCCATGTTTTCAAAATGATTTTAAGGATTTATTTATATGGACATGAATGTTTTAAAATGTTAATTCCTTTAAAATGTTTCAAAGTGGTATGGGACACTTTTATTCAAAAATATCTTTTAAATTACTTCTTTTATAAATTGTGTGACTTTTAAAATGATTTCATGAAAAAGTGTTATTTCTCTCAATAATTTTTACTGATCGTTTTCAACTATGTCAAAATATTTTGCTGGATATTATTTTTGATCGAGGTTGATTTATTATGATTAAAATATTCTATATTGTATTGAAGGTTTTTTGATATGTTTGACTGTGTATGTGTTATTTTTATACCATTCATGGTTTATGGATAAAGTATTTACATTTCGTATGCTAGTTTTAATATGAATGTTTATGTTATGTTTAATCCTTTTCATGTGGGGATTGCATTGGACTTACTAAGTGATGGGTAGAGCCCATTATAGCTCCTCTATGCATTGGTATGTCTCATGAGAAAAACTAGTGTCTTGGCATAGGTCCTTGACAAAATCTTATTTGTAGTCTTGGCACAAGGCCCTGACTATGTGGTTATGAAGTATGGCATTATGCATTCCATAATTATGAAATTGTCTATTGATATTACATGTGATTATTTGACTAGTAGAATATCCATGTGAATAATTTAATGGAATTATTTGATTTATCTTTTCCATGTTATGATGAAGTTTAAGTTTAAAAGGATTTTGTTTTAGTTTTATACATTGCCTTAAATGTTTGTGCTTATTTTTGAAAGTTTCTCCTATATTTTTATCCTTATTGAGTGTTTGAGCTCACCCATTTCTTATGTTTTATTTTCTTAGAAATACTAGAATTTTTTTATGATTTATAAGTAGGGTTAAGCTAGGGGATTAATGGATTTCTCAAAGGATCATTTATATTGTGTTTTATTTTCTAATGTGTAGTGTAACATTCATGTATGTAATCTATTTTCCATGACTGTTAAACTGATCTGTCTTTTGGGACTTGATTACTCATAATCAGGCCAATGTATTAAAACAATGCACCAACTCTGGGTAACTGGGGTTGGGGTGTTACAAATTAAATGAATAGACCCAAAAATGACTTTAATAATATTTTATGTTAAATAATATTTTATTAAATTATTTTAAAAAAACATAAAAACTTGAAATAGGATTGCTAGAGTTTTAAATGGTCTAAAACATCATACATAAAAAAATAACTAATTTTCACCTTATAAGTAAATTTATGTCCCTTAAATGACAAAAAAAAAATTTTATCATGATTAAGGTTGAAAAATTTGAATGAAGGGGTTAAACCAAAGGACAAGGTTTAAAAAGATACTAAAACCTATATAAATTTTATTAGATGATGATATTTCAACCCTAGACTCTTTTTTATAATATTTTTCTATTTTGAATCATTATCCTTGAGAAACACACTAATTATATTTAAATTTTTTATGTTATCCCAAGTATGTCTTCTCATCACTTATAAAGGGAACATCCTATCCCCCATTATTCACACAATTTGAGCCATATAGCTCCTAAAATCCCTAACCAAGTACCTTAATAGTTTCATTCCAATAATTCCTAAACTCATTTTGTTACCCTAAGACCATCCTAATAAGGCATAAGGTGTAATCCAATGGTGGCCTCTCAAAGGATGGGAAATCATCTTACTTGATTCTTTAAAAGTTTATTTCTTCTTCTAATTATGATAAATTTATGATATTGAATCAAGTTCCAAAAATATATTGATATGTTATTATTGTTATTTTAAAAAAATCTTGCCCTGTTTTCATTAAATAGGAAATGAAAGTATTTCTTGTACATACATGTGGACTATTGCCTCCAAAAGATGATTGGATACATTTTCCATCATTATCATTAATTGTTAGTTTTTATTATGGATTTAATATTTATACATTATATTTATGAAATAATTATAATTATAAAATTATAATATATTTTCTACCATCTTACATTCCCTAATGTTGGAAAATGATATTGTCCATCCTACATACATATAAACTACCACCTCCACAAAGCGATGTGATTCATTTCACATTTAAACTTTACATGGATAGTAAAAATGACAGATTTAATAAACATATATGATATTTAAAATATTTTTTAAAAGTTTAATTATTATTTACCTTTATTTTTTCATCTATGTAAAAGTGGAAACATTACTAGTGTGTTCATACATATTACCATCTTCATAAAGTGATGTAATTCATTTTTATTCACCACTTAATATAAATAGTTTTAAAAGTGTATATAATTATTGAATAGGATAATTATGAAATGATTAGATATATGTGTGTGTGTGTCTGTCTGTTTGTGTGTGTGTGTGTGATGGAACCATGATCAAATTATAAGGATTGTAATTTCCAAACCAAAACATGTATGAAAACGAAAACAGTTATCACTCGGAATGGTGATTTCAATAAATTATTATTAACAAATAGGTGATAAGATGTTATAAGTAAATAATATATGTTATTATATTTTTGAATATGCTTATTAAATATATTTATAATAAATATATATTTATTATATAGTTTTTTTGAACCCATACAAAGCAAGATGATACTTGAAGTAAGGTTTTCTCATCTCACTTTAATTTTTGTGATACATATGTCATATTCACCACTTGGTTATATTATGTGGTGTATATACTACCCATTAATATAATTTACGATTATTTTCAGGAAATTATTGGTATTTAAAAATCCATCTAAGGTTCTCTATTTCATGATATTTTGATTCAAATATTACTAAACCTATAAGTGATTTATGTTTTAATCTAATTTATTTTTGGAATTGTCTATGTTAAATTAACATTAAAGAAATTATAAGATCTATATCATTTTAACCCCTTATATTTTCTTCCCCAATTTTTATTACTAGGTTTTTCATGTTTTCCTTTCCTTTACCTCTCTTCAATGATAAAGTGGATCGAGATAATGTTTTTAAGAAAAATTTGACTTATTTTCTCTTTGGTCAATGAACTTTTTCCACCATATCTATATTATTTAAAATATTTTAACGAATTTTATTTTATATGATAAAATAATTATTTAAAGAAATTTTAAAACATATTTGACTTTATTTTTAAATTTTTCAAAGGAATCTTCAGGTCATTTCTGAATGATGTACTTTTGGACTTTTTACCAAAATTAAGAAAGGAATATTTGTTTCAAAATTTACTGCATGAATGGATTTTCCCATCATAATGAAAGTTATTTTTATTCAATATTACTTTAAAATTTTCTATGGTTCCTTTAAAAAAAATTTATTTCCTAATAATCTTTAAAAAATATATTTTAAATAAGTGATTTCAAAGTCAAAATAATGTTTTTTTTTTTGAAGAAATATTCCATTGATATTTTAATTGTATTTTCATATAACACAACATCCAAGAATTTTACTTATGATTCAATGGGGATATGATCCAATGATACCATCCTTATTATTTCACTATATGGTTATTTATTATAATGATAAAATCTTGATTAAACAAGTTTTATTTTCCACAATTTAAGTTATGATGAAATGAGAAAAGTTTTCATCATATTATGGAATATATATGAATGAATTATGATTATGTGATGGATGGTTCCATTATACCCCTCTAATAAATTGAGTAACATGATATAGATATTTCAAGATATGATAATGATGATAATAGACATGATTGAGAATAAATATGTCTACATTTTTATGTTTGAGTGTGATTGTTACCATCTATTCTCATAATATTATGCATGGAAATTACTGTGAGTTTCTATATTCACATTTTGATGCATGAGCATGACTTATTCTCTCTATGATCACAAGATTATAAGTGGATTTGATTTTGAATATTTTTTCCCATGATATTATGATTTACTATGATTATGATTTCATATGGCTATGTTGTGATTCTTTAATGATGACTACTACTTTAACACCATTATTAATCATACTTATAAATAAACTTTATTTTTTGTGAAATAATATTTTATGGGTATGAATATTTTATCTTGATAACGCGTACTTGATTATATTTTTATACCCTTATGGTCATCTTATGCTCTCTTATGATTGATACCTCTCATGTTTACCTTTATTGAGCATCTGAGATCACCCTTTATTATGTTTTCCTTCCCAAGGTTTTGATGGAAGGTTATAAGTATGATATGTCTATAAGGGTAATAATATAAAGATATTTTTTGAATATTTTGAAGATATTTTAATAAATAAGTTGATTATGTATATAGTCACCAAAATCACTAAAGCTTTAGGGTTCTCGGGCGTGTATAATTTTGATATGTATTGAATATTAATATAAAATAACATAATATTTATTTATTTTATGCTCGGATTTATTCAAAAACTCAAATGGAAAATGGGTATTGAAAACCAATTGTGTTAACAAAAACCTCTCATATTCAAATCATATACCTTCCAAGTTCCACTCACTCCATATTAATTTAAGGAAACCAAATTAATTTAGTTCTAAGTCATATATAGATTGATGTTTCAAATATTTCATATGATTCATATAATGCATGTAATTACTAGAAGAAAGTAAGGGACCACCTACCAAGACCTAGCAGGGTCCTACTCATAAAATACCATCATTTAATTTAGTCACAATTATTTTAAATCATAAAACCAAACATAATCCCTAAAATTACGTATTATCTATAAAAAATAGTAATTTTGTGAGAGAAACAGTTGTATGAATCAATACGAGGGTTCAACTTACCCCAGGACACTCCCTGTGATAGACGACCCATGATTTTGAGATAGAATGAGAGAGATATAATATTTATGAGAGAATAATGATATGTAAGGGAGAGGGAGGGAATGCACACTACCTATAAAAATATGAGAAGAAAACTAATTTAAAATATTAGAAACCTACTTAAAATAATTAAATTCAAAAATAAAAATAAAAATAGGCCCCACTCAAGATTTAGTGGGCCTCCCCCTAAAATCTAGCGATCAAACAGTGTTCTGATTCACCCCTAGAAAAGTATTACTAGTAGTTAAGATTACCACTACCTTCCCCACTAGAACCCTAGAAAACTACAAACTAACTTCCTGTGGGAAATCTACAACTTAGGAAAATTTCCATCATTATCTTATTTCCAAGGTTTCTAATCTCAATGCTCCCCTAACCCCTCCAACATCCATAAAAGGTCAAAATATATGAGGTTTTATAATACTTATATTGAATTCATACCTTATATACTGAATTAAAACCACAATATGGGTGAAGTATTACAACCTACCTACCATATAGTAGTTCATCCTTGAGATTCACTATTGAGCATCATTAAGCCTTGTTGAGGAAAAGCTCCATCCACTATGTACTTATATCTGATTCTTGATTTAAAGTTCCCTCATGGATACACTCAAGCTACCACTATACCCATATTGAAGGATCTATATTTCTTTGTATAGTATTATCACTATAGCATCCTGCCTTTTTATAACATAACTTTTCATTACATTTTACAAAATTGAGGATCTTTAAGGTTTAGTGTCTTGGAAACTAGGAACTTAATACATGATGACATAAAACATTCTTCTTAAACACTTGAAAGGCTTATTATTTTTTCATCCTAAGTTCATTATAGCATATCAAAACCTGGGAGCATACATCAAAGGAAAGGGTGAGTAGAAGGCCCAGTAAGGGAAACAATAAAAACATTTTACATGTGAACTTGAGATAAATCAATAAAGTCATGATAAATAACTTTAAGGCATGAGAAAGAGATCATGAGGCATATCATAATAAAAATAATGTGTTTAATAACTTGAATATGTGGATACAACATTTAACATAGACAATAATTTTCGTATCACCAAGGTTCATCCCCAAGGTGTCATAAACATTTACCAAGGTTATTCACCAAGGTATCGTTAAAATTGTCATCTCTAGAGATTAAGTCTTTACCCAATGCATTGAAGCGCTATCAGGGTGCACCCTTAATTTAACTTTATCATAATGTGACCCACATATATAATCATAAAACATTTCATAAATAACCCACATAGAATAAAATAAATTGGTTTCATTTCTTAATCATAACGTTTTAAAAACTGCTTTTAAAACATGATCTTTAGTCACTTTAAACCCACGAAAAGGGAAAGCTGGTTTCTTATATGTAAATCCAAGAGTTTAAAATAGAACATTTTTATATATATGTGAATAACCATGTAGAAGAAAGAGATTTTATTATACACTTAATAAAATAAAATAATTTGAGAAAAAGAGAGAGACATTTTGAGATGAAAATTCAGCAGCATAACGGCTATGTTGCAGGGTTTTAGAAAACATTGAAAAGAGAGGGGTCTTGGTCACCCATTCATAAATGATCGATATAATAGTAGAGGGATAGAATATAAATTATATAAGAAAATGGTAATGAAATTTGAATTACATACCATATTAAATGAAAAGGTTGAAAGGAAGACAAAAATAAGATTTCTCTTATAAAAATTCGGCATCCTAACGGCATCACTTAAAACTTAAGAAAATGAATTGATGAGATAAAATAGGGTCTCTCATCATATGAACATAAAATAAAAGTATGATGGATATAGAGATTATACCCCAACATAATAAAAAGGAACTTGAAATACTTGACATGAAAATAGAACTTGAAAATGAGAAGGGTGAAAGAATCCCTTACAAAATTTGACAGCCTAACGGCGTCACTTAAACATTCTTAAAATGAATTGATGAGAGAAAGAGGGGTTATATCATCATATTAACATAAAAAGTAAAGTTTTATGGACATAAAATAACATCCCCAACATAAGAACATGGAGATTAAAATAAATGACATAAAGGAGAATACATGAAAAGAAAGAGAGAGGTAGGATCCCTTACATTGAAGAGTAACTTCGAAATCATGAAGTTTGGGACATTAGGAGGCTTGAGGGAACCTTGGGAGGACTCCTTGGGAGGAAAGGAGAACATAAATTCATTGAGGAGGATTTTGAAATGGAAATGATGAGAGAATGTTTGGGTATTTATAGGGGAAGTGAGGGGACAAGGCATTAATGGCCAAGGGACACCTCATTGGTGGTATTGGAAAAACCATGGGCTTTCCCATGGTATTTTCCCATGGTATTGGCCACTTGGGACACCTCATATATTATCTTACTATTCATAAGTCGACCAGAATTATTAAATAATTGTTACATCTTTAATGATGTCATTAAACACCCGAAACTCTAAACTGAAAATTCACTATTCACCAAAAATTCAACTTTTTCAGAAAAATCCCAAAATTTCACCTTAACCAAATATCGATTCTCTGATTTCAAAAATGAACTCCATTTTATGAAAATAATTTTTTAAATATTTTTAATTTAATTTTTATATAAAAACACTATTCACTGAAAATTCATTTTTTCAGAAAAATCCCCAAAGATCACCATAACCTAATATCGATGCTCTGAATTCAAAAATGAACTCCATTTTATAAAAATATTTTTATAAATATTTTTAATTTAATTTTTAATTAAAAAACACTATTCGCTCAAAAAAACAAATACTTGACTAATAATTTCTGAAACAGTTATTTACCTATTTTATTGAATCACATTACTTAATCAAGGTGCCTAAATTATATTAATACTTTTTTTAAGTGAGATTACTAATCCATTTGGTCACATTACTAATACTAAGCATAAAATCACTATTCATAAATTACTATTCATCAAAAATTAAGTTGATCTTATTAAACTCTAAATTTCTTACTGAATAAAACTTTAGAAGACTATTTTTTTAAAATCATTACACATTATTAATTATTTAAGGTTTACATAAATATTTTTAAAAATATCCTTCTAAAATTCATCAAAAATAGTCATACTATATTTATCCAGACATTTGAAAATTCCCAAACTACACCATAAGAAGAAATCATAATTTTTATTTGAATGAAAGGATTACACAAGGCATTTATGGTCTCGTTACATAACCCTTTATAACACCAGCATGGGACCTAAGAGTAAGGTGTGCTGGGCTGATAGAATCTTGGGGCAGCTCAGCCAACATTGCCCGAGTAGTGATTTCTATCAGCTTGAACTTCTCACGAAGGCGATTTCGTTCCGGCTTCACATGATGAAGTTTGGCTTGGGTTTGGTCCAGAGCAAAGCCCAAAGGTGCTTCCTCTTTCCCAAATTCCATCAAATGGGCTTCGATCGGCCTGAGACTACTGGATGGGGCCATCGAATCTTCTTTCTATATTAATTAATCAAGATCACTTGTATTTATAAACAATAATTGTAACATTTAGTTTCCAATGGTCTTATTGACCAATGGTCATATAAAAGTCGAAACCCAACGGTCTCATTTTAATTATACAAATTTTATTAAATGAAATAGTTTTGTTAAGTATAAAATAAAATAACACACAAAGTCGGGAAACAAAATTTATTCAAAATCTCGGGTCTTTACATTCACTCTAATCCATAATCTTTATTTCTCATTCCTAAAATAATGCATGAGGCTCCAAATTAACCTCACCAACACTGATCACATGAGAAGGGTCAAGATAGTACCCTCGAATCTGAGATACTTAGAATATTTTGTGTGAAGAATTGTATCATAGAGTAAGTGTTAACTAATATCACATAGTACCAATACTCTCAAAAACCTCAAATGGTTGTACAAACCTAGGATCTAACTTTCCTTATCTATAAATGCGTTTATGTCCCAACTGAGGTAACAATTGTAAGAATAACTAATCACCCACATCAAACTCAAAAGGGTGATATTTACAGTTTGTATAAGATATCTATTGGATCTAATTAATTTTTAACCAAATCCTAATAAAATAAATATACTATGAAATATCTTGTATGATGCATGAATTGATAACCACTAACTCCCCTACCTTTAACCAACAAAGATCTAGCCAGCATGACCTACCATACAAGGCCTCAAACAGTGACATCTGAATTGATTCCTAGTAAATGTTATTATATTAGAACTCCTAAATCATGGTATTGTAAGGTTTTGAGTATTTTAAATAGTAATTAGGTTCGGGTCTTGGATTTAACATGTGAATTTAAACCCAATAGAGGTGTTGGTGGTATTGGTATAGTCTGAGAAATGAGCCTTGAGGCTCATCCTGGGATCATGGGTTTACTTTATTATAAAATGTAGTTGTCAGTGGTATTGTATGAATATAATATTATTTAAGTATTTGAACATGTTTGGAAGTGATGAAATTAATTTTTTTTTATTTTTTGGGGTTTTTGGTACTTGAAGCATATTTGTAAAAAATTTGCAGTCTGGGTGCGTAAGTATATTTTTTTTAAGTAAGGATCATTCAGTTTCAAGTAAGGATCATTTTTCTGGTGAAAAATGGATGAGTCTTTAGGACTAGAGATGATTTTTATTTTTATTAAGTACCATTATATTTTGATTATGGATCGTTTTTTCTAGTGAAAAATAGATATGTTTGGGTGAGTAAGGTTCATTAATATTTTGAGTAAAGATCATTCTGATTTGAGCAATGATCATTTTACTAGTTAAAAATGGATAAGTCTAGGTGAGTAAGGATTATTTCCATTTTGAGTAAGGATCATTATGTTTTGATTAAGGATCATTTTTAATGTGAAAAATGGATATATCTATGGGAGTAAAGATCATTTATGTTTTGAGTAAGTATCATTCTATTTTGAGTAAGGATCATTTTCCATTGAGTTATTTCCCTTGTGTTTTCCAAATTTTGGATATGATTAATTTGTTCCTATATTGTTTCAAAAAATTATTTTTTAACATGAAAATTGAATATAAAAAGGGTCATAGGTTTATTTATCAATATTTATGCATATCTTTTCTATATTTATAACTATTTATTACTCCCTTACAAAAAACCAAAATTTTAAAACTATTTTAAAATTTGGGTAATTCTTTTTATTGAATCCAGATCGGCTGGATATTTATGTAAAGTAGAGTCTTACTAACTCTAGGTAGGTTCTCCCAAGGTATTTCTAGTTTATACATGTTTTATGCATCGTATAATAAATAGGTATGGGTAGGTTCATGGGTGTGTGACTATAATCAGAACCATGTGGTTTTTTCATTATTTATATGAGATATCAAGGGATGATCTCATGTGGTAAATGATGGTTTAGACCTATAATGGAATGACTGATTGTTTGTGGTATTTTATAGATTATTGGGCTTGATAGAGCAGGTTTTTGGTGATTCTTTTCAATATTTGGTTCCATAATAATTTTTTGTGTGTCACTCATAGATTTTTGGGTGGTTTTGATCACTAATAAAGTGGAAACAAGGTTTCTAGTATAATGTAGATTATATTGACCATTATCATGAGTAGAGATGTTAATTCACTGAGGTGTGGTTTCATGATTTTGGTTATGCCACTTAGCATGGGTAATGAGATCATTGGGGTCATGTGAATGTAGAATAGAACCCCTGAGGTGGTGTTAAACACTCATTATGGGTGTAACCTTGGTAGATTAAGTATAATAGGTTGTTAGTGTTGACCAATGGTATAGAGTATGGGGCACACCATAGATGGCCATGGTTAGTAGTGTGTGAGACCATAATATGGGGGAATGAGTATTTATAAATATGCTAGGTCTAATAAATAGTGTTTGGGAGGATAGGTATCATTATGCCTTGGTTTCATCAAGCTGTTGAGATGGTATTTAGTGAATCGATCTGAAATAGTTTGGGTCTTATGATGTTGGTTATGCATGGGCCTTTTGGGTATCATGATAACTTAGAATGGTTTTATGGTTATATTTCCACATGACCCCATGTAAAATAGAATTAGTTGTAGGGTTAAGGGATCTTCTAGTGTTATAGATTATAGATGTATCATTCCACTCCATCACTAGCCAAATTAGGTAGGGCTCACTTTGATTTGGTAGGTAATGAGAGTCTGGGTTGTGTGAGATGGGTTGGGATGATATCAATTTCATTTTAGCATACAATGGTATATTTATGGATATTATTTAGGGACACCATTAGTGGTGGCCTACTGAGTTCATACTTACACCTTGAATGGCTCCTCTGAGATCTATGAAGACTTCAGGGCTCTTGGTGAAATTAAGTGAGGATATTTGATAATAGAAAACTAGTGGATAGGGATGTGGAGAAGGTTCTTGGGAAAGATTCATGATTTTTTAGATATTATGATTGTTTACTTGGTGTTGGATAAATAGTATATTTTGGTTATTTTATAATCATATGTACATGACCGGTCTACAGGTGATGTTGAATACTCATGTATGACTAGAATGGTATTGTAGATAATGGATAATTTATCATATGTGTATATCAGGATTTTTATTGTTGTTTATTTTAGTTTCTAACATTATTTTTCTATTATTATTATCTATCACCAAAGGGTATAGTCTTCTCACTATCACCCCATATACCCTCACAGTAATTTTGCAGCCACAGGTATATGGGGAGGTGTGCCTAAGGTATAGTGGAGATCTGGTCTAGACACTAGAAAGTGGTCTTGAGTCGGGGATGTTACAGATATGGTTCTCCCAAGAACTAATGAAATCAATCACACATTCTTGTAACATATCCTCAAACACTTGGATGGTACACTTAGGTTGATCACTAGTTTTAGGATGATGGGAAGTTCTCAAGTAGACCAACATATCAAGAACCTTTAGCAACCATCACCAGAATCATGATATAAAACAATATTATTAATAAAAAAATTCATTGTGTCTCCCCATTAAGACACACTACCTCATAAACATATAACCAACTAATTTTGTTGACATAATAGGTTGCTAAAATTGTTAAGAAATGTGCAACCACTTCGAATCAGTCCACGATCAACTATACTATATCAAAACTATAATTTCACCTTGATAAACCTACCATGAATTCTATTATCACATCATTCCACTTCCACTTGGGAATGGTAAATAAGTGATAAATATTTGTGGGCCATTAATGCTTGTACATCACCAAATGATAAGTAAACCATCATGAAATGAACCTCATTATGACATTATTTATCTTGGGAAACTGATAAAAAATCTAGATATCATGGAATATCATGGAAATATTTCATTGAATAGATCATATATAGGATTTTGAGTCTTATATTAGCTCCTCGCATGTTCTCATTAGGTTTAACACACAACCTTGAACATGAATAATGGTATCTACATCAAGAGACCAATCAGGTGGTGACTCCCTACCATATATAATGTCTCTAATAAATATAAAATCTGAGAAAAATAAATAAACCTACTTCACCCTCTCAAGGAGTGAGGAGTAAATAATCAACTATTTCAGGGTCACTCTTCCCTAACATTCCTAGACATAAAGCCTTATCTCAGAAAAGATGCTCAATATCTTCCAGTTGTTACTGGCCATGTGAACTATCAGTGCCTGATAATTCCTAATCAATGCATTAGTTATGATATTCCCCAAATCAAGGGTATATTCTATCTTGAAATTAAAATAATATAGTTACTTAACCAACCTCTTCTACCAAAGGTTCATATTATTCTAGGGAAGTACATACTTTTGGATTTTATGGTTGGTATAGACCACACACCTTTCACATTAGAGGTAGTAATGCCAAAATCTCATTGTATAAACCACTACCTCTAGATCTAGATCATGATTTGAGTAGTTATACCCTTGTGTCATAAACTTACTTAACCTATAAATGAATACATACTTTTCCTTCATTATAACTACTTCAATCCCAAATCTTGAAGCATCATAATATAATATATACTTCTTACCTAGATTAAGTATGGTCCGGATTAGAGCATATAATAATCACCATTTCAAAAAAATGAAAGGATATCTCACATGAATTTAACCACACAAACTTCACTCATTCTTATTCAATGTTATCATCAGTGAAGTAAAATGGGATAAGTCATGGATGATCCATTAGTAGAAACCTACCAACTCTAAGAAACTATGAATTTAAAATAAATACTTGGGTTTCTCCCAATAAACCATCATCCTAAATTTATCAAGGTTTAATTATTTAACCACCTAATATATCAAATGTTACAATAACACCTCACCAATATAGAATTTATTTTTTTTAAATTTAATCATAAATTCAGTGTTTTCTTAAGTCACCCAAGACGATATCCTAGTGGAAAGAATGGTACTCCCTTGATTATGATTGTACCAAGACATCATCGATAAATACCACCCTAAAATAATCATAATAAGGATGAAAGATATGATTTATCAATACTATAAATAATATTGTAAAATTAATCAAAATGAATGATATTAAAAGTAAAAAATATACATAAAATATGATCATGATGATAGTATATGGAATATTAGAAGTCCTCACTCACAACTGGTGATATATCAACCTCAATTTGATCTTAATGAACCAATTTTCTCATATCAATTGATAAAAACGGTCATAAATATAATTAAGGGGATAATTATTCTAAAAAAACACTTGGTTTAGCCTTTAGTGATCTATACATAACCATATTTATCCATATTCCTTCTTAGAAAAAAACATACACTACTAGAAATGTGGGCATTAGCGACCGCCAAAAGCGGTCGCTAATGCCCTTTAGCGACCGCCCTGCGACCGCTTTTGGCGGTCGCAGTTGCACCGTCGCTATTAATCAATAGCGACTGCCATTGGCGGTCGCTAATACTCTCTTCGAAAATCGACGAAAATTTGGTGCTGATTGTACTGGGGCGCACGCGCGGCATGTTGGAGGTTACCCCGAGCTTGGGTCGACGGCCATGGAGTAACCACGGCGGCCGGAGGTGTGGGAGGCGACGGGGTGGCGGCGACGGGGGTGACCTGTGGTTGCGGGACCCCGAGCATGGTTTTCCGGTAGCATTGGTAGGGGCGACGGGAGTCGACGGGGTGGCGGTGACGGAGGTGACCTGTGGTGGCGGTGCGGCGGCGGGAGGGGCGACCGCTGTTGCAGCGAGTAATCGAAGAAGATAGTGCGGGGGTGGGAAAAATCCCGCCATTTCATTTCGGTTTTAGCGACCGCTTTTGGCAGTCGCTAATAGTATCAGTAGCGACCGCCAATGGCGGTCGCCCGCTACCATAGGTGCCGAAACTAAAAAATCTAGTAGTGATAAGAGCACCCAAAGGGCACATTCCTAGAAGAATAAACTCCATTATCTCATAATACTCTAGTTTATAATTCATCTCTCCCAAAACTATAAGATATATCTTTTAAGTAATAATTCATATGGGATTCATCCTTAGTATAAGATCAATCTTAAAATTATTCCCATGATCATGTTTAAATTTTAATAAATCTCCTTTAAAAACATCCTATAATTAGTGAAAGGTAGGAGGAAAGATCATATAAAGAATGTCCTCCTCTCCAAGAATGATACTATCTAACTGATAGATAGGTCTTGAATGGATTTACTATAAATCACACTTACCAAAATATGTATAATATTCACTCTCTATAGTCATAAAATATACCCATTAGTTATAGTAAATGATGTGTGTATGATAAAAAGTTAGTTGATCCATCCTAAACAACACATAAAAACTTCACATCAATAATACAAATATATCCTGGGGAATCCTACATCTTCTATTCATGATAGTACACTCAATACATCTTTAGATACTTTCTAATCCCACCCCTTAGGATTTATTAATTGAAAACACCCCTTATAATACTTCATAGATAACACTAAATCATCAACTAGCTACTCGGATATAAATGAGAATGACACACCCATAACAAAAATGTAAAAGCTAGGGTTAATACCAGGAGAATTGTACCTTGAATTGTAGATGGCTCCCTTCCCTATATGATAGTATTCTACTCGATATGTGAATTTATCATGAACCCCTTCCTTAATATCTTGATGCCTAGATATATTAAGGGTAATTTCCCTACTAGTACTATTGACCCTGACTTTGAGCTCCCTAACCTCCTCCACTACTCAAAAATGTTAGAGGAATCCCAAGTTCCCAACTACTACTGCACTCCTAGTCCTAAACCTTATCCCTATATTTAACATGAACTTATTTCACCATCCAATCATACAATAATACCACATAAACTCTGCAAATTTTCCATTTCCCTATAGGATCTTGAGTGCCCTAAACTAAACATATACATATTTTACATATTTTTTCTTAATTAGAATATCATATTTCACAAATAATCTCACAATCCCATGACCCAAAGGATTATTTTCTTTGGGGATTAACTACATTAATATTTTATTACTCGTTATTAATTAAACATCTCCCAAAAAAATCTCTACATAAACCTTCCTTCTATAAAAATTAATTTGTATCATTTCTTGGGGAAGTGGAAAACAAAATAAGGAGTGATATCAAACTCTTAGTAATGGAAAACTTATCAATCAGTTAAAATGGGCTAGATCAAAACATATGATATGACATGATCATGGAGAAAATAACTGATTAAAAAGAATATATAACCAAAAGAGTTGTTTATAAATTATTTTATAATAAATTATAACTTCAAATGGTCAAACATATTTCATAGAGAAATATCATGGAGTCAAGAATCAATAATTATGAGACATGGAGAATGATATAGGCATATATCATATAATTTTTTGCTAATTATAAGCATAGAAAAACATAACATTATGAACAATGTTATAATCAATCATGTCCATGCACAATGCTATGATTATAGATAAATAGTTTTCATATTCACACTTAAGGTTTTGAATATAGATAAATAGTAATCATTTCTGTACACAAAGTTTTGAACATAGGAAAACAACAATCATTTCCACTCACAACATCTTTATATCAAGAGATATAAAACTTTAACCAATACATTTTAGGGTTATATAGGACCCCAAAAATCATATAATGTAAAAACCATGCTTATATATGACATAATAACATAATATCATCCATCATTCCTTTATAACTTAGATAACCTTTGGAAAGAAAATGTGTTTTATGATAATTTCTTCAAAACATCATCAAAAGTCATCTAGGTAAAGAATGTGGATAGAATCATTAGAGAATATACCTAGTGAATAATAATATTCATTAAAATATATTGAAATATTTTAATAATACATTTATAAAATATTTGTAAATATCCTTTTAAAAACAAGAATAAATATCCTTTTCTTTGGGAACTTTTAAAAAAAATGAAAAATTCATAAAAAAAGGAATAGGTTTTTATTTAAAAAACCATGGAAACATGGAAAAGAAGCCTAATATTTAATAATTTTAATGATGGTGGAAAATTTATAAAAAAATTTAATGTTAAAAAACATTATTTTCACACATTTTTGAATAAATTTCAAAATGAATTATACAGAAAATGTAAAAAATATTCCCCTTAAAACAATGATTTAAAAAAAAGTACTTATAACTTTTAAATTCAAAACCCCCATTGAAATAAATAAAATGATATAGAAGTTAAAATACCATGATTATAAATATATTCATGATATAATATGTTCAATAATAAATATATACACCATATAAATGAAAATAGGTGTATATTATGGCATATGTCTCAATGAAATGAATTTGAGAAAAAAACCCTCTTACCTTGAATCCCAAATCGCTTGGTACATGTGTATAACCACCTAGATAAAAAAAATTAGGTTTATTAAATAATTTATTAAGAACATTTTTTATTTATATTAAATATTTGAAGGTTCATTTAGTGTCACATGTCATTTATTTATTAAATAGATTTTTTTCTCATCGACTACTTTCGGTTGTTCAGTCAATTCCTCAAAAAAACGTTTTGATACATTGACCATGGAAAAGGGGGTTATAGAATAGTCTCACAATATTCATAATTAATATAAAAATTTCCTTTATCATTATAATAGAAAAAATATATACATCCCAATAGTTTTTTAAAAATAAATTAATATTAAGAAAAGTGTCTCGGTATGCCTGTTTAGATGGTTAGATATACAGTGACCATTTATTGTTAATATTATTAATATAATGAAAAATTATATTTAAAAAATAATAATAACGTTATAAATATCATATTTATTTATTAAATTCATTTATTTCAACCATACATGTAATACTATGAAGAAAAATGAAATATTTCATTTCATGGAGGTGGTAGTCCGCATGTAACACGAGCGACATTTTCCTTTTATAAGGAAGTCAAGGAAGGTGGATATGTCACGAACCAAATCAGGTTGACATTAAAACTGATACCATACCCACCCCGTGACAATCCCCTAAGGTTGTTCCCGATTCACATGGGCTGGCACAAGTTCCCGATATTCATAAAATAAAGATTCGGAACGATTTACCTGAGTTTATAAACATTAAACAAAAAACAAATTCAATATGACGAATCTGAATTTTTCAAAACAAATCATCTTTTACAAAAAAAATTGAATTACATCATTCAAAAAATCTATCAAGAAATATAATAAAAGTTGAAACCCAAAATGGACAGCCCCAAGAACCTCCTCATGGCAAGGGCACCACCTTCAATCCATCTTCACGACACTCCACCAAGAAGAACCGCAAGAATCCCAAACCGTTGGCACTAGAATTTTTACTCAAACCTAAGAAAAAAGATAACAAGTCAACTTAAACCCAAGGGAGTATGTATGGGTTGACAGAAATCCTATTATGATACAGCCACTAAGAGATTACATGTGATAAACAATCAAGGAATAAAATCTTTCAAGTTTTCATAAACAAGAAACACCTTTAACAATTTCTAAAAGATGCAACATTAAATAAAAACAGTTTTCAAGTGGTCTATTTTAATGAATAAATAATTTTAAATAAAATTATAGAGCTATTTAAATTTCAATCCAAACATATCGTATGCTGACGGTAAGATTTAATCATCTAAGGAGCACAAGTAATAGGAAATAACCCCTAGGCACTAGCTCGTTGTGGGTCCCAGGTACCTCGTATCTCGGGGAAAGTAACCATCACAAATATTAGTTCCCATGCAAGAGACACTAGTAGGAAACATACTCATAACATTGTGGTCCCAAATAATCATCATCATCATAGTTTATTTACTGTTGTAAGCATAAATCTTGCTATGTTAAACTGAGTCCAAACCGCATGGGTTCACTAGAATTCTAGTACACATCCGACCACCTAGATACATGGGTTTCCCTCTTGTGCCCAAACAAGTTCACCAAGATAAGAAATATAATTTTCACATGAAAATATCACTTCCACATCACAAAATCACTAAAAATCCCAAATGTACATCACAAAATTCACAAAATCCACTTTTTCATTCAAATGCATTTTGAAATCATACTCACACCAAAATAGCCCACAACACTTTTTACATTTCTTTAATACTTCCAAAAATCCTTTAAAAAATTTTATAAAACCATTCTAAGATATTCCAACTCACATAAAATCCCACAGACATATCACATAATATGCTTCTCACCTTCAAAATTCATTTTATCATAAAACTCATACGAAATAGTCCACAACTATGCCCACACCCACATCACAATTTCGTAAAACATTTCTGCAATTTATAAAACATTCTAAAAAAATTTTACATATTAAATCACTAATTTAAATTTAAAAAACCAATATTAGGTGAACAAACTCACCCAAAGAGTACATATACACCATTTTCCCACTTTGTTTAACCAAATAAAACATTTACAATTTTCATAAAACAAACCCAAGAGTTGTAACCATAGTTTTCACACAAAACCCATTTCCAAACCCTCTTTCAAGAACAAAATAAAAGAAATACCAATCCAAAACAGAATTTTCATCCCTAATAACATTTATTAACCCACCCCCAAGTGTTATAAAAAAAATACCTCAAATAATACCACAAAAATACACATGAAAAACACACATTTTAAAAAAATCACTTTGAAGATGTACAACATGGTTTTACACCTTAAACCCATTCAAAAACCCCCTTTCAAGGCCCACATGTCACTAAGGAATTAAAAATCCAGAATTGGATGCCCCTTTCAACACTAATAAATCACTTTCATATGTTATAAAATACACCCAAACATTACCCCAAGAGTCACACATGAAAAGCACCCAATTTCAAGCTAAAATGAAACTATAAATTTAAATTCTTAACTAAATCCATCCAAAACAGTTTTTTTCACCACACACAATATATTATAAACGTGATAAATTAATAAACCAAGAAATATAACTCATCATAAAATGGTTACACATGGAATAACCTACCTTTTGAGTCAAAACCCTTAAATCATGGTGTGAAACCTCAACTGCACCTTTGCCACACCCCAAGAAAGTGAAGAACAACCTAAAACCTCAAGATTACACCAAAAATACACCAAATCAAACCCTAGGTTTGAACCCTAAATTATGGAAATTTTAGAACTTTAAAAAAGAGGGGGGAAACCTTAAAGAGAAGGAAGGAAAAGAAGATAGAAACACTTACTCGAAGTAATCTTGGAGTTTCCCCACCAAAAACCCCATCAAAGATGGGTTCCAAAGGATCTTGAGGGAGCTTGGAGACCTCCAATGTCTTATAGGATAGAATTGGGGAGAAATTGTGTATATTATATTTTTATTCGGGAGGGGAAAATGAGAATTACAAAAATATTTAATGACCTGGACATACCTGCACAGTTTTCCTGCACAATTTGGAACCGTGTGGCCAAACCGTGCGGCCTGTTCAGGCCACATAAAAGTGTTTTTTTCTCCAATTATAAGGGGGTACAAGGGGGATAACAAGGGGGAAAGATATACCAAGTATTTGGAAGAAAAGGTCCCAACATAAACCATCCTGTTAACCCCAAAACTCATCCAACTCATGGGTACAAACCACCTCAACAACTTACCCCACAAGTGGTGCCACTAGGAGTGTCACAAACCCAACTCCAAAATGCCACACACTAATTCCAAAATTTTGATAAAAGAGGAGTCCAAGTATCACAAAACACCTCAAGACTAATTTTATAGCTAAATAAAATTGGAGACAAGAAAAATTCAAACCCAGAACACCCAAAAACCAAGAGAATGCCAAGAACCGAAAGAGGATTTGAACCAAAGCATGGAATTGAAAATTAGGGTGTGAAAATTATACTCGCCATAAATCTTTCCATACCTGGAAAGCCACATTAAGTCCAAATAAAAAACTATACCCAACTGAGAAACCAATATGTACACCTTTTCCAAGATTCGCCCCCAAAGTCCAAAATACCTCCAGTGATCAATTAAGGAAGGAAAACTCTCACAAACCAAAACTTTCATCACTTCCCTAAAATGATAAAGCACATTAATAATTCATCTCAAAATGAAACACCTTCAATAATATCTAAATAATACTTAAGAAATTTAATCAAATGAACAACAACAACGAACCAAATTACACTTACCGTGGTGTATCTAAACCATTGGGTGTTCTCCAATCCCAACATTTACCCAAGGAAGATGTTGTAAGTTAGATCGATTTGAATGAGACTACCTACTTCCAAGACAAGACTAAGGAAAAATCTAAGTTACTAGTATGGGGAGACATAAATGGTCTCACCATCATAAGAGATAACTTAAATTTTCCCTGAGATAGAATTAGGACAGTAACAGGGGGAGGCCTGAATGGACTCCCCAACACAAGGGGTAGACTTCCATTAGACCTTTCCAAAAGAACTTACATAAGACTCATAGAAGGTCTCCCCACTATAAGAACATACCATTTTAATCGAACATCATGGGACAGCAAGAAAATACCCTGAAATTTAAAGGGTTGGCACGACCGCACAGTTAGCCCACATAGTTTAGGAAGTCATGTTCTAACCATGAAAATCATTCTATCTGCATGGTTTTCCTGGAACATGGTCACTACTAATCATGCACAAACTGTGTTCTCAACCTCTCAAGCCAAATTTTCAAACCTTTACCCAAAAACTCAATTGAAACAAAGGGGGAAGGAATGATATTGGGTGATAACACGGACACGAGTTCCTCCCACCTCTTCCCACCGAACGGGAACACCAAAAGCAAGATGACAACACCAGAGGTTTAAACTATTACCATATTTCATACTGATGATAGGAATTTGTACAAGGGTTTAAAAGACATTAATATTTCCCCTAACAACATTCCAACTTCTCTCCAGGACCTATGGCTGGAGCTTAAAGTGTTGAAGAATCTTCAACCTCACAGTTAGGCTTTTGAAACCTCGAAACAGAAATTCTTCTTCTGGTGCTACAAACAACTACACCACAACCCCAAATAGGTTTAATAAGACATAACACATTTCCATCTCACTTACCCAAAACCTGACATTTCACTAAAGCAAGGGCTTAGAAGATGCACACACATCACACTTTGTTTCTTAGGATGTGAAAAAACATAAGGAAAGGACACATATAAACACCCTCCTCTGAAACAGAGGATTCTAAAGTTTTTTCAGGGGAGACATACTCCCATCATCACAGAGACTCTCAGAGGATTGCACGACCTCTACTTTTATAGTCAAATGAGCACAGTACATCACAAGGCATCACTGAACATGACCATTGTGGCCAATAGAAACAATACATGGAAAGGAACCTTATGTAAAGTCCCCAAACAACACACAATACCAGAAAGTGTCAATAATAGCCTCTTATGAATATATTTCCCACACTGGTGGTTTAAGGTGAACTCTTGATTTTAAGAGACTACAAAGGACCCAGATTCCCTCTTAGACAACATCTAGATATTCATCCACACTAACAACCCTATACCACTTCCACCTTTGATGAATTAGGTAACTTAAGAAACTAAGGTATTTTTAAACCTTCCACGAGCACTCTCCCGCTACAAGAGTATCCAAAAAACCAATAAAGTAAATGGTATAAACTCAATCTCTAAATATTGAGTAAAATATTCCTTATATTGATCAACTAGAGGGTCTTCTAACGGTGAAACAATCTGGGCTGCACTTTAGTAATGCACTAACCCTTAATGGGGGCATACCTTGTCCAATGAGAGAACCTAGGAACACAACCAACCTGGTCCATTGGTCAAGACATACCACAAAACAAATCCAAATATATGAGGTGAACCACCATAAAGGCATCCTGAAACATTTCTCAGAAGTAACCACTAATTGTCCCTTCAACACAGTTTACTGACCAAACACAAACCCAAAACATGGTTCAAACAAAAGGGGTTATTGGACTCAAAACAACCCACAACATAAAAAATTTCAAAAACACATAATAAACAACATACCAAACTAGTCATCAAGACATCTTTTTTTATTTAAACACATTTCTATGAAAACAAACGGTTCAGCGGTTAGCATATCCACCAACGGTACCCCATGGGCCTTACACATGCATGTTTCTATACCACACTAGGAACCCTCCTCATATCAATCCCAACACTCATCCAGTCATGAAATTAACCAGACATCATCCCATATACCCCATGCATTCAGTCACTCACAAAAATACTAATGGTTAAAACAAAAATTCTTTCCACTTTTCAAAACCAAAATGATCAACCAGTGCTTCCTTTTTCTGAAGACTGCTAACCGCAAAATCAAAATCCCATTATACAGCGTACAAAAAATTTCATAAAGGCACATATATTCAGATAAAAACTCACTTTCAGGTCATTCACATAAATTTCAAAAATCTCATCCCATTAAAACACCTTTAAATAGTTTAGAAAACTCTATTGGAAGAACTTTTTCAAAACCAACTTTAACATAGTTCCTGTTTTCAAAAGAGGTGTAAACACACCATTTTCCATTTCATAACAATTCTAAAAATTCAGTTCCACCATTTCACAAATCAAATAATTTCCTATTTATTTGAAAATCACTTCACAATAATTTTACACTTCTCAAAACCAAGTCATTTTTGTTTTAAAACTTAACTTCTAAGATTTCAAAACTAAAGGACACAAGACAATGCAAGGGGAAAATAGTTTTGGTAGGTGACTTGTACATATGGTTTGCAGCCATATTCCAATCACTTCACCACCATGGAGAGTGTTACAGGGAATATCACTAGCTTCATATGGCTTTCCATTCCCTCTGAGCTCACTGAGACCAATAACCCAACTCTCTTTTCATTTCCCTTAATCATCATCAAACCAAGAAAACTGGAGGACTTAGATAAATCTCAACTTCCCTTGGAGACTTGAATCTCCTCATGAGGTTTGGTGATCAGACACACTACCCATAACCCGAATACCAAGTCTCTACAATCCTAACTCCAAACTATTCTGAATGTTCCCCAAATAACATGACCCAAAGAGTTAACCTGGACCTCCTCTGATACCATTTTGTCACAAACAGAATCTGGTCACCATCAAAACTGGAACCATACCTAGTCCATACCAATACCCGAAGGGTGTTCCTGATCCCCACCATTTGGCGCAAGTTCTCAGGTATTATAAAATGATGTTTGGGATTGATTTACCCGATTTTATAAACATTAAACAACAAAGAAATTCAATATGAAGAAGCCGGATTTTTCAAAACAAACCATCATTAAAAAAAACCAGAATTGAATTACATCATTTAAAACAACTCTCAAGGACTATAAAAAAAGATGAAACCCAAAATGTACAAACCCATGAACCTCCTCATGGCAAAGGGCACCACCTTCAATCCATCTTCACAACACTCCACCAAGAAGAACCACTAGAATCTCGAACCGCTGGCACTTGAAGTTTTACCAAATCCTACAACAAAAGAGACCAAGTATACTTACATAAAACGGTGTAATTAGGGTGTGAGACAAAACCCAGTAGGATACCACCACTAATATATTCCATGTGATAAACATTAAGGGGCAAAAATCTTGCAATTTTTCATAAACAGAAAACACTAGTTACAATTTCTAAAAGATGTAACTTTAAAAAAAATACTTTTCAAGTGTGGAATTTTAAAGAATAAACCTTTTTAAATAAAATTCCAAAGCTAATTAAATTTCCATCCAAACATATCATATGCTGACGGTAATATTAAATCATCTGATGAGCACAAGCAAAAGTAAATAACCCCTAGGAACTAGATCGTTGTGTGTATTAGGTACCTCGTATCTCGGTGAGAGTTACCATCACAATATTTATTCTCATGGAAAAGCCACTAGTAGGGAACATACCCATAAAATAGTGGTTACCAATCATCATCATCGTCATATTTTATTTAGTGTTGTAAGCATCAAACTTGCTACGTGAAACTGAGGCCAAACCCCATGGGGTCACTAGAATACTAGTACACGTCCACCCACCTAGATACCTGGGTTTCCCTCTTGGGCTCAAACAAGTTCAAAAGGAAATGAAATATAATTTTCACATGAAAAAATAACTTACATGTCACAAATTCAACCAAAATCCCACATGTACATCACACAAGTCACAAAATCCACTTTTTCATTCAAATGCATTTTGAAATCATACTCACACCAAAATAGCCCACAACACTTTTCACATTTCTTTAACACTTCCAAAAATCCTTTATATAATTTTATAAAAACATTAAAAGATATTAAAACTCACATAAATTCCCACAAACATATAACATAATACCCTTCTCACCTTCAAAATTCATTTTATTATCAAACTCACACAAAACAGTCCACAACCATATTTTGCACCCACATCACAATTTAGTAAAACATTTCAGAAATTTATAAAACATTATAAAAATGTTTGACATCTTAAATTTCCACATTACATTTAAAAAACCCCATATTATGTTAACACACTCACCCAAAAATTACATATACACCATTTTCCCACTTTTTTAACCAAATAAAACATTTACAATTTTTATAAAACAAACCCAAGAGGTTTAACCATGGTTTGCACACAAAACCCATTTCAAAAACCTTATTCAAGACCCAAATCATACCAATACCAATCAAAAATAGAATTGTAAGCCCTAATAACATTTATTAAACCAACCCAAGTGTTATAAAAAAATACCTCAAATAATACCATAAAAGATACACATGAAAAAAACATGTTTTCATAAATCACATTCAAGAAGTACAACATGGTTTTACACCTTAAACCCATTCAAAAACCCCCTTTCAAGGCCTACATGACAATAAAGAATTAAGAAAACAAAATTGGAATCCCCTTTCAACACTAATAAATAACTTTCATGTGTTATAAAATACACCCAAACATTACCCCAAGAGTCACACAAGAAAAGCACCCAATTTCAAGCTAAAATGCAACTATAAAATTAAACGCTTAACCAAATCCATAAAAAATAGTTTTTGTACCACACACAATAGATTAGAAACATGATAAATTAATAAACCAAGAAATATAACTCATCATAATAAGGTTACACATGGAATCACCTACCTTATGAGTCAAAACCCTTAAATCTCGGTGTGAAACTTCAACCGCACCATCACTGCACCACAAGGGAGTGAAGAACAACCTAAATCCTCAAGATTACACCAAAAAGACACAAAATCAAACCCTAGGTTCAAACCCTAAATTCTGTAAATTTTATAACTTCACAAAAGTGAGAGGAAACCCTAAAGATAAGGAAGGAAAAGAAGACAGAAAGACTTACTTGAAGGAATCTTGGAGTTTCCCCACCAAAAAACACATCAAATATGGGTTCTAAAGGATCTTGAGGGAGCTTGGATACCTCCCAAGGCTGTTGTGGTCGAATGGGGGAGAAATGGGGTGAATTATATTTATTTTTAGGAGGGAAATGGGAATTAAAAAAGGATTTTAATGACCTAGACATACATGCACGGTTTTCCTGGACGGTTTAGAACTGTGCGGCCAAACCGAACGAACTGTTATGGCCACCCAAAAAGAGTTTTTTTGCCTCTAATTATCATGGGTTCCAAGGGGGAAACCAAGGGGGAAATATATTCCAAATATAGGAGAGAAAAGGTTCTAAAAGAAACCATCCTATTAACCCCAAAACTCATCCAACTCATGGGTACAAACAACCTCAACAACTTACCCCACAAGTGGTGGCACTAGGAGTGTCACAAACCAAACTCCAAAACACTACATACTAATGCCAATATTTTGATAAAATAGGTGTAAAAGTACCACACAACACCCCCCAAGATAAGTTCATAGTTAAATAACATAGGATACACCAAAAAATCAAAACCTAGAATACCTGAAAATCAAGAGAATGCTAAGAACAAAAGCATGGAATTGAAAATATGGGTGTGAAAGGATAGTAGTTATTACATGTAAACAATAAAATTTAAGTATAATAATGATACTAATTTAATTATATTATGATGGTTATATAATATTTAAATGTTTTATAAAATGAAAAAAAAACTTTAAAGAACTTGGTAAGAATAATTACCTCTTCTTGGGATTCAAGCTTTGGGTCTCTCCTTAAGCATTCTAAAATTGGTATTTTGGTGAGAAAAAAACCTCTACACTACACCAAAATTAGGTTTTAGTGGTGTTTTTGTGGCGAAAGTTCACAAAACCACCGCTAAACCTTTCTCTAAAATGGTTTCGCAGTGGTTTATTATAAACCGCCGCGAAACCCTACATATGTTTCTACACTGCCGACCCTTCCCCCCTCCCCAACCCCCCTTGTTCCCCCAACCACCCATGACCCCGTGCAACCCCGCGACCTCGGCGACCACCCGCGACCCCCGGCGACCCCGTGCGACCCCGCGACCCCGGTGACCCCTTCCACGGCGACCCACGACCCCGCAGCGACCCCCTCTTCACATCCAAGGTAATTTTTAGGGTTTTTTTCCATTTCCCCTTTTTTCTATTCCCCTTATCTATTTCTTGGTTTCCTTTTAGGTCTTGGCTAGACCTGCGTGACCCGCGACCCCGCAGCGACCCTCCTGTTGAGGTTTCGTTGCATTCACACTCAAGCAGTGGGCATTTCCCTATCTTTTCTTTATAATTAAATCCATATGATCCTTGGGTGTTACTAAATAATTTTTAAAACATGATTTACACCTTGTTAAAGTACTTGGTTAAATTATTATGGTGTTTTATTGGTGATATGATTTGTTAAAAATAGCTTTCAAAGTGAATATTAAATTATGCCTATGTTTGTTTATGCCTAATGTGTGTGGTTAAATGTTAATTGGTCCTTAATAGTGAAATTGGTTGATTTGGATGGTTCTTTACCTTATTAATGTTTTATTTAATTGATTGGATGGTGTTTGGAATTTGTTATGTGGAACATGGTGATTTTTATAGTATGGTTAAAGTGTTGTTTGGAAAGCTCTCTTAGTTTTTAAAGATAATTGTTGGTCCTTTGGAAATTATATGAAATGGATGAGTTTGTTTTGAAAGGAAAGTGATGATTCTAAAAATATTTTTGGGTGTCTCATGGATCTTAAAGGGTTTCATTGGATGTGGGAACATCCATGGGTTAGTAGAGGATGGTGGTGAACTTGAGGTCACATGGGGATTGCGGTAGCGGTTTGGTTTTGTTTTGGTGGGTTCAATGACATCACTTTATGGTGAATCTCTTATTGCATATTTTTTCATTCTGTTAAAATAATATGCACTATCATATTCAAGGAACATAAGTGTTATCTTACATATTTCTAGTTGATGGGCCTATAGGGTATACCATGACTTTTTCTAGGGTTGAGTGGTGATTTCTAGTAGGTTTATGTCTTTTGAATTTATCCCTAATATTTCCCTTAGCATTGAATTGTAAAGGACTTTGGGGGAAGAAACTTTGATTTTTCATAGCTCCCCCTTTGAAAGTTTTCAACCTGAAATTTTTTTTCCTTTTAAATTTTCAGATGATCAAAATGATTCCCTATCTATACAAGGTAAATATCTTGTGAGTGGAGACTAGATTTTTCCAATGTCACCTATTATGGGTTTTTGACGTCGAGAGTGCCAATTATATTTACATTAGTATCTTATGGACTTTTAATGTGTACCAATGTATTTTATGTCTAATTTCAAACATTGTAGACCAATGTGTGGTTGAGGATTAACTTTATAAAGATTTAATGAAAGTATGAGGTTTTCTCTACAGTGGTAAGTTTAAGGTAATCCCAAGTAAGATTAAGAGCCTAATACTAATAAAAAAAGACTCAATTATGGGTTCACATAGATTAAATTTATATTTATTAGAAAAAACTTTATAGGGGGTTATAGTTTTATAGCTTAGACCACAGAGGTGAGGTCGTATACTCAACATAGAAGAAAAACTGTCCCGACCTAAATTGTTTTTACCCATACAAATTCATATTACCCCTAATAGGGGAGTATTCAATTTGTTTAAGGATTTTATACACAGACCATGAATGGAGAATTACTATATTTAATAATAAGGGAAAATCAAACATGACATGAATTTTTTAGGGGTCTAAATCAGTATAAACGACCACAAAGAGAGGTGAAGATAATTTATGGTCTTTATGCTTAGACCAAGAAGTTTAACACCAGGATTCTCACCATGGGATTCTCAAACATGTTAGAAAATATCTTCATAAGTTCTTAACTAGTGTCACTTACTAAATATTTTAAATTTATTATGATTTAATTAAGTATAATAGTTTATTTTCAAGTTGAAAATTCATTTCTAAATAATTACTTCAAATTAACTAAGCTTAGGACTTGAAATATACATAAATGTTTGAAGTAAAAATTGGACATGTCCTTTGTATTATATCAAATCCAAATTTTATGGTTTGCATGATTTTTTTTAATATGAGTTGGTTGAAATATTGAAGATAAATTTTTATAGTACTAAACACAAAACATATTTAAGTGAAAATAACATACATCATTCATTAGTTTTTAAAAGAGATTTTAATGAGAACCCCACTATGGAAATCCAAGTGGATGAATTAAAATAGCACAACCTAATGATATAATGAATAACAAAGGTCTCTCCAAATTCAAGGAAATAAGAAATAGTATCAAATTCAAAGAGAGAGGTAAATTGAAAGAGATAATGAAAAGATTAAAAAACATAAAGAGCAATGAAACATGACCAATTTTTATGAACTGGCCTAGGCTACCCATAATCTAGGTACCCAAGCTAGCCTGTGATAAGTCTCAAAGGGTTTCATATAAGGGATATATATTTCTAGTAATGTCGTTGTACTAATGGTATGAAAATCGTGCATCTTTGGTGTGTTCAATGATATCACTTTAAATGGGGTGTTTTTTGAGGCAACATAAATGTGTGATCGACAGTGTTATGATAAGTGTGTGACCCGATATTCTTATTGCTCCTTAATGAGGTGTTGACGTTGTCTCCTAGGGACCAGACTTGTTCGGTTTTTCTGGGCATGCTAAGTAAGTGGTAAATGTGATCAATGTATAATCTTTATTATATTATGCATACTTTATTATCAATGGGTCATCTTTATTATATTATGTTTCTATAATCTTACACTATCGTATATATGAATATCTTTCTCTATTTAGTAGTAACTATGTGTTTTAATTTTTTTTATTATTGTGTAGGCACATTGTGATATATATGGATAAAAGCTGGATCACATTACCAAGGAACACACCTCAGTATGTTAAGGGTTTGAATGAGTTTTTAGATTTTGAAATTTCTAATCGATCCGTTGAAGTGAGAATAAAATTTCCATGTCCTAAATGTAAATTTAGAACATGGTTGAAGAGAGATGAGGTTTATGAACATTTAATACTGAAGTAATTCCCTTTTCAATATTTGTGTTGGATTTGGCATGGAGAATCAAAAGTTACAGAAAGATTGAGAACTGATGTTAATCTGCAGAATGAGGTCCCAAGTTCATTGCAAATGGAAAATGAAATGAAAAACCTAATAAATGATTCATTCGACACTGCAAGACCCCACTATCAGCATCAAAACATATCAGAAGAACCAGAAGAGGGTGCTACAAATTTCAACGTCACAAATGATGTTTTTGAGACTGTAACACAGGCAGATCAAGATTGTCACATATCATTGGATCCTCCTCTTGATTTTGTGGAGCCAAATGTAAGAGAAAACTTCACTGAGGAAAATTCGTTTCATGATTTAGTTGATTATGGAAATCAGGAGTTGTATAGTGGGTGTTTGAAATATTCAGAGCTTTAATTTCTGCTGAAGTTGTACCATATCAAATGTCTATATGGAATTGCAAATAAGGCAATGTCCATGATATTGGAATTGATTCGTGATTCATTTCCTGAAGAAAATATCTCAAAATATTTCTATGATATGAAAAAAAGTTGTTAACAAGCTTGGTCTGAATTATAAAAAAATACATGCGTGTCCTAATGATTGTATGATTTATTGGGGAGAGGATTCAAGTAGAGAGAATTGCAAGAAATATTCTTCTTCTAGATGGTAGGAAAAGGGTGATGTTGGAATTCTGAATGAACATAATTTCATAGAGAAGAAGAAAAGGATCACACCTGCAAAGGTTTTGCGTTACTTTCTTTTGAAGCCTCGATTACAAAGATTATTCATGTCATCGAAAACTGCCGAACACATGAAGTGGCATTATGTAGATAATAAAAATGATGGGTTAATGAGACATCCACGAGATTCCCAATCGTGGAAGACATTTGATTCATTACATATCGATTTCTCAGCTGATCCTAGGAATGTTCGATTGGGATTGGCTGTCGATGGATTCAACCCATTTGGGACTTTGAGTACTAATTATAGCATTTGGACAGTTGTTTTGATCCCTTATAATCTGCCTATGTGGATGTGTATGCAACAAACAACTTTTATCCTTTCGATGATTATTCCTAGAAAAAAAATGCCTGGAAATGATATTGATGTATACTTGCAGCCTTTCAATGAAGAATTTCAGGAGTTATGGAGCAACGGTGTTGAGACATTTGATGTTTCTTCTAAAACAATGTTCAAAATGCATGATACTTTAATGTGGACCATTAGTGACTTCCCTGGGCTTGGGAATTTATCTGGGTGGAACACTTACATGGGTTTGTCTTGTCCCGTTTTTAACTTTGATTTTGAGCCCAAACGGCTACCTCACAGTAGAAAATGGTGCTTCTTGTGTCATCAAAGATTTCTCGATGCATCTCATAGATTTCGGCAGAACAGATCAAAATTTAATGGTTCCATTGATCGTAGACCACCTCCAAAGTTGTTAAATGGTTTTGAAATATTGGCACAGATTGAAAATGTTGAAACAGAATTTGGCAAGGTTCATCATTTGAATGATAGCGGAAAACGGGTCCGAAGTGCATCGTCAAGCGAAATCGGAACGCAACAATGGAAGAAAAAAAGTATATTCTTCAAACTTCCGTATTGTGAATTTAATTTGTTGCGGTATAATCTTAATGTGATGCATATTGAGAAGAATGTCTGTGACAATTTGATTTTCACATTGCTTAATGAGCATGGAAAGTCGAAAGATCATCTCAATGCTCGCAAAGACTTACAAGCAATGAACATAAAACGCGATCTCTGGCCAGATGAGAATGAAAAGTATCCTCCTGCAATTTTTTCAATGAAAAATAGGGATAAAGATACATTCCTTAAAATTTTAAGGAATGTTAAGGTATCTGATGGGTATTCAAGTAACATCTCAAGGTGTGTTGACTTGAAGAATCGTAAGTTACATGGATTGAAAATCCACGATTCACATATTTTGTTACAATAGTTACTACCATTGGCATTGCGTAAATTATTACCTGAAAAAATTACTGCTGTTGTACTCCAGTTCTGCACATTTTTCAGAAAACTATGTGAGAAATCTCTACATCTATTTCAGCTTGACAACCTCCAGGAGGGGTTTTTGTTGACCCTTTGTGCAATGGAGATGATCTTTCCTCCATCCTTTTTTACTGTAATGATGCATTTAACTGTGCATTTGGTTGAGGAAGCTAAATTAGGAGGCCCCGTTCATTATTAATGGATGTATCCAATTGAGAGGTACTTTATTTATATGTTTTCCAGTTAAGTAAACAATTTTTGGTACTTAATTAAATGCATAATTATGTTTATTTTATTACATAGATATCTTGGGCATTTGAAATCATACGTGAGAAATAACGCTAAACCAGAAGGCTCAATTGCTGAAAGCTATGTGGCTGAGGAGTGTCTTACCTTTTGTTCTCGATACTTGGATGATATTGAGACAAGATTTAATCTATTTGAACGTGTTGACGACACATCTACTCAATCTCAAATACATCAGAAATCCAAAATATTTCCTGCTATTGGCCGATCAGTTGGGAGGACCTCAAATGTGACACTGACTGAATTGGATTTATTACAGGCACATAGATATGTGCTGCTGAATAGTGAAATTTCAGATCCATTTATTGAAGAGTTGAGGATACAAACAAAGAGACGAATGAGAGGCTGAACACAAAATGAGAAAGATATAAAGAAAGCTGTTAATAAAGAGATTGTAGAATGGTTTGCAAGATGTGTAAGTTCATAAATATTGTAATAAATACGAATATTAGATTGACACATATATTTTGTAAATCTAATAAAGTATATTTCTTTTTTCAGATCATGAATAATGATACTCGAGCAGAGGTGTCATAATATTTGAAGTTTCTTGCTAGAGGTCCTCTAAAAGAAGTTAGAAAGTTTGACTCTTATAATGTGAATGGATTTATATTTCGTACATTCGATCGAGAAGTGGGTTTCAGAACACATAATAGTGGTATATTTACATTTTCTGAAGTGGAATACTATGGAAAGCTGCATGATATTATTGAATTAAACTACCACATACATTTTTCGTTTGTTTTATTCAAATGCAAATGGGTCGATATTATCAGAGGTGTTAAAAGAGATTCCTTGCAATTTACTTCTGTGAAATTCTATCGCTTGATGGATGTTGGTGATCGTGAACTGCATGATCCATATATCTTAGAATCGCAAGAAAAAATGGTATATTATGTGAATGATGTTGCCAATGAAGAGTGGACTGTAGTTTCTCACGTAATACAAAGAGATTTTTATGATATGGGTGATGAAGTGGAAAATTTGACCTCTGAAATTGAATTTAATCAGCAACAGGAAGCAGAATTATTTTTCCACCATGATATTGAAAATATTAGTCTAGCAAGGATGAATGAAGTGGATGAAGCAATGGAGCAGGAAACAGACATGATTGAAGGGGAAAATGATTGTATGTATAATTATTTATTTATTCAGCAACCACTTGTTTCATTTCTGCAGTCATTCATTATCATCGTTATATATATTTTGTCTGTTAGTACTCCATCTGTTGTCATTTTTAATTTTTTTTCTGCATACTTTTTTTGAAATATATATTCTGAACTTAATTTTATTTGGTTAAATGATAGGAATGCCAAGGAAGAACCGGTACAATATTTCATCCAATTCTGTGACAGATGAATATCCATCTGGCTCCCTCCCCATGACATCTGAGGCACCAGCTGCCGACACCCCTGCACCATCTCCCCCTACACCATCTCTCACACCATCTGTGGATGTCCCAGTAAAGGCTGAGTCGTCGACTCCCCCTTCAGGAGCCTTAGTAGTGGGGCAGCGACACGCCCCTTCCAGATCATCCCATACATACTGGAGTGTCACTATCATAGGTACAAATTTTAATTAAATAAATTTATTGCATTTTGTTTATACTAATTGGTTGCTCATTGAAAATGACAAAAATACAACCGTGGAGAAAAACATAAAAAGTTCAGATGTTTGGAATTTGAATGACGAGAAGAATGTTGTGCCATTTGATTCTTACGGGGTCCCTATGGATGATGTTGTGGGGTTACTTGGCCAGATTCTAGGCCAGCTGGCAGCGGACCCCATTTTCCTTCCCATTTCATATGATGATTGGAGACATATGCCTCCAAGCTAGAAAAATGAATTGTTTGATTCTAAAATCAAGGTAAATTTATTACATTATTCTTTAATTAAATGTCATGTTACTAATATGTTCAAAATGAATTTCTGTACACAGATTTTCTTCCACTTTACCGTTACTGATGTGATAGAACGGAAGTGGGCATTGAAAAATATAGGTAATAAGTGGAAAGATTTTAAATGGAGATTGTGGTGTGATGACAACAATGCTTCCTTGACCGCGCTACAAATGTATGAGAAGCTACCCAGTGGGGTACCGAAAGAGCAGTGGAAAGTGTTTGTTGACAGGAATCGGGATCATAAGTGGATTGTATTGAAATATATATATTATTATATTATCCTCATTTTACATTTATACATGTATATGAAAAGGAAATGACATTAAATATATTAGTATTAAATTGCATTTTGTTTATTTCGGGATCTCTCAAGACAGAATGCGTCAAAGCCAGCGAAGCAAGTCATCCCGCACACTGCAGGCTCAAAAAGTTTTTCTAGAAGTTGAATGACATTGGTAATCTTTTAATTAGTTTAAATATTTATAAGAAAATATTATATGTTTAACATATTGAATTGCTGATTTATCTTTGATTAATTCAATCACAGAGTTTAGGCCAGGAAGCATCCAGAACTGAACTGTGGTTGGATGTTCACAAGAAAGCAGATGTATGTTTTGTAAATGAGCTTTCTAAAGAATTTGGGGTATGAAGTCAATTTTTTATCATAATAACTTATTATCATTTTTTACTGTGTTAATATATATTGATATTTGATTTATAGGTCAAAATTAAAGAACTATGGGATACCAATCCTGTGCATTCCTACTCTGTCTCCCAGGATGACCCAGTTTCTAAAGTCCTTGGGAAGGAGCATCCTGGTAGAGTGCGCGGGATGGTTTTGGGACCCGTTCCATCTGAGGTTTTTAGCAGGCCACTGGGGATAGCTGTTGCATCTACTCCTGAATTTAGTCAGCCCATACCCGGAGATGCTAAGAAAGATATTGTTTCTTTACGAAACACAGTTCACCAGCAGGGGGATCAGATATCTGCATTACTGAAAGAGTTGACTGAAATACGTCAGTAGATGAGAAGATATGCCCCCGATGGGAGTGCATCGATTGGTGGTATGCAGGTAAATCACAGAAAATCAAAATCATTTAGTTTTCTAACTTTCATTTGTTTTAAGTTTTAATATAAATATGTAAATGTATTTAATTTTCAATATAATGTTCTTACAGGTGACAGAACAAAGTGGAAATGAAGGTGGAGAGGGTGATGATGCATCATCGGACCCTGAGTAGTTGTATTGTTGATGTGTTGAAAAAAATGGAAACATTTGGTTTTTATATGTAAAATTTGTGGCACATAGTTGCCACCACACATTTTCATGTCCTAAAATTTCCTTGATTTCTCATGTTTCTTTTTATGCATTTTATTGATTTCTGATATTTCTTTTTATGTCTTCATTTCTCGAGTGTGGTATAGATCATTCCATTTTGGTCTGTTTTTGAATTGGTAGTTGAGATTTTGGATGACTAGGAGTTAAACCCATTGTTGATGTGTTGAACAAATTGGGTCATTTCATAGTGATCAAGGGGATAGTGTTGTGGACACTTTGGTGAGGCCCGTTGTTGAAAATGTATGATTTAAGCATCAAAAGTATCTAAAAATGCTCTATCTCTTCTAAAATGTCATGAGAATGTTTCTTAAGTCATTTGTGACATCTAAGGTCAAACACTAAATTAAATTTATTTGGGTAGCTTCCTAGGTTATAAAACTCCTAAATACACTACATATCTAAATAGGAAACTATGAAGAATGGGAACCTAATGGGATACTTGTTTAATACGTCAAGACGCTTCCATAGGTATGATATGGTCTATGGAATGAGTGATTAATTAATTAACCATTTCGAGTGAGAACATTTTAATGAGGGTCATAAATTCATCAAACTAATTCCTAGGATTATGGATATGAAATTTATCTTCCATGGAATATTCTAAATCAAGGGTGGTTCACTAAGATATAGGTGTGACTGAGGGGTGATAAATTAGCATAAGTCCATGAATTTAGGCAAGAAAACTTTATAAATTAAAATATAATCTCGAAGATGGATCTCGACTAGACGCACAATTGGTATGTATTATAAAAACATGAATTTTAAGAAAATAACTTCTACCAAATACTTCAATATTAGGATGGTTAACTCATATATTTATGTCTCTCGATTCAATGAAAAATATATGAAAATGGATAACCTGAAAAAAGAACTAAAAATAGGGCATATAAGATTGCACAATGATAACACTTAGAGAAATGAAGAAAACAAAGGAGGTAAAAAGAGCAGAATCCAAACCCATATCCTTCCTCTTCTTTAAATGTATGAATAAATGGAGGAGTATTGAGTTTTTTATTGGAATTGTTAGATGATACATACCTCCACTTACTAAACTATGACCGATTTATGAAAAATTCAAAATAGTCCAAAAAGTGGATTTTTACATACTCCCCACTATAGGACAACTCATCCCCAAGCTATACTTACAAAAAAAATGAAACATTTAAAATATTCCCATAACCATACAGGATGGTCTAACAAAGTCTATAATTACATCATGAGGATTAGTTATAAACCCAACCTTCTCTCTAGAGTTAGAATATGAAATTTTAAAATTCACATTCAAACCAAACACCCAGGGAGTATAAGTTCTAAAAATCATATAACCAAACATACCTCAATTCATTACAAGCTATCCGGTCGTGAAACTTTAATTACTAGAATTCCAGAACTTTCTTCTTTACCAACACTAGTCCTTATAGGGAGATGTCATAGGTCTGGTACAAAACACTTCTATCCAAACATACTCATAAGAAACCATAGTTATACTCCCATGACTCCGGGTAATGATCGTATTGAATTTGACCAACACCCACATATAGAGGATGTCCAATTTAATAAGACCCCCCAAACCACCTCTCATAACCTATCCCTGGGTTTCTTTTCCATTTTAATTTAATCCAGAAACCTTAAACCAAGTGACACCACTCAGACACATTAACAATGAAAACTACTTAAAGCGAGCACCACATGATTTATAGGTCTATGGTGTCTTCCCACCATAGTAATTCTCAAACCACTAAAACATGAGCACTATACTACTATACATCACTTCTAGTTTCACATTGACATGTTCAAGCTTTGCTTTCTTTATTTAAGACAGATATCACTTGAGCTCACTTGAGAACTCCTTATGAAGTGGTGCCACATGAAAACCGCTACCTCCATTTACAAATCAACCATCACTGTTAATCTAGTCCTAAAAATTTAAACTAAAGGGTCATAACCAAAACACACTCTTCATTATTAATACATATTACACAAAGAAATCTTAGCTCACAACATGCACTTGTTTACTGAAATTCCAGTCAGAACTCTTTAGGTTGACCTACTTAGAGGACATCCAAATTGATGGTCAATGCCTTTATTTGAAGACTAAATCATATTAACATAAATTGAAATTTTATATCGTGATAATTGATATGAACCCACTAAATTTTAAAACTGACTCGTGGTTTGGTTTAATGGGTGCATACTCAACCAAACATTTCAACATCATGCTACATTACAAGAAAATATGTGATATCAATCTATCACATTTCCTAGATTTCACATGCAGCCCGAGTCTGAATATAATTTACAAACCGGATTCAAACTCATACCTAAGTATTAAATTCAACACCTCCTCCATGTCTAGAAAAATTGAATTTTATAGCTCACAGACTTCTGAAAGTCATTTTGACCATTCATGACTATTCTTTCTACAACCACTCTCCCAAATGTTACATTTTCCATGACCTGTGTGATTCTCCCCACCATAGGATTTTAATATTCATCATTTTAATAAAAATAGGAATCTAATTCCCAGGAAAAACACTATGTCCACCACTAAACATGGTTTCTGGATGTGAGTCAACATAATTATACCATGTTCCATCACGACAATCCATCCTTGGCATATGTTGAAGCATCATCTGGGACTAATATTCCGTCCATGAACAACCTGTGGTTCACTTCCTACCACATAGATTTACATCATCCACTTAATAATAAATAGAAATGGTCTATTCATAATCACATGTATTATGCAATCCTCATTCCATGCGCACACATTCAATCAACATCAATAACTACATATTGAACTTTAACCCAGATTGATGATTTTATAAAACTCGATCCTCTTACATAGTCATCCATAAAACTAGGATAACTTAGATTTTCTACTAAAAACTCTGATCTACATCACTCACCACAACATAGTTAATACCTAGGTAACCTCACTCAGGGAGTGATCGGTTAACACAACCTTTTTAGATCCCACAACACTAAACCAAGTAGTTATGTGATAATACCCCTCAAGGTGTTACCTGTGATTTCATCCCTCAAACTCTCAGAGATTAGAAATTTTTTCACAAAACATCACACAACTCTCTCCACCAAACCTTAGTTAAATAGGAAATTTATATGATAATAAATACTAAATTGATGTTACATCAATGAAATGGGAACACCCATTTCATATAATTCATAGGACCAATGACACTGGGCATTCTTAGTATTTTCTAGACTACTCAAAAAATCAAACCCAAGGGTCACGTTACCCTACATAACCATTTAACATGGATGATGACTTCTTGAGTCATACACCTTTAAAATTAAACTCACACAACTAACTAAACTAAATAAAATTAGATTGGCATGTCATTCCCACTAATCTCAAGCATTAAAGATTCTCATAACACCTAGAAGTTTTACTTATCTCTTGATCGCCTACCAACTTAGGGAATCATTCCAAAACTAGAGTCCTACTCAATCCCAAAATACATAAAAAAACACATTCTATGACCAAAAACTAAAAAGATGCATCCAATGATTCTTAATATCTCCAAGGATGCTAGAAAACACAGGTTAACCCCTCACATAACACGAGGAATCAACTCTAATTCTAGGTTTATTCCTAAAAGGTCACTAGAATCTCCCACCTAACCTATATTCCAACATAAAAAAGATGTCAACTAAGACTCACTAGAAATATCCACATTACTATAAAAGTTATATCCCAATGTAACTCTAAAACTATTCCCACAATAGGATTTTTTATAACAATATATTTCTAATGTGTTATTTAAGCTATTTCATCAGTTCAAATTTATTATAAGTATTAAGGATGGTTTCTAGGCCACAAAACCAAAAAAATAAATATATAAATGGGTTGGTACTAATATAACTACTAATTCATCAATTATCAATTTTTATAAGTAGAGTGGAATCGCTATGGATGATCTATCCTAAGAAAGTGAAGTTATAAGATTTAGTGGAATCTAGTTTCGGATGTTACAATGTTGTATCAATGGAGTTTTATCTTCCTAGTATTTACAATTTAGGATATTGTATACATGAGTATGAGGAATGTTTTGGAACCTATGATGGATATATGAATGCTATGTTAATAATAATTTCTCTAATAGGAAGTCTTATTTTCCAGGGATTCAGATTTTTGTTCTATTTTTAAAATATTAAAGTTGTATATTATTTCTCACCGAGAGAAAAACATGTTTTTTGGATGTTGTGATTTATTCTGGATATTCAGCTCTTGGCCATTGGTGGGAGGCCAGGGATGGTTTTTTCTGGTTTTATTTGTTTTTCAGGTCAGTGGTGCAGCAGAAGCAAAGAATTATTTTTTTTATTCTGGGCAGCTTTTCACGGCGGTTTTAACAGCCGCAAAATGTATATTGGTGACGGTTTATACCACCTCTAAACGGTGAAAACTGCCACTAAATGTAAAATAAAATTTACGTTTAACAGCGGTTATAACCACCACTAAATAAGAGCATCGTGGCTGCCTCATTCCGCGGCGGTTCCCGTGACTTTTGCGGTGGTTTTACGGCCGCTGGAATTTGAGTTCATTCGCGGCGGTCATAACCGCCGCGAATAAAGTGATATTTAGGGCTTGTAAAACCGCCGCTAAAATCATAAAAACCGCCGTGAAATGAGGTAGCGACGACGGTTTCCTGAAACCGCCACTAAATGTAAATAACCGCAACTAATAGATTGGAGACGCCCTATTAGGCGGCGGTTTCTGTAAACTGTCGCCAAACAATGTAGCGGCGGTTTAAATCGCCGCTAAACGGCGATTCTGTTGTCGTGTTAAGACATGGGATGGATAGATTTGGAGATTATTTAATGATTTTGGTTAATCAATGGTGATTTATATGTGATAATAAGTAAATTAGTAATAAGTTCTTTTTATAGATGAGAACAGTGGCACTTTAGGAAATTCTCATTTATTAAAATAAAATTAAGGTCAAACTAAGTAATTTTTCTCTAAAATATCCAAATTTAAAATATAGTATAGTATAGGTATATAATACAATCATAAAAAAAATTATAGATAATTTTTTGTGATATTTACTCCCTTATGTCATAATTTAAACACTTGTAAACCATTAAGACCTTCACCGAAGTGGATAACATTTACTATAGTGATATATTTTTTAGGAATAAAAATGAAATAGAAATTATTACCTAATTTAGACATGATTATTACATATTTGAAAATAATTTTACATGATTTAAGTAACATAGTAAAAAAATTATTTTAATAAAAGTATTCTTAACGCACTAAATTTTTTTTGAAAAAACTTCTATTTTTAAGCATAAAAGTAATTTACACCAAAATAATTTATAGTATTGATTCTCATTATATTTATTATTCTATAAATGAAAAAAAATAACAATTTATTTAACATCAAAGTAGTACAAAACCAAATGGATCATTGTGAATACTTTTTAAGGGAAAAAGACCAAAATATTTTTTTTATTAAAAAAATATAACTTTGGTTCTAAAATGTAAAGTATAGATTTATAAATAAAAAATAATAATTTTAAATTCATTATTTTACATCTTAAATTAATTATTGTTCAAGTAAAAGGTTTAAATATTTTTAATTAATTATTATATCATAATTATGTCATAAAAATTATAGTATTTTTCAAAATTGTATTTTCACTATTGAATTAAAAATAATTTATTTACAAAAATCCAAAAAAAATCCAAAACATTATTTTGAAATAATTAATCAAAAAATGAAGTTATTTTTATCAAATTTAAATTTTAAGAGTGGGGAAAATTGATTTTAATATAAGAACACTAATGTAGAAATACAATTTTTTGAAAAAAATGTATCTTTAAGCGTAAGATGAATTTTATCAATACATTTTTATAAAAAAGATTAATTAAATTTATAATTATAGGTTTATTTTATCATAATTTCTATATATAAAATCTATCGAGTAAGTTTTGTAAAATATAAGGGTAAGATGAGGAATGGTGACAGTTGGCGGTTGTAACACCCTGATATTTTATGAGAAGTATATTTTTTTATGTCTTATGTTATACGCAACATCAATGGAATATTTCATGGCACACAACACTAGTTTGTCTTGCGTTACACGCAATCACGACCTTCCTCGATAGCGTGTGTAGTACGCAATACCGAGTTCCACTAAACAACGATATATTATTATAATATTATAAAATAGTCGTTATGAAAATTATTTACTGAATTCTAAATTTTATAACATTATTATTCATCTTACATATTTTCTAGAACATTGTATGAGAACAAAATAAATTTTTCGGGTAAAATAAGTATTTTTCAAAAAATGCAGTTTTGCCGCCTTTTGATGGCGCACCCACATTAAATCTAGATTTTGACATGTTTATAAGTTAAATTTGATAAAATAAAATTCTTCTTTGGAATCAGGATATAAATTTTTACTTTGGATAAATTTTTCATATTACTCTGATAACTTTCATATTTTAATAAATAGTAAAAACACGCTATATTTTAATTAAAAACAACGTTTTCATCGCAATAATTTATCTGGTTAAATTAAAATATTGAATAGTTTTAAAGTATAAATAGAATATTTTTTTACCATTTAATATAATTTATGTCATTATCATTAATTTTACATTGAATTCATATGTAAAAACATTTCAATCTTTGGCAATGTTTTAACTTTTAAAAACCCGTTTGCTTAACAACGGGATTAATTTTAAATTAATTACTGCAACTTCTGTGTTTTGAATTTTGAAAAATGGATTCCATATTTGGATTCATTAGGTCAAAATTATGTTAATAGGTTACATTTTTTTTGAGATTATGAATAGCAACTACGGTAATTTTTATTTACTGCAATTAATGGTAAATCGGGTAATTAAGGGTAAATATAAGATTATAAAATTACCCAAACACTTTCCAAAATCCTATTGGATGAATAAAAGTCAACCCATATCACCTAAGGGTCGGACTAGATTCATTTCATGGACTTTTGACCATGAAATAATATAATTATTATTAAAACCAAAGAAAGTGACAACATGTCACTCTCTTAAATCTTATAAGTATAATAATTTTAATTTAGTGATAAACTTAATGATACTTCGAACATGAATAGTCTCCAGAAATCTAATAAAAGTATATACATTATATGAATTTATTTATAATTTTTAGGTGTTAAATAATTATCATTAATTATGACACAATAGTGATGTTGAAATTATTTTATTGATTGAAATATCAAATAAATGATTTTAAAAGTATTAAAATAAATATTATATGAACTATTTAATGTGATCCACTAATTTTCTAGATAAAAATTACATGTTATGAATCTATTAAATATTTTATTTCGAACATATCTTCTGTATATATTTTATTTAAACTCAAATAAATGAATAGTGTCAAAATTGACACTATTGTTAATTTATAGAAATTACATATTATAAAATTGTTTAAAATCAAAAAAATACTTAAAAATAGTAAATTAAAATTTATATGGTCTAAAATGTAATAAATTATTCAATTATGGACAATTCACAACATATAAGTAATTATTTATAATGATTTAAAATTTAGAATATTATTAGCACAAATAAAATTAAATAGATTATATAAGGATAAATCATGTTGATAATGTTAAAAATAGATTCCCAACTTGTCTAAATTTTATTGTCTAATTATATTACAACCCTATATCATCTAATATTCATATTTGAGTCATTTTTGGAGGTTTTTAAGTGGGGTTGGAATTTATTATAAATTAATATTTCTTATAATTCCAAAGGTGCCCCTCTCCTCCCTTATAAAAGGGCACCTCCTCCCTCTCCTCCTCACACCACTTTGAGCCTTCAAGATCGGCCAACCCCTGCCAATTTCTCTTATACACTTCCCTTGAAACATCCTAGAGGTCCCAGTCTTCTTCAAAGACCAATCTTAGTGCCCTGAGAAGAGATTTCAAAGAGGTGTGTCGAAGAAGAGGTAATATCTATTACGGATTCTTTGAAATGTATTTCTTATTCTACTTACTATTATTTAGTTGTTTCATTATGAATTAATAAAATCAGTATCACTCGTATAATGATATGTTATTATAAATATGAAACAAACCTATTTCACCTTCTATCCATCCTACAGAAAATGAAATCACCGCGCGTGCGTACGTACGGAATACCGTCTCCACGCCGTGGTGTAATCTGTTTTCCACCACCACCATACTTGGATGGGTATAATGGTTTAAATAATAACTATATATGATTATTGTAAAGTGATATTGATTCTGAAATAGTATACATACACTTCAATACAATTCCACGATCATGGGAATGATATCATCGCTCATGCGTACGTACGGCCTACCATCTCCACGATGTGATGCGACTCGTTCTACATGATCTTAAATGCATAATGATTATATAACTGAATTTAATTAATAAATATGATATATATTACACTACTAACATTTTGGAAATTAGGTATCTATATCATAAAAATAATAATAAGAATTTATTCGACAAAACATGCATAAGAACAAAAAGCAATAAACACCCGAATACCAAGTAGCAATGAAATATTACTAATACGAAGCTAAAAATATGACCATATATGATAAAATAACAATTATTATGATTATTTAATAAGTCAATAACATTATTTAAATCATTATACAGGAGTTTCGTACACGTACGAATCAAATCGGACATAAGGTAAGGGAAAATCTCGCAATCTCATTTTTATCCGAGATTGTTTATACTTCAGAATTTACTAGGGAATATTTATCATCCACATCCATGTTTCGTCAATATGTAATATTATTTCTATCTTCCTACAATTTTTTAAATCCAATTTTACCCATTTGTGAGTTTTTAGTAAAATATATGAAAGGAATCTTTTGTCATTTTTAGTATGAGTTACTTTTTGAATTTTCCGGCCAAAGTACGAGAAGAATGTTTTTTTTAACTTATACGTCTTCAATGGATTTTTATGATTTCATAGAAAATTATTTCCATGAATATTCCTTTATAATTTTTCAATTTTATTTTTAATCAAATTATTTTAGTTTAAAATTTTATGACATTTTAAGAAATGAAAAAAAAATTGAAGTAGAAAGGATATTTTCCTCAAGAATGGAGTTCGAGTATTTTATCAAAATTATTTTCCATATAAGATAATATGGGGTTCTGTTTCTATACCTATTTTTACATTTATTTGATTATGTTATGATGGAATTATTTTTATGAATTCCTTTTATCTTATATGATTTATGTTATGATGGCATGATGTTTAAGAATCCCATTTTTATTACATGGGTTAGGCTATGATGTATGATTTATGATCTTGTGGCACACATAAGAATGGTATCATTATGAGATGTGTGGGACCTATATCTCCCTCCAATACATTGGGTAAAGATTTATATCTCATGAGATAGACATGGCTGGAATGGAAAGTTAAACTGGTTCAGTGGTACAGGACTGGAACGAGGAGTGAACTCGGTTCAGAAATGGACTTTGTCTGCTAAGATAGTCTTGGCAATGAGTCTTGACTAATAAAAAATTATTTTCTATGATTATGTTTGTATTCCAAAAAGTTTCATGTTTTAAGTTATGATTATTGGGATTACATTTCACTACTATGATTTATCCCATGTTATGATATTATGATCTCTTTTCCAAGTTAAGATTTCCAAAATGTTATGTTCTTATGATTGATATTTCTTTTGTTTACCCTTACTGAGCATTTGAGCTCACCCTTTTGTATGTTTTCTTTTCCCCAGGTCAGGAAGAAGGGTATTAAGTAAGATATTCCAAAAGGGACTCTAGATATGATAAAATAAAAGGGAGACAGTGTATATGATTTATGAACCAGTTGTTTATGTTTCCCAGTTTCTAAAGACACTATACCTATATGGTCCTTTCATGGTTTTGTTATATGTTGTAATAAGTTTGCTTCAATTATGAAGTAATAACAATGTATGTAAAGTATGGGTCGTTATAGCGGTGGTGGTTAAGTTAGCATGGATCTCTTTGTGATTTCCATGAGCATGAACTTCTCCCACAGATGATTTTGATCAAGCCATAATTATTGAAGTTCATATTTGGATTGATCTAGGGAAAAACCTATTGAAACCACCTTCCTTCCAATATTAGACAAATGAGCCTCATAAGGAATATTTTTATTGCTTGATGCCATTGATATATTGTTCATAATGTAGTTCCTTCTATTTAACACTCTAATTGAAGGGGTATATTATAAAAGTAACTTTTAAAACTTGTAAAATATATCATGGTTTTGATTTATTTTGGTGTTGTGTGAGAAATAATATATTGAAACATATTTTATAAAGGATTAATATATATACTAAAATCATTGGTTGTTATATTCTACCCCCCTTAAAAAGAATTATGTCCTCAAAATTCCATTACATAAATAAAAAAGGTGATGCTACTTTTGTATAATTTCATCCTCAGGTTCCCATATAGCTTCTTCATAATTATTATTTCACCACAAAACTCTCACTATGTGGGTAGTCTTGTTGAACGATACTTAATATTTTTGATCTAGTATCTGAACTGGTTATTCCTCATAAGAGAGATAACATTCCAATTTCATATCTTCCAAGTTCAGTACTTTTCATAAATATAGTATGTACTTCCTCATAACTGATACATGGAACACATCATATAATTATGAGACATGCTGAGTGTGTTTTAAGTGATAATCTACTACCCCAACATGATTATAAATCTTAAAGGGGTTGATATACCTAAGTCTATACTTACACTTCCAAAATTTAATAACCTGCCTCTAAAGATATATCCATAGGAACACCTTGTCACCTACCATGAACTATATATCCTGTTGATTATTATTATTATATATTTTCTATCAAATTTTTTCTACTTTAATCTATTTTTAATGGATTTAATCTTATCTATAATTTCTTGGACTATGTCATGTCCTAACAGCTTCCTCTCCCCAATTCCATCCCAAAATGTCAGATTCATGCATATCATTCCATATAAATCCTCAAAGGTTCCATTTGGATGCTGGAGTGGAAACTATTATTATATGAAAACTAAATTAGAGGAATAATTTGATCCAACATTCCTTTAAAAAACATTAAGTGTGATATTAAAATAACCTTCGATGTCTGAATAGTCCTTTTAGATTAACCATTGGATTGAGGGTGATAGGTTATGATAAAGCACAACTTTGTATCCCATGCTTTTTATATTCTCCTCTAAGATTTTTTATTTCATTCTTAGAACTTGATAAAATTCAAATTATATTGGAACTCCAAACATCCTTACCACTTCCTTTATTTATAACTGGTCATATTGATTGAGTGAGAAATCCTCTTGAGTAGAAATTAAGTGTGCTTATTTTGTGATATTATTTTCTACTAACTATATGGAATTCTTCCATTTAGGAGTCTTGGAGAGGATGATAAAAAATCTTTAGTGATTTTATTCCACTTCCATGCTAATATAGGTAACTATTTCAACATCCCCTTAGATTTATAAAAATTATCATTTACTTGTTAACATACCAATCATCAAGATATATAGTTTTCAATTTCCATCTTAATATTTTCCCACCAGAAGTGTTTCTTAATATCCTTATACAAATATATACTTCATGTATGAATATATATGGATGGGTTTTTTGCATCATCCAAAATATCCTTCTTCAATTCCGGTTTTAATGGGACACATATCAAGGTTCCATATCATATAATTCTATATTTATCATGGTTAAATTTTGAAATATTTGTAACTTTATTCTATAGTTCCATATCACTATTCTAGGATTCCTTAGTCGTTATATAGATGGATGGTTTAACAATCATTTGATAAAGTTGGTATTTCATCCCCTACTTTATGATTTCTATATCCATCCTCTGGATATCCACAAAGATTAAGTCCTTTTAAATCCTCATCAAGGATAGGGTAGCATGGTTCTTTCTACTTAGATCATTTTCCACTTTGTTTTTCTTCCTGAATAGTAATTTATTAAGACATAAAAACCATTAATAAACTCCAACCATCTCCTTTGGTTCTTATTAAACTCTTCCTATGAAAATATATACTTTAAACTCGTGTTATTAGTATATATATCACTCTTTTAACTATAGAGGTAATTACACCAAATCTTTAATGAAAATATAACTGATTCTAGGTATGTGTTCAGTAATTTTTCTCATGGGAATTAAATTGAAATAATGCATAAGATATTACCTTATCATTTTTAATGAGTAATCATCCAAGTACCGTCTTTGAAGCATCACTGTAGATTACAATCTATTCCCCATTATAGGGTAATGTGAGTATAGGTGTGTTAAATAATTTATTCTTAAGTTACTTGAGGTTTTATTTACATTCTTCTATCTATAGTAATTTTACTTCTTCCTTATTAAATTAATTAGTGGATTTGATATCTATTATAAATTTCTCTCAAAGCATCGATAGTATCCATCCAACCCAAGAAAACTATGGATCTTGGTTATAGTGGTTGGTCTAGTACAATCTTCAATAACCTTCATCTTTTAAGGATCTATAGATTCACCCTCTCTTATGATTACATTACCCATGAATGATAATTTCTAAAACCAAAATTAATACTTGATAAATTTTTCAAAAAGTTTCTCTATTATAAAGATATTCAAAAAAATCCAAAAATGATCTTCACAATATTCTTTTCTCATAGAGTAAATGAAAATATCATCTATAAAGACTAAAAAATGATCAGGGTAATCTCTAAAAACATTATTCAAAATATCTATGAAGATCTTAGTGGAATTTGTAACAATGAAAGGCATCTTAAACGCATGGACGATTATCGCCTATCGACTGGTCAAGGTTCCAGTGCTCTGCTAATGTGTATAGCAGCACTTGGGTCAAATACTCGGTGATGATACTTTGTAATAGTCATTTTTTTTAGTTGATTGTATTCTGATTAGGGAGTTTTGTTTGTAGAGCTTAATTGAAATGATTGATTGACTATAATTGATTTAAAAAATTGATAAATATTTGGGTGAGTTCATCATTAGGTAGTTAAGATTTTGAAATCATTGAGCCTTGCTTTATATTGCATTAAATTAACACCCACTTCACAAGATAATGTTGATTGGAATTCCTAAGTGTTAAGGATTTAATCCAAGCCTTAACTTAACATAAGGTTCTAATCTCAATCATATCTTGTTTATGGTGGTGTATTTATGGTTCCAATAATCCATGGAAACCACATGTTAAACAAAATATGTCATTAATCCATGACATGTTAAGTCCAATATACACAATGGTAAATTAACGAATACTCATCGAGCAAATACTATCAATCATTAAACATACCTAAATTATCACTCACCCAAATAATATATTTACTCAGACATTGATATTAATATTAATTTGGTTTATATATTTATGATGATTAATTAACAAGAGAATAAAAAAAGGATAATAAAAGAGTGGTACGTTGAACATACACACACGAATAATGATGAGAATTAAAAAAAATAGACTTTTGATTGAATGAAGAAGCAAAAGAATGGAAGGGGATTCAACTGAATTTAAACTATTTTAAGAACATTAATATTAAACTACAAAAGGTGGAAGATAATAAGAGATATTGAAGAAGAAACTTGCATTAAAGCATAATTAAAAAACACAAACTTACAAGATTACAAACAAAGAACAACACAAAAGTGAAAGGAAACAAAGAGAGGAGGAAAGGTATCTCAAGTGAAAACTTGAGTATGGAAGGTCCTCCCAATCCTTTGTAAAGGATTTGGTCATTCCAATATGTGATCCTATCTTCTGAAATGCCAACCCCTTGCAAGGAGAGGAGGGGGATGTATTTATAGCCCAAGGAAGTGGATTGTTTTCATTCCCAATATATCCCTATACTTGGCTAGACAATTTGGACATCCATACATCCAAATATCGAGATATAAAATTCTTAAAAGTTTAAGATAATAATATTTTCCGACCTCTCTCAAAATTTGGAGTCATTTGGACTTAAGGGGCCAAAGTTATGGTCGTTTGATTAAACAACGTTAAACTGTCCATTTCAATCCATTCTTTTTCGATGGTCAAAATGTGAATGGATTTTGGTAGTGTAAGATGCTTTCAAATCCGAATGATGTCTTCAACAAAGTCGTATTCCTATGTCACCTATTTCACACTGCAAAATATCATCTCAAAACGATGTCTAGATCAGTATCCATGTCATCAACACTGTACTAATTTTAATTCCTGTCCAAAAGTGTGGGATGAGTTTTAAAGAATTAGTTGGGCCCCTTTTATTTAAATTTGGGCCTTGAAATTTTTATCCAATACTCCTTTAATTATACCCCGACATTTTGAGGAGAATAAAAGAATTTGGACTTCTTTATTGATCCCAAATATTAAATCTTCATGGATGGTCCAGTTTCATCACAGATTCTGTAGGCCTCATTGTGTGGTTAATAGGGGCCTTAAAATGGAAGAATGAGCTCATGAACTCTTCTAATGAAATGTTTTATATTGAAATATTAATACTAAAAAACAATAACCACACAATTTGGATTAGTAGGGTGAGAGGTATAAATAAAATAGTAAACTGGCTCAATTGGACTATTTCTAAAAATGCTCAAAAATTATACTTAGTATTAAAATATTAATATTTCACACACATTATGCACAATTCATATAAAATCAGTAAATTGAGTATATAATAAGTCATGAAAATATTAATAAAATCAACTCCCACACACTTATTTTTGTGCATGTCCTCATGTGCAACAAATATAAAAACACGACAAAATCATTTTCACTCACCAACAAATATTAAAATTTTGTTTTCTGCAATCAGGGGAGGTTTAGACTATTTCACTCATCCATTTTGAATTCCCCCACAAGTTGTTACAGAAAAAATGTTCCAAAACTAATTCATTTTTTCATGCTCAAATTTAGAAATGGAAAATGTGGATACTCAAAACTCGCACCTCTCAAGATGGTAAAATTCATTTGTGGAGGTTCACTCTTTCACCAACCAAAAGTGAAAATATTAGAGTTCGAAAGAGCTCTCAGCTTCTATTCACTATCAAAAGTTCTCAAAAATAAAGAGGTATTTTTAAGAGTTTTTTTATAGCTATGTGACGGTAGTAATATAATGTCCAAGAGAGAAAAGAAGATGGGTAAAACACCAACATAGAAAAAGAAATGCACATTTTTTTAAAATAAAACATTGAAGGAAATGAAAACAAATATTTACAAGGGAATGATTGTGTGAAGAAAGACACAATAGAGGAAGAAAATTTGAAGTGGATGAGAAGATTAAATATTTACAAACCACAAAACTTCTCCCAATGACATAAGAATATAATGTAAGTGATATTTTTTTCTCTCTTTTTTTCTTTTTTTTCGAAAGTCGAACATGGAAAAGATCTCACACTCATATCCCAAACCATGATTGATCTCCTCATGACACTAATTGTAATAGTTATAAAAAGATCAAGGGTTGGGGAAGAGTGATTTTTGACCAACCCAAGAAACAACCCAATCGTTTTTTTTTTTGTTCTCTTTTTTTTATTTTTTTTATTTTTTTTTTTTTGATTTTTTTTAACACTTTCCAATAACATTTAAAAATTACATAAATGAAAGTACAATACATTCCCCAAAACACACAGAATGACAACCTCTCCCCCACACTGAAATGGATGCTTTCCCTCAAGCATATAATAACACGGTGAAATCAACAAAGGGTACCCATAATGAAATCCATCCCCCCACAATTAAATTTCAAAAAATTATGCAATGAAAATCCATGTTGATATTTGGTGTGAAAAGTTATTGGGTTTGTAATGTGGCTATCAAAGAAAATGTTTTCATAGGCTCGAAGGGGATATCAAAAGGAGGATTAATTTATGGGAAATGGGAGGCTATTTGGCTATTGTGATTCTCATGTTTTTAAAAAAAATCCTTTATCATATTAATGCACACTAAAGTAGGAAATTCAGCTCAAAGGTCCACAAACTCAAGATTCACAAATAGAGGTTAAAAAAACACTCATTTTGAAAAGATGTCCATATGTAGCCTTGGCATGAAAGCTAATGCTTGTTCTCATAGTTGGGGAAAATCATTTTCCAAATCAAAAATTGAGCATTAAAAATTTGTTGGTTTTGACACAAAATTCTTTATCCAAAGTCATGACGAAAATACAAAATTTTTTAGATGAAAACATGTCTTTTTAATCCCCAAAATGGTTAGAAAAATTTTCAAAATTAGAGGGTGAGTAATCATTACTCTTGATTTTTCATATTGTTTCTTAAATTATTATTTTTTTGTTTTTTTTTAGTTTTTTAGGTTTTTTTTAGTTTTTTTATAAAGACACACCCACACAAAAGAGAAAGAGTAAAAAAAAGTTTTATGACGAAGGTGGTAAAAAAATGAGAATGATGGAGGAAGAAGAAGAGAGAGAGAGAGTTAAAGGGAAAGAGGTTCCCCTGGTTTGGATTTGGTGGGTTGCCATATCCATCTAGTGGTGGGTCAACTACAGAAGTTAGGGATCCGATGGAAGTTGAGGTGGTTCCTAGGATGTGTGTCCTTTCATGGTGATGCTTTAACCGATGTCCATTAACCGTGAATGTCCTTTTAGAAGAGGGGTCTTGGACTTGTACTGCACCAAATGGGTAAACATTAGTAATAACAAAATGACCTTCCCAATGAGAATTAAGCTTACCTGGGTGAAGCCGAAATAGAGAATTAAATAGAATTACCTTATCACCTTCATGGAATACCTTTCATAGGATTTTTTTTTCATGGAGTGACTTGGAATTTTCTTTATAGAGAATATAATTCTCATAATAATCAAGTCGAAGATCCTCCAGTTCAGCCAATTGCAACAATATTTCTTCACCATATTTTTCAAGATCAAAATTACATGTTTTCACGGCCAAAAATGACTTATGTTGGATTTCAACTGGCAGATGACATGCTTTACCAAAAACTAGCCTAAAAGGAGACATCCCAATGGGTGTTTTATAGGCAGTTTGATAAGTCCAAAGTGCTTCACCAAGTCTTTCAGGCCAGTCTTTTCTGGTGAGTTTTATAATTCTCTCAAGCACTCTTTTCACTTCTCTATTAGAAAGTTCAGCCATGCCATTTTTCTGGGGGTGATATGTAGTTTAAGTTTTATGTATAACCCCATTATTTTTCAAAAGAGATTCCATGGTTCTATTATAGAAATGGGTTTATAAGTCACTGATCAAGGCATGAGGCATGCCAAATTTATGGAAGATGTGTGTCTTTAAGAACTCACTAACAGTATGTGAATCATCCTTTCTAGTGGGTTTTGCCTCGACCCACCTAGAAACATAATCAACTGCAAGAAGGATGTATTAGAATCCATTGTATTTGGGAAATGGTCCCATGAAATTGATGCCCCAAACATCGAAGATCTCACATAAAATTGAAGGCTTTGGGGAATTTCATTTCTCTTGGAAATTGTGCCAAACTTTTGGAAAGTGGGACATGATTGACAGAACTCATGTGAGTCCTTGAAGAGTGAAGGCTAGAAGAATCCAGATTCTAGGATCTTTCGGGAGGTCCTTTGTAGTCCAAAGTGTCCACCACCAGGCATTGAGTGACAGAATTCTAAGATAGAGGAATGTTCATCTATATCAACACATATCTTAATTAAAATGTCTGTTATAGTTTTCCAAAGTTTATTTTCTTCCCAAAAATAGTGTTTTGAATCACTTTTCAACTTCATTTTCTCTTATATTGAAAAAAAAAATCAGGAAAAACACCAGAAACCAAGTAATTTACAATTGGGGAATACCATGGTAACTTTGGAGTGAGAGATGAAAGGTGCTCAGTGGGGAATTCAGAATCAAAGATTTCAGAATGAGAAGAATTAGAAATTCTACTCAAGTGATCAGCCACAGGGTTTTCTTTTCCTAGTCTATCTTTGATTTCAAGGTCAAAATCTTAGAGCATTAGGATCCATCTTATTATCCTCGTTTTGGAATCACATTTCTTGAGTAAGAACTTTATTGCAGAATGGTCTGTGAAGATGATGATTTTGGCACCTAAGAGATAGGGCTGGAATTTATCTAAGGAAAAAACAAATGTTAAAAGTTTTTTTAAATGACAGTGTAGTGAGATTGAGTTTCATCCAATGTTTTTGAGGCCTAATAGATGACATGAGGAATCTTCTCTCTTATTTGACCAAGAACAGCCCAAACAGCTCTATCAGAAGAATCACACATCAATTCAAAGGTTAAGGACCAATTTGGGGGTTGTATTATCACGGAAGATGTAAGAGAAGTTCTGAGTTCAATGAAGTCTCTCTTTCAAACCTCATAGAAATGGAAAGTGACATCATTTTGTAGAAAATGAGTGAGTGGGAGGGAAATTTTACTGAATTTATGGATGAATCTATGATAGAAACTGGTATAACTGAGAAATTAATGGATGTCTTGAACAGAAGTGGGTGGAGGAATTGATTGGATCACTTAAATTTTGGCAGTATCGACTTCAATACAATATTTTGAAACTATGTGCCCTAGAACAATCACATTCGCAACCATGAAGTGACATTTTTCAAAATTTAACACAAGGTTGCACTTGAAAAACTTTTGGTGGACTAGAGAGACTAAATTCAAACAAGATTCAAATGAATCACTATAAATGGTGAAGTCATCCATGAATACTTCCATGCAGTGTTCAATGAATTTGGAAAAGATACTCATCAAACACCTCTGGAATGTTGTAGGAGCATTGAAAAGTCCAAAAGGCATTCTTCTATATGCATATGTTCCAAAGGGGCATGTGAAAGTAGTCTTTTCTTGGTCCTGAGGTGCTATTGGGATTTGGAAGTAGCCGGTGTATCCATCAAGAAAGCAATAGTGTGACTTTCCGGCTAATCGTTCCAGCATTTCATCAAGGAATAGAAGAGGTTAGTGATATTTTCTTGTTTCAAAATTCAATTTTCTATAGTTGATGCGCACACACCATTTGTTCTTCACTCGAGTTGTGACTACCTCTCCATGTTCATTTGTGACAACATTTATCCCACCCTTCTTAGGTACAACTTGAATTGGACTAACCCATTCACTATCATAAATTGGGTTGATAATACCAGTTTGAAGAAGCTTGGTGATCTATTCCCTAACTACCTCAAGTATGAGTGGATTGAGTCTTCTTTGTGGTTGTCTAATTGGTTTTGAAGACTCCTCAAGATGTATTTGATGCATGCAAAGGGCGAGGTTGATTTCTGGTATGTCATCTAGGGTCCAACCTAATGCCTTTTTGTTTTCCTCTAACACTTGAACAAGTTTGGACTCCTCAGTTTCGGTAAGTGAAGAAGAGATAATGACAGGATAAGAGTGATTATGGAAAAGGAATTCATACTTTAGGTGTTCAGGAAGAGGTTTTAGATCAGTCTCATTTTTTTACTTTTGGGTTAGACAACTCAGGAATGGAAGAAGACACTTCAGTTGCTTCAGATTCATTTTCCTTAATACTGTCCAAGGTGGAGCAGTAGAGATCAGAGTTGATGTGGGATTCAAGAGAGTTTTCATGTTCCTCTAGATTGATGGAGTCTACGAATGAGAGGTCTACATCAAATTCACCATTTATTACTTTGTTAATCATGGTGCAGATTTCACAAGATTCTTTGTCATTAGAACATGAAGAACATGGTGGATTGGGGTTCGATTGACTCTTAGAAGTTTCATTATAAGCATGGATTGAGAATGCAGAGTGATCCTCAGATGGGTATCACATGGCTTGGAAAATGTTGAACTTGACCAGTTGGTCACTGAATTCCATGGATAAGATTCCTGAATGGACATCAATATTAGTTCTAGCAGTCATGAGGAATGGTCTTCCTAGAATTAGAGGATATTGAGAAGAGTTAGTCTCACCTTCCATGTTAAGGACATAGAAATCAGCAGGGATGAAAATATCATTCATGCGAACAAGGACATCCTCAATTATTCCCTCAGGACTCGTTGTGCTTCGATTGGATAACTGAATGACAACACATTTTGGGTGCACGGTACCTAGACCAAGGTTGGAGAAGATGGACTTAGGCATGACATTAATTAAGGCTCATAGGTCTATGAGTGCATCAACAAAGTTTGAACTTCCAATTTGGAATGGAACCGTAAAGGTCCCTGGATCTTTTCACTTTATGGGAATAGACTATTGGGTGGAAACATTTTCCAAGGTCCAAAGTTTCCTCTTTTGGGTGCACAATTCCTTAAGAAACTTGGCATACTTAGGAATTTGTTTTATGGAATCTAATAGGGGAATGTTGACTTCAACACCTCTAAACATGACAATCATTTTAGGATCGGGTTCAAAGGACTTATTTGGCTTAAAAAAAGCTTGAGGAAAAGGAATTAGATTCTTAAGTGGAATAGAAGGAGGTGAGGGAATGGATTCAGATTCCTTTTCAAGTTTCTTTTTCTTTTCATTTTCTAGGTCAACATTCAAAGGAGGTTTGGAGGACTTATCTTGTGGCATAGCAATTTGCTTTCCTGATCTAAGTGAAATTTCACTTACATTACCCTTGGGGTTGGGTGATGGTTGAGCTGGAAGTTGGGAATAATTAAATGGTTGCTGCTGACTAAGGTGGGATGCCAGTTGACCAATTTGGGTTTCAATATTTTTAAGGCTGGAATGGGTGAAAGAGGCAAGATCTTCAGTTGTACATTCCCATGGTTGCTTGGAAGAAGAGGTTTGTCCCAGATTTGGATTGCCTTGATATTGGTTCTTGCGAAAGCGATTGTATTGGTTTGGGAGTTGGGAAGGCTCACTGGGATAGTGGAATCCAGGAGGAGGATTGTTCCTTTGAGGTTGAGGAATAAAAGGATAAGGTTGTTGGAAGTTACCAACACCTTGACCATATTGAAATTGGTTTGGGTTTTGAGGAGGGAATTGAGGGGGATGAGATATGGGATTACCATACTTAAGACCTTGGTTATAGGAAGAAGAGAATGGCTCGGAGTGAGGTTGGTTGAAGTTTCTAACAAACTGACCTGATAGTTGAGGTTTAGTGTTCCGCTAAGCATATGCTGCATTGAGATCCATTGGTCTAGATGAATCATATTGATCCTCTTGAAGTTTTGGACATGTGTCAGTTGGATGAGATGAAGAGTTGTATATTCCACAGTTTTTGACTGGTCCAAGAAACATTGATTGTGAAGAAGATGAGCTTGGGGATTTGGTAGCCATAGCTAGTTGTCGCACAAGACCTATAAGTTCACTCATCCACTCGGTCATCTTGTTCGGCTCAATTGATTGATTATATTGGGCTTGTTTGACTTGAGCATGTGCTCGAGTATGGAATTGTTGTGTGTTTGCAGCCATGTTACTTATGAGATCTCTTGTTGCTGTATGAGTTTTATCAACAAAAGCACCGCCACTTGCGGCATCAATGATAGTTCTCTCCATTGCCAATAACACCTCATAGAAGTATTGAATCAAGAGTTGGTCAAGGATTTGGTGGTGTGGGTAGGTTGCAACATTCTTTTTGAACTTATCCCAATATTCATGGAGTGATTCACTTGGGAACTGGCGGATACCACTTATTTCCTTTTGGATAGAAGCAGTACGAGAAGCAGGAAATAATTTCTATAAGAAGAGTCGCTTCATGTCAATCCATGTGGTTATGGAACCAGGGGTAGGTTGTAGATCCATGACATAGTAGTGTTATCTAGGGATAAAGGGAATGCTCAGAGTTTGATTTGTTCCTCAGAAATCCCTTGAGGATTCATGGTAGAGCACACCACTTGGAACTCTTTAAGGTGGAGATGTGGATCCTCACCGGCTAGCCCGTGGAAATGAGCGGGGAGATGAATCAAACCTGATTTGAGTTCGAAGTCAACCTCTATGTTTGGATATTGAATACCAAGAGGTTGGTAATTCATATCACGGGCAACAATTTATTTTAGTGTTTGTTCCCTAGGATTGTCCATATCTAATTCAATTGGTCGTACAAATACTGGTTCTTGAATTATTTGATTATCTCTTATGTTACTCCTTTGTTGGCGAAGTTTTCGTTCAATTTTAGGGTCAAACAAATCTGAGGGATTGTTTGGGAGGCTACAGAATATTCAGAGAGATGTTGGAAGGAAAAGGAATATGGGTTTTTCTTTGTGTTTTTTCTGTTTATGATTTTTATTAGAATACGGGTTTTTCTTTGTGTTTTTTTTTCAATTTCATTTAAAAATTTGTTTTTTTTAAATAACCATAAAATAATGACTACTTAAATCACCATCCCCGGAAACGTCTCCATTTGAAATACACATTCGATTGTCACCTATCGACCGGTCATGGTTTCAGTGCTCTGCTAATGTGTATAGCAGCACTCGGGTCGAATCCTCGGTGATGATACTTTTTAATAGTCATTTGTTTTTAGTTGATTGTATTTTGATTAGGGGGTTTGTTTGCAGAGCTTAATTGAAATGATTGATTAACTATAATTGATTTAAAAAGTTGATAAAGATTGGGGTGAGTTCACCATTAGGTAGTTAAGCTTGTGAAATCATTGAGTCTTGCTTTATATTGCATTAAATTAACACCCACTTCACAAGATAATGTTGATTGGAATTACTAAGTGTTAAGGCTTTAATCAAAGCCTTAACTTAACTTAATGTTCTAATCTAAATTAGAGCTTGTTTATGGTGGTGTATTTATGGTTACAATAATCCATGGAAACCACATGTTAAACAAAATATGTCATTAATCTATGACATGTTAAGTCCAACATACACAATGTTAAATTAACGAATACTCATCGAGCAAATACTCTCAATCACTTAACATACCTAAATTTTGACTCACCCCAACAATATATTTACTCAGATATTGATATTGATATTAATCTGGTTTATATATTTATGATTATTAATTAACAAGAGAAGAAAAATAAAGGGATAAGAAAAGAGTGGTACGTCGAACACACACACACGAACAATGATGAGAATTAAAAAAATAGACTTTTGATTGAATGATGAAGCAAAATAAGGGAAGGGGATTCAACTGTATTTACAATTTTAAGAAAATTAATATCAAACTATGGAATGTGGATAAGAATAAGAGATATTGAAAAATAAACTTGCGTTAGAAAAGAATTACAAAAGACAAACTTACAAGATTACAAACAATGAACAACACAAAAGTGAAAGGAAACAAAGAGAGGAGGAAAGGTATATAAAGTGAAAACTTGAGTATGGTAGGTCCTAATAAGCCTTTTTAAAGGCTTTGGTCATGCCAATATGTTATCCTCTTTTCTGAAATGCCAACCCCTTGCAAGGAGAGGGGGGAGATGTATTTATAGCCCAAGGAAGTGGATTGTTTGCATTCCCAATATGTCCCTCCACTTGAATCGATGATTTGGACATTCAGAAAGCCGAATCTCGAGATATCTCTTTCTTAAAAGTTGAAGATAATACATTTTTCCGACCTCTCTCAAAAGTTGGAGTCATTTAGACTTAAGGGGCCAAAGTTATGGCTGGATTATTAAAAAAAGTTAAACTGTCTATTTCAATCCATTCTTTTTCAATGGCCAAAATGTGAATGGATTTTGTAATAGTAAAATGCATTCAAATCCAAATGATTTCTTCAACAACATCTTCCTCCTATATCTCCTCTTTCACACTGCAAAATATAAACTCAAAATTATGTCTAGATCAGGATCCAGGTCATCAACACTATACTGATTTTAATTCCCGGCAAAAAATGTGGGATGAGTTTCAATGAATTAGTTGGGCCCATTTTATTTAGATTTGGGCCTTGAAAGTTTTATCCAATAATCATTTAATTATCCCGCTAAATTTGGAGGAGAATAAAATAATTTGGACTTCCTGATTGAGCCCAAAAATTAAATCTTCATAGCTGGTCCAGTTTCATCACAGATTCTGTAGGCCTCCTTGTGTGGTTCATATGGGCCTTAAAATGGAAGAATGAGCCCATGATCCCTTTTAATGAAATGTTTTATATTTAATTAAGAATCCTAAAAAAATAACCACACAATTTTGATCATTAGGTTGAGAGTTATTAATAAAATAGTAAACTGGCTCAATTGGACTACTTTTAAAAATTCTCAGAAATTATACTTATTGTTAAAATATTAATATTTCACACACATTATGCACATTTCATATAAAATCAGTAAAGTGAGTATATAATAAGTCATTAAAATATTAATAACATTAAAATCACTCTGAATTCACAGTTTCCATACCTCATACAGATGGTAGTCATGGGAATGTCCTCCCTTTGGACCCTTAATTGATGATATCTAGATCAAAGTTCTATATTAGAGAAGTATTGAGCCCCTCTAAATTTATAGAATAGGTTATCAAAATAAGGCATGGGATACTTGTTTTTTATCATTATTTTTTTTACGTTTATCATAATTAATGAAAATAAGAATTGATCTAACTTTCTTATTGAAAAAGAGGACCGGTGCACCCCATGGTGAGGTAGTATGGAATATAAAACAGTTATCTATGTTCTTTTGAAGTTGATTATTCAATTAATTTAATTTTATGTGTTTCATTAAATAAAAAACTCATTAATATAGGCATATAAACAAGTATGATTTCAATTGAAAACTCAACCACATGTTTTGGGCGAAGACTAGTAAGTTCATTAGCGAATACATCAGCATACTCCCATATAATAGGTATATCTTCAATATTGAGTTCTTTTAAAACTATTTGAGCCAAGATTCCATTTTTATTGGGAATGATAACCCATATTATATAATTTACATCCAAATTAAGTTTATGATAATACTTACATTGATATTTGATAATGGGATGATTCGTGATATAAAATTAGGCAACCTTATACCTGAATTGGATATGAGATCTATATAGGGGAGACAATCCATGGCCAATATAAGATCAAATTTTACTAAGGGAATAAGAACTAGATTTACCAGAACTATCAACCCACAAAACTAGATCAAATATGATTTCTATTATTTTTATGGAATCAATTCACCATTAAGTATTTTCATCGATAATTAAATATCCAATGTTTATAGTGGTGAATCAATATTCTTAAAAAACTTTCATGATATGTAATAATGAGTAGAACTATAATCAAATAAGTTATTCATAGTTTTTGAGGGGATATTAAGTGCACCTTTCACCACTTTATTATCATGATCCATCTAAATAATAGTGATTGTATATTCTCTTCATTTTCCCACTGGTTTAAGAGCTTTTCATAGTATATTATCCTAATGTTTCAACTCTAGTAATTCTTGCACTATTTTTTCAAAAGATTTTATGAAAAATATTTAGTGAAGAATATTTTCTTGATCTCCTACCATTTTATATATTTAAATTTTTCTTTTTTGCATTGTATTATTAATGAGGGTCTACCATTGTTCAATCTAAACTTATCAGTGATAGACATTTAAAATAACCATATCATGATCTGTTCACTATATAATGAAAACTTTCTTCTCTATTGCATTAATCCATTGCTCAAAATTTATTTGGTTTGAAGACCCACTAAACGAAGGTAGGTGTGGTATCATGAAGTACTATATAATAAATTCCTCCTTTATTAGTTTATTTTGGAACTCAATATGGTTCATGTTATTTTTTGTTTCTTGAGATAGTTGAGTAATCATTTTCCTAAAGTTGTATACTCCATCTCCAATCCTATTTGGATTCTCAATGGATAATCAATTCATTATTCATCACACCCATTTTTAACCCAATTTTTATTATTTATAACCATTTTTTAAAACCAAAATATGCTTAAATGAGTAATAAAAAATAAAATATTAAGTGAATCAGAATGAAAAACTATATAAATTTGAATATTTGATCTTATTAATGTCTTATTCTAAGACACATTACTCATAAACAAGGATACTTTTTCTTCACTTGTTGTTCAACCTATATCACTTTTGGTTCAACCAAGGTTGATTTGGGTTTGGTTAACTTATACTTACTAACCTAATCCAAAAAAATAATTAAACCTTGTTATGATACCAACTAAGGAAACTCAAACTAAACATGAATATATTTTACATACTTTTTCAAAATTAAAATAGTAAATTTTACAAATAATATCATAAACCTAGAACCCAAAGTTTAATTTAATTTGTAGATTAGATAATTAAATATCTTATTAAACATTATTGCTTAAATGTCTTTCAAAAACATTCCTACATAAAACTATATTCTAAAATAATTCCAACATATAATTTCTTGGGGAAGTGGAAAACAAAAGGATTGAGCTGAAATAATCAGTAAGGGAAAACTTATCAATGAATTCATAATGGTTTAGATCATAATCATATGAGATAATATGATAATTTGAGAAATATTTTTTTAAAAATAACATGGAACTATAATAGTTTTTCATAAATAATGATATAAGAACATATAACCTAAAATGATCAAACATATACCATGGTGAAAGAGTATGGATTCAAGAATCAATAATCATGAAACATGGAGAATAAATAGTTATATAATATAGAAATGTTTCATAATCATGTGAATAGGAAATAATAACTATATGAAAAAATATACACATAATCATGTCTTCGAAAAATGTTGTGAACATGGCCAAATAGAAGTAATTTCTACACATAAGGTTGTGAATATAGCTAAATAACAATCATGCCCACACAGAAAAATGTCAACATAGATAAAAATAAATCATTTCCACACCCAAAATATTTATCTAATGAGATATAAAACTTTAACCAATATATTGGAACATTATAGAGGACATCACCCATCACATAATGGTAAATTTTACTTATGTATACCATATAACATAAGAGCATTCATCATTACTTCATAGATTAATTAACCCATCAAAAATAAATAAGTTTCATGAATATTTCCTTGAAACGTCATTATAATCCATCTAGATAATTAATGTGGATGGTATCATTGGATCATATCACCAATAAATAATAATAAATAAATAAATTATATTGATATAAATGAAAAATATTTTATAAAAACAATATAAATATACTTTTAATAATAAGGAGAAATATCCATTATTTGGTAACTTTTAAAAAAATCAAAAGAAGGTAATAGGATTTTATTTAAAAAAAACTATTGAAAATTAAAAATTAATATTAATAATGAAGGATTTTTATTATGGAAACAAAATTTTGTCTAGCGATAAATGTTAAAAATCATTATTCTCACATCATTATAAAGAAAGTCAAAAATAAAACATATGGAAAACATTAGAAAATTCTTCTAAAATTATTTGAATAAATTAAGATATATTTGAAAATAAAATAAAATAATCATTAAATTATATATAATAAAATTATTTAAACAATGTAAAGAATATAGATATAGAGGAAAATGAGTTGTGTAAAAGACTTCAACACTTTTAAAAAACTTAAAATAAAACCCATTTTGGATTTTAAAATAAAAATACCCATGAAATAAATAAATTGATATGGAACTTGAAATACCATAAGTATAAATATATTCATGATAAGATATGTTTAAGAACAATTATATACAACATATAAATAAAATTAGGTGCATATTATGGTATACATCTCAATATAGTGAAATTGAGACAAAAATATCTTACCTCAAATACTAACTCATTTTTTACATGTGTATAACCTCATAAATAACATAATTGAGTTTATTTAATACTTTATTATAACATTTTTTAGGTATATTTTATTTTTTTTAATGTCAATTTAGTATCATATTTCATTCATTTATTGTATAGTTTTTACACTCCTCAATCACTTGGGGTAGTTTGGTCAACTCCTCCAAAACTGATTTAATGCATTGATCATAGTAAAATGGGTTATATAATAGTTTCATCATCTAAATATTTAATATAAATATTTAATTTATCATTTAATTAGCCCAAAATTCATATATCTTAATCATTTGTTAAAAATAAATTCAAATTAAGAAAAGTGCCTATGTATGCTCATTTTAGGCGGTTAGATTTAAAATGGCCATTTATTGTTAATATTATTAATATAATGTAAAATTTATATATTAATAATCATAATAATTTTATAAATATAATATTTAGTTATTAAATTTATTTTTAAAACAATCCATGTAATCTGATTATGAAAAATAAAATATGTTGTTTCATGGAGGTGGTGGTATGCACGTAACACGAGTGATGTTTTCATTTTCTATGGAATGATTGGAAGGTAGATGGTGGTTATTCAATCAAAATTATAATATTAAATTATAATAATGATACTAATTTCATTGTATTATAATGTTTATATAAAATATTTAAGAGGTACAAGAAGAAACAAACTTGAAAGAACTCGATAATAATAATTACCACATTCTTGGATTCATCCTTTGGGCCTCACCTTAAGCCTTCTTAAATAGGTATTTTTGTGAGAAAAGAACCTCTAGAATGTGGAAAGATGTTTTAGGAGAATTTTTGGAAGATTTTGTTTTATAAAGTATGGTTTAGGTGTAAGGATAAGTGGGGTAATGAAGGGGTCCTTTTATAGGTAAGAGAAGTGGAAATTTAGAAAATACTCATTTATTAATATAAAATTAAGGTCACACACAAGTTAAATTTCTCCAAAATGAAAAAAAAAATATATGATAATTTATGTTGATAATCAACTCATAAAATCAATTAGATGTAATTTTTTGTGATATTCATGGCCTTATCTCTTAATTTAACACCTTATAACCCATATAAACCTTCACCAAACTGACTAACTTTGACTATGGTGATTTATTTTTATGAATAAAAATAAAATAAAAATTATTATATAATTTGAAAATTTTGATCCCATGTTTCAAAAACATTTTACAAGATTCAATTTCTATATATGGTAAAATTTAATTTTAAAAAAGTATGTTTAATGCGACAAAAATAATTTTGAAAAAATAAACATTTTAAGCATGAAAATGAATTTACACCAAAATAATGTTTAGTATTGATTCCCATTATATTTATTGGTTTATAATTAAAAAACATTGAACTTTAAAGGTAGATAAAACCAAATGGATCATTGTGAATAGTTTTTTAAAGTAAAAGGATCAAAATAGTTTTTTATTAGAATAAAATATAACTTAGGTTCCAGAAAGTCAAACACAGATTTCTAAACATAAAATATTAATTTTAAATGAATTATTTTACTCCTTAAATTATTTTTTTTCCAGAAAAATATTTTATAAATATTTCATTAATTATTATATTATAATTATGTCATAAAATTTAGGGTATTTGTAAGAAGTGTATTTTCACTATTCATGTAAACATAATCTTTTTTATAAAAATCCCATAATTTTGGCCTAAGATAATTTATAGATGATAATTCCAAAAATAAAGTTAATTTTTGAAAAATAAAATTCTTAAAGTTGTAAAAATTAATTTAAATATACAAATACATAATATGGGTAAAAAATAAAAAAAATATCTTTATACAAAAAATGAATTGTATTAGTTCATTTATATAAAAATACTAAAATACATATATAATTATAAGTTTATATTAAAACAATTTCAACTTAACCCCCCCCCCCCACTCCTATAATTACTCCACATATGATCTAAGGGTAAGATAAGAAATGGTGGAATTCGTGAGTGGCGATCAGCTAGAATGGCTCTCATAGTGGTTTTTGTGAGTTTGAACTTCTCATGTAGGAAATTTTATTCAAGTTGTACTTATTGAATTTCAACTTGATATTAATCTAGGGAAACCCTTAATGAAACCACACTAATAGAAAAATACCCAATACCAATAGTTTGGAATCGTTGGTATAAGTCTCCAAACCATTGGTATAGCCTAGACCAATAGTTTGGAGGACCGTTGTCTAGTTTGGCATTGGGATAAGTCTATACCAATGGTTCTGGGATAACTATTGGTATATACCTATACCAAAGATTTTTTTCAAACCATTGGTATAGTTCATAAGAAAAACCTAAACCAACAGTTTCATAAAACCATTTGTATAGGTAATTCAAAAAAAAATTGGCTTGGTTTTGATCCCAACACCTCCCGTTTATAATCTAACAACATAACCACTAACCTAACATGACTTTTGTGAATATAATATCTTAAATATATATATGTATATTCATAAGTATTTTAACTTTTGATTTATTTAATTTTTTTTTAAAGTTTGGGGCTGAAGCCTCATTTATTATTAAAGTAAAGCAAAGACATCTTTAATTAGGTAGAGGGAGACCCATTACATAGCTCGAAGGTCCAGTGGAAATTTATCCCATTACATGGCCCCTAGGCCCAATTTTTTGGCCAGAGGCCCATTCTGTGAATAGTACTACTACAGTACTTGCATTGCTACAGTGCCACACAGTACATGCTGCTGCTACAGTACCCTGCCGCCACTACAGTGACCTGTCGCCACTACAGTTCATGTCGTTGCTACAGTATCGCCACTACTATAGTACGATACAGTGCTACTATAGTACCTGCACCCAATGGGTTTTGAACCCCCATTTTTCATGTAGGATTAGGGGTGCTTACCACTAACCCAAACCCCAACTACATTGATTTATTTAATGTTATTTGACAAAATATTCCATAAAAAATATGTGTACCTATACCAACAGTTCTCAAAACCATTTTTATAGACCTATACAAATGGTTTTGAGAACCATTGGTATAGGTTCATTGATTTTTTGAGCTATACCAATCGTTTTGGTGAAACTGTTGCCATAGGATGGACCTACACCAATGGTTTGGCCAAAACGTTGGTATAGGTCCATATAAGTGACCTATACCAATGATTTTATCCAAACCTTTGGTATAGGTCCTAATTAGTGACCTATACCAATAGTTAGGGTTAAACCGTTGGTATAGGTCCTATTTATAGTATTTCCACCTTATTTCTAAGCTTGGAAAAATAATCCTCATAAGTAATATGGTTAATTATTGATTCCATTACTACAGGTTTCATAATACAGTTACTTTTATTTATTCCCACTAATTTAATGGCTATATTATAACATTTTTATAATTATGAAATGTATAGTGGATTTAATTTAGTTTGGTTCTTTATAAGAAATAGTCTATTCAAAAATATTTATTTAAGGATAAATATATATACTAAAATAATGTTTTATTATAGGAGAATCACTCCTTCATATATCTATAACAATCAGTCCAGATATGCCCCTGATTTTCACACTAATAGCATTGGATGAAGACTCTCCCTCTTAAAGTAAGCAACAAACCCTGACTCAGGATGCCCTGCCTGTCTTCACTCTAGCAATAATCCTCAAACCTTCACTTCCTACTTCATATAAACATACTCTCATCCCCATCAGAAGAAGTATGTTTCCAAGATAGTCTACCCTCTATCTAAATCTACTTATAAATCATAGCCTACTTCATGACCAATTATAAATATTTCAAGTGAAATATATACACCTCATATCAAATAAAATTCCTCAATCCATCCTTAAAATTCCTAAATCTAGTGGTATCATCACTTTCCAGTATAGAGAAAAGCTATACAAGATCAATAAAATAGTTGAAATAATCCATCACTAATATTCCCCCTAAACATGATGTATGTGACACATAACCTGATCTACCCTAAAATTATCTATAAAGAAATATTCAAAGAAATAAGTCTGAAAATATTTCTAGGACATCCCTACATGATGGTCTTCCTGGACTAGAATTTCTCACTAGTGGTTCTTATGTCCTTAAATCATATAGGTTGTAAGATTCATTAGCCTCTCATAGGATGTCTAAAGATAATTAAATATCATTTTCATAGAATCTATACAGAACATGGTATCGTATATACCACCATCACCTATAAATATTGATGGACGCTACAGATGGAACTCATGATTCAAGTCAGACATGGTCAGCCCGGCTCTCAGTGCCCAATGCACCATATACTGTAACACTTGAAGAAAAATCCCTTTAATTTTTTTATAAATATGAGAAATGTGTGAAACAGGTATTTAAGCATCCATTATTATCTAGGAATGATCAACCTTTCCATCCTGACACACAACAGGAGGTCACTGTGGTGGTATATCACTAAAATGCTAAGCACACAACTTAGACCAAACTCTATCAAATATATAAATATCATAGTTTAGGGTAGGAAATAATACAAACATACTGTTCAAACTTAAATTAACACCATAAAATACAATAGTTTTACAATTTTACTTGAGTCAAACCTAACCTACCAAATCCCAGGTTAGGTATAACCTCACATAGAATCACATAATATCCAGAGCATATCAATTCTAGAAATCAATAGCCATGGTCTATTTAGGTAGATGTGTTCAACAAATTTATGTAGGAAAATAATATATAAGGTGTTGTTGATACATTAAATAAATGAACCCAATAACATAGCCAAAATATCAATCTCAAGTAAGTATATGAATGTAATGTGATCCATATGTTCCAACAATGATGTATAAACACACACTCTCTTACAACCTAAGGATAATAGGGGAAAATCATGATCCAATAATATAGTGCATCATATTTGGGAGAATAAATTGAATTATAAAGGAAAAAAACAAAAATATCAATCCAATCCTTAGTAACCTAAGATCTCAAAATATGTGGGTTAGTTACTTCCAAGAATAAAGTCCATTTAAAATTATTACTACATCCAATATTCAATCTACTATATCCAAAATATTAAGATAAAATTTATAGTATACCTGGTCTAGTTCACCTCCACCATGATCAAACTAAGTTTCAAAAACCTCAAGTGAACTTTCTTATATGTCAGGGGTTATCTATTAGTGGTGAGGATAAATTTGAATAAGTGGGGTGACAATACCCTCAGGATCATATTATCATAAAATACAGAGGGTGGAAAAAAAAGATCATTCTTCATAATATATTAAAAGTAAAAGATATAAATCAAAGATAAATGTTAGGGAAAAGTAAATATAAATAATAACATATTAAAAATGATATATTTTACATATTAAAAATAATACAATTGTAATATAGATATCTCGTGGAAATATCATATACAATGTTGTCTAAAAATAACCAAAATAAGAGATATCTAGAAAAGTAGTCTCAATTATTATCCCAATCCCATTTATTCTCTCTAACCAATATCCATTGGCTCAACTATACATAGAGTAGGTCCATTGACCTTACTTGGTTCATGAAACATAAAGTCTATTAGGCACCAGGATTCCCAAGTAGGGTTTGATTATAACTCTATAGTACATCCCCAATGGAGTCGTTAACAAGTCAATAAAAATAAAGTTCATAATTTATGTGGAATTCTAGTAAATAAATAATAATAAATGAATCACCAAGTCATTGAGTTCTCAACATCCAGACTATGTGTGAACATACATTATTCAAACTGTTAAAGAATGGGATGATATAACCATAGTCTTAACACTTCTTAAGGATGAATAATATATCAGTCGAATCATAATCAGGGTGAAAAATTTATCACCATCGTGTATATTAGTTGAATGATGCATCACCATCATGATCTAACTAGGTGAATAATCCATCACCAGCCTAATGTTAAGGGTGAAAAAGGAATCACCTAGTGAAGGATTCATCCCCATTTATTGGTGGATTATACACTACCAAATGAGTCTTTAAGTGGGTGATACAATATTGAGACTAGTTTTCCAAGTGGATGGTGCACCACTAGTTTCACTCCCTAGGTAGATTATATTGCACCTAAATGCGTACCTAAGTGCACAATGCACCACCAAGACTAATACTTCATTTGGATGATGTTTCATCGATTACCCTCCTAGGTGGTCGATATACCATCAACAAAAGTCTCAAAGTGGATCAAGTACCACTGATACTATTACCATAGTTGGAAAAATCATCACCAATAAAAACTTTTAAGTGGATGATATACCACTAAAATAACATCTCAAAGTGGGCCATAATTCACCATTTCATCATCCTCATGGTGAATGATAGATCACTATATAATTTCAAGTATATGAGATACCATACAGATATATTGTATATATGATGAACCACCACCAACTAGATCTAGGTGGAGAAGTTTCCATTAATATACCAATCAGTCATTAAAATAGAAAATTTATCATTTAAGTCCATTATATTGAATTTAAAATTACTCAACATATAAAGGATCATTCTTTTAATCCACTAACCCATTCAGTGTATCATTAATATGATATCTCACCCCTATCCTATTACAATATCAAGTTATTCCTCACTAATTAATATTCTAGGATACCATACTAGGATCCTAAGATCAATTCTCAAGCATAATCCTCAATTATGGGTCCAAATCCATAGTTTCACATTCCAAATCACATGGAAAATAGTTATCGATGACCTAGAGTATATAGACACAAACATTTCATACATATACATCACATATTAATATATGAATATTCATTAAGCAACATAATTATCCATGTCATAATCATATAATTCTAGTATCTTTGGAAACATGGACATATAAATAACTAGTTCATAATACTATCCCATTAATTTTTTCATGACTAACACCATTCTTAGACATATCATTCCTAAAAACTTTATTCATAACCTAAGGAAAGGAAACATAAGAAAGAGTGATCTTAGATTCTCAATAAGGGTAAATAAGGGAGACATCAATTATCACATAATCATAACATTAGCATAAGGGTATGAGAACATGATCTTAGTATTTTAAATCCATATTCCACATATCATAGATCATAATCTTGATTCATGGTATAAAGCTTAGTAGTATATAATATGCTAATCATTAAAGATTAAAAAACATGATCCATGAGATCATAACATTGGAAAAAGACATGCAGTTGTGGCATACACATGATCATACAAAATCATTTCCTAAGTATTCATGTCCCATTTCTAAGACTATTATAGTGGATTGGGTTTACTCCCCATTCCATCATAGTATTAAAGGTTCACTCCCAAGACTATCATAATGGATATATTTCTTTACTAAACTGGGTTAACTTCCAATTACAATCCTATTTATCTCACAAGATATCAATTATTACCCATTTTATTGGAGGGTTATATAATTCTGATCCCACTTATCCTTGGTTATAATGTAACCACCAACCTTGGTTTATAACAAAACCACTATACTTGGTTATAACATAATCAACATACCTATTTATAATATAACAACCACCACATAATGAAAACCATATATATGAGTTCCATAATATCAAAAAAAAATCATTTCATCACATCATAACGCCTATAAATAAAATGGGTTTCATAAACATTTAAACAATTATTTATAGTATAGCCCATGGAAAATACATAGGTTTCATAAAAATTTCATCAAAATAAACATTAACCATCTAGAGAAAGAGTAATAAAGTTATTAATGAATCATATCCTTGATAAATCATAATTAAAATCAAAATATTTTATCATATAAAAAATCCATTAAAATATCACAAAAATATTTCTTAAATAAAATAACCTTTCCAATTAGAAAATCACTTTTAAAATAAAAAATATTTAAAAAATAATGTGGAAAATTTTTATTTCAATGGAACCTTGAAAAGTTTTAAATTAATCTTAAAAACATTGAGTGGTCATGATGGTAGCAAATTTTATTCATGTTGTATAAGTTAAAAGGAAACATTCCTTTCACATTTTTTGTAAAAAATCAAAAAGTACCTCATTTAAAAATGAAATGAGGATTACTTTTAAAACGTATTATAAAAATTAAATATTGGGTAAATATTACATTAAAAATATTATAATATTAAAATCATTCTTTAAAACATTTTTAGAAAACATAGATATAAAAGAAAACTTCTTTTTGACTAAAGAGATAAATAAATTAGGTTTTCCTTAAAAACATATTTTCAATATATTAAGAACTTAAGGTGAGGAAAATAAAAGGAAAACATGTATTCTTAAGAAATAAATAGAGGAGAAGAATAATTAAATGGATTAATCATATATGGATAATATAATTTTCATTGATGGAAATTCAGCTATAAACAATCCTGATTAAATAGGATTGAAACATAGATCCCTTACAACTTTGGTAACTTTTAAATCATAAGACCCGTGAAAGAAATAAAATTATATAGATATGTAAATGAAAATAATTTTAATAATAATCATTATAAAATACATTAATGGTTAGTATATAAACCTCATAAAATATTGGATAATATAGAATGTGTCTCATAGAAATAAAAGTGAGATGAAAATCCATTACCCTAAGATCTCCTTGATTCGAAGGCACTCTAACATTCTATATAATAAATTTTAATTTATTATACCAATATATAATAATCATGTACATACTTATAATATCATATATATATATCCATTATATACATATTTATAATCATTCATAAAAGGTAAAGAGAGAAAATGATTTGCACCATTCATGGAGATAATAGGTTATACATACGTATGAATGTTACTTTCAATATTTGATTAATGGAATGAAAAATAAGTAAATAATAATTAAAAATTATAGAATAAATATTATATCATATATATATGAAATATTTTCATTAAATATATCCTTATTATCATCTAATTAAAACATAAATGAAAAAAAAATCTCATCCTTTCAAGGAGGTGGTAATCCATACGTACGCATGAGGGATGTTATCATTTTCCAAAGGATTGGAAGGTAAGAAGGTAGATGTTATATTATTAATATATAAGTGTAATTATTTCATAATTATCATATATAAATAATAAACCCATAATAATACCCATCTATAAAATATGGTGATGTGGAATGAATTATATCATTACGTGGTGATGGTAAGTCATAAATACACACGAGCGATACTTTCACATCCCATTTGATGGAAAGAGGGTGAATAAAGGTTTTTTAATAATCATAATAATATTTTATTATATTTTAGATACATAATTTATTATTTTAGGAAGAATAAATTAGATTTATAGGAAGTAAAATAAGAATTAAAAATAAAGATATCGGTTAAGGTGATAACCTCTTATTTGGGAGAACTCTTTTATATATCCTCTTAAGAATCCTAGGGATGGTATTTTCGGAATACCATAACCTTTATAAAGTGTCTAAAGAATTTTATGAGGTGTTTTTTTATGTTTTTGTTTAGATATAAGGATCAAATTTTAAGGAAGTGACGGAGGAGGTTCCATTTTATAAATTGAGGGGAGCGACACTCTTAGGATTTCTTAAAAGATTAAAATATATTAAAATAATTATCATGGAAAATGGTTCAAATGGTATAAAATTGGTAAAGGGGTGAAATTTTATACCATATCCTATCCCCCTTGTCATATTTTAATATTTTAATGATTTCTATGTAAGTTAATAAAATATTATTTTCATAAAATATCATTATTTCCAATTCAGACACTATTCATTTAATTTGACTTAAAAGAGAAAAAGAGAAAGTTGGAATTTGAATATAATTATTTAAAATAACAAAAATATGTCATATCAATAAAAAAAATCGCACACATTAACTCACTCAAATTATATTATTTTTAATATTTTTAATATCAATTATTATATTTTTTATAAATTTTAGAAATATTATATCGGTGTTTCATAAGCATTTAAGGTTATTATATAATTCTTAAAAAATAGAAAAAAAATTATCATAAAAATAATTTCATAATTCTAAAAATAAATACTAATATTACTTCATAACTTTCTTTTTTCTCTATTTGGAAACATAAGAGATGTTTAAAACTAAGAGAGTGATATTTTTGTAACTTTCTTTAATTTTAATATTAGATAGGCCATTTTTGTGGAAAATTGTCCCATACAAAATTAAATTTTGAGTATAAGGTGATAAGGTTTTAATTCCATTTATCCAATAATAATTTGGATAAAATATTATGTCCTTATTACTTAGTTTTCACCTAGGTTAATATGAGTTACCCTTTATCGGGGTGATAAATTTTACTAAAGTTACTATTCATATTGAGAAATAATAAAACAAACCTATTTAAAAAACTTGGACTTATTGATTAAAAATATGGAATCCGTTTTATAAAATTCAATACCTATAATTGGAATAAATTAATTTTAATATAATCATGAAATACACAATAAAAACCATTTTTTAGAAAAATGAATTTTTAAGTATAAAACTTGGTTTAATCTTATCCCATGCCTAAAAAATATTAAATGCATGTAAAAAAAATTATTTAATATAATATATATATATATATCATTAAAATAATCCACAATTAGTTATTAATTTAATTTATTAAGATAAAAATATATTGTGTGCATAAAAATATTTTTTTAGAAAAACATCTCCTTTATTTACGAATTATTTTTATTTTTATTTCTAATTAATTGATTACCAAATAATTAATTTTATACAAATGTAACCATAATTTTTTTATAATTTAGTTAGTCCTATTCATACCTACTAATATAAAGTACAGAAAATAATTTTCATCTAGTATGTCACAGTTCATTTAAAATTAGTGTTGCATGTAACACAAGATATAAAAAATAAATTATTTAAAGAGAAATATATTATAAAATCTCAAGGTGTTACATAGAGTGTTAACACATACCTATCACTAACCACTAATATCTCTTTTGGGTCCTACTCGCCCTAGAAAAATTTAAGGTGACTGAATTAATTTAGTTCTAGGTAATATATAGAAAATTGGAATTTCTCATATTTCATAAGAACCGTTAAACACATATAAATAACAATAGGAAAGAAAGGGACTATATACCATCACCTATAAAGGTTATTCTAATCTAGATTAAACAATTGATTCATCCTCAATTAATCAAAATTAGAAAACCTGATAGAAATCAAGAGGTGTGTTATTCTTACCTGAGGCCACCCCATACAATAGATAGACCACAATTTTGAGCCTAAATAAGATAGAGCTAGTCCTTGAGTGAGAATAATGAGAGAGATTTTAGGGGGATGGAATTTTCATTTCTTAAGAAAAACAGTAGAATAAAACCCATTTAAAACATTTAAAACTATTTAAAAATAATTCAATTTAAAATTTAATAAAAACAAAACTAGGCCCTGTTAGAACATAAAAGGGCCTCCACTAAAACTATAGTGGTTGACCAAGGTTTTGGCTCACCCCTAGTATATTCCTACTATTAGTGGTAGTCATCGCTATATTTTGTTGAACCTTCTTACTATTGAGTTATAATTTTTTTAATAATCATTATGTCAATACGTTTTCAAAAGGAAAAACTTTTAAGGAGTTTAGAGTACCAATGAAGTTTGATTTAAGAACATTAAATTTCCCAAGAAAGGTTTCATTATATGTTGAATTTGAGTATATTTGATAACACCTTAATGTTTAAATATCCCTCATGTTTGATTATACAAAATGAATTTTATTAATAAGGTAAAGATGCAACTAACTATTTGAATGAGTAACTCGGAGATGCTCTATAACGACCCATACTTTACATACATTGTTAATAATTCAAAATTGAAGCACACTTATTACAACATATGACAAAACCACAAAGGACCGTATAGGTATAGTGTCTTTAGAAACTGGGAAACATAAACAACTGGTTCATAAATCTTCTACAGTGTCTCCCATTTATTTCATCATATCTAGGGTCCCTTTTAGCATATTCTACTTAATATCCATCTTCCTGAACTGGGGAAAAGAAAACATAAAAGGGTGAGCTCAAATTCCCAGCAAGGGCAAATAAAGGAAATAAAAATCATATCATATCTTTTTGAAAATCATAACCTGCAAAAGAGATCATAAAATCATAACATGGAATAAATCATAGAAGTGAAAATGAGATCCCCATAATCATAACATGAAACTTGAAACTTTGTGGCATGCACACATAATCATGGAAAATAATTTCTTGTTAGTCATGACTCATTGCCAAGACTATCTTAGTGGACAAAGTCCCTTTCTGAACCGAGTCACCCTCGTTCCAGACCTGTTTCACTGAACCGGTATAACCTACCGTTCCAGCCATGTCTATCTCATGAGATATAAAACCTTTACCCAATGCATTGGAGGGAGATATAGGTCCCACCCATCTTATAATGAATCCTTTCTTATGTGTGTCACATAATCATAAACCATACATCATAGCGTAATCCACGTAATAAAAATGGGATTCTTAAACAACATGACATCATAAAACAATTCATATAAGATAAAGGAATTCATAAAAATGTTTCCATCACAACATAATCAAATCCATGTAATAATAGGGATAAAAACAGAACCCTTTTATTGTCTTAAATGGAAAATAATTTTGATAAAATACTTGAACTCCATTCTTGAGGAAAATATCCTTTCTACTTCAAAAACATTTTTCCTTTCATAACATGTCATACGACTTTAAAATAAAAGAATTTGATTAAAAATAAAATTGAAAACTTGTAAAGGAAGCTTCTTGGAAATAATGTTTTAGAAATCCATTCATGTCGTATAAGTTAAAAAAACATTCTTTGTACTTTTGTCGGAAAATTCAAAAAGTACCTCGTACGAAAAACGACAAAAGATTCCTTTCATATCTTTTACTAAAAACTCACCGAAGGGTAAAATTGGATTTAAAAAATTGTACGTGGATGGAAATAATATTACATATTGAGGAAACATGGATGTGGATGATAAAATACACCCCAGTAAATTTAAAAGTATAAACAATCTAGGATAAAAATGAGATTGTGATATTTCCCTTACCTTAGGTCTGATTTTCTTTGTACGTGTCCGAAGCTCCTGTATAATGGTTTAAATAATGTTATTGACTTATTCCAGAATCATACATATTGATATGATATCATATATGGTCATATTCTTAGCTTCTTGTTAGTAATATTTCATTGTTACTTGTTACTCGGGTCTTTATTGCCTTTTGTTCTTATGCGTGTTTTGCCGAATACATTCTTATTCTGCTTTTAAGGTTATAGATACCTTATATCCAGAATGGTATTAGTGTAACATATATAATATTTATTCATTCAATTCATTTATATAATTACTATGTAATGATGATCATGTAGAACGAGTCGCATCACATCGTGGAGACGGTATTCCTTACGTACGCACGAGTGATGATATCGTTACTATGATCGTGGAACTGTATTGGAGTATATATATATTATTTCAGTATCAATATTACTTTATAATAATCATAAATAGTTACTCATTACACCATTATACCCATCCTTGTAAAGTGATGGTGGAAAAATAGATTACACCACGGCGTGGAGACGGTATTCCGTACGTACGCACGCGCGGTGATTTCATTTTTCCGTGGGATGGATAGAAGGTGAATTAGGGTTGTTTCATATTTATAATAACATATCAGTATGTAAGTAATACTGATGTTATTAATTTATCATGAAACAACTAAATAAGAAGAAGTTTAAGAAGAAAGAAATTGAAAAGATCGGTAATGGATATTACCTCTTCTTTGGAACGCCTCTTTGAATCCTCCACTTAGGGAACTAATATTGGTCTTTGAATAATACCAGGACCTCTAGGATTATTATAGGGAAGTGGAAAGGAGAAAATGGCAGGGGTTGTCCGAGCTTGAGTGCTCAAATTGGTGTGAGGAGGAGGGGGAGGAGGTGCCCTTTTATAAGGGAGGAGAGGGGCACCTTAGGAATATCTCAAAATATTATTTTATATTAAAGTCAAAATTGGTTTATAATGGTTCCAAAGGGTCTTATTTCGAAGCTAAAGTGGGTATGGGTCGAAATCCTATCAACCAATAGGATTTAGACAAGTTTAGGGTATTATTTTAACCTTATCAATTAGATTTAACTCTAAGTTAAATAATTTAACTTTTACCGTGTCTTTTTGTTTTCTTTCACTATATGGTTAATACACTTACTATAACATGCCAAACGAACCCCAAATTGTGTATTATTAATATATATATCCTTATATAAGTCATTTGGCCGAACCTTAGATTTTTAGGAATAAAATAACAATTAATAATATAATATTTGATTTAAAAACTATTTTGTGTCAATTTTGACACTATTTGATATATGATTTTTGTGAAAGTCATAACAGAATTATATGTTCGAAACAAGTTGATTAAATAAACATTAATATATCATAGTAACCTATAAAATTAGTGTAATTCATAAAAAGTCTCAAATTACATTTATTTTGGTGTTTATAACATCAATTATGTCAATATTTCATTAATAAGATAACTAGTGCATCATCATTGTGTCATAAATAAGTTAAATTATTTAATGTCTAAAAATTACATATAAAATACTATTATGTAGGAAATCTTTTTATCTTTCTAATGAATATTTATAGTCGAATTTATCTTATGTATAACCCCATATTAAAAATGATTTACTTATTAAACTTTGATTTTAACTATTTTAACCCTTCTTTAAATAAATTAATAATAAATGTCCTAATCTAATCCAAGTGGGCCTAAATGGTCATATTTTTATTCCTAAGTTTGTTTTTGGTCGAATTACACTTGTCCAATAGAATTAGGACATGTTTTAGGGTAATATTAATATCATATTTACCCTTATTTACCCTATTTACTATTAACCGCGGTAAAAAAAAAGTAAAAAGTTACTATTCACCAAAAAATTATTTTTATCTCATTGAACCACATTTTACTTACTGATATCAACCGTGTCTGTCAGATTTTTGAAATTCCATTCACAGAAGCGGTAAAATTAAGTTTTATGCAAAATTCAGTTTTTAACCTACCACTTAGTGGTTTCACTATTCATCAAAAATTGAAAGTTTTTCAGAAAAATACCAAAATTTCACCCTAGGCTAATTTCGATATTCTGAGTCCAAAAATGAAGTCCATTTTGAAAAATAAAATTTATAAAATTTCAAAAAGTGGTTATTACTATTCATAACGGCTAGTTTTAATAGCATATTGTTGTTTAGTGAAACTCGGTATTGCGTACGACGCAAGCTATCGAGGAAGGTCGCGATTGCGTGTAAAGCATGCCAAGCAAGTGTTGTGTAGAAAAATATTTCATTGATGATTCATATAACCTAAAAGTCTCGGGTGTTACATTCTACCCCCCTTAAAAAGAATTTCGCCCTCGAAATTCGTCACTTTGTAACAAACAGATGAGGGTACTTCTCCCTCATCATATCCTCAAGCTCCCATGTAGCTTCTTCAAGTTGGTGGTTCCTCCATAAAACTTTCACCAATCGAGTGGTCTTGTTTCGTAGGACTTTTTCGCTACGATCCAGTATCTCTATCGGCTGTTCTTCATAAGAAAGATCTTGCTCCAGCGGTACAACTTCTGAGCTGAGTACATGTGAAGGATCTGGTATGTACTTTCTCAGGAGAGATACATGGAACACATCGTGAACTTGAGAGAGATTCGGTGGAAGCGCCAATCGGTAAGCTACCTTCCCAACATGATCCAGTATTTCGAAAGGACCGATATATCTAGGGATCAACTTCCCCTTCTTTCCAAATCTCATAACCCTCTTCCAGGGAGATATTCGTAAGAACACTTTATCACCCACTTCAAACTCTAGGTCTTTTCTTCGGTTATCGGCATAACTTTTCTGTCGACTCTGAGCTGCTCTTATGTGTTGTTGAATAGATCTGACCTTTTTCTGCCATTTCATCAACGAGATCAGGTCCTAATAGCTTTCTTTCCCCAACTTCATCCCAGCAAGTTGGAGTCCTGCATTTCTTTCCATAGAGAGCTTCATAAGGAGCCATCTGAATACTGGAGTGAAAGCTATTATTATAAGAAAATTCCACCAAAGGTAGGTGTTGATCCCAACCTCCTTTGAAATCCATAGAGCAAGCTCTCAACATATCTTCTAGGGTTTGAATTGTTCTCTTAGACTGACCGTCTGTCTGGGGATGATAAGCAGTGCTGAAACTCAACTCTATATCCAGAGTATGCTGAAGACTTCGCCAGAACTTCGAGGTAAATCTTGGATCTCGATCAGATATAATAGAAAGTGGTACTCCATGCAATCTTACCACTTCCTTTACATATATCCTGGCAAGCTGATCTAGAGAGAAATCCTCTCTAATAGCAATGAAGTGTGCAGACTTTGTAAGACGATCAACTATGACCCAGATAGCATTATTGGCTTTGGATGTTTTAGGAAGTCCTGTGACAAAGTCCATAGTGATGTTTTCCCATTTCCATTCGGGTATGGGTAATGGTTGTAACATCCCCTTAGACTTTTGTCTCTCAGCTTTAACTTGTTGACAAACCAAGCATCGAGAGACATATTCAGCAACATCTCTTTTCATGCCATCCCACCAGAAGTACTCTTTCAGGTCTCTATACATCTTCGTGCTTCTAGGATGAATAGAGAATGATGAACTATGAGCCTCATCCAGCAGCTCCTTCTTTAATTCGGGGATGGGAGGAACACAAACCCGATTCCTGAACTTTATTATCCCATCACAATCAAGGTTGAATTCAGGAACATTTCTCACCTTCTTTTGTAACTCGACATCTTCTTTCTGTGCCTCTTTAATCTTCACATGTATAGATGGTTGAACATTCATTTGAGAAAGATAAGATTTTTCCCCTTCCATTATAATTCCAAGATCCATCCTTTGAAAATCCATAAATATTGGATCTTTTGTGATCCTCATCATGGATAAACTAGCATGGTCTTGTCGACTTAATGCATCTGCCACCTTGTTTGCTTTCCCAGGGTGGTAATGGATTGAGCAGTCATAATCCTTAATCAGCTCCAACCATCTTCTTTGGCGCATATTCAGCTCCTTTTGTGTGAAAATATACTTTAAACTTTTATGATCAGTATAAATATCACACATTTCACCATAAAGGTAATGCCTCCAAATATGCAAAGATTACCGCAGCCAACTCCAAATCATGTGTTGGGTAATTTTTCTCATGGATTTTCAACTGTCGTGAGGCATAAGCTATCACCATATCATTTTGCATAAGAACACACCCCAATACCTTCTTGGATGCATCATTGTAGATCACAAACCTTTCTCCACTACAAGGCAGTGTGAGCACAGGTGCACTGGATAACCTTCTTTTCAACTCCTTGAAATTCTCTTCACATTCCTCTGTCCAGACAAACATAACTCCTTTCCGAGTCAACTTGGTGAGTGGATTAGATAATCGTGAAAAATCTTTTACAAAACGTCGATAATATCCAGCCAAACCAAGAAAACTTCGGATCTCAGTTATTGTTGTTGGTCTCGACCATCTTTCGATAACCTCTGTTTTTGCTGGATCCACAGATATCCCCTCTTTTGAGATTATGTGACCCAAAAATGCAACTTTTTGAAGCCAAAATTCACACTTGGTAAATTTGGCATAAAGCTTCTCCTTTCTCAGGGTCTTCAATATAATTCTCAAGTGATCTTCATGCTCTTCCTTGCTCTTTGAATAGACAAGAATATCGTCTATAAAGACTACCACAAATTTATCAAGATAGTCTCTAAAGACTCTATTCATTAGATCCATGAAGATAGCAGGGGAATTAGTAAGACCAAATGGCATCACTATAAATTCATAGTGTCCATACCTTGTACGGAAAGCCGTCTTTGGTATATCCTCCCTTTTGACCCTTAATTGATGATACCCTGAATGAAGATCAATCTTGGAAAAGTATTGAGCTCTGCGTAGTTGGTCAAATAAGTCATCAATGCGTGGGAGAGGATATTTGTTCTTGATAGTGATCTTGTTAAGTTCTCGATAATCAATGCAGAGTCTCATTGATCCACCTTTCTTCTTAACAAATAGAACAGGTGCTCCCCAAGGTGACGCACTAGGGCGTATGAATCCCTTATCAAGATTCTCTTGGAGTTGCTTCTTCAATTCCTGCAACTCAATTGGGGCCATTCTATAAGGTGTATTTGAAATAGACAAAGCACCCGGTATGAGTTCTATTGAAAACTCAACTTCACGATTTGGTGGAAGACCCGGTAATTCCTCTGGAAAGACATCATCAAACTCTCGTACAATGGGCATATTCTTAATCGTGAGTTTCTCACCAACCATTTGAGATAAATAACCTTCATTTAGTGGAATCCAGACCCATAAGATGGAAGGAATTTCCACTGGAAGGTTATGTTCATCCTTGCATTGATAGACGATCGTAGATTGATCTGGAATATGAAATGTGACTTCCCTTCTTTGGAAATTGATATGAGCTCCATGTAGAGAAAGCCAATCCATGCCAAGAATCACATCAAATTCCACTAAAGGAAGGATCACAAGATTTGCAGGAAGCACTTTCCCACAAACTTCGATCGGAGAAGAATTATAAACTTTTGATGCGACTGTTGTGCCATTAGGTGTTGTCACAGCTAACTCAACATCTAATTGTTGAGGTAATACAGTGATAGCCTTAGAAAATTCTTTAGAAATAAAAGAGTGGGTGGATCCAGAATCAAATAAAACATTTGCTACTTTAGAGTGGATGGTAAGTGTACCTTTCACTACTTCGTTATCGTACTCCACATCGCTGATAGAAATTTCATGTGACTTTCCTTTGTCTTTAGCCTTAAGATTTTGTTGACGTCGACCATCATCATCAACCCTTGGATTTGGGCATTTATTGGCATAATGCCCCATCTCCTTGCACTTGAAACATTGAATTGTAGTAGGTTCATTCTGTGTATCCCTTCCTTTGTTTGCATCATTAGACATCTTCTTCCCATTATCACGGCATTCAAATGTCCGATGACCTTCCTTTCCACATTTAAAACATTTACTTGTCCCTTTAAGACAACTCCCTCCATGTTTCTTTCCACACTTTGAGCATAAGGGAAAGCTCATCTTCTTTTCAGTGTGCTCTTTAGATTTTCCTTTGAATTCCATCTTCCTCTTCTTATCAAACCCATGTGACTGATGGGTTACTCCAATCTCCATCTCGACTTTGAGAGCACATCGAACGATTTCCTCATAGCTATTGAAGTCTCTTATGGCTAACGCCCTTCGAAGACTTGGTTTTAAGCCACTAAAGAATCGATCGATCTTACTCTCAGGTTGGATAATAATACCAGAAGCGTACCTTGCAAGTCTTGTAAAATTTGCTTCATAGGTACCAACAGATTCATCATCCCTTTGCTTCAGTTCAAGGAACTCTTTCTCCATCTTTGTTTGGATAATACGAGGGAAGTACTTATTGAAAAATAAGTTCTTGAACTCGTCCCATTCCATAGACTCAATTTCATCCCTTTGCCTCGTATTCTTAATAAGATTCCACCATTGATCAGCATCTCCTTCCAAACGATACCCTGCGAGGATGAATTTATCATGCTCAGAACATTGAAGAACTGAAAATATCTTTTCAGTAGTACTAATCCATTGTTCAGCAACAAATGGATCAGTAGACCCGCTTAAAGAAGGTGGACGCTGCCTCATGAAGGATTCAACAGAATGTTGCTCCTTACTTTGCTCGTTTGGAAGTACTGCATGATTCATAGCTTGAGAAAGTTGTGTTAGCATGGCTACAAGATTTTGCATTCCAGCTCCCATATCGTTTGGTTGCTCAGGGGGACAATCATTGCATTGCCCATCGCATTCCGCATTAACACGGTTCCTTCGGGTTCCAGCCATTGACTAAAACCAAGAAGAATAGTGTGAGCAACACTAATTATAATAGGAAAACCACATAATTCAAGAATAAAATTTTCATGCTTAAGGTCTTATCCTAGGTTATTCAAGGCCATTTCTAAAACACTAAGATTGTGTTCTATGCTTAGACTTATCCTTAGGGTTCTTACTAAGGCTTTCACATCCTAGTTTCCAAAGGTTGACTATACCTTTCCTCTGATACCAACTATAACGACCCATACTTTACATACATTGTTAATAATTCAAAATTGAAGCACACTTATTACAAAATATGACAAAACCACAAAGGACCGTATAGGTATAGTGTCTTTAGAAACTGGGAAACATAAACAACTGGTTCATAAATCTTCTACAGTGTCTCCCATTTATTTCATCATATCTAGGGTCCCTTTTAGCATATTCTACTTAATATCCATCTTCCTGACCTGGGGAAAAGAAAACATAAAAGGGTGAGCTCAAATGCTCAGCAAGGGCAAATAAGGTAAATAAAAATCATATCATATCTTTTTGAAAATCATAACCAGCAAAAGAGATCATAAAATCTTAACATGGAATAAATCATAGAAGTGAAAATGAGATCCCCATAATCATAACATGAAACTTGAAACTTTGTGGCATGCACACATAATCATAGAAAATCATTTCTTGTTAGTCATGACTCATTGCGAAGACTATCTTAGTGGACAAATTCCCTTTCTGAACTGAGTCACCCTCGTTCCAGTCCTGTTTCACTGAACCGGTATAACCTACCGTTCCAGCCATGTCTATCTCATGAGATATAAAACCTTTACCCAATGCATTGGAGGGAGATATAGGTCCCACCCATCTTATAATGAATCCTTTCTTATGTGTGCCACATAATCATAAACCATACATCATAGCGTAATCCACGTAATAAAAATGGGATTCTTAAACAACATGACATCATAAAACAATTCATATAAGATAAAGGAATTCATAAAAATGTTTCCATCACAACATAATCAAATCCATGTAATAATAGGGATAAAAACAGAACCCTTTTATTGTCTTAAATGGAAAATAATTTTGATAAAATACTTGAACTCCATTCTTGAGGAAAATATCCTTTCTACTTCAAAAACATTTTTCCTTTCATAACATGTCATACGACTTTAAAATTAAAGAAGTTGATTAAAAATAAACTTGAAAACTTGTAAAGGAAGCTTCTTGGAAATAATGTTTTAGAAATCCATTCATGCCGTATAAGTTAAAAAAACATTCTTTGTACTTTTGTCGGAAAAGTCAAAAAGTACCTCGTACGAAAAACGACAAAAGATTTCTTTCATATATTTTACTAAAAACTCACCAAAGGGTAAAATTGGATTTAAACAATTGTACGTGGATGGAAATAATATTACATATTGAGGAAACATGGATGTGGATGATAAAATACACCCCAGTAAATTTAAAAGTGTAAACAATCTCGGATAAAAATGAGATAGTGATATTTCCCTTACCTTAGGTCCGATTTGCTTTGTACGTGTCCGAAGCTCCTGTATAATGGTTTAAATAATGTTATTGACTTATTCCAGAATCATACATATTGATATGATATCATATATGGTCATATTCTTAGCTTCTTGTTAGTAATATTTCATTGTTACTTGTTACTCGGGTCTTTATTGCCTTTTGTTCTTATGCGTGTTTTGCCGAATACATTCTTATTCTTCTTTTAAGGTTATAGATACCTTATATCCAGACTGGTATTAGTGTAACATATATCATATTTATTCATTCAATTCATTTATATAATTATTATGTAATGATGATCATGTAGAACGAGTCGCATCACATCGTGGAGACGGTATTCCGTACGTACGCACGAGTGATGATATCGTTCCTATGATCGTGGAAATGTATTGGAGTATATATATATTATTTCAGTATCAATATTACTTTATAATAATCATAAATAGTTACTCATTACACCATTATACCCATCCTTGTAAAGTGATGGTGGAAAAATAGATTAAACCACGGCGTGGAAACGGTATTCCGTACGTACGCACGCGCGGTGATTTCATTTTTCCGTGGGATGGATAGAAGGTGAATTAGGGTTGTTTCATATTTATAATAACATATCAGTATGTAAGTAATACTGATTTTATTACTTTATCATGAAACAACTAAAGAAGAAGAAGTTGAAGAAGAAAGAAATTGAAAAGATCGGTAATGGATATTACCTCTTCTTTGGAACGCCTCTTTGAATCCTCCACTTAGGGAACTAAGATTGGTCTTTTAATAAGACCAGGACCTCTAGGATTATTCTAGGGACGTTTAGAGGAGAAAATGGCAGGGTTTGGCCGAGATTGAGTGCTCAAATTGGTGTGAGGAGGAGGGGGAGGAGGTGCCCTTTTATAAGGGAGGAGAGGGGCACCTTAGGAATATCTCAAAATATTATTTTATATTAAAGTCAAAATCGGTTTATAATGGTTCCAAAGAGTCTTATTTCGAATCTAAAGTGGGTATGGGTCGAAATCCTATCAAACAATAGGATTTAGACAAGTTTAGGGTATTATTTTAACCTTATCAATTAGATTTAACTCTAAGTTAAATAATTTAACTTTTACCGTGTCTTTTTGTTTTCTTTCACTATATGGTTAATACACTTACTATAACATGCCAAACGAACCCCAAATTGTTTATTATTAATATATATATCCTTATCTAATTCATTTGGCCGAAAAATAGATTTTTAGGAATAAAATAACAATTAATAATATAATATTTGATTTAAAAACTATTTTGTGTCAATTTTGACACTATTTGATATATGATTTTTGTGAAAGTCATAACAGAATTATATGTTCGAACCAAGTTGATTAAATCAACATTAATATATCATAGTAACCTATAAAATTAGTGGAATTCATAAAAAGTCTCAAATTACATTTATTTTGGTGTTTATAACATCAATTATGTCAATATTTCATTAATAAGATAATTACTGCATCATCATTGTGTCATAAATAAATTAAATTATTTAAGGTCTAAAAATTACAAATAAAATAATATTATGTAGGAAATCTTTTTATATTTCTAATTAATACTTATAGTCGAATTTATCTTATGTATAACCCCATATTAAAAATTATTTACTTATTAAACTTTGATTTTAACTATTTTAACCCTTCTTTAAATAAATTAATAATAAATGTCATAATCTAATCCAAGTGGGCCTAAATGGTCATATTTTTATTCCTAAGTTTGTTTTTGGTCTAATTACACTTGTCCAATAGAATTAGGACATGTGTTAGGGTAATATTAATATCATATTTACCCTTATTTACCCTATTTACTATTAACCGCGGTAAAAAAAAGTAAAAAGTTACTATTCACCAAAAAATTATTTTTATCTCATTGAACCACATTTTACTTTCTGATATCAATCGTGTCTGTCGGATTTTTGAAATTCCATTCACAGAAGTGGTAAAATTATGTTTTATGCAAAATTCAGTTTTTAACCTACCACTTAGTGGTTTCACTATTCATCAAAAATTGAAAGTTTTTCAGAAAAATACCAAAATTTCACCCTAGGCTAATTTCGATATTCTGAGTCCAAAAATGAAGTCCATTTTGAAAAATAAAATTTATAAAATTTCAAAAAGTGGTTATTACTATTCATAACGGCTAGTTTTAATAGCATATTGTTGTTTAGTGAAACTCGGTATTGCGTATGACGCAAGCTATCGAGGAAGGTCGTGATTGCGTGTAAAGAAAGCCAAGCAAGTGTTGTGTAGAAAAAGATTCCATTGATGATTCATATAACATAAAAGTCTCGGGTGTTACATGCTCTCGACGAAGCTTGGGGATGGAACCCTAGCCCATGCCTAATGAAGCTTTTATCCCCCTTCATGGCAGTGGAAAGGGGGTGGATGATCTGATCTTGCCGCCTCTGAAGCCACGAACTCCATTTTTTCCCTTCTCCAATCCAAATTTCCTCCCGGAGTTCCCCGTGATTTCATTAAGCACGAAGTTCCCTGATCTTCATCTCGGTAACCCTCATCTTCCGCTCTAAGTGTCGGAGTTCTCTGAAGCGACGATCCATTTTGGCCTGACTCGGGTGGCTCGATTCATCTCTAAAAGACCATCGGTTGATGAGTTTGATAAGTTTGTGTTTGGCAAATGGGATCTGAATGATCACACGGTCGTTGGACTTCTGGATAGTCGCCACTTCATGATTTGACTCACCTCGGAGGAGGACTTAATATGTGTGTGGTCCAGTGCACCCAGGCGTTGCAATGGTTGCAGGTTCTTCCTCCTTCGGTGGACGTTTGATTTCTGTATGAACCACGATCCAACCTCCATTCTTATTTGGGTAAGTCTTCCTTATCTGCCTTTACCTTTTCAAAATCCAGTGGTCATACGTATGCTTCGGAACCTTGTAGGTCGTTTCCTGTGTCCTAATGCTCGTACTTCATCTGTGAGTCATCCCATCAACCCTCAACTGTGTGTTGAGGTGGATGTATCGAAACCTCTGGTGGAGTGGGTCTAGATTTCGGTGGGTGAGGAATTTAGGTGGAAGCAGGTAGTGGTCTATGAAACATGGAATGATTACTGCTCAACCTACAGCAGCTTGGGGCACTTAGATTACAGGTGTCGGAGTGGAGCCATGAGAAGGAGGTCTTCAACTCTAAGGAAGAACACTGGAAAAGCTTCTGATATGGGGAGGATACCCTCTGTGGAAGTTGGACATGGAAATTCACCTGACCTGGGGCCTCGGGGTGCTTCAGTTCTGGAGAATCCGTTAGGGGTTCCAGCTAATCCCTTGGTTTCTCAAGTGATAAATAGAATTAGACCGGATTTGAGTTTGGGGAGATGGTGTTTTGGGCTCTGCTATATAGAATGCTTCTGCTACCGGTGGTTTGGCCTCATGTGGACCTATAGTTGCGGGGAAGGGTCAGCAGGAGCCAGGGGATCCTCTTGGCTACAGCCGGAAGGTGAGTGTTCTACTTGGGGGTAATGTTGCTATGGCCAGTGAGGGGAAAGGGTGAAGTAGTGGCAGTATGGGTGAAGAGAAGCAGGGATAGACTTATAAGGATGGTGATCAGACTAAAAAGGAGGGGCCTACTTTGGGTTTAACTATGGACAGAAGGCTGCATGTTGCAGTTGAGAAATTTTATGTTAGTCTTGTTGTGGAGGTTCCATATGGACAGACTAATAAGGTTTGTGGTGTGCTAGTCATATTATCCATGGGAAATTGTTTCCAAAGGCTGGAGCATGAGGGATGAGAAGACATTTTGTAGATTTCTTCTCAGGAAAATGATGCAGCGGTTGATGATTTGGTCAATGGGTCATGTGCAGGACAAGAGAGGGATGAACACCTGGAGCCGAAGTTTGTGATTAAGGATATCCAAGGAGTGGAACAGGAGAATTTGAAGGAGGCTTCTCAACTGGATAAAGGTGGTAGTGTGCAACCAGGGACTCTGGATGGCCATGAAGGAGTGGAGCAGCCAAAGTGTCTGGCATTGATTGATCCGAATTTTCAATCTGGGGAAGGGAAAGGAAGGGAATATGGACTCCATGATGTTTATATTTCTGGAAAATGGGGGGATTACTTAGATTGTGGCAAGGAGAATAATGGATGTGTGTCTAGGCCTTTGTATAGTGAGATTTTTCAGGATGGGGGGTTGAAGATGATCGGAAATTAGGAAAGTACAAATAATCAAGCACGATGAAGGCAGAAAAAGGACTATTCCAAATTACCAAAATCAATGAACACTAGGTCATCAATTGGGCACACGGAGTTACTATACTTGGAACAACTGAATCTGTGAAGGAAGTATGCGAAGTTTCTCAAACATTATGAGAGTTCGGAATGGGAATTAGCTACTAGGGATTAGGCTTTGTATCAGGGAGGGGATGATGGGTATGGTTTCTTTGATATGTAATTTTCTCTTCTCGCTTGTGGTACTTGTTCACTGTCCTTTTCTTTTTATTGAATAAATGGTCAGGGGGTTATCCTCTGAAGGCGTTTCTGGTAAAGATGAAACTAAGATACAACCATTGATATATTGGATATCCATTCATATATAAAAAAGGAATTTAGATACTAATAATATTTCATATACATTATATATCTACTAATGATTGGAAAATATATTTGAGAGGATGAGGAAAAGGGTTGAATTTTCATGTGTAGAAATAGTATAAAAAAATAAAATAAGTTGATGTTCTAAGAATACTTACATGTAGTGTGGCCATTGTTAGATATTATATCTTTATGAATATGTTGAAAAGTTAGTTTAGGTTGAAATAAGAATAAAATTTGGTTTTTATTTTCGTGAAGTTTAATCCTAAGTATCATCATATGGTGAAGATTGATTTTATAAGAAGAAGATACTTGGATGATATTTAAAGAAGTGTTAAAGTGGGTTGAGGTAGTTGAAGATCCATTGAAATAATCTAAAGAGTATTTATATTCTATGTATTATTTTTAATTATTCCTATATTGATTGAATCTTATTTTAAGTTATTCTAAATTAATTTAAAGATTTTGAATAAGTTTAGAGAAGTTTAAAAAAATATCGGTATGTGGGTTGTTGGAGATCTAAAAAGGTATATATTATGTAAGTGTGGTTCTAGAAAATCTCAGTACATAAGAGTTACTCTAATTTTAAAAGGTATACATAAGGGTTCATGAATCATGTGTAAGATTATTTAGAATTTTGATCGAAAATTTAGTGAAGTATGAAATCTATGATAAATACATAATAGTTATTTGGTAAATGTGTACAGTTACATAACTCAAATGTATAAATAAAAAATTATATATAATGGTTGATCTATTTATATTATTGATACATAAGAATGAATTCCCTGATAAAGAAGACATATAAAATTCAACTTGATTTCTTGGCTCATACATAAGATTGTTTTTATGTTACAGATTGATTATTTGGAAAATTATTGATCTACACTGTGATGCTTAGGGGTTGATCTATTTCTTCATAGAATATATAAGGTTTCCTCAATAGTATTGAGGAATATATAAGAGTTTCTAGATAATATGTGAAGGTCAGCATCTAATATGTAAGAGTTATCTTCTCATATATCAGAGTGACATTAGGTTTCTGGAGAATATATATAAGGGAAACCTATGGAATTTAAATAATAAATAAGGGTGAAATACAATAGAAAGATGAATATATTCAAAGGAATTTTTATAATATCTTTAAATGTTTCTAAGGATGATATTATAGGCCCTTTTATGTATAAATAAGTAGGAAATATCCATATATATATATATATTAGAAATAATTTAGATAATAATTTTTGTATTCTTCAAGTCATTTAAATATTATGATTATTATTATAATCGTGATTCAAGACATTATAGAAATGAATAAACCTTCACCGTGATGAAATCCTTCACAATGTAACAAAATCACTACATAATATCATGCATATGTGCAATTAAATGCTTTTGGTTATTAAGGAATTCTGAAGGAAATAAACCACTATAATAGAGGTATATGGTGAGGTAAAAAAAGTATCACGAACCAGATCTAGTCACAATAAAAGATGGAAACAAACCCAGCTCATGGAAAGGCCCAAAAGGAATTCCTAATCCCCATGTGATGGCACAAGTTTCTAGGTATCATAAACTAGAAATTAGGAATGATTTACTCAAGTTTATAAACTTAAAACAAAAAATTAATCCAATAAAAAAAATCTTGATTTTTCAAACCAAACCATCTTTTACAAAAATTCAGAACTAAATTACATAGTTTAAAAAAACTCTAACAGAATATAACAAATCTATAAAAAAATATCCCAAGAACCTCTGCATGGAAAGAGTCACTGCCCTCAAGCCATCTCCAAAACATCGCATCACGATGGACAACTAAAACCTGAACCACTGGCACAAAGCTCTACCCAAACCTACGACAAAAATAACTGAGTCTACTTACACTCAATGGTGTAACTAGGGTGTGATCCAAATCCCAGTAGGATACCACCACTAAGATATTCCATGTGATAAGAAATCAAGGATGAAAAGTTTTCATGTTTTGGTAAACAAGAAATGCCAGTTACAATTTATAAAAGATGAAACTTTAAAAAAATCAGTTTTCAAGAGGGTTATTTTAAAGAATAAACACTTATAAATAAAATTAAAAGGATAATTAAATTTACAAATAAACATAATGTATTCTAACTATAAGTGTAAAGCATCTAATGATCACAAGCAATGGAAAATAACCCCTAGGCACTTGCTCGTTGTGGGTCCCAGGTACCTCGTATCTCGGTGAAAGTAACCATCACAAATATTTGTTCTCGTGCATGAGCCACTAGTAGGGAAAATACCCATAACCTATTGGTCCCCAATCATCATCATCATAATAGTTTATTTAGTGTTTTAATCATCAATCTTTCTATGTGAAACTGAGGCCAAACACCACGGGATCACTAGCATACTAGTACACGTCCACCCACCTAGATACCCGAGTTTCCGTCTTGTGCTCAAAAAATTTCAACAAGACAGGAAATATAATTTTAACATTCAAATATCACTTCCACATCACACATTCACATAAAATCCCACATGTAAATTACACAAGTCACAAAATCCACTTTTTCATTCAAATGCATTTTGAAATCATACTCACACCTAAATAGTTCACAATACTTTTCAAATTTCTTTAAAACTTCCCAAATCCCTTAAACAATTTTATAAATCCATTACAAGATATTCCAATACACATAAAATCCCACAACCATATCACAAAATACCCTTGTCACCTTCAAAATTCATTTTATCATTAAAGTCACACGAAATAGTCCACAACCATGTTTCGCACCCACATCACAATTTAGTAAAACATTTAAGCAATTTATAAAACATTATAAAAAAATTTGACATATTAAATCACATCCTTAACTTTCAAAAACACATATTAGGTGAACACACACACCCAAACAGTATATATACACCATTTTCTCACTTTTTTAACCAAATAAAACATTTCTGATTTTCATAAAAAAACTAAAGAGGTATAACCATGGTTTGCACACAAAACCCAATTCAAAAACCCTCATTCAAGACCAAAATCATACCAATACCAATCCAAAACAGAATTGAAATCCCTAAAAACATTTATTAAACCACCCCCAAGTGTTATAAAAAATACCTCAAAAAATACCACAAAAGATACACATGAAAAACACACGTTTTCATAAATCACTTTCAAGAAGTACAACATGATTTTACACCTTAAACCCATTCAAAAACCCCATTTCAAGGCCCACATGACACTAAGGAATTAACAAACCATAATTGGTATCCCCTTTCAAGACTAATAAATCACATTAATATGTTATAAAATACACCCAAACATTACCCCAAGAGTCACACATGAAAAGCACCTAATTGCAAGCTAAAATTAAACTATAAAATTAAACGCTTAACCAAATCCATCAAAAATAGTTTTTTTACTGCACACAATATATTAGAAACATGATAAATTAATAAAAAAATCATTATAACTCATCATAAAATGGTTACACATGGAATAACCTTCTGAAAGTGTTGAATACCTAAAAATCTTGGTGTGAAACATCAACTGAACCACTATTGCACCACAAGGAAGATAAATCCAGACCTATATGACAATATTTCATAAACAATACTCAAGGTTAAACCATTGGTACGAACCCTAGATTCTATACACTTTGTAACATCATGAAAAAGGGAAGAAATCCTAAGGAAATAGAAGAAATCAAGGAAAGAAACACTTAGTTGAAGAAATTTGGGAGTTTCCACACCAAAAACCTTATCAAAGATGGGTTCCAAAGGATCTTAAGGGGGCATGGAGGCCTCCCATTGATGCTGGTGTTGAATGGGGGAAGATTGGAGTGGATTAGACTTATTTTATTGGAGTAAAATTGGGAATTAAAAAAATATTTTAATGACTAGGACATACCTGCACGGTTTGGAACCGTGTGGGAAAACCGTGTGGCATATTCTGGACACCCAAAAAGTGTTGTTTTGACTTCAATTTCAAGGGGGTCAAAGGGGGAAACCAAGGGGTAAATATAGTAAAAGTATAGGGAAGAAAAATTCCCAAAATAAATCATCCTCTTAACCCCAAAACTCATCCAAATCAAGGGTACAAACCACCTCAACAACTTACCCCACAAGTAGTGCCACTAGGAGTGTCACTAATCCAACTCCAAAACACCACAACCTAATACAAATTTTTTTAAAAACAAGAGGAAAAGTATCATAAAATACACATGATACCAAGTTCATAGATCAACAACACAAGATACACCAAAATTTCAAACACAGAACACCCAAAAACCAAGAGAAAGATAAGGACCGAAAGAGGATTTGAACCAAAGTATAGAATTGAAAATCTGGGTGTGACAATTATCCCCACCATAAATCTTTCCGACCCTGAAAAGATAAATCAAGCCCAAATAAAAAATAATATGAACGGAAATACAAAAATTCACTCCTTTTCCAAGCTTTGGTCCACCCTCGATAGGCCAAAACACCTCTAGTGATAAATTAAGGAAATAATCGTCTCATAAACCAAAACTTACATCACTTTCCTAAATTGATCAATAATATTCAGATTTTATCCCAAAATAAAACTCATCAAACACTTTATGAACAATATTCTATAAATTTACCCAAACTAACAACAACAACGAACGAGGTTACACTTACCTTTCTTTAACCAAACTGTTGGGCATTCTCCAATCCCAACATTTACCCAATGAAGATATAGGTAGTTAGATAGATCTGAACAAGACTACCTACTTCCAAGCCAAGACCAAGGACCAATATGGGTTACTAGTATGGGTAGACACAGATGGCCTCCCCACCATAAGATACAACTCTAATTTTTCTGAGATAGTACCAAGGCACTAATAGGGGGAGGACTGAACGGACTCCCTGTTACAAAGAGTAGACTTCCATTTGAAATTTCTAAATGAACATACATGAGAATCATAGTGGGTATACTCATAATAAGAACCAACCATCTTAACTGAACATTATGGACTGGAACAAGAAGGACCCAAAATTAAAGAGTTGGGACGGCCGCATTGTTAATCCACACAGTTTGGGAAACCATGCGCTAATAGTGTGGATCCTTCTACATGCATGGTTTTCTGGGACATGGTTACTACTAACCACGTGAAAACCATGTGCTCGACATTTTTATCCAAATTTCAAACATTTCTTTAAAAACTCATTGGAAACCAAAAAGAGGGGGGAATGGCATTGGGTGATGACATGGGTACAAGACCCTCCGCCACTTTCAACCGAACAGGAACAATAAAAGCAAGATGATGAAACCAAAGGTTTAAACTCTTTCTATATTTAATATTGAAGATAAGAATTTGTACAAGGGTTTAAACAGCCTTAGTATTTCCCCTAACTACGCGCCAACTTCTCTATAGGACCTATGGCTAGAGCTCAAATGAGTGAAGCATCATCGGAATTGTAGTTAGGTTTTAGAAACCCCTAAATGGAACACCTTCTTCTAGTGCTACAAATAATTACACCGCAATCCCAAACAAGTTTACCAATATATAACACTCACCAAAATCATACTGCCTTAACCCAACATTTCTATAAGATAAGGGCTTGGGAGATGCACACACATCACCTCTTATTTCTTCAGAAGAGAAACTGAAATAGGAAAGGATATATAGAAACACCTTCATATAAACAAAGGGTGTTGAGTTTTCCTAAAAGGAGAGAAACATCTGGAAAAAAAAGACCCAAAAATATTGTACAACTTCTCCTTTACAGTCAAACGATCATATGAAATCACAAGGCATTACCAAAAATTTCCATTGTTATGTATAGAAACAATATATTGAGGGGGAACCTTATGCAAAGTTCCCAAACATCACACAATTACATAAAGTGGCCATAATAACCTCTCAAGACCTGATTTCCCACACTTCTGGTTTAATGTAAACCTCTACTTTTAAGAGACTATAAAGGACCTAGAGGCCCTCTTAGACACCATCCATACTAACAACCTCAACTACTTCCAACTTTGATGAATCAGGTATCTTAAGAAACTAAGGTCTCTTTCAACCTTCCATGAGAACTCTCCTACTATAAGAGGATCTGAAAAATCAAGAAAGGAAATTGTGTAAACTCAATCACCAAATCTCAAGAAAAATATTCCTTATATTGATCAACTCGAGTATTTCCCAATGGAGAAACAATCTGGGTTTCACTTCAGTCGTGCACTGACTCTTAATGGGGGCGTAAGTTATCCAACAAGAGAACCCAAGGACCCAACAAAGATGGTCCATTAGTCAATACATACCACAAACCAGATCTAAATACATTAAGGGAACCACTATAAAGTCATCCTGAAACATTTGACATAATATACCACTAATTGTCCCTTCAACCCACCTTATTGACAAAACACAAACCCAAAACATGGTTCAAATAGGATGGGTTCTTGGACTCAAAACATCACAAAACATCAACATTTTAAAAAACACATAATACACACCATCCCAAAATAATCATCAAGACATCATGTTTTCCTTTAAAAACATTTCTTTGAAAACAAACGGTTTAGCGGTTATCGTATCACCAATGGCACCCCATGGGCCTCACACATGCATGTTCCCATGTCACATCGGGCACCCACCACATACCCATCCCAAAAATCATCCATCCATTCCATCAACCATACATCATTCCATATAACCCCATGCATGTGGTCACCCACAAAAATACCAAAGGTTAAAACAAAAATTATTTCCATTTTTCAAAACCAAAATGATCAACTAATACTTCCTTTTTCTCAAAAACGCTAACCACAAAATCAAACCCAAATTAAATCTTACCAAATTTTTCAAAAATGAACAATAATTCAAATGAAAAATCACTTTCAAGTCATACAAATTAATTTCAAAACATCTCATCCCATTAAAACACCTTTCAACGGATTAGAAAAATCTATTCGAGACACTTTTTTAAAACCAACTTTAACATAATTTTCTACTTTTAAAAGAGGTGTAAACACACCATTTTCCATTTCAAAACAATTGTAAATATTCAGATATACCATTCCAGAAATCAATCCACTTCTATATTACTAAAAACCATTTTATAAAAGTTCACATGTATTAAATCAAGTCATTTTTTTACCAAGTTCAAAGATTCCAACATAAAGAGACTCAAGACAATGCGAGAGGAAACTAGTTTTAGTGTGTGACCTAGAAATATGGTTGGAGGCCATACAAAAATCACTTCACCATCACAGAGAGTTTTTATAGGGAATATCCTCAGCTCCACATGGCTTGTTAGGACCTGTGAGCTCATTGAGACCATTAACCCATCTCTCTTTTCATTTCCCCTAATCATCATCAAACCAAGAAAACCAAAGGACATTGATAAATCCTGACTTCCCCTGGTGACTTGAATCCTATCATGAGGTATGGTGATTAGGCACAATACCCATAACTAGAATTTCAAGTCCCAACAATTCTAACTTCAAACTATCCAAATTTTTTCCTAATTAACATGACTAAGATTGTTAACATGAACCTCCTCTGATACCATTTTGTCACAAACCAAATCTGGTGGCCATCGAAACTAGAACCAAACCCAGCATGTGGAAAGTCTAGAAGGGCTTTCCTGATCTCCATGGGCTTTCATAAGTTCCTAGGTATCATAAACTGAAAATTTGGAATGATTTACCTGAGTTTATAAACTTAAAACAACAAATGAATCCAATAAAATGAATCTGAATTTTTCAAACCAAAGAAACTTTTACAAAAATTCAGAACTGAATTACATTGTTTAAAACAAATCTAAAAGAATATAAAAAAGGTACAAAACCAGAAATAAACATCCCAATAACCTCCTCATTTCAAGAGGCATCACCCTGAAGCCATCTCCAAAATACCGCATCACGATGGACCGCTAAAACCTGAACCACTGGCACAAAGCTGTACCCAAACCTGTGACAAAAATAACCAAGTCTACTTACACCCAATGGTGTAAGTGGGGTTTTATCCAAATCCCACTGGATACCACTGCTAATAAATTCCATGTGATAAACATTCAAGGACTAAAATATTTCAAGTTTTGGTAAACAAGAAATGCTAGTTACACTTTCTAAAAGATGTAATTTTAAATAAAATCAGTTTTTAAGAGTGATATTTTAAAGAATCAACACTTTTAAATAAAATTACAAAGCTACTTAAATTTCCATCCAAACATACCATATGACTACGGTAGGAGTAAATCATCTAATAATCACAAGAAATGGGAAATAACCCCTAGGAACTATCTCATTGTGGGTCTCGGGTACCACATATCTTGGTGAAAGTAACCATCACAAATATCAGTTATTGTGAATGAGCCACTAGTAGGGAAAATACTTATAACTTAGTTTTCCCCAATCATCATCATCATAATCATAGTTTAGTTAGGTTTTAATAATCAATCATTCTATGTGAAACTCAGGAAAACCCCATGGGATTACTAGCATACTAGTACACGTCTGCCCACCTAGATATTTGGGTTTCCCTCTTGTGCTCAAATAAGTTCAACAAGAAAAGAAATATAATTTTCAAATGATAATATCACTACCACATAAAAAATTCTCCCAAAATCCCACATGTACATCACACAAGTCACAAAATCCACTTTTTCATTCAAATGCATTTTGAAATCATACTCACACCAAAATATCCCACAACACTTTTCACATTTCTTTAACACTTCCACAAATCCTTTAAAAAAATTATAAAACCATTACAAGATATTCCAACTCATAAAACAGCCCACACACATATCACATAATACCCTTCTCACCTTCAAAATTCATTTTATCATCAAACTCACACAAAACAGTCCACAACCATGTTTCACACCCACATCACAATTTAGTAAAACATTTCAGAAATTTATAAAACATTATAAATATTTTTGACATCTTAAATAACCACTTTACCTTTAAAAACCCATATTAGGTGAACACACTCACCCAAAACATACATATACAACATTTTCCCACTTTTTTTAACCAAATAAAATATTTACAATTTTCATAAAACAATCCCAAGAGGTATAATCATGGTTTGCGAACAAAACCCATTTCAAAACCCTCATTCAAGACCAAAATCATACCAATAACAATCCAAAACAGAATTTTCATCCCTAAAAACATTTATTAAACCACCCCTAAGTGTTTTAAAAAATACCTCAAATAATATCACAAAAGACACACATGAAAAACACATGTTTTCATAAATCACTTTCAAGAAGTACAATATGGTTTTACACCTTAAAACCATTCAAAAACCCCTTTCAAGGTCCACATGATACTAAGGAATTAATAAACCAGAATTTTCATCCCCTTTCACACTAATAAATCACTTTCATATGTTATAAAATACACCCAAACATTACCCCAATAGTAACACATGAAAAGCATCGAATTTCAAGCTAAAATGCAACTATAAAATTAAACGCTTAACCAAATCCAAAAAAAATAGTTTTTTCACCACACATAACAAATTAAAAACATGATAGATTAATAAATCTATCAAGATAACTCATTATAAAATGGTTATACATGGAATCACCTACTGAAAGTGTCAAATCCCTCAAATCTTGGTGTGAAACATCAACCGCACCACTGCCGCACCATAAGGAAGATAAATCCTGCCCTAGACCACAGGATTTCACCAAAAATACTCATGGTTAAACCCTAATTACAAAACCTAGATTCTGGAAACTTTGTAACATCATGAAATAGGGAAGAAACCCTAATTAAATAGAAGAAATCAAGGAAATAAACACTTACTTGAAGAAATCTTAGAGTATCCCCACCAAAAACCCCATCAAAGATGGGTTCCAAAAGGAGATTGAGGGAGCTTGGAGGCCTCCCATGGATTTTGGGGATGAATGGGGTAATATTGGAGTGGATTATATTTATTTCCAGGATGGGAAAATGGGTATTACAAAAATATTTAATGACCTGGACATACCTCACTGGTTTGCCTACATAGTTTGGAACCATGCGGCCAAACCGTGCAGCCTATTCTGGCCACCCAGAAAGTCTTTTTTTGCCTCCAATTACAAAGGGGTCCAAGGGGGAAACTAAGGGGTAAATATAGGCCAAGTATATAGGAGAATAAATCTGGAAATAAACCATCCTCTTAACCCCAAAACTCATATCACTAAAGTGTACAAACCACCTCAATAACTTACCCCACAAGTGGTGCCACTAGGAGTGTCACTAATCCAACTCCAAAACACCACAACCGAATACTAAAATTTTGAAAAAACATAAGTCTAAGTATAATAAAATACCCCCAAGACCAATTTTATAGATCAAAAACACAAGAGACACCAAAATTTCAAACCCGAAACACCTGGAAACCAAGAGAAATCTAAGAGCCAAAAGAGGATTTGAACCAACGCATGGAATTGAAAATCCAGGTTTGACAAAAAGGCTTATAATAATAAGTAATACCTAGAGAATTTTTTCAACATTATTTATTATTTTATATGTGTGGTTGAATATTTCTAGATTGAATATCTAGGAATAAATCATGAGTGCATCACAACTAGTTATCAATGAATTTAATATTTTATAATATTATTGATAAGTTGGACTGAGAATTATGGAGGTTTGAAGACTAGTAATCATAGAGTATTTATGTAAAAATATAGAAAGTTTTTTATATTATAAATCATAAAAACTATAATTCATGTGTTATCTAAATAATATGAAGGATAAGATAAAGAGAATATGAATATCATTATAAAATGATGATGTTATTATCTTGAAGACAATGTGTGTAAAATAAAAGGGTTAAATCTAACACTATGGTGATAATAACATCCTTGTATGTTGAATAAGAAGAAAAATGTAGAGATATAATAATATTTATGTAATCTTCCGATTATAATATAGGTCAATTAAGAGAACATTGAGGAGACTAGCCTATGATATTTCTATATAATAAGTATTGAAGGAGATATTGAAACATTTTATTAAATATTATTCTATAAAAGAGGTTGTTATTTTAGATTACTGCATTTGAGGAAGTATATTATATTCAAATTTTTTAATATTGACATGATACTACACTATTGATCACACTTTAAAGAGGAGTCATCCCAATATCGTAATTGAAAAGGAAGACCTATTTGGTTCTAGATTCTAGGGAATAAAAAATTAGTGCTTTCATGTAACCTAGTTGGTTCTAGAATAATAGCTTTAAGGATATACCCTATCCTATGATTAATATTGATAATAAAAGATAAGTGATGTTTGATTGGTATAACAACCACCAAATATCTAGGATATATCCAACCACATTTTAGGTAAACCCTTTTATCAAATAATTATTTTCATTGTTGTTTTATTTCTTTTTTATTATCACATTCTTGAAAAAAAAGTGATAAAAGAAGAGAGTTAGATCCATTCACCAAATAAGTGAAATTTTATATAGGGGGAGTTTTAATTGGTAAAAATTCATCCACATTGGTTCACCCATCCCTCCTTATCTTATTGTGGTTGTACTGATCCTGGTGGAACAAAAATTGGTATCAGAGTTATAGTACCACCTCTTTTTGGATTATCAAGTTAAGAAGATTTGAAATTTTTGAGTTTCTTGTCTAAATTATTCATGATTCCATAATTAGAGATTAATTATCAATTTTTGATCTAAATATTATTTCTTATAAGACTCTAAATAATGATAATAATAAATATGTAAAAAATATAAGAAGGTATCCCACTCATAAAAAGGGGGATAAAAATAAACCTCTACATAATGAAATCAAGAAGAAATACGATCTATCACGGATGTTGAAGATGTATGTTTAAATACACTATTGGGAATATGGAAATCATTTAAACCTCATATGTTTAAAATTATTCATGTGATGGAGAGTTAAATGAAATATCTTATCAAATTTTTCTTTTATATGATCCAAGTACAAGTGCGGTACATCATGTCTTAAAATAATTGAATGATGATTCAGGTTATTTTATGAGAAAGACCTTGCATTATATTCTTGAAGAAATTTCCATTTTTTATTTTTTATATTTCAAATACATATAGGAAATGATAACCCACCATGAATAAGAATCTATGAGGGGATAGAAATAACTATAACTAAAACCTAATGGTGAGCATGAATCTCACCAAGCAATATAATTCCAAGACTATTAAAATTATAGATATTGAAGAAAAATGCTTCAAAATTGTAAATTATTACATATATTAAATCCCAAATAAATATAAATACATAGAAATTATTGATTAAAATTTTCATTAATTGGAATAAAAATAAAAGGATGTCATTTATTTCTAATAATTACCTACTAGAGATTAATGAAAATAAGATTAAGGAGCTTGACACTTTATTATAAGAGAAGAATGTGGTGTATAAATATTATATTCATAATATAGAAAATATTTTGAAGAAATTTTGAATAAAATATAATACCAAAATAATACCCTTAATATGAATTTTGATCTTGATGTGAAATTTAAAAAATTTAGAAATGACACAACGAGAGTCTTCACATCAATTTGAGTGAAGTGTTGTTTCCATGCATACTTTTAAGATATATATTTATTCTAAAATACTTATATCTTTTTTAAAGTTTAGATTGAGATTATAAAATGTCAAATCCCATGAAATCTCAAATAAAAATATTCCCCTTTTTCTTAAAAACATTATTTTTACTAAACCTTTTTATATGCACAGTGTAGGTCATAATTCAAATTATATATAAAATGAGTTGAAAAAATAGTGAAAACCCTACCACTATATCTATGTGGGATGGAATAAGTTTAAAAAAATTTACCCGGAAAATAATCCTATTTAGAGTATTAAATTCATCAAAATACCAAGGAAAAGAATTTAGGCTGATGTTCAGAGGGGAAAACAAGGTTCGTTAATGATTACTAGTGTTGTGAACAATTTGGTAACAAGGATCTTAACTATTTGAATAATATTTAAAAAATTTGAATAAAAATAAATCCAACATAAATGGGTATAAAAGGTGATTTAACTTTGGGTTAAAAATAAAAGAAAAAAAATTGAATCAATCACACCCAAGAATACCATGAAGAATTCCACCCCAAAGGGAAGGGGTTACTTCTATTATGGAAGAATAGGACACAATATATAATTTTAAAAGAAAATAAATGAGTTTTAATGTATATGGAGTAAATATGAATAAAAATGAATAATAAATTCAAGAAACAAAAAAATGTCTTGGATTAGTATAGAAGATTACTAAGAAACTACGTTGAAGGTGAAAGAAAGGTGGTTATTTCTCAATGGACTGTTTGATCCTCCTACCAGATCAAGGAATGTTTTTAATGAATACAAATATAGCACCAATAGAATCATGTCAATTTTGTGTTAATATAAATAATGATATACCACAAAAATATTAAGATAAAAATGAAAGTAGACCATGATGCCCATGTAATATACCATCGTGAAATATAAGAAAGTAAGAATGAAGAGTTATCTCAAAGTTGAAGTTAAAAGGAAAATTTTATCTTGTTTAAGAAGAAATTATCAACCTTTTTACTCTCACTAATGATCAAATAAGTACCACCTTATTCCAAAAAATTTTCCCGTGTTAGTAATTGAAGGTGATACATGTTTTTAGGTGGAGAACTAATAAATCTAATCATGTTGTGAAAATATTATAGAATATTGGAAGATTCAATATTGGATTAATCCAAACATTTAGAATATTGAATCTTATTTTATAAAGATATCCAATTTGATGAATAAGTTATTGGGTTATCCTATTGAGGGGTAGTCATCTTGATAAATTTGAGAGAGTTATCAAAATTATTTATCTTGATCATATCTATAATTTTAGAAAAAATGGATGGAAAGTTTCATTGGATAGGTATATTTTTATAATTTATCATAATTTTTTAGAAACTATAAATTATGAAGTTAATAGGGATAAATTTAATTGATCTCTGGCATAAAAATGAGGATATTTTGAGAATTTTAGGGTATGATTTATGAAACTAACTTATTAATTCTTTGAATTTTTTAAATTTTTTGGTTTATATTAGAGTAGGAATTTAGGTTGAAAAAAAAATGAGAATATATTCAATAGTTATTATCATAAAAATATATTTGAATTTCCCCTAATAAAATTATTTTGAGTGGGTATCATATTTTTATTTGATTATAGATAGCATTTTTTTCCAGATTTTTCCCTTTTATTTTCCACACTGAGCATTTTTCATATAGACTGAAAGTGGAATAATAAATATAACAAATATTTAAGTGAATTATTGTCACCCTCTCTCAATATTATATGTATTTATTATTAATATTTGGGATATATAAGAAAATATAAGAAAACAAATTGACACACATTTTTATATATGTATTGAAAGCAAATCTAAAGGGGGAGATTATTAAACCCACTTGGTGTTGAGATGTATTTGTTTTCAATATGCATGATATCAATATGTGGTAATAAAGAACAACTTGAAATGGGTTTTGAGTACCCAAGTATATTTATGAGAATAAGATTGATGTTTCCAATAAATATGTCATTATATGTTGAAGTTGAGTAGATTGAAGAACACCTTGAAGTTTAAATATCCCTCTTGTTTAATTATGATAAATGAAGTCTATCAATAAGGTGGAAGATGAAAATAAGATGTTTTTATTGGTATATTGGAGATCCATTCATATGTGGAAAAGGGAATTGAGATTTTTCCAATATTAAATGGATAATATTATTCTATTAATGATTGTAAAATTTGGTTGAGAGGATGAGGAAGTTTCTTCAAGGTTCGCGTGTAAAATCAGTTTAAGTATATTTAAAGAAGTTGATCTACTGAGAAGAGTTCCATGAATTATAGTGATTACTATATTCCATATCTCTATAATGAAGCTAATTTGCTAGGTGTGGTTAAAAAACTTATAAAATTTGGATGATATGTTTCTGAATTTCTATCGTAAGTATCATTATGTGGTTAAGAATTATATTACAAGAAGATTATACTTGAATGATGTTTGAAGAAGTGTTAAAGTCAGTTAAGGTAGTGAAAGATACATTAAAATCCACTAAGGAGTATTTATATGATTCATAAGTTTTTGAATTATTCATCTATTTATTGAAGTTAAATTTAAGGCTTTACAAATTAATTTGAAGACTCTGGAGATGTTTGGATAAGGCTAATAAGATTTCAGGTTGTAGGTTGTCGAAGATCACAAATAGTACTTATTACATAAGAGTGATTCTAAAAAATATGAGTGTGTAATATTTAATCTAATTTTTAAAGGGTTGAATAATGTTATATGTATAATACATAAGGGTACTTAGAAATATGGTTCAGAATTTGTAAATGTTTTCAATTTGAACTAAATATATAAGAGTTCTCTAGTACATGCATAAAGGTGCATAACTAAACCTTCTCCAAACATTCTATGGGAATCTAAAGCTACTTAAAATCATTCCAAATCACCATAGTATATCTTAAAATATTATTTATATATATAATAATTATCATAAATATCGTAAATAATATTATAACCCCTTAGTATTTTAATGGATCTTTCATTTCCACATCCAACTTTAAAACTTCTTCAAACATCACTCAAGTTTCTTCTTTTTCTAACATTATTATTACCTACTTGATGATACCTAGGATAACAATTACTAAAAAACCAACATGTTTTTATCTTTCTTCAAACCATAGAAATATTCTTAACTCTATTATAAATATATATTATCTATAAATTACCATAATCCATGTAACTATTCTTAGTGCATCAACTTATTTAAATCTACTAAAACAGATTCTATAGTTGAACCTTCAAGATGATTCCTTATCCTCTTAATCCTTTTTTCTAATCATTAGTATAAAAATAGTCTGTATGAAATATTATAAGTATCTAAATTAATTTTCCATATGTGAATGGATCTATAATATTTCAATGTCACTATATATTTAATGGATCATTTATTCGCTGGTGCAAAGAACTAATGATTGATCTCACAGAGATTATTCACATGTGGTGAGAAGGAAATGTTGTTACGGACTTCCTGGCTTCAAAGGTAACTCAAAGTGGTCACATTTTTTATTTTTCTTGTCTTGCATTTCTCCCTCTTAAGGGGGATAATTTGGTTAGAGAAGATTCCTTGGGACTCCACTATTTTAGACCTCTTTAAAGGTGTTTTTGTTTTATTTTTACTCTCTTTGATAATGAAATAAAAAATATCTGTGTTGAATAATTGAATACAAACAGGTACATTATTGTTAAAAAAAGACTATCAATAAGGGGAAGATAAAACTAATATATTTAAATTATAATATCTAAGATATATTAATATATTAAAAATGAATTGATATACTACCATACAGAAATTATAGTATATACACACCTCACCAGTTCTATAGATGATATTTGTGACTTTTCATTCTATAGCATCATAAGTTTCTTCTTTCTAAAGACACCCGCCCATCATAGAAAATACCTTGATTTTGAGTGAGTATTAATATACTTATTATTAGGTGCACTAAAATCCTCAAATTCACCAATGTGGGACTCACATATTTTGGATATAATGCATCCCGAGGAATTCCATGGGAGGGATTATTCAACCCCAATCACAAATCCTTTAGGCAAAATAGTCCCAACACCTTCCCCATCGAAACTCTAATGGAATCCCACTATAATTATGATGGGAAATAGGATACTTAGTAAGATTAAATAAATATATTATTTCTTTATTTTATACTCTTTATAATACTTCAAACCCTAAAACATCTAAAAAGGTAAAAACTATTAGTTTTAGAAGAATTTAGATCAAATTTATACCTCACAGATCAAATTTGTACCATGATATGGGTGGGGTGTAACACTTGTAATCATCAAAAAGGAAGATACTATTGGATAATTCTATAAAATTCACATACATAAACTTTTTAAGTGAGTAATTCTTAACTATATCTTTCCTTTTCCATTTACGATCTACTTACCACCTAAAAATTAATTTTTTAAACCTTAAGGAATGAATATATTCTAAAATAACATCAAACCCAACTAATAAATTGGGTTTTTACTCTATCTTCTCAACAAATTCCTTATATTAATGAATTTATATCATTCCATATCTCCATAAATACTCAAAATTTCTCTCTTTTTATTCCCCACACTCTTCCAAAGTCCTTTATTAACCAATTAACCTGATCAAAGTAGCAGTTTTATAGAATTTTAAAGGAATGATTTACATTTATTTTTCAGTTGTATACTTCCTTCTATATTTTTCTATTTATATAAGTAAATAAAATATTTATAACCTGTATGATGTCTAAAAATAGGATTTAATCCTTACTTTTTTATTCCTAAAATATAATACACATAAATATTATATCTATTATACATAAATTTTAATATGATTTCATTTTCTTTTCTATTTTCCTTTTCTTATTTTACTTTTATTTATTTTTTAGATATTTTTAAGAAATTTATTCCACTAATGGATGATTAATTAATATTTATTTACTTTTATGTTAAATCCACATGTTTTTATAATTATTCCCCATGTTAGATATATTCTTATATAACTAATATAATAGTGGGTTGATTAAATCTTCCTTAGTAATTTTAATAAATTATTTAATATATTTTCTTTTTCTTTTTAATAAAATCAATTCCCATGGGTAGAAAATCACTCAATATATTAAATTATTTCATATATATAAGTATATGTTCATCTTATCCTGGTATCATTTACTCAAATGATACGTATACTTAAATACATGTTTAACAATGGTGATGTAAATTGTCAAAAATTATTCATTTATTAATAAATAATAAGTTGATGATAAAATTTTAATGAAAAGTAAAAAAATCATGAATATGAATATTTTAACTCTATAAAAACATTTAAAATATATTTTTTAACTCTTGAATAGTAATGACACCAAATATCATAAGGATGTAATTATGAACTATCATGATTATCAAACTTTAACAACCTTGAATACCACATATATAAACCTTAAAATTATATTTAAATATGATATTAAATAAATTAAAATAACTATATATAATTAAATAATATACTTATTCTAAAATTTTATAATAAATTATAACCCCATATAAATTATTTTTATATAATAAAAGTCACATGGAAGTATCTTGGAAGGAAGTAAATTGTTCTACTTAAATCCTTTCCTTTATTGTTTTTAAGTATTTCTCTAAACTATATATCTCTAATGTTATCTAATAATTTTCATTCTCATATTATTATTTATCATTATCTATATTTTTTTGTTCTATTTTATTTTCCTCTTAATAGTGGATTGGTTAAACAATTATATTTCTTTAATTTTCTTTTCTTAGGATAACTTTGATGTTTATTCTTATGAGTTGAAAATCCAAACTTCAATATATTTTTTTCCTGATATTTTTATTGGGAATTATAGATTATAGTGCTTGGTTTTGGGATATACCCATCACTCTAATGAATTTGGTAATTATTTATTCTTAGTAGAAGTTATGTTAGAATTAACTAGTTAGGTTAGTCCATTATGAGTGATATAAATATTGATGGGATTTTTAGGATCAATTAACACTTAATAAATATTTTAAAAACAACAAGAAACCCTTAAAACCAAGATCAACCATAGTTAAAACCTGAAACTATGTATACATAAATGAATAATATTGTGTATACCTTTCACCCAATATCATTCTTGATACAATCATCAACCATTTCACTTGATAAATATCCCTTAAATATACCTAATAGAATCCCATATCTATGGTGTATCAATACGATGAATTGAATCACCCAGAAATTGGGAAGGACCCTCCTCTAGTCCCATGATATTATAGTGCCTCTCAAGGTAAATAGAGAAGGATAAAAATTACTTTGATAAGGAGTAAGATAATCAAAAAGGGATTTCCCAAGGTTTGTATACACCAACTCAATGGTAAATCCACTATTATATAGGCTTTGAGTAATTCCTGAGACCCATGAATTTACTCGAATGTTATGAGAAAATTTCAATGTTTAGAGTTCTTATGTCCCTTTATCCTTCTAACTATCCTAACCATTTCATCATATTAAATGAATTATTAATGATAGAAAATATAGATAATGAAAATACCCTTAAGATCATTTAAATATTTGATTGGGGTGAATCAATGAATATAAATTCATTTTTATGTTTATTATTGAAAAAACCTTCATCGTCTATTAATATATGTTAATATTATTATTTTCATACTCACAATCAAGCACACATAGAATGACAAAGTAGATTTACAAGTTTTTCCTCTCAAAATGAGAAGGTTAGTCCTCATCATGATTCAAATTTCACCAAGATCATATACCTTCTAGTATCAATATATGAGTTACAATGAGTAGGGAATATACTTATTCTCATGATACAAAAATTCTCCCAAGCATTATATTGTTTCCCACACTTTTACAATAATATGAAATTTTTTTAATAATAAAATATTTTACAACCAAACCGCAATATTGTCACTGTATTATTACTCTCTCTTCTTCTTCCTCTTGTACTATTTCCAAATATGTATTCTTCTTGCATGTACTAGACTATAAAAAATCTTTTGTACTGATATATTTTACTAATAAAAATAGTTTTTTATGTCTATACAACATTTATTTATTCTTCTTCACTCTACTTATCTTTCATTTCATGAAACAATATATTTTTCACAACATTGAAAAATATATTTTCTTCTAGTACTAATAATTTTCATATTTAAAATTGAATTTCAAATTCTAAATACAGACAACTAACTATCTAGAACTACTATAAAATTGTCATTCTTCCTTTTCTTAATTTTTATTCTTATTTTTGAATTTCGTTCTAGTTCACTATGGTATTACATCACTGGATGTAGCATGACTGAGAGATTAAATAGTAACTGATCCTCTTTACTTTACATTATCTCTCTTATTCTTTATTTTAACCTTCTAGTCCCTTTACATGAATCATAAATATAATTTTTTAATGTTTAATACATGAAGTAACAATACTAGTATCATTTGAAATAATATTTTAATCAGAATATTAATTCTAGAAATTTTGATTTTTTCCTTCCACAATATCAAATTTTCACAAATTATTTGACACATATAGAACCCCAAATCACTCATGTGCCCTAGAAAATAAATCATATTGGATTATATTTGATCAAGAATGACTCATAAAAAATTGTCAAAAATTAATCATATATAGATCATAAATGACTTATGTATTGCTCTTGACTTTGTGAATTTTTATGTATACTGAGAATAACACATATGTAGTATGGAAAATAATACATAAAAAAAATTTTAATGACTCATATAAAGAGAAAAAATGAATATATCAGCTCGAAAGAATGCGATGCACATGCCTCCCTCGATTTTAAAATTTTTCGACCATTGAAAGTTGATTTATGTCGAAATCTTGTGCCACCTTAGAGATCACTCATCCAACCAAGATAGATACCATTTTGGATTCTCCTTCAAGTTTTCTTGTTGATTCAACTTCTATAGGATTTTGATCTTTCAAGAAGGTTCTTTAAGGCCCTTCTTCTCAAGGATGGTCTGATTCGTTTCCTCTCATTACAGAAATCTCTATAGTACCCAAATGCTCAGCGATGGTGGATGGTTTTCCTACTATAGATATTTCATTGGAGGAGCTTGGAGAATCATAATATTTTCATCGTTGGTCCCTAGTGTCCATGTTTTGTTGAGATATATCATCTTTGTTTTTCTTCTGCTCTTATGTGGGCTCGTGGGGTCTGTCTCTTCTAGTAGTGGTGTCTTCAATCTCCCATTATACCTTTTTCATCCACTTCTTTTCATTATAAAATCTCATATTTTTATGCTCTTGGGAAGACCATAAATGTGAAAAATGGGTGTATTTTTTGTTTAGGTGGTCTTGGAATGTTCACTTTGGAAACGATTCTAGATCGGTGGTGGTGTGGGAAGGACTTCTTGGGCTCCCTCTACCATTATTCAATCCATTAATCCTTCAATTTTTTGTGGATGATATGGGGGTTTTTATTTTTATAGATGTGGAAACCTAAATTATCAATTCTTCATTGATGTCTCACATCTATGTGGAATTATATCTCTTGGTTTCTCTATTTTCTTATGTTCTCATTAGGGTTGGCGACGGTCACGCTTGGTGGAAGCATGTTATCTTCCAGGAGGCTTCCAGGTTTCGGTGGTTCTGCGGCGGCTCCGTGGTTTCTAGGGTTCTATTGTCTAATCCGGAGTAGCTCGGGGGGAGGGGGATTTTTGCTTCTGGCTTTTTGGTGGTGGTGTGCAGCTGTAGTGTTCTGTCTCTCATGGAATTTGCAACTCCAGTGGATCAAGAGGTGTCTTTGAGGTTTGAAGTTTGTGGTCTGGCGCTGCCTCCACTGGTGGTCTCGGCCCCTCCTTGATGGTCTCTTATGCTTCTCATGGATGGCGTGATTTGGACTTTGGAGAGGGCTTTTGTGGTTTAGATCTTTCCAGATCCAGCTCAGGGAGGCGTTTCTGGGGAAGATCGTCTTGGATCTCGTCGGTGGCGATGATTCCTCCAGTGCGGTGTTGGGCCCCCAGTCTCTAGTGACAGTGGTTTGGCTCCGTGTTCCTGGGTTTTCTTTCCTCTTCTTTGTCTCTACGGTTGATGGAGGATGGATGTGCGGAGGAGAGGTCCCTCTGGTCGACTACGGCATCCGGACCTACTGGCTTCAAATTTTCTTGCACTGGTTGATGTTGTTTTTTGGCTTATGGTGATGATTATGGCATTCTGTGCCTTGTCAAGTGATTCAATCGGCAGTGGAGCACATTTGAAGGTTTCACGTTGTTGAAGGGATTATGATGCTATTTACAGTGATGGGTCTCGACGGTGGCTTGATTTGGTGATGAAACATGATGGCAGTGATCTAGGATCAAGGAGGCGCTGCATAGGTGTGATCGCTTGCTCTTGTTGAATTTGAACTGGTTTGAGTCTGATGATGCGGTTGAAATTGTTGTGTGGTTTTTGGGTGTTAATGTTGTTTTGTGGTTTTGTAATGGTGAAATCTTGATGTTGTGAAGTGGTCAAGTGGAAGTGGTGAAGTCATGTATTGGGTACCGAAAAACCTTAAACCGGCCTTTAGAAATTGAAAAAAAAAATATTTGCAGTCAGCAGGCTTCCTCTAGCGTTGATCCACATGTGCTCCACATATCTATGGATGTCGCTGAAGATATCTCTTGGTGATAGTGTGGAAGATTCTTTTCTTGTTATGTCTGCCTTTGATCACCTTGAGAGATGCTTCCAAACCACTCTCCTTTGATCCAGTGGAGGAGGATTTCTATCGTAACTTGAGAGCATTTTTTGAAAAAAATAATTCTCTCTTGGATTGAGATCTTTTTTCAAATCCATTGTGCACAACCAGAAAGAATGGCTAGGCTAATGAGAATAATTTAATTGGGATTTTATTACTTAGAATAATAAAATGAATTAATTACCTGAAATCATTTATTCGTTTCATTTAATTCTTAGTAAGACCCCATGTCTAATAATAATTGTTGACTATTATTATCACTTGACATGCGCCCAGAGAATTACACCTAATATTAATTAACTAAATAAATAATATTATTTCTCACAAATCCCCAGAAAAACTACATGGTGTGTATATTATTATACACGACGTGTATTTTTGTTCTTCCATTTTCTTTATTTCCTCCACCACATTTATTAGACCTTGAATAATGACTATTTATTTCTTAAATAAATATAACTACATTACTCACTAATAAATATATTATTTTTCCCATAATATGTTCTCATAAATAACTAGTTCCAAAAAAAATGAAATCAGGAATCTTTGAATGACTATTAAACCATAATTGGGAATAATATTTATTTAACTTGTTAAATGAATACTTAACTGAGATACTTGGACACACTTAGTGTGTGACCCTCTAGGACACTTTCTTAGTATAATTAGGTGGATCTTTTCTAAATTCCAAGGTTATCATCTATCAACATGCCAAGGAATCCATATAGAAAGAATTTAATTCCAAAATTATATGTCACCTCCTACGAACGATTACCATGTAATGTAATCTCTTTATCTTCATATCTCGAATCAAGCGGGTTTCATATTAGTTCCATAAACCCATGTGCTCGATTATTCTTTCTTTGACTTTATGAAATTGAGATCTCACATTCCTCACCATGGATATGAATTTATTTAGTCTATATCAATTCCATAAAAGAGCTTAAGATATCAACTTCTGTTATGGAATAGAAGGGACAAATCCTTTCTCACATTATTTATTAATGTAGTATTACTCGTGATGCACCCAACATATCCTACCTCACTGTGAATAGAGTGTCATCATAGTTTTTGTCAATACATCTAAGTGTGAAATTTTTAATACCCATTAATAATAATCTTAAAGTCTAAGGACCAATACACACATTCATAGATAGGAACATCCAAAGAAACCATGAAATGTGTATTTCCTACTGGTGGGTTTTGTTCTCATAATATCCTCCTGGATATTACCAAGGGAACACACCATGAGAAGGTGCCTCAAGGTTTTATGATTCATCACCCTTAATGGCCAGTATTATTTGTGTCTCTCAAATAACATCATCCGACCATAGAAAATATATTCAAGAATAATGTTATGGAACTTCTAGGTTCTCATCAATGTAGGGATTATCTATGTCCCTTTAGTGAAATAGCTATTATTAGGAAATTATCACATGCATTGTCACACAGAAGAATAATCAAGATGTGATAAGGTATTTATTAATACAAGTTTATCATAAATTAAAAAGTAGTTAGTTCTAGGCCACAAACTCCAATAGACTCTCACTTGGACTAGAGACAACTGCTAACAACATTTAACCCGCTAGCTCTCACATAATATTCAAGATTCTACTGAGATAGTCCTTTAGTCATGGGGTCCACCACATTCTCTTCCATGGATACTCTTCTCACTACAACTTCACCCATTTGATAAAAACCCCTCAAGAGGTGATACTTCTTAAGAATGTGCTTTGTCTGTTGATGTGAACTTGGTTATTCTTCAGGATCCACCGCTGAAGTATTATCACAATACAATGTGATAGGGTCTCTACTGTTAGGCACCACATCAAGATCCTAGAAAAAGTTATGAATCTAGACAGCTTCCTTGGCTGTATCAGAAGCCTCTATATATTCGGACTCCACGGTAGACTCGACGACAACTAGCTGCTTTATACTCTTCCTACTCATAGTTCCTCTGTTGAGATAGAAAAAATATCCTAATTGTGAATTCATATCATTATGATCTATCTTATAACTAGCATTATCATACCCTCTAATAAAAATCTCCTCATCTCCTCCATACACCAGGAAAATATCCTTAGTTCTTATCAGATACTTAAGGATAGTTTTAATATAATTTCAATGTTGTTCTCTGGGATCTTCTTGATATCTTCCAACCATTCTTAGTGCATAGGCAACATTAATCCTGGTACATAACATAGCATACATGATAAATATTATAACTGAAGTGTATGGGATCTTACTTATCTTATCTTTCTCCTATTGTGTCTAAGGACACATTCTCTTAGAAAGATGTAGGCCACATGACACTAGAACCAATACCCTCTTGGATTGTTCCATACTGAATATCTTTAGTATCTGGTCAATGTATCTACCTTTACTTAGTCCAATCGTCCTCTTGGATCTATCATTAATTGTCTTGATCCCTATAATGTAGGATACTTCACCCAATTCCTTCATTGAGAAACACTTGCTCAACCACTCCTTAACTAACTATAAGACTGCTATATTATTTCCATTGAGTAATATGTCATCAACATATACTACTAGGATAATGACTGTACTCCCATCAAACCTCTTATAAACACATGGATCACATTCATTCTTAATGAAACCAAATTCCATTATGGATTCATCAAATTGAATGTTTTGGGACTTGAATGCTTTCTTTAATCCATAAATGTATTTATGTAACTTGTAAACTTATTTGGCTTCACCTAGTGTCACAAACCGTTCTGTTTGTGTCATATAGACATCTTCCTAAAGGTTCCCATTAAGGAATGCTCTATTGACATCCATTTTCCAAATATCATAGTCATGGTAAGCTTTTATAGAAAGTAGTATTCTTATAGATTTAAACATAGAAACTGGCGATAAGGTTTCATCATAGTAAATTCCTTGACGCTGTCTAAATCCTTTAGCCACTAGCATTTCTTTATAGGTTCTAACTTGACTTTCCATGTCCAAATTTCTCTTGAATACTCATTTTAATCCAACAGGCGTTACATCAACTAGATCATCGACCAGAACCTAGACTTGGTTCTTATACATGGAATCCATCTTAGAATTCATAGCTTCTATCCATCTTGCAGCTTTTGAACTCTCTACTTCTTCCTTATAGGAGATAGGATCATCATTGTCCAACAATAATGATTCACCATCTTTGGTGAATAGGAAACCAAATATCTATGGTTCCCTTACCTCTCTTGAGCTCCTGTATAGTACTTGTGTTTCGGGAACCTCTTCCACAGGGACCTGTGGAACCGGTTCCCGTAATAAATCATGTGTATCTTGAGCATCAAATTCATCGAAGTCAATCTTGCTCCCACTATACTTTTTGAATATGTGCTCACTCACAAGAAAGATGGCTTGTCTGGAGATAGTAACATTCTTGTATAAAGGGTTATATAGGTAATATCCTTTTCTTTCCTTGGAATATACTATAAAGATACACATCATGCCTTGGGGTTATAGTTTGTTTCCTAATAAGGCCTTAACAAATATCTCACATCCCCAGACACATGTGTGTGAAGAAATGGGTTTCTTTCCATTCCATAACTTAGTAAGAATTCCATTTTCTGCCTTTGTTAGTACTCATTTTAATGTGTATGCTGCAGTTTGTAATGAATATCCTCAAAAGGATAATGGAAGATCTACTTGACTCATCATTAACCTCACCATGTCCAAAAAGGTGAAGTTCTTCCTTTCACTAACACCATTTCACTATGGTGTATAGGGATGAGTGTGTTGAGATAGAATCTCAGACTCCTTTAAAAGGTCGATGAACTCTAGGTTCAGATATTCTCCACCTCAATCTGATCGAAGATTCACTATATTCTTACCAAGATGATTCTCTACTTCATTCTTGAATTCTTTAAATTTATCCAGGGACTCCAACTTATACCTCATTAAGTAGATATATCCATATCTACTCAAATCATTAGTAAAATTAATGAAGTAAGAATATCCACCTCGACATTATACTGGAAATGTTCCATACACATCTATGTGCACCAATCCTAGAAGCTCTGTGGCCCTTTCACCTTGTCCATAAAAAGGTGACTTGGTCATTTTACCTTGTAAACAAGCATCGCATCTATCAAGTGGTTTTAGCTCAGAAGAGTCTAAATAACCATCTTGGTATAGCTTTGTCAAGCACTTCCTATTTACATGACCAAGACGGTGATGCCACAACTGGGTGTTATATGAGTCATGTGAGTTTCTTTTGTTATCAATTTCCAATATTTGGTTTTTGTAATTTAATACATACAAACCATAATTTAAATTCACCTTACCATAACATATGTTGTTATTATAAAAGAAACAACCCTTATTGCTAAACTTGAAAATAAATCCATCCATATCCAAACATGATACATAAATTATGTTCTTGGTAACACTAGGCACATAATAACAATTATGTAAAACCAAAATCATCCCAGTTGGAAATGAGATAAGGTAATCGCCAATGGCCAATGCAGCTAGCCTCACTCTATTGGTAGCTTGAAAGATCCACCTCTACTATGGAAATCTTTCTAAATCAACTTGATTCCTGAATTTGAATATAGATGTAATCCCCAAAAGTTGTATCTAATACCCAATTTGTAGAAATAGAAATATTACACTCGATAACAAATGAACCTTTAGCATCCCCATGATTCTGGGTGCAGTTCCTCTTCTAGTGGACTCGCTTTCCACATGAAAAACAAACTATGTACCTTTCCTTTACCTTCCTTTAGATCTTATTCTTCTTGGAGGGATGGTACTCAGGGCTTCAGACTGTTTATAAATCCATGGTCCTTTTCGTTGTCCTTCCACTTCTTATTCTCCATAAGGACTGTGGGTTTGTTATGCCACATGTCCTTATCTACCTAGATAATTAAGGTCAAAATTTCTGATAGAATCTTCTCATTATTTCTATGTTTTAGTTGACAATAAATATAAAGAAGGTCTTGGGCAGTGATGACATGATGATATTTGTACGCAACTCATTCCGGAAATTAATCCCTAAGATGTTCAAGCATTCAATGTATCTAATAATATTGAATACATGAGACCCCGCCGGTGAAGACTCTCTAAGCTTAGTTGTGAACAAAGAGTTGGAGATCTCATATCTTTTCTGTCTCACCTTCTCCCGATAGAGATCCTTAAGGTGAGACATCATGCTATACGCATCAATGTTTTCATGTTACTTAAAGAGCTCATTAGACATGGTTGATAGCATGAAACATTGGACATATGTGGCATCAACCAAATGATTCATATAGAGATATATTTCCTCATCACTGGCCTTTTTCCAGGTGCAACTAGAACAAGCTCCTCTAGAACATATAATTTCCTCTCTTGGAGAAGGATGATGCGTAAACGCCTCTACCATTTCTAGAAATTGGTGCTAGTGAGAAGGTTTTCCTTCTCAAGTATGGATCTCAATGTTATTTTTTCAAGTAGTTTTTCTTGCCATTTCTACAAATTAATATGATCAAAGATTTAGTACTTTATTAGGATAAAATTGAGACAAATAAATTAATTAATACTTATTAGTCTACCACTATTTTATCGAAATCCAATAGCCCTCACCATTGACTTAGGAATATTTTGTTGCATAAATATTTTAGTGGAAAGGATCCATATTTCCCTTCGCATTACCCCAACTATAGTTGTTCAAGAAACTTAAAATGTTTTAGGTAGGCATTCAAAATTCCAACTTCATTAGCTCGCAGCTCCTAGATCCGCTGAGTGAACTCCCAAATCCTAAAATCCTTTTATTTTAGATTTCCTCAACCTTTGCATCTAGGTCACACCAAGTCCTGCTGTGGAAGTCGACACTTCATGTGAACCAATTAAAGTCAACCCAAATCCATGACATATAATTCCCCGATAATTGAAATCACCCTAACTAGGTTTGGTCAGGCACTTTGAACAATGGTTCTATTCTAACCAAGATCATGGAAGGCTATACCGACTTAATATTTCTTTGAGGAATTTTATCCTTATATGTAAATTTTCATTTTAATATCTTTCTTACATGCTTGTTAATATTAAGTGGGATATAATTAAGTGATTAATCATGTATAAGATAATATTTATGCAGAATTTGGTCATATTTTAGTTCCATATTGCTTCCTTTTTTAATTCATTAATTGTGTGATCATGAAAACACAACAACAATTAATAAACCATCCAATTAAAAGAAATAAAATAAATGGCATGCTAATGAGATTGATCTATTGGTTATTTTATCTACTAGTTGATAAAATAATCCAAGAGATAGGGGAGAAACACCTTGAACCTTTTGGGTTCGTGTTTGCAGCTTTCCACATGTTCACCTTTGTATCTCCTTGGATTGGTTTCACCTTGGCTCATAACTTGAGCCACCTCCACAATCTTGGGAGCTCCATCCATTACATATGATTTTATCTAACTCACGGGTGAGGGGTAAAATGGGGTTTTACATAAAATAAATCTTGGCCATGTAGGCCCTACATATTAATGAGGAGAAGGCTCGTAGTCCAAAAAATTTAATTTAAATAAATTAATTAAAAGAAACCACCCACATAAAACGGTCGTGGTCTATCTCATGATCATCCATACATGCAATGATATTTACACATAAATAAAACTAACATTCAATTATTTAATCATTCTTGTTTAAGATAAATCATGCTTGAATCACTAAATTATCTTTAATCAATAAATCCTTTTATCTTAAACCTTTTTTTTTTGAATTTCCTTGAGATTCCCATCCATAATAATTTTAAAAAAACAAATTCATTTAAAATTATCTTTGTATGTAACTTGTACCATGGAGGAAACCAGGTGAATTCCCATTCATAACTACCCAATGCATAAAAATGAACATTATTCATAATTTAAATTAAAAACATATATATAAAACACCAATAGGGTGTTGTGCCTCGGCTTTATGCCCACACCATGGTACACGTCTCAAGGGTTTGTATAATATAATAATAAATTTTAATAAATCTACATAATTTGGATGAGTACACAGTATGTAGTTCCAACTACACATTTTGTACTATTGTTCACCATCCATCCGAAGTACACACCCATGGATATGGTGTGTAGATGTACTTTAGAAATCTTTAGAGCACGTAGTGTGTCCAGTGGGCCACATGTTGTGTAGTATCCGTGTTACATGGTCTCCAACCAGGAAAGCCGTGTACGGGGTACACAGTCTAACCCTAACCTGAAGGGACTACATGTCATGTCCAATGGGCCACATGGCGTGTAATCTGGAAACCATGTTCCACCTTCTCTTGGTAAACACAAGGATTCATAAAGGCTTAGATAAAATTTAACACAAGGCTTGGTTTGGTGGACCAAACCTAATGCATTGAACCTTGACTACATGGCGTGCACTGCTGAATACATGTTGTGTGTTCTGGTGTTGTATGGCCAGGATTCTTTGGCACCTCTGGATGAGATTCTCTATTTTATTTTAATAAAAATTAAAATAAAATATTGTTTCTGTAAGGTAAACGAGAAATGAAATAGAAGGAAAAGATACTGAGATTCAGATTTACAAAATGATTAAGTTGAATTCAAACAACAAAATTATTAAATGCATAAATCATCAACAAAAAAATTAAATAATTATAATCAACGATAAGACCCCTCTGATACCACTTGGAGGTTCGGAGCATAGTAGAAGCATATGGATGGGTGTATTATTTGTGTCCTTCAAATAACATCATCCCGTCATAGAACATATATTCAAGAATAGTGTTATGGAAATTCTAGGTTCTCATCATAGTAGGGATCCACTATGACCCTTTAGAGAAATAGCTATCCTTAGGACATTATCACATGCATTGTCACACAGAAGAATAATCAAGATGTGATAAGGTATTTATTCTTAAAATTTTATCATAAAGTAAAAAGTAGTTGGTTCTAGGCCACCTACTCCAATAGTTATGTGACTCATTCCACCTTCAATACCATTCATCGGGTGTTTTTATATATAAGGCTGATAGAAAAGGGTGTTAGGGTTCAGCCCAAACATGGGTGTTTCCAAATTTGAGATAAGATATGTTTATTGAATATGAGATATCATTTATCCTATCACAAAGATAAGGTTGAATGTGTTTCTCATAGGTAGATACATCTTTTATATCTATTTAGATGAGATAAGTATTTTAATATTAACATAGAAGATATAAGGTGATTTGTAAATTTAAGATATAATATTTTATATCTTATCTTTATATTGAAAAAGTAAATAGAAAGGATCTAAAATGGGAAGTGGTTGGTGATTAACAAAAAGAGAGATTTTCTCGAGATATAGTCCACCAAGATCAAAGGGAAAGGGTCCACTGAGTTTGCAGTGGTCCATGTGACATGAAGACGATGACGCAATTATCTTGTACGTGTGGAGAGATTCTTGACAAGATGTTCAAGATGTATTCCACTGAGAGTAATAAGGGAGATACTTCATTGCCAGTAGCATGTGAGTCATGTTAGTGTTAAAAAAGTGTGAAGAGACATTGATGTGATCAATGATCAGAGCCATGTATTGAGAGTTTTATTTATTACAGTGATCAAGTGGTGTGTCCTAGTTGAAGATTAAAAGTACATTGTGATGGGGAGATCATAAGTGAGGGAAATCCTTCGGGTGTCATAAGATGGTGTTAAGCTAACATATGTTCAAATGAATATATTTGAGTTAGTAATGTTTCATTGATAGAAGGGTAAATTTTTGTCACATATAGATATTTTGATACATGGAATTGGCTATATGTTTATCAGAGAGAAGTAATAGGTGTATCATGATGTGGTTTTCACACAAGTTTTCTATTCTCTCTCATTTTTAATTCAAGTTCATGAATTACTTGGATTATTTGTATATTGTGATTCATAGTGGATAATTTGGAATTACCCCGTGGTTTTTTAATCCTCTACATCAAAGGGTTTTCTAACATTAAAAATCTTTCTTGTCAATTTCTTTATTCTGTATAACATAGCTTGCATAATTTAAATGGTTTCTCAGAACTTTTTCCAAATTTTTTTTTATCCTGAGGTCAGGATTCTCCCCAAACAAGTGGTATCATAGGTGATGGTTCAGACTTGTAATTTTTGGTGAGAATTTTAGATGTTTTAGAGAGGATCTATGGAGTTTTTATGATTCAGAATATGATTTTGAAGACAAAGAAAGTTGATAGAGTTATTTTGGGTCATACACCTAATTATTTTCTTCAGAATGTGTGAGTGGTGAAGAAAGAATTTAAAATTTAAGATCAAGGTGATATTCTAGATTCTCAGGATTTTGAGCAGGGGGGAAATTTTTTCCTGCTGGTGCTCCAAATTATGTGGTGCTTAAGATTTTTAGGGAACCAGATATTATTGATTCTAGTATTGTTGGGGAAGAATCAAGTATGATGAAGACTTTGGGGTTTGGGTTTCTTTTGTCAGGGGGATTTAGGTTTCTATCGTAGCTGAAAAAGGGTGTCATAATTGTTTTTAGAGTATGATGGTTGGTGTGATGCCAATATTTTTTTGGTCCAACTGAGTATGTTGAATTTCTAGAATCCTAAACCTAAAAAAATTACATTGGTTCACTGAAATCTTATAGAAATGAACTCATATTCTAATATCTTCACCATGAATCCATATTTTTTAATGATAACTTCATTACCTTATTCACAAAATTGAGTTACACTTAACAGATTGTGTTTCAAACCATCAACATATTAGGTATTCTTATAATTTAACCTATCTTTTCTAATAACTACTAAACCAACACACTTGATTTTGAGTATCCCATAATTTAAAAATTTCAAGGATCCCTATTTTAAATTTTCAACATTTTTGATGAGTTTTAAATCCCCTATCATATGAGATGAACATCATCTATCCATAATCCATGGATTTCTCCCTTTTGATTCTTTCAGTTTCACTTAAACTATAAAGGCTTTCCCATTGCCTTTAACATTCATATTTTGAGATTATTAAGTGTTTTAACACATACTATATTGGGTTTCTATGATTTTCTGGCATTCATTTTAAAGTTAATAAGGTTGTTCCCATCTCTCATATACTTCTTTAAGTACTTAAAATATGTTATGTGACTTTTATCAAGGAATTTCATACTACTTTTGAATTTTTATCTTTCTATATATCTGGATTCCCCTAAATATATGCCTATAAAAACTTATATAAAAATTTAACTATTGTAAATTAAATGAAAAAATTCCTTATGTATTCTCAAATCCTATAAAATTCTAATGGTATCCATAAAAAGCATATATACCTCTAAAACTATATTGTTGTATAGATGTTCAAACCTATATTTCATCCTTCTTAGAAGAATAAATCTTTAATGTTTTTTGAGAACTAGATTTATTATAGACTCCAAATAACTTATTTGTTAACCTATGATTCTCTACATCCCTTTTAGGGTTATTAATTATATCATTTTTGTATTTAAGTTAATGTTCCCAAAATTTCTTGATTTCTAAGAGTCGCTATATTTTTATACAAAAATGGTCTTCATCACTTTATTATTCATTTTGGTGTTTCAAAAAACATTTTTAAGATCATTCTTAACCTTTGAGTGCAATTTTTTATGGCCTTTTTAAGACTAACCTTTCAATAAATATTTAATAACTTTCACAGACTTCTTCTTGGAACTTTTACCAAACCATTGAATAGAATTATAAAAGTTTGATTTTATGTTTATCTAATTATTTCTAAAAACTGATATATTTAAATTATATAGACTCAAGATCATTTTCCTTCACTATAAATATTTCTTCCATATCCAATTTTATATTCTTCTCTTCACCAAGAAAATTATTCAATTCATCAATCTCTTTTAACAACCTTAGTTTTCACCTACATAGACTAATTATTTTATATTAGAAAACTGATTGTATCTATTCAAGTTCTTGATATATTTCTGTATATTAGAGTTCATTGAATGAAAATCCTTTAATTATCACTTTAACAAAAATTCAATCTCATTTTAATATTCACTTTAGTGCTAATACATTCATCACTAGTAAAATTTTCATTATTCACCTTAGCAATGTGTCAATCCTCGTCAACTTCTTCACTAAAAGTCTCAAATTCCTCATTATCTTTGTAGTTTATAAGCACAGTAGAAGCAAGTGGTGGTTCATCATCAACTTTTCTTTTATTTTTCATGATTTATGATTGATCCAATATTTACATAATGATAAATTTGATGATCAATGAAATTGAATCAAAGAAAAATAGTGAATGGAAAAAATTCCAGAACTAGAGTGCGGGATCATCAAATATTATTTATAATTAATTTAATCAATTAAATAATTAACTTATGATTATTATTTATTCTTTTATGTATCTGAAAATATATCTATGTTGTACCATCATTGTGTTGTAGGAATTAAGATAAGATTTCATCTATCAGTGATCCACACATGTTCCACAAATCTCTGAACGTCGTCGTAGGAATCTCCAGATGCTAGCACAGAAGATCCTATTTCTTGTGTCGTTATCTTTTGATCACCTAGAGAATTTATTATAAAGTATTCTCTTTGATCTATCTTTAATTGAGATTAGTATGTGGAGGAATATTTTTAACATCCGGACTCAGGTGCCACACACCGGTTCCCCGAGCCGATTAGTCGCATGACTTCAAGAGTGCCTCCCCATATGGGAGAGGTTGTCGACTAGCAGTGAGGATCTAATATATATCAAGGGGATACTATAACCTCTTTATAAAATCAGAAAAAAATGGTAAATAAATAAACAATAGCCAAAATATTTAACCATAACAAGAATAATACCAATATCACATGATGACCAAAACAGGAATATAATATCCAAACCAAAATTGTATATATTTCATGATAAGTAAGTTTTAAGTGTCAAATTAAAACCCCAAAATAAATACAAAATGACACTCCCAAGTGGGTCTCTACACCAGTTTGGGTTCCCTCAACCATTCCCTATCCCAACTCACCAATCTAACATAGGACTCTTTCCATTATCCTATCCTGCAAACATGAATTATATTATGGTACCAATGAGGCAGCCTAAGTAGGGTGGGAGTACAAATCAGTAGGACACCACCAATGGTTTCTAAAAAAATATCCAATCAATAAAAGTGTATGTAGTTGTATAAAGAATAAATTAAAATTCATAAAGTAAATATTTATCACGTTTCATTATTCTTTAATTAACCACATAAACTCCTAGGTTCACAAGGACACCCAAACCCTCAATACCTACTTTGGACCATGCTGGAGTCTAAATAATATCACAAAGGGAAATCACAATTCACTATAACACATGGTCTTTCATTATCAATTTTATTACAATTCACATCACAGTCATTTGGAACCATAGTCCAATTCAAATCTAATGGTCATAGAACATCATGTCTAACACCCCATGGGTATTTTGAGCCTATATCCCTATCCTTCACCTCAATGCCACATGAGTATTTAGATTCTCGGTCTCTATCCCACACTTGATATCACTTATGGGAATTTGGAGCCTCAGTCCCTGTCCCAAACCACGATGTCACATATGGGTATTTGGAGCCTCAGTCCTTATCCCAAACTCATTTATCACATATTGGTATTTAGAGACTCAGTACCTATCCCACCCTCATATATCACATATCACACATATATCACATCAATCAAGGTTAATCAACATTAACCCTCTTATCACACTTCACATCATGATATACCATTTCAAATATCAAAAACAATCATGGTCCAATACTTTAATCACATGTAATAATTTTATCAATTCCCCATTAAAACATTTTTCAATATTCAAATCATATAACCCATTAAGTTCAATACAACCATCTCATAATTCCCATTTTTAATTAATTCATAATCACATTAATTGACCAATTACACAATACCAATTTACTATCAATTCCACAACCCCAAAATTATATTAATTAATTAACCAATTATTTAATACAATTCTACCAATTGCATAATCACAAGTACCAAATTCAATTTTCCCAAGTTCAACTCATCTCATATTCATATGGTAACTCAATTAATTTATTCAATTCAATATTTAATTTTCAAATGTGCCAATTGAAATTCCACATTATATACATGAAATTGGAATTCAAGATTATAGTAATTGAATTTAGACCACATATCTCAAAATAATTAACAAATGATCACTAATGTAAATCCCCAGTTGAAGCAGAACAACCTATATCATGACAAATAATGAGGTCTAGATCCAAAACCTAGATCCAAGATCAAAATAATCAAGGTCCATCAATCCTAGAACTAAACCCACGAACAAAGGAGGGAAACCATCCCATTTTAATATGGAAAGAGAGACATGAGAGAGAGAGAGAGACCTAATTGGGAAGAAACCACATACCCGGAGAGGTGTAGATCTTCGATCTGGGCTTCGAATCATCAAGAACGGAGGTTGGAAGGCCTTGGGAATCCATCCAGAAACCTCCAAAAATGAGATAAATTATTTAGGGTCGAGTTGGGTCAACTTTGGATGAAGTATGGGGGGTTTATGAATTTTAAAACCATTTTTCAGAATAATTAAACCAACATGCATGGTTTCATTGGTAGGGGCACACAGTTTTCCAAACTGTGCCCCCCAACCATGCACCTCTCCTATGGGGGTGCACATTTACTTCTAAGAGGGAACATATTTCTTCAAATCGTGCACCAACTATGAAATCGCTCTCTATATGGGGTTTAATGGTTTTTTGGGTAGGGAACAAGGTTTGGGAAAACTGTACGCTAGCCGTGCACTACCCAAAACCCCTAAAAAAAACTTATAAATTTCACTAAAATTCACCCAAGATAAAACCCAACCAAAATACACTCAAAATAAGGAAAAAGAGTTCCTATAAATTACCTTGATATATCTCCAGAAAATGTTGAGATCTTATAATCTTCCCGCCTTATAACATCTCATCCTTGAGTTGTACTTCCAATCATATCTAAGATTATGAGGTAAAAATATTAGGCCATTGATCTGACATATATGCTTCTCCCTCCCATGTTTCCACTTGAACACATCCATGTTCCTATAATACTCAAACTATTAGCATGGTCTTTCCTCACAAAACTTTCTCACTACGATCCAACAAACATATTTGATGCTCCTTAAAGAATGAATTAGTCTAAAACTCAACATCATACACATCAATCATATGATAAAGGTTGGGGTGATATCTTCAAAGCTATGATGCATGAAAAACATCTTGCATAACACTGTACCTATGTGGAAGAGCCAATTGGTATGCCACTCGCCTGATTCTCTCCATAACCTCAAACAATTCAACATACCTAGGTACCAGCTTTCCCTGTCTTTGAATACTATGGTGACCCAATCTAGGTGACACCCAAAGGAAAATATGATCATCCTCTGTAACTGACATTATCATCATACAATTTATGTTATCTGTATAGTTGCCTAAAAAATTATATGATAACTCCACCAACGCTAGGTGATTATCCCAAGACCCACTAAATCCTAGGACATTGGCCTAAATAAAATCATCAATCACCTATATAGTATGCTCAAACTGCCCATTTATATGTGTATGGAAAGTTTTACTCAGTAAAACCTTTGTACCAAGAACCTTTTGTAAGCCCTTCTAGAATCATGAAGTAAAATGTGATTCACGATCTGAAACCATACTTCATGGTACCTCTTGCATATGGACTATCTTACAAACATAAAAATCTCCCAACTAATCCACTAATAAAGTCTCCCATATATGAAAAAACTCTGCTACTTTCATCAGTCATTCCCTAATCATCCAGATAGTGCAATTCTTCTAAGGAATCCTCAGAAGATCCACCACAAAATCCATAGTAACATCATCTCACTTCCATTATAGAATGGGAAACATATTTAGTAAACCACTAGGTCATTTATGCTCATCCTTCAACTATTGAGAGGTGTAGCGTCATGTTACGAACCCTGATATCTCATGTACCATGCCTAACCACCAATACTGTCGACATAGATCATGATACATTTTGGTCAAACCCGGATGCACCACCCACTTTGAGGCATGAAATTCATGCATCAACTCCTCATGTTTTCTCATAGGAACAACAACCCGATTACTAACATAGATTATATCAACCTCATATATGGTCTAATTTAAAGGTAACTCCCCACCTTCAAGGCTTTCCCTCAAGGAAAAACATTCTGGATCCTCATACTGCTAGTCTCTAATCCAGATGAAAAGTGAAAACTCTACTAAAACTGATATGAGATTCATCTTCTCCTGGACCTCCTGAACTACAATATGCATCTCAGCCAATAAGGTCATTATTTTACACTTAGCACTAGACTACTAAACTGTGTGAGTCTGAGTTTTCCTGCTTAAAGCATCAACAACATTGTTTCCCTTCTTAGGTATATATGATATCTCAAAATCAAATTCTACATATACCCAACCCATATTCACTAACATAGATTAAAATATCATTGGGAAAATATATACTTTAATCTCTTATGATCAGTATACACAATAAATTTCTCTCTCAATAGATAATGTCACCAACACTTAAAATCATAAACCACCATAGCTAACTCAAGGTCCTAGGTAGGGTAGTTACGTTCATGTGGCCTCAACTTTTGTGACCCATATGCCACAACTCGATATCCTTACATCGACACTTCTCTAAGACCTATCCCAAAAATGTCATAAAACATTGTATACTCTTCACCTAGCTTGGGTTGGATCACTATTGGTGTTATATTCAAGTGCTTCTTTAACTCATTAAAGGTATTCTCACATTCTCCTGAAATTCAAACTTTATATAGTTCTTGTTCAAGACCAAAAGTTGTTCTACCAAATGGAAAACGCCCTAGATAAACCTCTAATAATATCCCACTAATCCCATAAATATATAGATATAGAATACATTCTTGGGCCACTCCTAAGAAACCACTACCTGAAATTTATTTGGGTCCATAGACACACCTTCCTCTGAGATGATGTGACCCAAGAAGTGTACTTGATCAATCCAAAATTTACACTTTTATAACTTGGAATATAGATAATGTTATCTCAGTGTACTAGAGATGATGTAAAGATGTTGTGAATTATCTTCATGAGTCTTGGATTAAACCAAGATGTAATCCACAAAAACAATGACAAAATCATCTAGGTACGAATGGAATATTTGGTTAATCAAGGCCATAAACACTGCGGGTGAGTTCGTCAGCCCAAACGACATCATAACAAACTCATAAAGGCCATACAAACTTCTAAAAGAAGTAATTGGTATATCAAATGGTCAAAATCTCAAATATTGATACACTGATCTCAATTTAATATTTAAGAAAACACTATATCCTCACAACTAGTCAAGAAGATCATTGATACGTGGAAGAGGATATCGGTTATTCACTGTCATTTAGCTCAACTTCCAGTAATCAACACATAAGTGAAACGTACTGTCATCCTTATCTGTAAACAACAACAGAGAAACCTAAGGCGGTATAATCAAATAGATAAACCAGTTATTCATAAAATCTTCAATTTGAGTCTTAAGCTCTTGAATCTATGCTGGTTATATTCTGTATGGTGGAATAGAAACTAGATCAACCTCTGGCATGAGCTCAATTGTAAATTTCACATCTCTCTTAGGTGGTAGCCCTAATAATTACTCATGAAACACGTCCTGGAACCTATCAACCATGGGTGTAAAGACATCATGCATTTCACCCCCATCATCCAGCAAAAGACTTGCAATATACGCAGTGACCTCCCCTAGTTGCTGATGTGTTGGCCTTGAATGGCCTACCTAGATATCCCAGTCTCCATGGTGAATATATTTATCACCCACATGAGATGTAAATTTCACTCTCCTATGGTAAAAATTTATGTGGGATCAATATTTTACTAACCATTCCATACCTATAATTATGTCGAAGCCTAAGATATTAAGAATGTAAACATCCCAAAGTAAATGATACTCCTCAACCTCGAGACAACACCTTTTTCATAAACAGATGTATCTCAATCATTCTCCCAAAGGTGTATTTATCAGTATTACCCCACTCACAAACTCCACTGCCAGACTCAAAATATTCACAATTTGGGTAGATATAAAAGAATTAGAGGCACCAATATAAAATAAGGTATTAGCTAGAATACAAGCTACAATAATAGTAACTCTAACTATCGACAGTCTAGCCTTGCTATCCACTAGTGTGGGATGAATGAAATAAAACTACCATTCCCCTCTTCCATGTGATGTATTCTGATTCCCTTGAGTTGAGGCCAGAAGCACCACGTCCATTTCCTTTATGGTTATGGCTAGTATATATCCAACTTCCTAAATGATATGGTTTAAAATATCTCCTTCCCACACTATGGTTTTACCAAGCTACTCCATCACTACCCGTCTTTCATGGGTTCCTACAGAATATTTGTAGATGTATCATCCTTCTTCAAGCACAACACTCTACCAACGGTTGGGAAAATGTCTATTAAAGTAGAATGGCCTACCGCACTGGTGGAAAAAAACTTGGGTAAGATCTTGAGTAAATGATCCTTCCCCCTATCCACTCTTCTTTCCAAAGATCTAGTCAACATTCTCATAATGATGGTTCATACCCTTAGAAGATGTACCACCTGATCATACCACAAAAATCACATGTTCTTCACTAGAAGATTTCTTCAGGTTCCCATCAGATATGAGAGTCTGATCCACCAATTTAGAAAAAACATCATCCAAAAGATATAAACTTGGGACTTAATATCACATTTATGACCATCCTAGAAATACCTTTCTATAGTTGTATCATCCCCTTCTATCACTAGAGCAAAGTTCATCAAGTCAGTAAAGTGACCATTATAGTCCATCATGGATATGTTCCCCTGAGTCAACCTCATGAACTAATATTATATCTCATGTCTCAGTGTATCTAAATAAAAGTGCTCCATGAACTTCTCCAAAAAGTCCTTCCATACTAGTCCATCTGCCAGCCTGATCCAAGATTGAACATCCCACCAGCGCTATGCTAATACTTGTAAAATATAAGCAGCCAACTTTACCCTCTTCTCAACAGGAGTCTCTAAGTGGTCAAGTATAGTCTGGATGGACTCAATCTAGAACTCTACTAACTCAGGTACACCCTCTTTAGTGAAAGTAGGATGGTTCATCAAATGAAACTCCTATGTCAAATTGGATATACTATTCACAAACCACTCTGGGTCTCTCTTAATAAGTTGTATGAAGTGAGAAAAGTTCTCATGGAACTGCTCTTTATCCCCTTCACCCAGCACTATTAGTGCCTCGGGTTCCACTATTGGAGGATCATTTCTAGTCATATCATCCTGTCATCCTATCAGCAAATTTCATCATGGAGGTATGTCTATATAATGTCAAACATGCACCTTAGAACACATTTTACAATGTTAACATAGTTAACAAGAGGGTTTCAAAAATTCATCACAAGTCATTCCCCCAAACCCCACCACATGGTAAAAATTGAGGTTCTATCACTACACTTAACCATCTTATATCTAGGTCATGGTTAAAAAAGGGTAAACTAATTCTTATTATTCAATTTTATCATTAGACACCCATTTTCAAAATTTTGCATCATTTTAAAAATTTCAAGTCCACATTAGGCACCATTTCTAATTCAATTTCACAAGCAAGGAAAAACATTTCAATTTGAAAAACTTACCCAAAACCTGCTATTCTTTGCATTCCTAAAATGATGCATGTCATAATAAACCATATATTCCTAGAATGATGCATGCATACTCAAATATCATTCCATTCTAGGCCATGAGTCAAATCTCATAAAATTTTAAAAACAATAATTACATCACATAACAAGTTCAACACTCAAGGTGAAATAGTATCCAACTATAATAATACACATTAATAACAACAATTCCACTCTTGGTACATGGATTTTACCCTCATACATGGGTTTTATACTCCCATGCATGATATCTTAACCAAGGTTCAAATCATCCAATTATCCTATATACCTTTTCCTAAATAGTAAGATAAAATAAAAAGAAAAGAAAACTCCCTTTGATACCATATTTTAACATCCTGACATAGGTACCATACACTGGTGCCCCAAGCCGGTCGGTCACATGACATCAGGTGCACCTCCTATACATCAAAGGTTTTCAACTAGTATAAAGGTTCTAATATAAATCATGGGGAGACTACACCATCTTTATTAAAGTAATAAAATAGTGAAAATAAATAAAAAATACCCAAAACATATAACCATAAAAAAATACCAATATCACGGGATGACTAAGATAGGAATACAATATCCAAACCAAAACTCAAGATATTTCATGCCAATATGTGTCAAGTGTTAAATGAAAACCCTAATATAAATACACACTGACACTCCCAAGCAGGTCTTGACACTAGGTTTATTTCGCTAATCTATTCTCCATCCTGACTCAGTCATCTAATATAGGAATATTTACTTTATCATGTCCTATAAACATGAATTCTATTCAAGTATTGATGAGGAATATCGAGTATGGCATGAGTACAACTCAATATTCCACCACCAATGGTTTCTAAAACAATATACAGTCAATAAAAGTTTATATAGTTTTATAAATAATAAATCACAATGCATAAATTAAACAGTTATCACATTTCATTATTCTTTAATAAACAATATAAACCCCTGAGTTCCTGAGGACAACCAATCCCTCAATGACTACTTCATCCCGTGTCAGTGTCTAAACCATATCACAAAGGTAAATCACAATTCATTATAAAACATGGGATTTTATTATCTATTTCATTCCATTTCACATCACGGTCATTTGGAACCATAGTATAATGCCAATCTCATGGGTGTAGAAAGTCGTTTCCAAGACCCCGTGAGTATTTTCTAGCCTTTGTCCCTATCCTACACCTCAATGTCACATGGTTATTTGGAGAATCAGTACCTATCCCACAATTTCTATTGCTTATGGGTATTTAGATCCTTAGTCCCTATCCCAAACCTCGATGTCACATTTGGGTATTTGGAGCCTCAGTTCCTATCCCATACTCATTTATCACATATAGGTATTTGGAGCCACAGCTCCTATCTTACACTCATATATCACATATCACACATATACCACATATATCACATCAATCAAGGTTAATCAACATTAACCCTATTATAACATTTAACATCATGATATACCATTTCAAATATCAAAACAAATCATGGTTTAATTATTTAATACCATGGAATAATATGATAAATTCACCATTAAACCATTTTACAATATTCAAATCATATAATCCATTAACCCATTATGTTCAAGTCAACCATATCATAATTATCATTTTCAATTAATTCATAATCACATTAATTGACCAATTACACAATCCCAATTTCTCATCAATTCCACAATCACATCATTCAATTAATTAATTAACCAATTAATTAATCCAATTCTACAAATTTTATAATCACAATTACCAAATTCAATTTTCCCAAGTTCAACTCATCTCATATTCATATGGACACTCAATTAATCAATTCCATGATTCTATAAATTAATAAATCAATTAATTTATTAAATTCAAGATTCAATTGTCAAACGTTCCAATAGAAATTTTATAATACATACACAAAATTGTAATTCAATACTATGGAAATTGAATTTAGACCACCTACCTCAAAATCATTGAAAAACACTCACCAACGTAAATCCCCAATTGAATCGGAACAACTGACATCATGATGAAGAATGAGATCTAGATCCAAAAACTATATCCAAGATCAAAAGAATCAAGGTCCATCAAACCTAGATCTAAAACCATTAATAAAGGAGGAAATACATCTCTTTTTATCTGAAAAGAAATATTGGGGATAGAGAAACCTAATAATGAAGAAACTATATACCCGAAGAGGTGAAGATCTTCATTTTAGGCTTTGAATCATCAAGAATGGAGGTTGGAAAGCCTTTTAATCCATATATAAACCTCCAAAAATGATAGAAATAATTAAGGGTAGAGTTAGTTTGACTTTGGGTGAAGTTTATGGGGTTTGGTAATTTTAAAACTGATTTTCAGAATAATTAAAATCGTCTGCATGGTTTCCTAGGTAGGGGCGCATGGTTTGCCAAACCATATGCCCTAACTATGTGCCTCTACTATGAAGGTTCACGGTTACTCCTAAGAGGGTATATAGTTTGAAAAACCATGCACCAACCATGAAATCCCTCTCTATCTGGGGTTTTATAGTTTTCTAGGGAAAGGCGTAGAGTTTGGGAGAACCGTGTATCAATCGTTCACTTCCCAAAATCCATCCAAAAACTTCTAAATTTCACCCAAATGCACCTAAGATAAAACCTAAACATGATATACTCAAAACATGGAAAAGTGTTACTTATAAACAAACTCAAGTAATCTCTAGAAAAGTCTTGGATCTTATAATATCTCTCTCTATTCTTGAAAATTTTCTTGGAAAATGGAACTCTCTAAGGCTTCGAGAGGATTCTCCAAATACATTGTTCATAACCAAACAAATCAATTAGATCTCCTAAAAAATAATATAATTGGGTTTATATACCAATGGGGTTTAGAAATAAATATTTTCAAAAGTTCCCTTTAATATATATTTAATCTTTTTATAAACCCATGTCTATAATATTAATTTTATTATTATTTCTCAACATGAACTTAACTTATGAATTATAATTAAATATCATTTATACAAATAATATTCAAAATATATATTTTCTCACCAGACCTGTAAGCTTAGCCTGTGATTCCTCCACGATATTTAGAAGGCCTTGAATAATGACTATTTATTTAATAAATAAATATCACTACATTATTCTCCAATAGATAAACAAATATTATATTCATTAAATAGAAAATAAGTATTTATTAATATTCTTCTCACATAATATTCTCTTGAATAACTGGTGATGGTATATATATGATCAAGAAAACATGGGAAATTATTAAACCACATATAGAAATAATATTTATTCAACTTTTTAAATAATAAATAATAATATATTATTTAACTGAGATTTCGGATACACTTAGTGTGTGACCCTCTAGGCCTCTTTCTTAGTGGCATTAGGTGAAGCAGCCTAAATTTCAAGGTTAGCATCTAGTAACACACAAAGACACCCATAGAGAAATAATTTAATGTTGTGATAACATAATACCTCATAAAAACACTTACTATATAATATAATACCTTTATCGTGATATCTCTAATCAAGAAGGATACATGCAGGTGCCATCAACCTATGTGTTTGATGTATCTTTCTTTGAATTTATGGAAATCAAACTTGCCTATAGAACACCATGGTTATGGATTTATTTAGGCTATATCATTTCCATAAAATGGCCTAAGATATCAACTTATATTATATAACATAATGTATAAATCCTTTCTCGCATTATTCAAGAATGCAATATTACTCATCACGCACCCAATGTATCCTACCTCACAGTGAACATATGTCTTCATGGTTTTTATCAGTACATTTTTCATGACCCAACCCAACAGGGCTCAAGTCGTGACTCCCCAAGCCCTCCTTTAATAGGCCAAGGGCTGGAGAACAGCACTTATTAGGTTATCACACACATGGGAGGCCTTAGCCTAGGGTACCTATACACATGCACCCATATACACCTCCATGAAACAGTGCAGAGATATATAAAAACAGGAAATAAATGCATGCATGCATCTATCCCACAACTAGAGTATAATTACAGTACAAAAGGAAAAATAAAGGGTATGCCAAAAGAAAAATGTCAAAGCATCCAACCTACTCAGAAAGAGGGGATCGTTGAAAAACTCCTGCCAGTAAGCTCCTCAACCCAGCTCTGATAAACACCCCAGTCGGTCAAGCTCACTATGCTCTGCCTACTTCGGGTCCTTTTGGGACTCCTTCAAAAGGCATGTGGTTTGTACAAGACACAAAACATGTGTGGGAAAATCCTGTGAAGGTATGAGTATAAATATACTCAGTAGGATCCCCAAAAACCCTCAAATAAAAGGGATCAACTGAAAGGCATCATTCCGCTCATGCTAGCCAGAGGGAACCCAAATGAGATAGAGACTCCATCTCGTTACAATATTCAGCTAAACTCAATCAGTCAGATCAAACCACAGGTTATGTCATTGAATATATGACAAAACCCTAATGAAAACCCAAAAAACAACAGACATACTCATCTTAGGAACCAGGCCTCATGAGGGTTTGACCCCATAGCCAACATTGGATTCTACAAGAGGATCCAAGGAAACACATAACCAATAGAAAATGCTCATCGGATATAGCCACAAAGCATGACAAACTGAAACTCAGTGTTTCTCAATACTCGTATAGGGGATCCCTCCCAACATCCACTAGGGGGTACTATGAACCCTACTATAAAATCATAATCCACAACTCCTCAAATAGAGTATCACTCCAAATATTCTCTAGGGGATACCACAACCCTAAATGGTATCCCATAATCTCTTAGTGAGAGGATCGCACCCAGGAATTGTTGGGGGATACCACAACCCAATCTCACATCCCGAAGATCACCTCACTCAAATAGAGGATTTTCATCCATGTAATGTTGGTCATGATGATACCGAAAACTCCATCTAGGATAACTCATGCAATAGGGGATCGTACACCCGAATATACCATAAACCCTACCTAAAACATCTACTGAGTAGGGGATCATATACCTAATGATGTTGCAACCCTACTGAAATTACCTACTACGTAGAAGATCATATACCCAACGATACCAAAAACCCTACAGGTCTATTCTGCTAGATAAGGGATCACTTCCCACATAGTGTTGTTCATAGTGATTCTGAGAACCCGATCTAGGGTAAATGATACGCTAGAGGATCCAACCTAAGCCACTCTAGAGGGATACCACAACTCTATTCAGTTTATCTTGTCGAGGGGATTACAAACCTGTGTTGAGTTTGTCATACCATGTGAACCCTCATAAGAATGACCCAAGGGAGTTAACTCAATCACTTCTAGTCAAAATTTCACTAACACAAGAGACCCAAAACATCACCTCACCCCTCACCTCTTACACCTAAATCGAGGTCACCATCATGTTCTATGTGGAAAAACACACCAGATAGGCTATTTACTCACCCAAAATGGAAACCATTGGAAAGAGTATTATTCACCACACAAAGCCCGAATGGGTATTCATGGGTTCCACGTCACAATCCTGGAACACATCAAATAGATCGCATCATTACGATCCTCTCGTAAAAACACATAGGATCGACTACTCACTCGTCCAAAACAGACACCTGGTGAAAAGTCACATTTCACCGCAAACGCCCAAACTGGACCTCATGGGGCCCATACCAAGATTTTTTTTTAATCACCCAAGATCAGACCTGAAACATCTTCCTTGAAGTTAGGGTCACAATTCCACTGAAAGTGCGTCAATCAGACATCAGACGCAGTACATGCGTCTGATTTAAGAGCTCCAAATAATAATAATTAAAATATTATTATTATTTTGGGACGTTTTGAGCCACCATGTCTCGAGCCCACAATAAAAAGTCCTTAAATTTTCATAAAAATTTACTCCTCTAATTGAGGGTACCTTATATGAAAGAAGTCTTGCAAAACAGACCCCTGGTTTGCAAGATACAAGGTTTTAAATAAAAAACCCGGCCCGCCGGCCCTTCGTCGTCGGCCCAAACAGAGCCACCGCACCACCCCTCCCAAAGCCTCTATGTTTCCATCCTCCCTGCCAAAATCTACCACACCCATCCTCCCTCTGCTATTCAACCTCTATATTTCTCCATTGTCACTGCCGAAATCTGACCTCGCCGCCGGAAAACTTCCATGGACCACCGGGAACAATCTGATGGTCCAAAAATCGATCTGGAAGATGTTTCAAAAATATTGAGACCTGATCTACAGAGAATCAGCCTCCAAATGATGATCTAATAGAACAATTGAACAAAAACAAAGCTTAAATATGGAAACGGGCTTAAAACTAAAATCGCCTTCCTTTTGGTGGATCGTCGATGCTTTGTGCACTCCGCTGCTGCCGCTACTCGATCCAAGAGAGACCGTCGTCAAAATCAGAGTTCAATGGCACCTTGTCTGCTTGATTTGGAAAGTTATTAATGAAGAGGAGGAGGTGAATTTCCATTCTCATAAAAGGGGGGATAAGGGGGAGATAAAGGATATTTGTTTTAACAAATATTCGCTTAACTCCCCGGCCCGACATGACCCCAACCCGATACCCGGCACCGACAAAGAATATGTCGCGCTTAGGGTAAACACGGCGTTCTGAACCCAACTACGGTCTCAGAAATTCATTTTGAGACTCTATTAAAAAGTTATTCAAGCCAACTCAAATAAATAAATAAATTTATTTATTTACGAAAACATCCTCGATAACTTTTTCCACATAAGGTTTGCACCCGAAAAAATTATACCCCACCTAGGGTAAACGGAACGATCTAGACACAATTGTACCCTTGGATTTCTGATATGAGATATCATTTCAGTGATAAACCATCTCCACCATGTGCATAGTATAAAAATACTTAATATTTTTATAAAATTAATTCCGGACACACCGGGCCTCAGAATCGCACGTCGTCTTTACACCTATATTTTGAATTAATTGTAGGAATATTTCAAATTCTGACAGGGCCAAACCCAAGTCTCTACATCCTCCCCACCTTAATAATTTTCATCCAAAAAAATCCAAATCCTAGAAAAAAAGGAAATGAACTGAACTCTCAACTGGGTCTCCCACACCAGTGAGTTCACAAAAGCACCACAAACCCACCAAGGGTTACCATTCTTACAACTAGCACACACACTAGGGAACCCAAGGCCTTTTTCAAAAACTTCCCAACACACAACCCTACCCCAAACACACAAGTCAGAGGGACTCGTCCACATAACCTTGACAATATCCACTATGGGAGACACTGACTCACCCAAATGGTTTTAATCACGTCACAAAAACACATCTTGTAAGGGGAAGGATCCCTCTTCCTCGTGAATTTGAAGCACACCGAAAAACACCAACACAGGGTCTTACCAACACCCTGAAAAAACCTCGAGCAAAAAATGGAAAGTAAAGAGTACCACCTAATAGTGTCTATCAAAACTACTTCATAAAGTAGGAGACAAAGCGTACCTTTGTCCATATATGGATCCTCTAGTTCAATATCCTCTAAGGCCTACAGTTTTCCTCACCCCCATCCTCTATCTCCCTGAGCCCGGTGTGGACCACTTAGGGGTGGTGGTGGTGGAAATTCATACCACCCACCACCTCTCACAACTTCACCAGCTTCATTACCTTGTATGCCACCCTATGGACCTCCATACTCAAGAAACTACCTCTACCAAGGTGGCCTTTCGATCGGCTCCCTCTCAGAAGCACGAAGGGTCAGATAATCTCTATCAATATTTCCCCAGTTGTCTCAAGTGTAACACTGCCTATCCTACGATTAACCAAAACTAGCCTAAGAGCCCTGAGAGCCCTAAGCCTCAGATCCTCTGTCATGGGGTCACCTTCTGAAATGTTGAGCACATTCAAACCCCTGATCCTGTCTTTGACTACCATCTACTGAACTAACTTCTGAGGTCTCAGCTTCTATGTGCCCATCATTAACGGTCAGAGTATGCTCATCTAGAAAACTCTCCTCCCCCAAGGCCCGCTCCAACACTCCAGTATAGGTGGGCATCCACAAGGAAACCACACTTGAACGAATTTCTCTATGTAGGCTCTTCTCAAAGGTATGATCCCTAAAGAACGGGTCTTAAACCATATCCAAGGAGTAGGGCGGCAGGTATGTAAACCTCGCTACTTACTCTGACATAGTCATTCCCTCTTTACAAAGTTGTAGAAGCTTCTGGATTCGCACTAATCTCAATGTGACTGGGTAGAACTCTTCCCTAAATATCTGCTCAAACTCTGTCCACGTGAGAATCTCCTCATCATGGGACTTCATCACAAGACTCCATCGTTGCCAATCCAAACCATACATAAGGCTTTTTGTTAGGACCACCATCTGATATGGAGGTGTCATCACCAGGAGGAAAGCTCCAGTGACTGATTTGATCCAGTCCTCAACTACCACGGGTTATAGATCAACCTGGTACTTTAGAGACCACTACCTCTAGAACTCGTTCAGTGCACTCAACCTGTGCGCATCCTTGTCCTGGACTGCCGGCACAACCAGCTTCTTGACAGGAGGTGGATCAACTAGAGAACCACCTGGAGGTCCATCCTCAGAACCTATTCCCTACTCTAAATCCTCAAAATAGGGTGTATCGTCACTAAAATCCCAGTATAGAACCCTTGATGACTTTCTTCATAGAGGATTTCTGAAATACAATCAATTTGCACCATGATCAAAGAGTGTATCTCAGAAGATGACTCAAAAAGGACAAGGAAAATCCAAAACTCAATCCTATATAATGCATGTACCATTATTTCCCTATGACTAGTGTTCTAATGTCCTGAGTCCAAAGGAAGGTTATCAGAGTTCTAGTGAATGGATACATTGGTTGATACACCAACACTAGAGTCCCTAGCCTGAAATCCTAACTTGAAACATCCTTACACTACCGTGATTCAACGCAAACCAAACTCACAGCTAGACCAACTATGTTCTGAGGTCCCATAGGTGGAACCTTCTCTGATACCACTTTGTCATGACCTGACCCAATAGGGATCGAGTCATGAATCCCCAAGCCCGCCTCCAATAGGCCAAGGGCTGGTGACCAGCACCGAGTAGGCTATCACAAACATTAGAGGCATTAGCCTAAGGTACCTATACACACGCACCCACATAAACCTACATGAAACAATGCAGAGATATATAAAAACTAAAAATAAATGCATGCATACATTTATCCCAAAATCAAAGTACAACAACATTACAGAAGGGAAAATACAAGGCCCGCCAAAAGAAAACTACAAAAGTGTCCAACCAGCTCGGAAGGAGGGGATAGCTGAAAAACTCTCACTAGTAAGATCCTTGTCCCAGCTCCGGTAAACACCCAGGTTGGTCAATCTCACTATACTCCTTCTATTTTGGGTCCTCCTGGGACTCCATCGAAAGGCCTGTGGTCTGCACAAGACACAAAACATGTGCGGAAAAATCCCATTCAAGGGTGAGTAAAAAGATACTCAGTAGGTACCCCAAAAACCCCAAAAGAAAAGGGAGCAATTGAAAGGCATCATTCCACTCATCCTAGCCAGAGGGAACCCAAAAGAGATAGAAAATACATCTCATGAGAAACCTCATCTAAACTCAAGAATTCATCTCAGACCATAGGGTATTTCATCAAAGATGTGACAACACCCTAAGGGAAACCCAAAAAACACCAGACATACTCATCTCAGGAACCAAGCCTCGGGAGGGTCCAACCTCATAGCTGACATTAGATTCCAAATGACGCTCCAAGTAAATACATAACCAAGAGAAAATGCTTGTTGGATATCACCACAAATCATGACATGCTGAAACTTAGCGGTTCTCGATCCTCATATAGGGGATCCCACCCCAGATACACTGGGGGATACTACAAACCCTACTAGAAAATTGTAATCCACAACTCCTTAGATAGGGAATCACTCCTAGGATATACTAGGGGATACCACGACCCTAACCGATAAACCATAATCTCTCAAAGAGAGGATCACACCCAGGAACTTCTAGGGGATACCACAACCCAATATGACATCCCGAAGATCACCTCACTCAAATAGAGGATCGTTGCCCATTTAATGTTGGTCACGATGATACCACAAACTCCATATGGGATAACTCATGTAGTAGGGTATCGTACACCCAATGATGCCATAAAACCTACCTAAAACATCTACTAAGTAGGGGATCGTATACTTAACTATGTCACAACCCTACTGAAACTTCCTGTTATGTGGGTGATCGTATACCCAATGAGACCAAAAACCCTACAGGGTTATTCTTCTAGACAGTGGATCACTTCCCGCATAGTTTTGGTCATGGAGATTCCAAGAACCCAATCTAGGGTAAATGATATGCTAGAGGATCCTACATTGTACACTTTGGAGGGATACCACAACTCTATTCATCTCATCTTATTAAGGGGATTACAAACTTGTACTGAGGTTGTAATGCCACGTGAACCCTCATAGGAACAAACCAAGGGAGTTCACTCAATCGTTGCTCGTCCAAATGTCGATAACCTAAGAAACCCACAACATCACCTCACCCCACACCTTATAGGCCTAAACCAAGGCCACCATCACATTCTACGTGGAAAAAGATACAATATAGTCTATTTACTCGCCAAAAATGGACAACCGGTGAAAAGGGTACTATTCACCTCACCAATCCCAAATGGCTCTTCATGGGGGCCATGTCTCAATATTAGAACACATTGAACAAATCACGTCATTGTGATCCTCTTGGAAAAACACACAGGATCGACTACTCACTCATCCAAAACAGACACCCGGTGAAAAGGTCACATTTCACCGCAAATGCCCAAACCGGGCCTCATGGAGCCCACACCATGATTTTTTTTTAAGCACATGAGATCATTATTTACATTTTCACCTTGAAGTTAGGGTCACAACACCACTGGCGGTGCATCAAGCGAATATCAGATGCAGAAGATGCATCTAATTCAAGGAGCTTTAAATAATAATAATTAAAATATTATTATTATTTTTGGAAATTTCATGCCACCACATCACAAGCCCAAAATAAAAATTCCTCAAAGTGCCTTCAAAAGTTTTGCCTCTAAGAGAGGGTTGCTTCTTCACAAACTTCTTGCAAAAACGGACCCCTGTTTTTCAAGATACGGGGATTTAAATAAAAACCTCAACCCACCAGCCCTCCGCCACCGACCATGCTGGAGCCGCCGCACCAACCCTGCCGAAGCGACTACACCTAGCCTCCCCCCACCATGTCGCTATCAGATTCTGCCATTTTCACCACCTAAATCCTTCTTTTCCAGAAAAATACTTCCTTCGACCACCAGGAACAATATGGCAGTCCAAAAATTGATTCAGAAGATGTTTTGGAAATCTTGAGATCTGATCTACATAGACTTGGCCTCCAAATGAAAATTTTATGGCACAATTGAACAAAAAAATCTTAAATAGGGGAACATACTTAAAACTAAAATCTTCTACCTTTTGGAAGATTTCCGACACTTTGCGCACTCTGATGTTGTTGTTTCTCGATCCAGGAGCGACTGCCGTCAAAATCGGATCTCAATAGCAACTTGTTTGATTGATTTGGCTGGTTCGTCATGAAGAGGAGGAGGGGGTGTCCATTCACATCAAATGGGGAAGAAGGGGGATAGAGAGGATATGTGTTTTAACAAATATTTTCTTAACTCCCTGACCTGACATGCCCCTTACCCGACACCTAGCACTGACAAAGATTATGTTGCGCTTAGGGTACACATGGAGATCTAAACCCAACAGCAGTCTTATAAATTCAATCTGAGACTCCATTCGGAATTTATTTGAGCCAATTATCAAATGTTCCCTCCAAGATACCATTTGAAAGATAACTCATCTCTTCCATATTCATATTATAAAAATACTTAATATTTTTATAAAATTAATTCTAGGCACACCAGACCTCGGAATCGCACACCGTCTTCGCACCTAACTCTATAATTATTCATAGGAATATTCCAAAGTGTGACAGGGCCAAACCCAAGTCACCGAAACATCAAACTATGTGACTTATAATAATCATTAATAATAATCTTAAAATCTAAAGATGAATTTACACATCCTCGTATAGGAACATCTAATGACACATATAAATATGGATTTCCTACAAGCGAGTCTCATTCTCACAATATCCTACTCTGAATATTACTAAGGGAATACACCATGAGAAGGTAGCTAAATCTCTTATGATTCTCCACCAATGATACCATGTATTATTTGTGTCCCTCACATGATATCAGTAGGATATAGAAAATATATTTCAGAATACTTTTTTGGCACTTTTGGGTTCCCATCATAGTGGGGAACTGCTATGACCTTTTAGTGTGATACTTACTCTTAGGACATTATCAAATACTATGTCATGCATAAGAAAAATCTTGATTTGATAAGAAGTTTATTAATATTCAAAACTATAAATAATGGTTATCATAAAGTACACAAAATTTTTTTATAGGGAACAAACCCCAAAAGAGTCCCACTTTTACTAGATCCAAATGCTAAAAACCTTCAGTCTTCTAGCTCTCACATGATACTCATGATTATACTAATATATGCCTTTAGTTGAGAGGTCCACCACATTTTATTCTATGGAAATATTATTACTAAAAATTCACCCCTATGATTAAAATAACTCAAGACATGATTCTTCTGGATTATGTGATTTATTTTTTGGTGTGACCTTGGATATTTTTCAAGAGTCACCACTATATTATTATCACAATATAATATGATAGGGTATTTAATTATAGGTACCACATCAAGATCCTGGGTCAAGTTATATATAAAAATTGATTCTTTGGATGCATTAAAAGCTACTGTGTACTCAAACTCCACTGTAGAATCAGTGAAAACTAGCATCTTTGAACTCTTGCAGCCCATAACTTCTCTGTTGAGAAAAAAACATATCCCAACTATGACTTCAAATAATTCTAATCTATTTGAAAACTATAATTAATGTAACCCCTAATAGATAGATACTCATATCCTCCATACACCAGACACATATCCTTAGTTATTCTTATATACTTGAGGATATCCTTAACAGTAGACCAATATTATTATCTTGGATATACTTGATATATTCCTACCATACTAAATTCATAGACAACATCAAGTCTAGTACATAACATGACATACATGATTGATCCTATTACTGAATCATATGAGATCTTACTCATTATATCTTTCTCCTATTATTTTTTAGGATTAATTTTATTAGAAATATGTATACCATGTGAAACTGGAACCAATATCCTTTTAGATTATTCAATACTAAATTTATTTAGTATCTGGACAATGTATGTACTTTAACATAGTCCAAGAAGCCTCTTGGATCTTTCATGAATGATCTCGATCCCTAAAATATAGGCTATTTCACCTAATTCCTTCATGGAGAAACACTTGTTTAACCAATCCTTAACAGGCTATAATACTTTTATGTCATTTCCAATAAGTAATATGTCATCAACATATACTACTAGGATAATAATTGTATTTCCACTAAACATATTGTAAACACATGACTCGTATTCATTCTTAATGAAACCAAATTATTTTATAGATTCATTGAATATAATGTTTCATGACCTTAATGATTTCTTCAATCCATAAATGGATCTATAGAAATTGAAAATATTTTTGGCATCACCTAGCATCACTAAACCTTATGGTTGTGTCATATATACATATTCCTAAAGGGTCTCATTAAGTAAATTAGTTTTTGACATCCATTTTCCAAATTTCATAGTCATGGTAAGGTGTTATAGAAAGTATAATTCTAATATATTTAAACATATAAACTAGTAAAAAAGTTTCATAATAGTTAATTCCTTGATTTTTTTTTAAACCCTTTAGCCACTACCCTTGTTTATAGGTATTTAATTTACCTTTTATATCTAGTTTTATCTTAAAACCCCATTTCCACCCTATGGGCTTCACATCAACTAGAGCATCAACCAGAACTCTAACTTGATTCTAATACATGGAATCCATTTTATAATTAATGGATTGTTTCCATCCTATAGCTTATGAGATCTCTACTACCCCTTTGTAGGAGAGTGGTTCAGTATTTTCAACCAATAATGAGTCATCATCTTTGTTGACTAGAAAAATATGTCTCTTTGTTTCTTTTACCTCTTTAGTTATTCTTACAGTACTTGTGTTTTAGGAACTAATTCTTCTATGTGGATTTATGGAATCTATTTCTCTACCAACTATTTTGTATCTTGAGCATCAACTCCATTGAAATCAATCTTTCTCCCACTATCCTTGTTGAGGATGTGCTCCCTCTCAAGAAAGACAGCTTGTCAGGTGATAATCACTTTCTTGTATGAGGAGTTATATAGGTAGTATCCCTTTATTTTCTTAGGATACCCTATAAAGATACAATTTTTTCCCTAGGGTTCTAGTTTGTTCCCTGATACGGCCTTAACAAATTCCTCACACCCCCATACATGTGCATGTGACAAAACAGGTTTATTTCCTCTCCAAAACTCAAAGGGAATTCCATTTTCCACTTCAGTTGGTACTCATTTTAATGTATATGTCATAGTTTTTAATTAATATACCTAAAAGGATAATGGAACATCTACATGACTCATCATCGAATTTACCATGTGTAATAAGGCACGGTTCTTTCTTTCACTAACACTATACCACTGTGGTTTGTAAGGTGGGGTGAGTTTATATAGAATCCAAAACTCTCATAGAAATTTGATAAACTATTGGTTAAGATATTCACCACCTTAATCTGATCAAAGATAATTTACCTTCTTTCCAAGTTTATTATCTACTTAATTCTTGAATTATTTGAATTTATCAAAGGAATCAGACTTTTGACTCATCAATTAGACATAACCACATCAAATCAAGTCATTAGTAAAAGTTATAAAGTAAGAATACTCACCTCTATCTTATACTTAAAATGGTATACACACATCAGTGTGTATCTATCCTATAATATTTGTGTCCCTTTCACCCTATCCACCGAATGGAAGTTTAGTCATTTTTCCTTTTAAACAATTATGACATCTTTCAAGTGGTTTTAGCTCAGAAAAGTCTAAATAACCATCTTGATAGATCTTTGTCAAACGCTTCTCATTTAAATGACCAATATGGTGCTACAATAATTGGGAGTTATATGAGTCCTGTGAACATGATTCATTATCCATTTCCAATACTTGGTTTTCTGTATTTAATACATAAAGACATTATTTAAATGTTTCATATCATAACATATGTTGTATTTATAAAATAAATAACATTTATTTCCAAACATTAAAATAAAATCATCTATATCTAGGAATAACACAGAAATAATGTTATTTTTAATAGTAGGTACATAATAATAGTCCCTTAAAACCAATATGATTCTTATTGTAAATGAAAGGTGGTAGTCTCCAATGGCTAGAGCATCTGGCCTCAAAAAGTTGGCAGCTCACAAATCCACCTCTCTTCTATCAATTTTTCATAGCCTGCTTGGATGCTAAATTTGGATAAATATGTGAGCATTATAAGCTGTATCTAATACCCAATCTATAGATATTTAAATATTACATTAAATAATGAATTCACCTTTATCTTCTCCTTACTTTTGGGTGCAGTTATTCTTTCAGTGGCCTTGATTTCCATAAGAAAAACATACTGCCACCTTTTCCTTACCATGAAACTGTATCTTCCTATTCTTGGAAGGATAGTTCTTGGGAGCTATAGAGACACTCTCTTTTCATACATTAAAATAACATAACATTTTTTCAATACTTAAAACATTATACAAATAGACGCCCAAAGACCGTACTAGTCTAGTGCATTTAGAAACATGGAAACATAAACATCGATACATAAGTGAGATACATTACCTCCCTATAGGTTCTTCTTGACTAGAACCCTTATTAGACACATCAAACATAATACATATCTTCATAACCTGGGGAAGGAAACATAAAAAGGGTGAGTTAAAAAGCTTCATAAGGGTAAAAAATGGAGATATGTAAGAATAATCCTGAGCATAAGGGAATGAGAACATGGTCATGAAAATAAAAGATGATACCCTATATATCAAAGATCATATAAATGAATCATGGAATAAATATTAGAAGTTAATAAGACATGAATCATAAGGAAATAAATAACATAATCCATGAAATCATAACATAGGAATAAAACATGGAATTATGGCAGACACATAAGCATATAATATGATTTTCATAGTAGCCAAGGCATTACTACCAAGACCATCTTGGTAGTATGGGTTCACTCTCAATACCATTTTGGTAGTCATGGTTCACTCCCATGATCATCTTAGTAGCATGAGTTCACTCCTCATACTATATTAGTATTCATGGTTCACTCCCATACCATCTTGGTAGTCTTGTTTCACTCCCATGGCCATCTTAGTACCATGAGTTCACATCTCATAACATCTTGGTAGTCATGGTTTACTCCCATGGCCATATTAGTAGTTAAGGTTCATTACCAATGCCATATTAGTTTATCCTAGGAGATATAAATCTCCACCCAATGCATTTGTGGGAGATATAGGTCCCAACCATCCCATAATTAAATCATACATACATGTGCCACAAGATCATAAATAATCATATCATAACCCATGAAAAGAAATGGGTATTATAAACATGTAATCATATCATAACCTGTGGAAAAAGATAGGTTTCATAATCATTTTATCATAAACATAACTCATGAAAAAAGCAGGTTTCAAAATCATATAACCCATGAAAGAGAAATGAGTTTCATAAAAATCATGTCATCAAAACATAAACCATTCAGAGAATTAATATGAATGGAAACATTGAATAATTTCCCTAGAAATTAATGAGTAACACCAATGGATTTTATCTTATATGGGAAATAATTTTGAAAGATATTTTAAAAACATTTCTTGAGGAAAACACCTTTTTTGTATTGAAAAGTTCTTTTTAAAACATAAATATTTTGAAAACCTTTTTCTTTGAAAATATATTTTAAAACTTATAAAGGAAGCATTTAAAACCACAAAACGTTTTTAAATATTTTTTCCTTGAAATTTTTCTTCAAATATCTTTTGAAAACATTTTTTAAAACATTTTTAAAAACATGGTTTTTGACTATAATAGATTTTTGACTGAAGAGAGAGATGGAAATATTTTAATTAAAAAATTATCTTAAGTAACAAAGAGTGTAAAATGTTAATAATACATTATTATATCTTGAATAACCATAGGAGAATAAAATTCATGAGTTTTCTTGAGATATGGATCATGATATTTCATTAATTGAAGCATAATCATAAACAATCTAGAAAAGCGATGAGATAGTTTCAATAAACTCTTATCACTTGGTAACTTCAGATCATATTCTCCATGTAATAAAATTAAATTAAATTAAGATTAAAATATCATTAAAATAAGTATATTCAGGATATATCATGAAAAATGGAAGTATATACACCTCTAAAATAATTTAGGTGCATAATAAAACATGATTCTCAAAGAAACCAAATTGAGACAAAACTTTTTTAATGATTAGGTAACTTTTGAAATTTAAATAACATGAAATAAATATCATATAATTTATATGTAAATATACATAAATTTAAGTATAATAATCATTGAATATGTCCATGGGTATTATACACACCACACAAAAGGAATGGGTGCTGAATAAAGCATGTATCTCATGGAAATAAAAAGTGAGATGAAATCCCCTTACCTTGTGTCTTGACTCTTGTTGTACTCATTAAAACCACCTGTATAATAAATATAAATTTATTATATATATTTTACATAAAAATTTTATTATATCTAATAACATATATGGTTTTATCATGACCTTATATTACCCTATCGTACGTATGCATGAATGTTATTTCTGTTTAATTTTTGTGTTGAAAGAAATAAAGTAAAAGAAATATATGTATATTTATTTATTTATATATCATTATTATTATATTTATTATATAATTTATATCATATATATTCACTAAACTCATCATTAATACATTCCATGTAGTGTATTAATGATTCACATCACTTTGAAGGGGTGGTAGTCCATACTTCCTCAAACGAAATTATCATATTAACACAAAATGGAAAATATAAAAATATATGTTGTAAAATAATTATAGAAGATTAAATATATTACATATATAAATATATTTTTCATCATAATTTCCATCATTATAGGTGGTAAATTAAAAATTAACAATCATTGTTTAGTGCAGCGGTAGTTCTCCGTACACATAAAAAGTTTGTTTGTTACCCATTATATGGAAGTGTCTGTAAGTTTTGGTCGAAAAATTATCATAAAAACATCCTAGAATATTTAATATACAGGTGTTTTTATATTATCATGCAATAAGGAGAGTTTAGGTTGTGGATAAAGAAAATAAAATGAAGGATCTTGAGAGAAGACATTACCTCTTATTCGGGAAACTCCTTTTGGTTTGTACCAAAAGGCTTACTTGGGTTGCTTTATGTCCAATGAGAGGATTATAGGAGAAAGGGAGGGATTTTTTTAAGTTTATTGGGAATATATTTTCTAAACATAAGTGTTTTGATAGGTGTTAAGAAGAGGGAGATGTGGTGGCCTTTTATAATGAAGGAGGAGTGGCACTCTAGTAAATATTTAAAGAGAGAATTCCACCCGCGTTTTTCATATTGAAATTGGATCCAATAATGATAAAGGGTATATAAAAGGGATTATAGGGTATAAATATGTCCATAAAATGGATTTTTTACAAGTGTATAGGTCATTTTTTTTCATAAGGTTATGGTTCAGTCCCTTATTAAGCTTAATTTAACATTAATCATTGTAATTAATTTTATTAACTTTCACTAATATTTTTGTTCAAAAAATAATTTTAACTTATTAGATATTATAAATTGTGGTTATTAAATATATGGAATACATTTTTCAATTTTATAATCACATCATTGGAAAAAATTAATTTAAAATTAATCCCATAATCAGGTTGATAATGCAGGTTTTCATTCAAAAGTGCACTCAGTTTTTATACTCAAGTTCAAAGTAAAATTGATCTTAATGGCTTAAATTTAACTAATTTATAAAAATATTATCTAATTAAAATTTTAAACTAATTTAAAATATAATTTAACCTTATAAATAAATTATATGAAAAGGCGGTTCTGTATTAAAATCCTGTATTTTTTACTATTCATCCAAAAATGAAGTTTCTCAGAAAAATCCCAAAAAATCACCCTAAGATAATTTAAACATTATAAATTTAAAGATAAAGGTTATTTTATCAAATTAAATTTTTAAATTTTCCTAAAATTAATTTTATTATTTTTCACAAAAGGATATTAAAAGTTGTTCATTTGAGAAAATCATATTTTTAAACATAAAAGGACTTTACCAAAAATTATATCTTTCATTATCAATATGTTTTATTTATATAAAACAACTATAAAAAATATTTTAAATGTAGTTATTAATATTCATATAACTAATTTTAACATCTAGGTTATAATTATCTCATTTAAATAATTATAATAGTAAAATTTTGTTTCGTAGGAACATCAGTTTTTCATTTAACGTATACCAAGTCGATGTTGTGTGTAACATACACCAATTAAATGTTCCATGTGATGTAATCATATTTAGTGTTGTGTGAAATGAATTTTTGACTTATTTCATTGTAATACATAAATGAAACTTTATTTTATTCGAGAAAAATAAAGGTTTATAAACTTGAGGTGTTACATTATACCCCCCTTAAAATGAATTTAGCCCTCAAAATTCATCACTCGAGTAAAAAAATGATAATATTTCTACTTCATAATATACTCAAGTTCCCACATAGATTCCTATAACTATTTATTTCTCTAAAAAACATTAACTAGGTGAGTGGTATTGTTTCATAGAACTTTCTCTGTGTACGTCCCAGAATTTCAATTGGTTATTACTTATAAGAAAGATCATGCACCAATGGTATGACTTATGAGTTTAGTACATGTGAAGGGTCAGGTATATACTTCCTCTGGAGATATACATGGAACACATCATGGAATTGAGAGAGGTTTGGAGGAAGTTCCAAGCGATAGGCTATCATCTTGATGTGATCAATAATTTCAAAGGGACTGATATACCTAGGGCTTAGTTTCCCTTTATTCTTAAATCTCATATCATTCTTCTAGGGTGAAATCAATAGAAAAATTTTTAACCAACGTCAAATTATAGGTCACATCATTGGTTATCAGCATAACTTTTCTTCCAACTTTGAGTTTCCCTGATATACTGATGAATGGTTCTAACCTTATCGACCATTTATTCAACAATATCAGGTCCCAATAGCTTTCTTTTTCCAACCTCATCTCTAAATGTTTTAGTTCTAAATTTATTTCCATATAGGGCTTCATACGGTTCCATCTAAATGCTGGACTGAAATCTATTTTTTAAAGAAAACTCAACTAGAGGAAGGTGTTCATCCTAACCACCATTGAAATCCGGAGAACAAGATATCGACATATCCCCTAGGGTTTGAATTGTTCTTTCAGACTAACCATATTTATGAGGATGAAAAGAAGTTTTGAAACTCAATTCTATATCAAGTTATTTCTGAATAATTCTCCAAAACTTAGAGGTAAACCTCGAATCCCAATCCAATAAAATATAATATAGTAATCCATGCAAGATGACCACTTCATTAATGTATATCCTGGAAATTTGATCTAAAGAGGAGTATTCCCAGATAGTGATGAAGTGTGATGACTTATTAAGGAGATCGACAACCACCCATACAGCATTAAACCCTTTAGAGGTTTTGGGTAATCCAGTGACAAAATCTATAGTGATATTCTCCCATTTCCATTCTGGTATGGGTAGTGGATGCACCATCCCATTTGAATTTTGTCTTTCATCCTTAACTTTTTGGAATATCAAGCACCGAGATGAAAACTTTGCGATATATATCTTCATACCATTCCATAATAAGTATTCTTTCAAGTACTTATACATCTTCATACATCTAGGATGAATTTATAATGAAGAACTATGAGATTACTCTAATAGATCCTTCTTCAAAACTAATATAGAAGAAGCACATACATGATTCTTAAACCTCATCATTCCATATTGATCGAGGTTAAACTCAGAAACATTTATAACTTTCTTTTAAATCTATAAATCTTCCTTTTGTGCCTCCTTAATCTTTACTTGGATAGAGGGTTGAACATTCATTTGAGAAAGATAAGATTTTTCCCCTTCCATTAGGATTTTCGATCCATCCTTTAAAAATCAAGAAATATTTGATCTTTTGTGATCCTCTTCATGGATAATCTAGCATTATCCTTCTGACTCAAAGCATTTACCACCTTCTTCTCTTTCCCAGGGTGGAAATTTATTGAGCAATCATAATCCTTTATCAACTCTAACCATATTCTCTGGTGCATGTTCAAATAATTATGTATAAATATATATTTCAGAGTTTTATGATCAGTATATATATCACACTTTTCTCCATAAATATAATGTCTCCAAATATTTAATGCAAAAAATACCACTCTTAACTCCAAATAATGAGTTGGGTAATTTTTCTCATGGATCTTAAACTACCATGAGAAATAAAATATAACCATATTATTCTTCATAAGAACACATCCAAATCCCTTCTTGGATACATCACTATAGATTAAAAACCCTTCTCCACTATATGGTAATGTAAGTATAGGTGCACTGACTAACCTTATCTCTAGTTCCTTGAAATTTTTCTCACATCCATCTGTCTAAAGGAACTTGACACCCTTCCAAATTAGCTTGGTCATAAGATTAAATAGTCATGAGAAATTCTCCAAAAAACACTGATAATATCTAGATAACCTAAGAAATCTATGGATCTCAATCACCATGGTTGGTCTAGACCAGCATTCAATAACCTCTGTCTTTGATGGATCTACTACTATACCGTCTCTTGAGAATATGTGACCGAAAAATGAAAACTTTTTCAACCAAAATTCACACTTTGTAAATTTTTCTTATAGCTTCTATTTGTATATAAGAATATCATCAATAAATACTACCAAAAACTAATTGAGGTAATCTATAAACACTCCATTCATTAAATCCATGAATATAGTAGGGGAATTAGAAAGACCAAAAGGCATCACTATATATTCATAGTGTTTATACCTTGTATAGAATGTAATCCAGGGTACATCCTCCTTCTTAAGCCTTAATTGATGATATCAAGAATGAAGGTCAATCTTGTAAAAGTATTTATCTCCACGTAGTTGATTAAAAAATCATCAATAAGGGGAATGGGATACTTGTTCTTGATTGTAATCTTGTTCAACAACCGATAATCAATTAAATCTCACATTGATCTGTCTTTATTTTTCATAAAAAGAATGGGTTTACCCCAAGGTGACACACTTTTCTGAATAAATACATTATCAAGGTTTTCTTGGAGTTTCTTCTTCAATTCCTACAACTCAATTACATCCATTCTATAAGGATTCTTTGACATTGGTATGGAAAGAGGTATGAGTTATATTGAGAACTCAACTTCATGTTTTAGTGGAAGACTAGGAAACTCTTCCAGAAATACATCCACAAAATCCAAAATAATATTCATATCATCAATTTTGATTTTCTACCCAACCATTTTAGATAAAAAAACCCTTCTAAATGGAAATTAAGACCCATACACTGGATGTAATCTCCATAGGAAGTGCATGATTATCATCACATTGATGTGTGATCATATGAGGGTTTGAAATATCAAATGTAACTTCCCTTCCTTGACAATTGATGTGGGATTTATGAAGATAAATCCAATCCATGCCTAATATGACATCTAATTCAAAAAAATAAAGAATGAAAATATTTTTAGGAAGTATGTTCCCATAAACTTCAACCAGAGAGGAATCATAGACTTGAGATACAATCATCACACCATTAGTTTCTTTCACTACTAATTCCAAATCTAATTATTTTGGAGGAATATTAACACCCTTAGAAAATTATTTAGATATGAAAGAGTAGGTAGATCTAGAATCAAATATGACATTAGAAATTATAGATTAGATGGTAAGTGTACCTTTCATCACGTCGTTATTTCACCCCTCATTATAAATAGCGATTGCATGATATTTCCCCTTACCCTTCAGCTTAAAAGTTTGTTGATGTTGATCATCATCACCAGCCCTTGGGTTTGGGAACTGGTTAGAATGAATCACATTCTCCTTACACTTATATCATTGGATCATGGGAGGTGCATTATGTTCTTATTTTTCTCTATTAGAAAAATTATCTAACTTCTTTACATCACTTATATAATCAAATTCTTGATGGCCTTCCCTTCCACACTTAAAACAATTATTAAATCCCTTAGGGAAATTTCCTTCATGCCTTTTACCAAGCTTAGAGAATAAAGGGAAGATCATCTTATTCTCTTCATGGTTTTTATATTTTCCTTTAAACTCCATCTTCCTTTTATTATCAAAACCATGAGATTGATATGTGACTCAAACCTCCATTTAAACCTTGATTTAAAAATGGACTATCTCTTCATAGCTACTAAAGTCTCTTATGTCCAATTCCCTTATGAGACTTGGATTTAATCCACTAAAGAACCTATCAACTTTACTTCCAAGTTGGATGATAATTACTAATTCATACCTCACAAGTCTTGTGATATTAACCATGTAGGTACCAATAGACTCATCATCCATTTGCTTCAAATCGATGAACTCTTTCTCCATCTTGGTATGAAGAATCAAAGGAAAATACTTATTGAAAAATAAGTTCTTGAACTCATCCCATTCCTTGGATTCAATTTAATCTTGATTCATCATATTCTTAATTAGAGTATACCACTAGTCCACTTCACCTTCTAAATGATAAACAGCTAGAAAAACTTTATCATGCTCTAAAAACTGGAGAATGGAGAAAATATTTTCAGTATTATTGATTCATTGTTCATCAAAAAGTGGATTAGAAGAGCCTCTAAAAGAAGGTGGATGTTTCCTCATGAAAGACTCAACAGAATGTGTTAAATCCTTTTCTCATTTGGAATTCCACTTTAATTCGTAGCTTGAGAAAGATTTGTGAGCATAGCAATGAGGTTTTTCATTCCATCTCCCATAGCATCCAGTTTCTCTGAAGTAAAATTATTGAATTTTTCATCACAATCACCATTAAAGTGGTTCCTTTGGGTTCCATCCATTGATTAAAACCAAAAATCCTTGAGTGAGAAATAGTTATCATATTAAGGAACCACATAATCATGAAAATTCACTTATATGATGTCTAAATTATGAAACATTCCATAATCTATGAAACCTTATGTTTATCCTAGGTTATTAATTGGAAAATTCTATTTAAATCCTTTATTATGGTTCATGAAGAGTCTGTGAATTCCCAAAGAATATCCCCTAGGAGTGTCAAACTTGGTGTGAAGTAAGGCCCATTGTCATGTACCAGATTACCCAAAGTCAGGATCAGAACATCTTGTCAGAGTTTTTACCCATATGTGCATCTGTTCCACAGCCACATCCACTTATAGTATCTAGATAGAGATGTATTTCTAGGAAACCACTCACTCTATACTTTAAAAAATTCCAAGATAGTTTCCTATACTTTTTCTTTATCCTTATACTTATCCCTAGACATGTCCTTAGGGTTCTCACTAACTTTTTCTCATTCAAGATTCAAAAGGTTAAATAAACCTTTTCTCTGATACCAACTATATCGACCCTCACTTTTCATACATTAAAATTACATAACATTTTTGGAATACTTAAAATCATTATACAAATAGATGGCCAAAGATTGTACTAGTCTAGTGCCTTTAGAAACATAGAAGCATAAACACTGATACATAAGTGAGCTAAATTATCTCCCACAAGGTTCTTCCTTAGATGGTTGGAGGTGAATTAAACATTGTGGCTAGTCTGGAGGAGAAAAAAGGAAGTGAATCCTTCCCAAGAAGTTAAATCCAATCCTTTGTGTCATTCATGTCTAGTAATGGACTTATGGATTTGGATTCTCAGGTGATCCTTTCACCTGATGTAATAACTGGCATGGGAATCATTGTTCTTGGAGGACTGATTTTTTGTGAATGGGATGAATCTATCCAATTTTATTAATATCAAAGTCACTCATATGAATCCTAGTATCTTGTATCATTCACTTATCTACATTTTCCTATAATCTAGAATTTCTAGGGAATACTTCTTTCACTTCACTCCCTCATGGGTGGTTAAACCAAGTTATTTGGAAATGGTGAATGGATCTTAGAGAAACCTATCCAGTGGAAACCCTTGGTTATCTTTACACAATAATCTCAAGCGTCTTAAGGGTCCCCTTTATTCCTGGGACAATAATCTTCCCTCATGTGACTGGGACCTTGAGGGGGTAAGTAGGGACATCCAACAGTTGGAGCTATACCTGGAAACTGATTGGGATGAATCTATATTCCCTGAGCCCATGAATAAGAAATGTTCTCTAACTGAATTATAGTTGAAGTAGGAACACACAGATTAAGAAAAGTAAAGGGAAAAATGGATTCATGAAGGATATATAAACATAGGATATTTTTATTCGTGTATCAAATAAAAATGGAGGTTCAAGATGCCCAACTTACTTATGAAATACAGTTCCTATTCTAATGATAGGGATGTGGTAGGGAGAATGGTTGATAGATATTTAAAATAATTATTATAATCCCCTAACCCAAACATTGTAGGAGTTTATCCGAGGGACTCAGTTTTTCTCTTAGAGTTAATTTCTTTCTCGGTGACACAGGAGGTTAACAGAAAATTGGAGGCTATCACAGATGAGTAATAAATTAGGGATGTAGTTTGGTCTATGAATCCAGATAGTTATCTAGGACTAGATGGATTTCCTAATTCTTTCTACAAGGTCTCTTGGTATATTGTGAAGAATATCTCTATTAGTGCAGTTTAGGACTACTTATTAGGTGGAAACCTACCTGGTGTGGCATGTGTAACTAAAATAGTTTTGGTTCCCAAGGCCAAATACCCTCAGTATTTGAACCACTTTCAGCCTATTAGAATGTGTAATGTTCCATATAAAGTGATTTCTAGTATCTTTAAAAATATTCTTTCTCCCTTCCTTCTAAGCTGGGTGTCCGAGGAATAGCACAGGTTTATCAAATTTCGTTATATCCAAGGTCTAATTGGCCTTTCTCAAGAGGTAATTAGTGACATTAACCTAAAAAAAATTGTAGTGATGTGGACATTATATTAACCAATTAATCATTTCCAAGACTATCTTGGTAGTACAGTTTCACTCCCTATACCATATTAGTAGTCATGGTTCACTCCCATGTTCATCTTTGTTGAATTAGTTCACTCCTCATACCATATAGGTTGTCATGGTTCACTCCCATACCATCTTGGTAGTCATGGTTCACTCTCATGGCCATATTAGTAGCATTATTTCACTCCCCATACCATCATATTAGTCATGGTTCACTCCCATGGACATCTTAGTATTCAAGGTTCATTCCCAAGACCATCTTAGTCTATCTCATGAGATATAAATCTTTACCTAATGCATTGGAGAGATATATAGGTCTCACCCATCTCATAATGAAATCATATATACATGTTCCATAAGATCATAAATAATCATATCATGAAACATGAAATGAAATTATTATTATAAACATGTAATCATATCATAACCTCTGGAAAAAGATAGGTTTCATAATCATTTCATCATAGACATAACCTATGAAACGAAACGGGTTTCAAAATCATATAACCCATGAAAGAGAAATGGGTTTCTTAAACATCATTCCATCAAAACATAATCCATTTATAGAATTAATATGAATGGAAACGTTGAATAATTTCCACACAAAGGAATGAGTAACACCAATGGATGTTACCTTATATGGGAAATAATTTTGAAATATATTTTAAAAACATTTCTAGAGTAAAATATCCTTTCTCCTTTTAAAAATTATTTTTAAAACATAAAACTTTTGAAAAACTTTTTTTTGAAAATATATTTTAAAAAATATAAAGTAATAACTGAAAACCATAAAACGTTTTTAAAATACTTTTTCATTGAAAATAGGCTTTAAAGATATTTTTAAAACATTTTTTAAAACATGGTTTTTGAATACAATAGATTTCCAACCAAAGAGAGAGACAATCAGATTTTACTTAAAAATGTTATCTTAAGTACCAAAGAGTGTAAAATGGTACTAATACATGAGGATATCATGAATAATCAGAGGATAATAAAATTCATGAGTGTTCTTGAGAGAATGATCGTGATATTTCATTAATTTAATCGTAATCATAAACAATCTCGAAAAGTGATGAGATTGTTTCAATAAACTCTTATCACTTGGTAATTTGGGATCATACTCTCTATGTAAGAAAATGAAATTACATGAAGCTTAAAATATCATGAAAATAATTATATTCATGATATAACATGTAAAATGTAAGTATATACACCTCAAAAAGAATTTAGGTGTATAAAAAAAAACACGAGTCTCAAAGAAGGAAAATTGAGACAAAACTATTTTACATGTTTGGTAACTTTTGAAATGTAAATCAGTTGAAATAAAGATCATATAATAGATATGTAAATACCAATAAATTTAATTATAATAATAATTTAATACATCTTTGGTTATTATACACACCACACAAATATGAATGGGTGGTGAATAAAGTATTATCTCATGAAAATAAAAAGTGAGATGAAATCCCCTTACCCTGTGTCTTGACTCTCGTCATACTCATTAAGAACACCTGTATAATAAATATAAATTTATTATAAATATTTCACAGAAAATATTCTTATATATAATAACATATATGGTTTCATCATGACCTAATATTACCCTCTTGTTAATAGTACTTTGTAAATGTTTCACTTCGGGTAATATCCACTTCGTTCTTTGCATGTGTCTTAATTTGTTATATATTTGGTCCTTATACTTATATTATGATTACATAATTTAAACCATGATATAAATATCATGTATATTCAGTATATTTTTATTATAATAATCTATAGAATATAGAATTATTAAATGGAATACACTGTTTATAGAGACGGTAAGTCGTGCGTACGCATAAACACTATTGCCATTTAATTTTCATGTCGAAAGAAAGAAAGTAAAAGATATATATGTATATATATATATATGAATATATATACATCATTATTACAGTATATTTATTATACCATATATATCATATATATTCAGTAAACCCATCCATAATACATTCCATGTAGTGTATGAATGATTCACGTCACTTTGAGGGAGTGGTAGCCCACACTTCCTCAAACGAAATTATCGTATTAACACAAAATAGAAAGTATAATGATATATGTTATAAAATATTTACAAAAGATTAAATAAATAATAAATATAATTTATTATATATATAAATAGATTTTATATCATAATTTCTACAATGAGAGGCGGTAAAGGAAAAATGAACAATCACCGTTTAGTGAGGCGGTAGTTCACCGTATACATAAATAGTATGTTCATTACCCATTAGATGTAAGTGTGTGTAAGTGTAGGTCAAACCCTTAGAAGAAGAAAAATCCTAGTATATTTAATATAATGGTGTTTTTATACATTCATGTAATAAAGAGAGTTGAGGTGGTGGAGAAAGAAAATAAAATAAAGGAGCTTGAGATAAGATGTTTCTCTTAATCGGGTAACTCCATTTGGTTTGTGCTAAAAGGATTATTTGGGTTTCTTTATGTAAAATGGAAGTATTCTAGGAGTAAGTGATGGATTTTGGTGATTTTATTGGTTAGATATTGTGCGATCATAAGTTTTTGGATAGGTGTGAAGAATAGGGAGAGGTGGTGGCCTTTTATAATGAAGGAGGAGTGGCACTCCTATAAATATTTGAAGATAGAATTCCACCCACGTTTTCCATGTTTTAAGTGGATCCAATAATGATAACAAATCTATAAAAGTGAGGATATGGTCTAAATATTTCTATAAAATGGATTTTTTACAAGTTTATAGGTCATTTTGGGCCTTAAGGTTATGGTTTATTCTCTTATTAAGATTAATTTAACATTAACTGTTGTAAATTGTAACATCCCAGTTCCTGAAGCCACCCAGAGGTGCCCCGTACCCAGTTGGTCATGTCACAAACCATCCTTGGGGCTCGTTCCGTGACTACCCCAAGCCCGCCTTCCATAGGCCAGGGGATGGCGACTAGCACCAAAGGCGTAAATCCCGATAAAAAGGAAGGCATTGCCTTTATGAAGTTAACAAATACCACAGAGTACGCAATCTGAAGTAAACACTAAGTAAACTGAGTACAAAAGTAAATGCTGGAAAGTAAATGGGCCAGAATACAAACCCAACTAAAAGTAAAGTACAACTGAAAAGAAAGTACAGCAGCAGAAAAGTAAAGCAGCAACTCTGAGCCGTCCTCTGGAAATCCCACCTGAAGGGTGGGTACAGATAGTCTCCTCAGTTCCTCATCTCTAGCCATCCACTCCGTGTATGTCCCATCCAGTGATCCACCTTCAGGTACTGTCGAGCTCCACGAGCCTCCACCTCGATCAGCGTTTTCCGTCGTCTGCATCCAACACAACGTCGTGCGGGCATAGCCCGTGCAGGGGTGAGTATACAATACTCAGTAGGGACCCCGAGACCCCCGAAGGTCTCCCAGAATCCATGAAGGATAAACCAAAAAGGAAAGATACAATCATGAAGTATCAACCAACTCTACTTAGGTATATTCCCATACATATACCTAAGTCATCAATTCCAGTTCTGCTCCAACTCACGAGCCCAAGTTCAACCCAGTCCACACAGGAAAGTACAACCCAATCCACATAGGAAAACACAACCCAATCCACAGAGGATAGAAAGTCAATCATATCGAAGATAATGATTGAAAGTCAAGACTCAGCTCACATAGGTATACAATTCACGAAGAGGGGTGGAGATGATTGATGTAGCCTCTGAATCATCTCCTCTACCGAACCCACGTAGGATCCAAGTACAGATGTCATCGCCGTCGAACTCACGTAGGATCCCAGTACAGTAACTATCACTGTTGAACCCATGTAGGATCCAAGTACAGTCATCATCGCTACTGAACCCACAGAGGATCCAAGTACAGTCTTCCTCGCTGCCGAACCCACGTAGGATCCAAGTACAGTCATTATCGTCGTCGCAGTCGCAGCCAGCTCTAGGGTTCCCGCACAGAGCACACTCGATTCCAGGAGGGTCCGCTCCACAATCCAAGGTTTAGATACATCAACTGTCACAAAGTCCTGATTTTATGTATCACAAAGTTCCGTCTCGTCAATAGGAACTCAACACGACAGACGGCGCGTCAATCGGACACCCGGTCTGAGAGTTATTGGCTTTTTCGTCTGAGGGCCCTGGTTGGTTTTTAAGCTAAAACCAACCCGACCGTACTCTAGCTACATACAAACCTTGATCGGAGTAAGCCAATAGAACCGTATCCCTAAGAGGAAACCAACAAAGTTGATGGCACATCAATCGTACGTCTGGAGCTCAAGTTATAAGCGTTTCCGCTCCGAGGGCCCGGTTGGTTTCGTGTTCGAACCAACCCAGTCGTACCGAAAGATCTCAAAAACCTTGAGTTAATATACCGAAATGACCGACTCAATCCAAGGATCCCAACGCAACTGACGGTGCGTCGATCGGATGTTTGTATCCCATGTTATGGGCATTTGAACGGATCTGTCCGTAAACAGGGGGTTTGGGCCCGGTCCGACCCGGCCCAATACCCCCCCCCCCCCCGGGTCAGCCCGAACTGGGTTGACCCGACCCGGGTCTGGTTCTGGCTCAGTTGGACATGGCCCGGCCCGGCGCGGGTGACCGACCCAGCACAAGCGGACGTGGAAGGGGGGGCATCGCCCCCCTGATTTCCGAATCGGCGGACCCCTGTGGGGTCCGCCCTTGCTGAGATGGCCGGGGCTTTTGAACCCCCGGACTTCTAGGAAATAGCCAGAAGTATTGGCTGGCCGGTGTGGCTGCCGCAGGACTTTCCGGTCCCACATCCTGGTGCGCCGGCGGCCGGCCGAGTCCGGCCGCCTCCTCTGCAACCGTTGCGGCCTTAGGCTGCGCACCTATGCGACCGGCGCGGCACGACGGCGTCGCACCCCTCCACCGCGGCCTGCCCCGGCCACGGCCTCTTGGTACTCTTGCACGGTGCGATGGAACCATGCACCACCGCTGCAGCCCGCTCCGGCCACGGTTCCCTCGGATTCACCGTCGCTGTGCAACGGCGCCGCGCATCTCCGTCGTGGCCCACTCCGGTCGCGGTTCTCTCGTCCCTGCGCGGTGCATCAGCACCGCGTCGCCTCCATTTTTAGCCATAAAGGAAACCAACAAAAAAATGGGGAGGAGGTTCACCCGTGTTTGTGCGGTCCGACCTCCTCCGTTATATTGATGATAAGAGGCTAATAACACGACATGTTCAACGATAGACAAAGTGAAAATTTAATTGACTAAATTTGAACTCAACCCCTACCTCAAAGAAGTTCGTGGAAGCTAGCATCACGGAAAACGGCATCACGGGGTGAGGCTCTGTATACGTCAACGGAGAACGTCCGAGGAAGAAGCGACGTCTCCCTTTATTTGACGCGTGGAGAAGATGGAATGGCGTGACGGCGCTCTTCGTCGAAGTAGGGATGTTCTTCGCCGGAGAAGATGAAGTTCTTCAAGAGTTAGAACTCACTTTCCCCCAAAATCTCCACACAACGAGCCCAGCCAAATAAAATAAGAATCACCTTATTTTATTAAAGCTTGGCATGCATTTAGAAAATACAAAATTCAAAATTGAAATCACTTAATTAATTAAACTAGTGTTGTCAAAATAAATGGAGAGTTAAGTTGGCAACATCAATGTGGAAGAGGAGAAGCCACATAACTCATGTGGGGGTTTAGAGGAGTTGGGGAATTTGAAGGGGTGGGGATCATGTGGGCCCCACATCACTAATATCCTAACAAGAGAAGTTAGGATTTAGTGGGTCCCACCCCAACTTCCACACATAGGTTAAAATTACTTAGAGTAGAAATAAAATTTTAACACATATTTTATTTCACTCTTCAATTAAACCACTTTTTTAACAACACCTCCCGAGAAAACGCAACTCCAGTAAAAGTTTTCTTCAGCAATTATCAGTGTTGCGGTTTCATCGGTGCCCTCGGATTTCGATTCCGAGCATCAGTTCAAAAGTTAGAAAAATTCGCTCGTTCGTTCACTGAATGTACCTGTGCTATACTTCGTAAATTGATTCTGGGCACACCGGGCCTCGGAATCAGGTTCCGTCAGAAACTGCGTACTCGTAAAATCCCAAATAATTTAAGAAAAAAAATTTCCTTGAAATTTACGGGTCTTTACAGGACACATAGACTCAAGCGCATTTCCCCAAACTCCATAGGATGTCGACTATCCACGAGGGCCATGGGTGTGATAGTGTGGAAACTATGCCCTCATTGGCAGAGTACACAGCGGAAGTAAACAAAACATGCGATAGCGGAAGCAGTGAATATCCAAGAACAATAAACAACGGAAGACTAAAACAATAAATAGCTGGATCACACATATATATATGAAATGATGCACGTTACATATGTCTAGGAAAGCAGCCAAACAAGTCACAATGCTGAATACAATACCAAACCAAAGTACAAGGAAAAGTAAACAGATAAGCAACACCTTAGCATCACAAGCCTCGTCTTGGTCCCATGCTCTCCTTCTCCAAAGCAATCAAGTACCATAAGTCGAAGGGCAGTTTCCCTTGTCTATACCTGCAACAACATAGTCTGCTTGGGCCTAAAAGCATAGCCCAAATAGGGTGTGATACTAAATCCCAGTAGGCAACCACTCGAAGATTTATGCCTAACAGTCAGTGAGCATATGGCAGGTAATAGTACAGTAAGCAGTAAATAGTAATAGTAAAAAGCATTTAGTAAACAGTAAGCATTAACATGATGATATGCAACAGTAATCAATCCACATAACAACAAGAAGCTGTGAAGCAAACAGCTAACCACAATAGAAACCCCTCTGGGAAGTACTCACAGTGAACCCCTCTGGTCCTATCCAAGAAGTACCCACAACCCTCTGGGTAGTGCACACAGCCTAACCCCTCTGGTTTGGTCATATGAATTTATAAGACTCTCTGAAGAATCTTGCTCGGTCAATTCCCCTTATAGTCTAGGTAGTCAGGGACTCTCTGAAGAAGATCACGCGGTCTAACCCTCTTGTAGCCCCAAGGTCTAGAAAATCTCTGAGGAAGCTCGCTCAGTCAATTCCTCCTATAGTCTCATGTCTATCAGAGACTCTCTAAGGAAGCTCACTCAGTCAATTCCTTCTCTATCCTGGAAAGGTCTTAAAGAAAATTCAAACAAGTAAAGACTCTCTGAGGAAGCTCACTCAGTCTACCCTCCTATAGTCTATAATATTCAAGACTCTCTGGGAAGCTCACTCGGTATATCCCCTATAGTCTATATTGTCCAAGACTCGCTGAGGAAGCTCACTTGGTCTACCCTCCTATAGTCTATAATATTCAAGACTCTCTCAGAAGCTCACTTGGTCTATCCCTTATAGTCTATAGCACCAGGTTCTCACGGTCCCGTTCCGGTCAGTGCATAATAATTCTATAAGGACAAAGTACACCTATAGAGCTAATTGGATAACCAGTATACTGCATAACAAGCATGACAAGAATATCATTCCATCCTATGGTTACAAGGCATAGAAAACAGTTATAATGGCCAAAATCTAAACAAGACCCAAAGGATTGTAAACAGAATAGGGCATGGGAAAAACATCCAAGCACAGCAAATTATCCTCACACATGATCAAATTACCTCTACACAAGAATACAAGAAAGGTAGGAAAACAACATGGGAAAAAAGGTAAACATGCAATACCCTGTTCACGGGTATTGGTGAAATGTGAACATAAAACTCAAAGACTTCGAAAGGTAAGGCACAAACCACCTACCTTGATGCTAGGAGATCAATATACTTTGACCACAAGGCTTGATTCTCCTTAGAACGGCGTAGATATATGAAAATGCACAAAACTTTCAACCCACGATATCTCAAGAAAGAGGGAGAATCATGGAATGAAACTCAAGAAGAATAAAGAGCTCACCGTTGCAGTTCCAACACAATCGACAGTAATCGATTCGGAAAACAGACGGAGGCTTGGGGGATCAGAGGGTGTTCACGGCCGTACAGTTCTCTCTCGGTCGAGGAACCTAGAGAAGAAGGTGTTTTCTTCGATTAGGCACAACCCTGGTCCGTTTAATGAAAAAAAAACTACACAACGTGTACTTCTGGGGTACACTGCATGTACTTATCTTTTTCGTACTCTGCTTTAAGCGGCCTCCAAATCGCCCTTACACATTGTGTGTGTGGCCCAGACATGACTAACACATGGCCTAGTGCGGCATCAAAGTACACGGCGTGTACTTATAAAGTACACGGCGTGTACTTTGAAAATTTCTAGATTTTCCTCTTTTTCTCAAAAAAGACCAGAAAAGGAAAAACATACTTGAAACGAAGATCTGGGTTCTTACATAAATAATTTTAATCACTTTCAATAATATTTTTAGTCAAAAACTAAGTTTACATTATTATAAATTATAAATTATTCTGATTCCAAATATGTAATCCATTTTTCCAAATTCTAATCACATCATTGGCAGAAATTAATTTAAAATTAATCCCAGAGTTGGGTCGACAATGCGGGTTTTTATTCAAAAGTTTTCTAGGTTTTTATACCCAAGTTCAAAGTGAAATTGATCTCAATAGCCTAAATTTTACTAATTAATAAAAATATAATCTAATTAATCTTTGAAACCAATTCAAAATATAATTTAACCTTACAAATAAATTAGATGAAAAAGCAATTTTGAATTAAAATCTGGTATTTTTTACTATTCATCCAAAAATTAACTTTCTTGAAAAAATACCAAAAAATATCCCTAAGATAATTTCAACATTATAAATTAAAAAATAAAATTTATTTTATAATATTTAAATTCTAAATTTTCCTAAAATTAATTTTATTATTTTTCATATAAGGACATTAAAAGCAGTTCATTTGAGAAAATGGTATTTTTAAACATAAAAGGATTTTACCAAAAATTATATCTTTCATTATCAATATGTTTTATTTATATAAAAATTTTATTAACAATATTTGAAAATTATTTATTATTATTCATATAAATAATTTTAAAAGCTAGGTTAAAATTATCTTATTTAAATAATTATAACTGTAAAATGATGTTTCGTAGAAACATCAATGTTGTGTGTAACATACGCCAAGTCGGTGTTGTGTGTAACATACACCTATTCAATGTTTTATGTAACATATGTCGAGTGAGTTCTATGTTAAGTAATGTTTGACTTAGTTCATTGCAATACATAAATGAAAATTTAATTTATTTGAGAGAAGAAAGGTCTATAAAAACTCAGGGTGTTACAACAGATTTAGATTTTTATGAGTCTTAGGCCCCTTATCCTTGTTATTTATTTTATTATTCACCATAAGGAACCTAGGTTTTTCACTCCCCATTTCCTTATCTACTTATAGAATCAAATTAAAAAATTTTGAAAGACTCTTCTCATTATTTCTCATATTATAAATAAAAATAAAACTAGAGAAGGTATTGGGTGGTGATGAAAGTATGAGATCTCTGTGAAACTCATCTAGTAATTTATTCCCTAAGATGTCTAAACATTCAATTTATCCAATAAGATTAACTACATGAGTCCCATTTGTCACCAATTCTCCAAACTTAGTTGTAAACATATCGTTAAATATCGCATATCTCTCTTATCTCGCCTTCACTTGATAGAGATCTCAAAGGTGAGACATCATGTTATACACATCCATGTCCTCGTGTTTCTTAAAAATCTCATTGGTCATGGATGATAGTATAAAACAATGAACATATATAGAAATGTTCAAATTTTTCTCATAGAGTTTTAACTATTCATTACTAGCCTCATTAACAGGCACATCAAGAATAGGTTCTTCCATCACATACAATTTCCTTTCATGGTAAAGGATAATGCATAAGAGCCTTTGTCACTCTTGGAAATTTGTGCTGGTGAGATGGTTATCCTTCTAAAGTATGGATATCATTTATATGTTTGAAGTCATTTTATTTTTTTTACAAATAAGATGATTATAATTTTAGTACTTTATTTAATAATATTTATATTAATAAAAAAATATTATATTTATCAATATCTTAGTATTTTATTGAAACCAAATATCCCTCACTATTGGCTTTGTAATATCATGTTTTTTGGACATTCTAGTGGAAAGGATCCATATTCCCCTTATTGTTACCCCAAACTTGGTTGGTCAAACAACTTGAATAGTTTTAGGTAGGCATTACAAATTCCAACTGCACTAACTTACAGTTCCTTGATCTATTGGGAAGACTCCCCAATCCTTAAAATCTTAAATTGGATTTCCTCAACCCTTAACTCTCAGTTACACTAAGTCATTATTTTTATGTCAACCCTTTATATGAAATAATTTAATTTAACCCAAAACTTCAAGTTTTAAATCCCCAATAATTTAAATCACCCCAACTTTGGTTGGTCAAGAACTTTGAACTATGGTTCGATTTTAACTAGAGTAGTGGAAGTTTATACTGACTTAATATATAAATGATGTATTTTATCTTTTATGCATCAATTTCCAATTATTATCTTTATTATATTCTTATTAATATTAAGTGGAATTACTTAAGTGATTGACCATGTATTAGATAATATTTAAACATAAGCCAATTTATTTTAGTGCTATCTTGCAAGATTGTTAATTCATTAATTCATTAATTCACGTGATCACAAAAAAAACATCCATAATGTAATAACCATGCAACTTGACAGAAATAAAATAATAAAGAAGTATGATCATGATATTTTACTAATGGATAGTTTATCTAGAAGATGATAAACTGAGATTTGACCTAGGGGGAAAGCACCTTGAACCAATTAAGGTTCTTGTTGAATCTTTCCACATATCCACCTATGTATCTCTCTTGGATTGGTTTCACCTCATATTCAAACTTGAACCACCTCCACTAACTTGGGAGCTCCATCAATTAAATACGATTTTACTCATATGCAGGTGAGGGTAAGGGGTTTACATAAAATAAACCATGGTCATGCATCCCCTTACATAATAAGAGGATAGATGGAACACAGGGTAATAATGTAATTTAATAATAAATTCAAAGAAACTAATCAAATAAAAAGGTTTGTTATAAGCTCATGATCATCCAAAAGCAAAGAATTATGAATTTAATAAAATTATCATTCAAATATAATCATTCTTATTTAAGATAAATCATGCTTGAATCAATTAATTATCTTCTTTAATTAATCAATTCTTTTATTTTATTTCTCATAAAAATTTCCTTTTTATTATCATACAAGTTTTAAACAAATTAAATAAATTCATTTAAAATAAACTATGTACATAAATTTACCTTGTAGGAAACATGGTGAGTTCCCATATAAACTAACTGGTGTATATTATACTCATATACTGTTTTCTCTTGTTTCATGTGGCATACACAAATTATCAGGAACTTTCATGATGTGTACTATCAACTTAATGATTACACGGATTACATGATTTTCCTATCACGTGTTATGATTCAATTCATATAGAGTAATAATTGTAAAACATCACATACATGATATTAATATTCAAACATTACACATATATTAATTAAACATTTATATATATTAAAACCCATCACATGGAATGTCCAATAAACTTAATGAACAAATGAAAGCACATGTTTATAAGGTTTAAAAAGTATAATAAATTAATTTTAATTCTACACAATTTGGTATAGGTACATGGCGTGTACAATTTAGCTACACAACATGTACTTTTCTCACCGTCTATATGAGGCACACGCCTAGGGACTTGGAATATAATCATGCCTCAAGAAAAATTTGAAGTACACAGTGTGTACATGGGATACGCAACATGTGGTATTTGAGTTACACGGTCACCAGTCAAGTAGGCTGTGTAAGAAGATACATGGATAATCTATGACTAAAGGACTACATGCCATGTATAGAACTTACACAGCATGTACTCCCGCTGACTATGTGTCGGGATAGCCCAGTAAACATGGGGTGTATAATTAAATTCAATGTGTGTAGTAAATTCACACACCTTGAATTAATTATGAATTAATTATTAGTGAATTAAACACTAGAACACGGTGTGTACCTCTAAGTTACATGGCTTATACTCTTGTTTTATCTGTATAGATTCCTTGACACCTCCATATGAGATCTTCGATTTTATTTCATTCATAAAATTAATTGATTTGATTATATTTACAATAAATGAAAGAGGAAGAATTAGATCTTGCAATTTGGATTAAATAATGATTAAACAACTAAATTACAAATTCATAAATCAATAAAAATCTTTAAATAATTATAAATAATTATATGACCACATTGATAACACTTATAGGTTCTGGGCACAACGTAAGCATGTGATGGTTCATGCCCAAATTTTATTTTTTATTTATGATTAATGACCATTCCGAGATTTAAACAATTATAAATGTAATGATCAATAAAATAGAATCAAATAAAAATAAACAATGGATAAAATTATAAGTGTAGAATCATCACATATTATTTATAATTAATTTAATCAATTAATTAATTGTCTTACGATAATTATTTTTACATTGATGGATCTCACAATAGGTCTACATTGTATCATCATTTCATTGTATTAATCAAGAGAATATTTCATCTAGAGGTGATCAATTGTGAACAACCAAATAAATTATTTATATCTCCTAAAAAATAATGTAATTGAGTTTATATATCACTAAGATTTATAATAAAAAAATTTCACAAGTTCCCTTTAATATTTATTTAATCCCTGTGGAACCCCATTTCTATAATAATATTATTATTATTATTTCTCGACATGCACTTAACTTTTGTATTAAAATTAAATATTATTTATTCAAATAATATTCAATATATAATATTTCTCACCGGACCTATAAAATTTTTCTACCATTCCTCCACAATATTTATCAATCCTTAAATAATGAATATTTATTTAATAAATAAATATAACTACATTATTTTCTAATAAATAAAAAATATTATATTCACTAAATAAAAAAATATTAAATATTCTGCTCACTTAATATTCTCTTGAATAACTAGGGATAGAATATATGCAATCAAGAAAACATGAATAATTATTAAACCGCATGTGGGAATAATATTTATCCAAATTATTAAATAATAAATAATAATATATTATTTAACTAAGAATCTGGATACACTTAGTGTGTGATCCTCTTGGCCTCTTTCTTAGTGGTTTTAGGAGAAGCATCCTAAATTCCAAGGTTAGCATTTAGAAACACACCAAGGCACCCATAGAGAAATAAGTTAATGTTGTAGTAACATAAAAGCTCATACAGATGCTTACTGTGTAATATAATTTCTTTGTAATGATATCTCTAATCAAGAATATTTCATGTTGGTTCCATCAACCAATGTGCTCGATGTCGCTTTCTTTGAATTTCTGGAAATTGAACTTTCCTATAGAACACGATGGACATGGATTTATTTAGTATATACCAATTACATTAAAGGTCCTAAGATATAAACTTCTATTAAATAACTAAAGGTAAAAATCCTTTATCCTGTTATTCATTAAAAAAATATTACTCATAACGCACCCAATGTATCCTACCTCACCACGAACATATATCATCACAGTTTTTATCAAAGTATTTAACTTATAATACTCATTAATAATAAATATATAGTATAAGGATCAATATACATGTCCACAGATAGGAACATCCAATGACACATATAAATGTGTACTTCCTACTGGCATGTCCCATTCTCATAATATCCTACTATAGATAATACTAATGGTGTACGCCATGAGAATGTGCCTCAATGCCTTATGAGTCTCCACCCCTAATATCCTGTATCATTTTTTTCCATCAAATGATATCATATAGCTATAGAACATATATTTACGAATAATATCATGGAACTTTTGGGGTCTCATCATAGTAGGTAATTTTTGTGACCTTCATTGTGATAGATACTCTTAAGACATTATCACATACTATATCACACAGAATAACAATCATGGTGTGATAAAAAGTTTATTTATATTTAAAAATATGAATACAAGTTATCATAAAGAACACTGAAGTTGGTTCTAGGGAACCAACCCCAACAATCTTTATTATCATCACTTATTTCACACTTAGATAAGAATTTTATCTTTTTATATGTATATAAATTATTTCCATTACACTTGGAATAAAAATTTGATTTATCAAATATAGTTTCTTTCTTATTAGATAATATTCATGTTATTTCTTCTTCATCTTCACTGGATTATTATTATTTTAATTTTGCAAAATTGGTAGTGAAATTTCCAATTAATCCACACTTGAAACATTTTATTGGAATCTTCCCCTTGAACCTCCCCTTTCCACTTTTGACAATTCTTGATATATGAAAGAATATTTTCTCAAACATTTCATCAATATCTTCTCCTTAATCTGAACATCAATTTTCTTCTTTGTAAACTTATTTATTATACTTCTCTTTTATTGAGACTTTAAAAGATAATTATTTTTTACCCTTACCCTTCTTCTTGAAAACAAGGATGCTATGTAAGTCATCTAAAGGAAGTATAACTGGATCTTGATCTTTAAGAGATAAAACTTAAGCATTAAACCTATCTAGTATAATGCATACTATATTCTAAATATCTATTATATCTTCCAATTTTTTCACCAAATCCAATAACTATGATCATTATTTAATTCACCCTTTCTAATAATTCATCTACAGTTTCATATTCCATCATTTTGAGGCCTTCAAACTTTAACATCTAAACTTGTAGTTTTTCTTTCTACACCATGAAATTTCCTTCATATATATTCTCAATTTTATCACATGTTCCCTTATCTATCTTAATAAAATTTAATTTGAAAAATTCATTCTTTGATAAATATTATATAGTGGAATTTCAATAATAACCATCATTCTAAAGATTCTTCCTATAATCCATTTCCATAGAATAATTCTTAAAAAGAGGTGAAAATACATCAGTTGAAAACTCAAATAAATCTACACTAATAGATAATATATAAGGTAGAATCATGTTCTTTCAGATATATTAGTTCTTCTCATCAAATGATAGAATCCCCTTGTTATTAACTAAATTAAGATTATCGGTTATCAGTAACAAAATTTTAGTGACTAGAACATCAACCAATAAGAAACTATAATTCATTAAACTCTAAATAAATCACCAAAAATAAAGGAAACTTAGATCTGATACTAATTGAAAATACCCTCAATATTAGTGAAATCACAGAACAGGTGAATTAGTTATTTTAAATTAATTTTGATGTTTTTTCTTTAAACAAACTTTAAAAACTGTTAAGATGTGTTAGTATGATTATTTTCACACACACACTCCAGAACACAAAAACATTCATAGAATATTTCCAAGGTTCACCACTCAACATGACATGTATTTCACTAAGGTCATATGAACCACTAGTATCAACATGTGAGTTATAATGAGTAGGTAATATCCTTATACTCATGATATAACAAGTATCCTAACTATGATGGTGCTTCCTAAACTTTTACAATAATATGAAATTATTTTTAACAAAAGAATAATATTTAAAAAAATGAGACTACCTTCACTTTATCATTGTGTTATTAATCTCTCTTATTTTTACTCTTTCACTATCATAATATAATTCTTCTTCTTGCATGAACTGAACTATAAAAAACTCACCCATTCTACTTTATTTTACTAAGAAAAATATTCTGTTGTATTTTTGTATAAAATAAAATTATATTTTTTTCACTCTAATTAACTTAATTATATGGCACAATATATTTTTCATAGTGCTGAAAAATATATTTTCTTTTATTAGTAGTGATTTTCATTATTGAATTTGAATTTAAGATATGAAATATAAACAACTAACTATTGGTAACTATTACCAATTTCTTCTTCTTCATTTTCCTGCTTTATTTTCTTTTTATTTTAGAATTAGATTTTAGGTTATTATAGAATAGAAGAACTTTATATAATGTGATTGGGAGATTAAATATTAACAACTCTTCTTGGATTCATATAATCACTCTTCTTTATGAAGTAAACCTTCTAATACCCTTTCATGAATCAATATTCTCATTTTATGATGTTTAATCCATGATTAAACAGCACTGGCATCATCTAAAATAATATTTTTTTAGAATATTAAATCAAAAAATTATAATTTTCTCCTTCAAAAACTTCAAATTTTCATAAAGGAGTTGACGCATAAAAAACCCAAAATCACTCATATGTAGTAACAATTACTCTTCTGGTCTTGTTATGGATTAAGAATGACTCATATAGATATTTCAAAAATGAATAATATGTATATCATTAATTACCCATATATAGCTCTTAACTTTTATAAATTCTCATTTCTACTGAGAATAAAATGTATGGGGTATGTTAAATGAATCATATGAAAAGTTTTAATAACCCATACATAGATTTCAAACCTTGGAAATGACACATATGCAAGTTAGAAATGACTCATGCGTAGTGTTGAAATAACTCATATGGTACCATTCCTTTGTAAAATTCCTAAATTGATGACACATCTGCAGCCTCAATGACTCATATGAAATCATCAATACTTAGATACTTTTCAAAAAAAACTAAAAATTTAAAAAATATTCAAATTCATTCCCAAAAATCCTCAGACATGTTTGATGAATCTTGAAACTTACAAATACCTTCACCTCATATTATATCATGTGAGTTTGAATGTGATTTATTCCTTTAAGATAAATCCAATACAATAAAAATATCCACTTCATTTTATATTCATTTCACACCTTTTTCCTTATGAGATTTGTCAATTTCTCCAAAATATCTCTTAGGATCAACAAATAAGATTAAAACATTAATTATTTAACATTCTATTGAATTTGATAATCATAGGGTGAATCATATGATATAATTCTCTAAGCCTTATGATATTTCCCACATCATATAATATAACTAGAAAAGTCAGTGGAATGATATGCCTCAACCTCCCACATGGTGTACAATAAAATATGTACATATTGTATACTATGATATAGGGGATTTAGGGCATATCTATTTCAATCTCCCACTTACACTAAAGCCTCATAAACTTTATGTCATTTTACATTATATTTTATCATATACAATAACTTGTGAAACCATATCCATAATTCCTTTTTCATTATTTCCAAAATAATTTTAGAGAGTTATTGTCAACTTTACCTTGGTATAAAAATATATGTAATGCATTGTGAATATCTCTCTAAAAATCCATTTGGAGAAAATAAAAAATTATTTTAGAGAAACTATTTGAGTAAAAATAAATCCTCATTCCTTCATCCACAAAGTGTAAACCCATGGTCTTTATAGAATTGATAAAAAAATTGAATTCTAGAATCTATAAATGTAAGAAAATAGTGACCTCTTGTAAAGAATCACTATTACTCAATCAACAAATAGATATTAATGATCTCTAGAGAACACATATATCTCTATACTTGTGTCTACAAACTACATCATATATAAGAATTAATTTTCAAAGGATCAATTTGTTCAAGCCATTTAGTGTCCATGGGACATGGAGCATGTCAATCCCATATAGTCAACTTAGATTTTCTCAATTCTATAAGTATAGACTAACCAGGTCAATGAATACATCACATGCCTTTCAACCTTATATATGATCAATCATATGTGTTATATAGGTATGTCCGTACACTTCCTAGGTATTTATTAATTGAGGGACCAGATATCATGCTAATCATATGATAATAAAAATCCTATCTTGGTTGAGCTCCAACTAAGGACATGGTTAGAAAAATACCTAACCACCCCATGATTATTTAAACCTCAAGTATTACATAACAAATGTATCAAAGTATGAAGGTCCTCATGATAGGTATCTCATTAACCTTGAGTATGGTTATATCCTAATATGAACCATGCACCCTTATTATACTAAAGACATGGAATATGACACTCCATGTGGTGTACTTCAGGAGTTATCCAAGGAACAAACCTCATTTTGTGCCCAATTATCATATTTTATATACCAATATAAGAATAATACTCATGATAACCTAAATATTTAATCACAACCTATAATAATATTTTATAAACATTGGTTAGGGATAACTCAAATTTGTAATTTTAGAGGTCAATTATCATTTCACTTTATGAGTATATGCATCCAACATAAAAAATGATAAAATAGATATTGACTTTAATATAAAATGATATATTTCATATTCTTTAATACCTTTAATAAATTTTAAAAATACCATATATAATAATTATTCTCATCATATTACATATTATATGATACCAATTTATCTTTATGTATTCTGAAATTTTAGAGTTTTATTAAACTCATTACATCTATATATAATTCCTGCCACGTATTTAGGTGACCATCCAGTAAAACCCTCCTAATAAACTCCTTTAGTGAGTGACATCTATGAACTATGAAATTTTGAATATTGTTGAGATTTAGGAATAATATTCATAATTTTCAACTCCTCAAACATGGTATCCAAACTCCTTAACTTCACAACATCAAATGTTATAATGTTAATAAAAAAATTTTATCTACTTAGAAATATTTATAATTTTATCATAATCTCCATCCTTGGAACCCCTTCCATCAATTTTTTTCCTTAAAATATTTTGGTAACTAATATACCTATTTAAATTAATATTTTACTGATATACCCTAAACCTTTGAGGATATTTATTGACATTCACTTTGTATTTTTATTGTTATAATCCTTTATTTGTTAACTTTAAACTTATCAAATCCCAAAAATACTCCCACTAGACTCTTAAGCACTATATTCTCTTCATAATATCATGATATGAAACAAAAACTACTTTTTTCAGAAATAAAACTTATTTCCTCTTAGTAAGAATATTTAACAAATAAATTATTGTATCCATATCTTATATGGTATTTTATGTATTTGGGGAATTATTCTAAAAAAGGAATTTATTTTATAAAATATATTACTAAAGGGTGGTGGGATCATATTCCTCATATTTTACCAAACATTTGGATGAACTCTTTTATCCTGGATAAAACATTTTTACCCTTATCCTCTTACTAAGTATGTTACAGAATCCAATGAATCATAAATCATGTGTATTGATATATCTATTTAAAATTTATATTTTCATGCATTTTTTAATGTTAAAATAAGTTATTATTTCTTATTTTTATTTTTTCTTTGTTTTATGGTAATGAAATTATTTATTTTGTATTTGGAGAAGTTTTGGTGAATTCTGAAAAAATAATAGGTTTTGGGATGAGATCTCGAATTTTAAAAAGGAAACTTTTAAGTAAGGATTTTATAATTTGTATTAGATAATGGTTTGAAGGTGAAAATGTAAAATTATTCATAATGATATTCATACATAAGATCTTCATCTGGGGAAAAAGGATAAATTGTATCAAAGTCCTTACCAAGGGGACTTATACGTAATATTTTTTTATCATAGGGACTAATATGTAAGATATTATTAATAGGAATATTTTTGAAAAGTATAGATGAAAAACTCAGTATTTTTTATGATTAAACCCTTTAAATATTTTAAATAATATTTATGGATCTAGTTGCAGAGTATGAATAGTGTTTCGGGTCTCGTTAATCCACAATGTTGGTGTGTAAAAAATATTAATTAAATTAACACATGTATACACATAATCTCATAAATAATGGATTATATTATGAATATATTCTTATATGGTGAAATCAAGACCACTATTTAATCTGCAACATGGGTTTTACCCTAGTTGCAATATCAAGTTCATACATATCGGACCTGTGGTTGATGCACTATCACGGACTGATATTAGATGAAATGAATTAATTTATTCATTTAATAAAAAGTTTAAACCTATAAAACCACACTATAATCCCTCATTATAGACTCTAATAGGTTTATCCAAATGAACTAGATGTAGTCTTGAGATGAGAGCTATGGTGGATAATTTTGGTGGTGAGCTTGGAAGTGGGGATCAATCACGAATGCATCATATTTCAACCATGTATTCAGAAATAATGATGGGAGATTTGTTCTACATTAGTGAGAAATCTAATATTTAGTTAGGGATATTTTTTTATGGATTTATTCATCTATTTGATATCATTGTGATTATATATTAAATATTTTGAGAATTTAATCTAGAATCAACCTTTGATGAACACTTTTGATTTATATTTTTTATGATCTTTCTCTACAAACCTAGAATTATTCAAAGAACTAAAATTATAATATGAATTTTGTTTTCCATAGTTTTGGTTGATTTTTGGGTTCATAATGAACACTAATGATTTCAAAAAAAAATGTACTTTTATTTACCATGTTCTTTGTGTTCATCATTGTCCTATGATAGCCCATGATTTGACCATGAATCTGGTTTGAAAAATGATCAAACCTTGGATTCACGTTACTTTTTTTGACTATTGGTGGATATGAGAATTTCATGAGTATTTATGAATGTAAATGAATCATAAGGGGTGAAAGATATTAGGAATTATCGTTGGTGATGCGGTATGTGCAGACGTTATGAGAGGTGATGGGACTTCATTTTCTGATGAACAGTATCCAGAATATAACTTTTGTCTAATCTTTGATGATGTTTGATGTGATTTATGCATTTTATGGTGATATTTTTAGAGAAAGTAGAGGAAATAATAAGGTGTGTAGATAAACATGGGATTATATAAATTTTATGACTACACAGTGTGTTGTTTGAAATAATACATGTCATATGTCCTTCTTGATGTGTTGTTAGGTTTTCAAATAAATATCACATTGTCATGTGACTGGTTTTCATCCATGTGACCCCTACCTAGCCATCTCATCATGTATTGGAAGTACATTCCCAGGGACCCATGTGGCCCCACATGTCATGTGTGTTGGGCCACACCTTGTGTACCCTTGGAGGTATAATACTCGATAAAATGAGGAACATGCAGAGTATCTTCCTTGACATGGAACATAATGTGACCCCTATACATGATGTTTTTTTGGGCTGAGAAATTTCATGTGGGACAACAAAACATGACCAGGTGGATAATTTTTTATAACACATTTTGTGCCCATATGACACACCATGTACTTCTCCTTGGCCTGGAATAGTTTGTTCATACATGGATTTCCCCCTTATTATTACTGGGTAGAGTAGGTATTACACCTGTTGGGATTGGGATCATCTTAGGGAGTTAGTATTTCACCCATGTTAACATGGTGTTGGGATCCTCTACTTACAAAATCAAATATAGTTGATATTTCAACCACATTACAGGGAAAAGATCCTTTATCTGCAAAGTTGGTATTTCTTCTATCTATAGAGCTCTAATAGGAAAAGGATCCTATAATGGAGTCATTATTTCACCCATATTCATGGAGAAATAATCCTATAGCATCATCTAAGAGAAGGACCACATAGGTTTCTTTATAATTATGGATCAAAATCATAGAGTGCGGATATTTTTTTGGTTGGATGATTGTTTGATATAATACTTAGTGACTTGAGTACCTCCTTTGATCATATATTAATTCTCCTTTCCTTTTCCCTATTGGTTGTGGTTTTTATCTAATTCATTTTTTAATGCTTTACTACTTGGTGATTTTAGGGTATTCTACTGGGTATGTATATAATCACACTTGCATGGGATCTACCCACACATGTCATGACTTATACAAATGATGGGCCTTTATATGGATATCTAGAGGGACCCAATGTGGGTGGTTCTTAGTGGTTCATAGTGGATGTGGTAGTAGAAATGTTATTAGACTAGTGGTTTCATGATGAGATTATTTTCCTTCTTATTGTAAGTTTGGACTTACTTACTAGTTTTTGGGCCTTTATTTTATCTCTTTACTAAACTATATACTATTTTACTCAGTTGTGGGATATTATAGGTTGTTCATGTATTTATTATTCTAGTTTTCACCTTCTGTATTACTCTAGTGTGTATAAATGTGTGTGTGTGTGTGTACATATGAATTAGGATAAGGCCTCTCATATATATTATATGCTTACTCGGTGCTAGTAATTATCCCATGGCCTGTTAGAGATGATCTTGGGGTGGTACACTTAGCTTACCATCAGCCAGGATAGTCCCGGTGGGTCAGGGGATGTTAGAGTAGTACCAAATCTAGGAGAACTTGAGACAGATTTTGGAGATAGAGTAATTGATAGGGTTGGTTTGGGATTTAGGGAAATGGTATTTAAGTATTTTAAGTTTTGATATCAATCGAGGTAATCCATTAATAGTTTAAAGCTAATTTATCAATTCACCAAGTCTTTTATAACCCTCTTGTCAACTTAGTACACTGAATCACCAGTTATAGGGAAAACAATGGTATATATAACATATAGAAATGGTTTGTAGTTTCCATGTTCTTTTTGTGTCAGATCCCCAGATATAATCTTTTGACCATGGAACTTATTGAATATTTTATGATGGCCCCATATAAATATTCATCTAATATTCCATGATAAGATCATGATAAGGACTAGTTTAGTGTTGATTCCTTGGTTTAGGGGCCCATTTAGGATTTGTTCCCTGTGGGTGGATAGTGAATGGTACTTGCACCCATCAAGAAGCAAGATGACTTGTCTCAATTAGCATAGGTTGATGTTTTTCTCCTTCTAGGAAGTATATCATTCTAGTAGCACAGCATGATGACCCACATAGGTTGAGCATGTTTTATGGGTTTCATAGGAAAATATCACTGAGTTTCTAGGGTTATACAATCCCAAAGGTGGTAGAGGATTGGTTAGATTCCATTATATAATTATTTTTTATCATCTATACCCCTTTAGATTAGATAATGATTTTCATGTCAAGTATTCATTATGGATCGGTGGGATGATGATAGATCTTAATGATTCATACACATTATGAGGCAACTATTCCCTAGATCGAGTTCAAATGACTCTTTTGGTAAGATTATTTTTCATATAATCTATGATAAATGAACATATAATATCTTATCAAGATTCAAAAAGGTGTCATTTCAGTCATTGATTATGCATAGAGGTTTACCAACCTTATACAATACTCTCAGGACATGGTTTTTGATGTGTATTTCTGATCAAGGATGCTCAATCATGGTCTACATTGATATATTTGAGATGGAGTTTTTTCCCTTTTCATCGACACTTATATCAGAGTGTTGGATCATGCCTTTCTAGTTAAGATACTTTCAATAGAGTAGTCATAGTTATCTAGTATTGATATAATTCACCCATGAGAAAAGACTTAAAAAGTAAGTGGACATCATCAAGCTTCAAGAATGTAACACTAAAAACATTGGTGAGTCTAGTATCATACCAGAGGGTTCACATCCCAAGGTTTACAAAGAGGTTCTAATCATACAAGTGAGAGGAAACTCTCTTCTTATGATGGGTGAGGTTATATTGCCTGATACTATCTTATGGTCCCTGTGGAAATAAATAGGTATATAGTGGATGGGTCATCAAGGTAGAAGTAGTGATGTGAGCAGGAGGAACCACAGAGAGACAGTCATAGTAGAGGAGTTGGGAGTGATTCATGAGGTGGTCGATATTATGATCTAGTATTTCCACCACCACCTCTAGGTGGTCCCTATTAGGCTTAGTGATCCTGTGGGAAGGTATGTGTTCAGTTGAAAATAGTTGAGGCTTATGACCCAAGGGATCCTAGCATGATCTGAGATATGACATCTGTCTTATCTTACCTAGATTCGGTTTTGATAAACATAAACAAAATACATTCCTTTATTGACTTATACTTTGTTTGAGAACTATAGATTCCATTAGATCCTCTAGATTGACCCTTACAACCGGAGACTCCTACTATAGTGAATTCTATGATCACACTCTTCTTTATATAGTATGAATTGGTTCTTGGTGTATAGATTTTCCCATGAAAATTTTTCATGGTAGTGATGCGATTGTATGATTTCATTCCTGATATAGATTTTCTAGCCACTATCCATGCCCATATTGATTGTTTTGTTGGTGGATGCAGTGGACTGGGGAAAATGGGTTAATATTTTCCTTCATTGTAGAGAATTAATTTCAAATATATTGAGTTATCATATATGTAAAAGATTAAATATGATTTCTTATCAATTTTATAGCTTGAAACATCATACAGAAAACCTAGTGGATGTTTGATTCCCTATAGTGGTATATGAGTAATTGGATATCTTCCCTAATGGTGTGTCTGTATTAACTAATCATCAAGAGGTCAACCTATGTATTTATTTTAATCCAAGAACCATTGTGATGTGTTTATTAGTATATCAGATTCCTCTCACTAAGTTTTGAGGGTGGAGGGTATAGTTGGGGGACCATTAGAGGAAAGTCTTTATTAGACCTAGTGTGTCTCCCTAAGAATCTCTACTATTATTCACTAAGATGATGGATGTGAGACTAAGGTTGTGTATATATTATTGTCTCGTGAATTAGGTAAAAATTAAGAATATGTATCCACTAGCAATAATGGATTTCTTCTTTGATCAATTAAAAGGGGGAAATTTTTTATCAAAGATAAACCTACGGTAAGGATATCACTAGTTGTGGGTTCGCGAGGAGGACATGCCTAAGATGGTATTATAATGTTGTTATGGTCACTACGAGTACCTGGTAATTCCCTTTGATGTGAGAAACATCCCAGTGATGTTTATGGGACTCATGAACTAGATCTTATAGCCTTTTCTAGACCAATTTTTTGAGGTATTTATCAAGGAAATTCTCAGATACTCGACATTAAAGGTTGATTATATAGAGAATTTGAGGATGTTCTTAGACATACTTTGAGATAATCATCTATATATAAAAATCTCAAAGTGTCAGTTCTAGATTAAAAAGGTCTATTTTATGTGACATTTCATCTTAATGGAGTGAGCAGTTATAGATCCATTGAAGATCAAGGTAGTGTTATATTGGTTTCCACCCAAGAGCATGACAGAGGTACATATTTTCTTTATGTTGGGAGGATATTATCAAATATTCATTCTAGACTTATTTGAGATTATAACACCCTTAAATTCTTTTTCCTGAAAGGGGAAACCTTTTATTTTGATGGAGAAGTTTTAGAAGGTCTTTGATTATTTAGGAAATATTTTGACTAGAACTCCCGTACTGATATTACAAAAAATTGGGGTTGAGTATATAGTGTTATATTTTTACCCTAGAGAAAAAATTAGATGAATGTTAATGTATAGTAAGGTGGTGGTATCCTATATATCTAGGATTCGGAGACCCCATAAGTGGAACCATGCAACTCATGACTTGGATCTAGAAGGTTTTGTGTTTTCCTTGAAGGTTTAATGAAAATACCTTCTTGGTGAGTGGTTTATTATTTATTTCAACCATAAGATTCCTAGGTTTATCTTCACTCAAAATGATATCAACTGTAGATAGAGGTGGTGGATGTAGTTCCTATAGGACTATGACTTTGAGATAGACTATACTTCTAGGAAGGGGGATATAGTGTAAAATTCTCTCAGTAGGAAATATATATACTAGTTACTAGGTGAGGAGTTAGATAAGTTATCCCCATTGTAGTTATCCTTGATGGATGAGTAAGGAGAAGAATACGTTAGATTGATGATTATGATACCTCTACTCCTCTAGTGATTGAGGGAATCACAACATGTTGATGATGATTTTGAGGTATTACATAACCATATATTCTCAGGTTATGATCCTAATGGATTTCTAAAGGTGGGGAATATATCATCCTCCACTAATGGTGAATGATGGTACCAATTTCACTTTGAGAGGATGTGTTGATCGGGTTCTATAAATCTCCCTTAGCGGTATATCCTGAGGTAACAAAGATATACCAAGACTTTCAGTGGTAGTTTTTGTGTCTACGGATAAATAAGAGCATTGAAAAATTCATATCTTGATATCTCACCTATCAGTGGGTGAAGGATGAGCAGCAGGAACCATTAGGTTTTTCCTAACCCCTTGAGGTATAGAAATGGAATTGGGGTGTAATATCCATATATTTCATTATGTTATTTCTATAGACAGTGATAGGTCATGATTCCATATGTTTTATCATATATTTACTCACTAAGCTATCTCATTTCCTCTCTATCAAATATAAGAGCTTGATAGAAATATTGGGAAACTTGTACATGAAGGATATCATCTAGTTTCATGTTTTCCCCTTGAAAATTGTATCAAAAAATGATTCTCACTTAACATATCAGTTTAGAGAGGTATACAGGATGATTGTGTGACTCATTCATAGATGAGCATGGCATTCAACCCCTAAACAGATAGTCAAACCAAGAAGACCATTCAGATTCTGGAGGACATATTACGGACTTGCATGATGGACTTTGGACAAAGTTGGAAATATCACCGACCCTTATTAGAGTTTTCATAAAACAATAGTTATCACTCTACTATCAATATGGTAACTTTATAGTACCTTTATTGGATACCTTATAGGTCACCACTATATTGGTTAGATTTGGGATAATCAGCACTTATTTGGGCCAAAATTTATTTCAAGAAAGAAATGAGAAAATATAGATCATCTAGAATAGGATGTGTACATCTCAAATCCATCAAAATTATTATATTTAATGATAATGGATTACCTGGGAGTTAAGTTAGAGAGATCATGTGTTCCTTAAGGTCTCACCTCATTGCGTTTTATGGATATTTGGTTGGGGTGAAAATTTATCTCTAAGTTTCATCGGTACATTATAGATTATGTACAAGATCAATGAGGTTTCATACCGTATGGATTTACCTCAATAGTTAGATTTATTTCATGATATATTCCACATTTCATCATTAAGGAGGTACGTGCATGATCTATTGCATTTTAGTCACTAGGTTGAGCTGAAAATTAAAGATGGATCCACCTTTTCAGAGTACCCAGTGGCGATCAAGGATTGGCAGGATAAAATCCTTTATGGTAAAATGATTCCTACTTGTTCATGTTCTCTAGAGGTACATGAATATTCAATAGATATCATGGGAGTGGGAGAATCAGATATGGGCTAGGTACCCTCTCCTATTGGAGTAGTTCCTAATTTTCAGGATAAGAAGCCTTGAAGGTTAGAAGAGAGTAAAGGCTCTAAATTTGTTATTATTAAACCCTTTAGATATTATAAATAATATTTATGGATCTATTCATGGAATAGGATCAATTCTTCAGGCATTGTAAAGCTCCATTATTGGTATGTTAAAAATATTAATTATATTAATAAGCACGCACACATAATCTCGAAAATAATGGATTATCTACCAAAAAGAGTTAAGAAAGGGGAATATGATACCGTATTTGAATCTACAATGTGGGTTTTACCCAGGGCATGAAATAAGGTTTGTTCGCATTATACATTTAGTCAATGCACTATCAGGGTTTGATATTGGATAAAATAAATAAATTAAATTAATAAATTTATTTATTCATTTAATTGAATTTCTAGATCTATAAATTCCCTTTATAATCCCTCATTAGTGAATCCACTAAAGTTAGATACATAACCTAGAAGGGGTCTTGAGAGGATATACACAATGTAGAATATTGGTGGTGAGATTAGAATCAGGGATCAATCACGAATGTGTTATAATTCAATGACATCTTTAACAACAATGATGAGAGTTTCATTCTTCATTAGTGATCAATATTATATCAAGGTGGGGATATTTATTATGGATTTATTCCCTATTTTTATATTATTACTCTTAATAATTAAATATTCTAATAATTTAATCTAGAATCAACCCTTGATGATCTTGTTCAGTTTATAATTTTTTTGATTTTTCTCTATAGACCTAGAATTATTCAAATCAATGAAATTATAATCTTTCTTTGTGTTTTTCATAGTTGTGGATAGTGTTTGAGTTTATAATGAACACCAAAGAATTCACATTTTTTCTCCCTTGTGTTTTTTTTTGTCCATCGTTGGACAATGATAGGCCAATGATTCAATCACAAATTCTTTTTAAATCATGATCGAACCCCAGATTCATGTTGAATTTTTTGACTTTTGAGGAGATGTTTTTTGTGAAAATATTGAATAATGATGATGAGTCATAATGGGTGGATGAGATTGGGAATGTTTATTCATGATCCAGTGCATGTGATTATCATGGGAGGTGATAGGACTTCATTTTCAAATGAATTATGGCTAGAATCAAACTTCCAACCAAGATTTGAAGATTTTAAAAGTGGATTACACAAAAATGATGAGGTGTGCAGAGGAAGTTTGGATTCTATAAATTTCCTGACTATACAAAATGTAATTCGAAAGAACATACACACCATGTAGCATGTTTGATGTGTAACAAGGGTTTATATCTAGAGATAAATATCACACAGTTATATTATTGATCCACACATTGTGTGTCCCCTACTTGGATAGCTCATCATGCACTAGAAGTACATACTTAGGGACTTATGTGGCCCTACATGTTGTGTGTGTTGGGATACACCACATTTACCCTCAAAGGTACATAAATTGGGCATACTGGATATATGCAGAGTACCTCCATAGACATGTCACACCATATAACCCCTCTACACACCATGTAGTTGGGCTGAGTAATTCTATGTGGGTAAATAGAACATAGTCAGGTGGCTAGCTTGGGATAACACATTATGTACCTGTATGACACATTGAGTATTTCCTCTTTCCCTAAAATAGTTTAATCCAACCCTAATTTAATCCTCATTATTCCAAGGTGGAGTAGTTATTCCACCTGTTGGGACTAGGATCCTCCTAAAGAGTCAATAATTCTCCCATGTAATCACGCAGCTAAGATCCTCTACCAATGGAATCAAATAGATTCATTATTTCACCCACATTACAAGGTTGGGATCATGTGTCTATGGAGTTGGTATTTAACCCATCTATGGAGATCAAATGAGACATGGATCCTCCATTAGAGTTTATTTTTCACCCATATTCAGGGGGAATATATCTTCTCACATCATATAAGGGAAGGATCATGTAGGTTTCTTGAGACCACTAGATTTAAAGCAGGGAGTGCATATTTTTTTGGCTGGTTGATAGTTTCATATTTTACTCAAGGACTTGAGTACCTCCTTTGATAATATGTGGATTATACTTTCCTTTTCCATATTGGTTATGGTTTCAATATAGTTCATTATTTTTATTATTTACTACTTGGTGATTTTAGAGTATCCCATTAGGTATGTATACAATCACCCCTAAACGGTCTCTTCCTACATGTGTCATGTCTTATACAAAAAATAGGCATTTCGAAGGAAAAATTGACGAACTTGGTGAGACTGGTGTTTAGTGGCACTTAGTGGTTGTAGTGGCATAACTATTTTTAGAAAAGTGGTTTCGTGTTGAGACTATTTTCCTTCTTATTTTTAGTTTCGACCTACTTATTAGTTTTTGGACTTTTATTTTACCCTATTTACTTGATTATGAAGTATCATACTTAGATGTAGGATATTATAGGTTTTTCATGAATTTGTTATTCTAGTTGTTTACTTTCCATATTAATTTGGTGTGTATGGAGATACATGTGTATGTTTATAGGTACATTTGGATAACTCCTCCCATATGTGTGATATGACAACCTAGTATTAGTCACTAACCCCTGGCCTATTAGGGGTGGGCTTGGGGTGGTACACTCAATGCACCATCAGTCATGTAGGCCCCAATAGGTCGGTTCATGTTAATAAATGAGGTTTTCCTGAGTTTTGTAAGGATTTATACTAGAATCACTATGCATTAAGGTTTTTATTCCTATGTGAGGTTTTTTATATAGCCTCAAAATGATCTTGAGATGATTAATGATATTTTTTCATGTTGTGTCTAGGGTTGTCACGTCATGAGGTCATAAAGAAAATGAATACATAAAAGTAAATTTTAGAGGGTGTTAACATGTGTATAAGTCTTTCCATGGTGAAGTTTAGAGTTTTGGTGGATTTATTCCATGACCTATTTTGCAACACCACAACGCATGCATGCATGAAGTGTGACTATGAATAAAATTCTTGCTAAAATAGTGGGAAAATGATGTGTAATATGTGATGAGAATATTAGGAAAAATCCAATAAATATTATTGAATTTGAAAGTGTTGAATGTTACAAAATGGAAGAGTATGATCACAGAACATGGAGAAATTATTAACACAACATAGGTAATATTATAGGCATGACCTATGGTGTGGTGTTTCATGCATGGAGGGAGTGAAGAAGCTATATAGTGCTATAAATTTTAACACTTATAAAAGTTTTATAGCTATATAGAGAATATTTGAACCAGCCTGAGGGTTCGTTCACATCATGGTGATGGAGGATATTAGTCATGGTCGTGGAGGAAGAGATACTAATATTTGAATTTTCATCATGGTATAAAGTTCATGGTCATGATGGTGAAGAAGAGGTTGAGATTGTGAATAGTATTTTATCTGTATGGGAAGGTGGTGATTATGTTGCAAGGGTTTTACTTACACCGTTGATAAAATATTAAGAAGATGATGGTTCACATGGAAGGGGTTTTTGTGGTATGGCTTTTTTTATTACACCATAGAGGGTCAAGAAATATAAGTAGCTCAATATTTTGGTTTTAGGAACTTCAAATCACAAAAATTTCTCCACAACGCAACCTAGTTTAGTGTAGAAAAGGATAATTTAACAATAATTGAGCTTTTTAGAGGTAAGGTGGATCTTTTCATGAGATTTAAGAGCTTGACATGGGAGTTTTATCCATTTTTTAATATCTATTTTTTATTAAGGTTTCGCACTAAAACCTAAAGTATTACACCATGATGGTACCCAGGGAGGCAGAAATCTAAGGATGAGGTTTCAAAAGGATAAATGGATTTCACTATGATGATATTTGGTTTTATCATAATGAACGCAAGTCGGTAGTTTTTAGAAATACAAGTTCCCATATTTTAGGTATCTCTTGGTATATTTCCATGAGATAGTTTGATTTGAATTTGAAGAAAAATTTGGATGGATTTCTCCATCCAAAAATGGGATGGATAAAAAGAGGAAAAATCCTGAATAAAGGGATTAAAAACCAGGGAGATTGAGGATCAACATCAACATTGACAACTGGGTTCTATTTATTTAGGTTTTATTTTTCCATTTTTATTTTTCATCATATAATCATAAGATTTTTATTTTGGATTTTTAATTAAAATTCTATCAATTTTTATGTAATTTATTAGTACTTTATTAGTTATGTTAGCTCTATTCCTTGTTTTATCCATCCAATGGCCCGAAGGCCATCATTTTTTTATTGATTTTGATAATCCACATTTCAAGGGGTGATGTGGAACCCTTTCAAGTCCTGTAGGCGTAAGTATTATATGGCCCATAGGCCTTAGAGGAATTCATTTCTCATAGGCTTTAAACATTACATACAACCCAGACTAACTACTTGGAATTGATCCTCCCCAACATCTTCATCGTGAAATCAGCTCTCCACCATTGCATGGCTATTCGACTAGGCTATCCTATGCATGCATAGGCCTGTCCCGATGGTAGTTGGCATACCCTCTCATTCTTGTAATTTGTGTAGCTTCTGTTGTGGTGAAAGCTCCTTGCTCATCCTCCTTATAGAGATTGTTCCTTATAGGTTTTATGGTTTGCATTTGCACTTCAAGGTGGCCTAAAGGCCTTGAGGTGGCCCGAAGGCCTTACTAGCCTAAAGGCTTGGGTGTCATGAAGGCCTTAAAGGACTTGGGGACCAAATCGGTGGCCTGAAGACCCAAACGGGGGCAAATTTTCAGCTACTATAGTGCCAAACAGTGCCAAATAGTGTCTGCTACAGTTCCCACTATAGTACTACACAGTTCCCGCTACAGTACCTAGAAATTATGACTCCACCTGGATTTGATCACGGGTTTCCTGGATGCACTTAAGAGTCCTCACCAACCGAGCTAAGGCTCATGTACTCTATTCCTTGTTCTATGATGTGTGGTTTACTCATAATTGTTGAACACTCAACTATGAGTGGATAAACTCATATCGTAGGTTGGTATGGATAGAATAGTATGCATACATCATTATTAACATTCTTCTTAACTCTTGAGTTTTTCTTATTGATTGTTATTATATTGATCTTAATAAATATATTATCCCTTAGTCACCTAGAAAGAGTGAGCCCGATTAGTGGATGAGCCCTAATGTGATAGAGGGGAATGGGATAATGATATATTAACTTAATTAATCTTTTTTATTCGAGATATAACCTAATGTATCTAGGTATTACAAGATTAATCTGACCATGATAGTTGAAAAATTTTAGATATTTCATTTCTTACTAACCAAGTGGAATTAATTACATCAATAATTCTCACATCTATTGATTTGATTAATCTTATTAGTATATTTTAATTGATTTCAATAAATAAAGACCATATTTGGACATTGATTCTTTTCCATTATTTTCCCTCATTAATAGTTGACTTGCTATTTCACTAATATAGTTTAATTTATTTTAGTTTATTTTAGAGTTTCAATTCACATTCCTGATAAGATTGTAAAGATTCAACAACCGGTTTGGTAGTTATAACCGGGATTCATTGTTCCTTATGGGATTGACCTAGTACTTTCAATATACTATGATTTTAGATTTGGTGTTACTTTGAGAAAAATATAAATTATAAACTTTTTCTACAATAAGGAATTGATGAATCCTCACAACCGGTCATGTATTAAGATCATCTCCTCATATTTTTTATAATAAATCATTATTAAAAAAAACTCCCCTTATCATATAATAGAAATGTAAAAATTGTAAACATACTTTACTATGATCTATTTGAGCTTGATGTAATCCTTTACATTCAAATCCATAATTAGGAAACCCCTTTATTCTTTATTTGAATACATACAAGCTTTATCAAAACTTACCTTGATTTTGAACTCCTGTATATTTGAAACATTTTTAAATTATACATTTACTATCATATACCTTCAAAATTGAAGAATTGGTTTCTATAACATTGATATCTAACATGGATTTTCCATGGTATTTCTTAAACCCATTCAGGTATACCAAATAATTACATTATATGGAAGCAGTTTTTTTTCATTCTTGTAACTACCTTATGGTTTCAATGAATTTGGTTAGATACTCTAAGAAACATTATTTGAATTCCCAAAGAACTTTTCTTCTTCTATTTTGAACTTTTACCCACTTGTACTATCAATATAGTACTAGAACCTAGACATTACATTCCCAGTTCATATATCCCAAACACATTGATAAATTAGATAAAACATTTCTTGAATATATTCACATTATTAGAACATTTATAATGATCAAAACATAATGAATTTTATATCCATAAAAATCCTTAAGATGCCAATAATCTCTCAAGTAATTGTTATACTCAATCAAATTGAGTATATGAGTAGTGACTAAATTTCCTTATATAATTTTTCATCTGATGTGTTTGAAACCTTAATTTAATAATTTTATGCTTCTCATAAGCATCTACATTCATTTTTCTAACAATTTCAACAGTTTGTTCCTCAGGAAGGTATAACATTATCACACAGAATCTTCTTAATTAAGAACATTTCTTAAGTTATTGGTCTAAGAAGTTGTTTTCATTAAGTTTCATCATTCAAAAAATTGGTCTCAAAGTTAATATTGAAGATGATAATGACATTTATCTATAACAAAATATTTTATTATATGAGTATCATGTTTTACGTTAATTTAATAAGGAATTTATTAAATTTTATCCCACTAAAATGATGCCCCATTTTAAAACACCATATCCATTGGTGGGACAATATCCATATTTCACTAAGAAATGAGTCCACTTTGGAATTTCTCTCACCACTTATTTATTTAGGTAGGGTATCATCCCAAACATATCATATATAAATCAAGGAAATTCAAGTGGAAAACCCTTTGTCCAATCCATTATATGGGTGAACTCACTATTATTCCTCCAGAAACTTAATCCTATTAACATCTCCCAGCTAAGTGTAACTCAAAAAAATGAAAATAAATGACACTTGATCTTATTAGGGTCTCCCATTACTTTCTTTATATACATGCATGATTCTGATGATTTATTTTGGTATCTTATTCCTTCCACTAAATCAATATGTTTAACCCATATTGATGTGTAATTATTTATGCAACTCATAGATTTTATTATTAACCCAAATTAAAATTCAATTATATTCATACATATCCAAATGCATCTTATTAATATGGTACATGAAACCCTTAATTTAAAGGAAATCATATGAAACTAACAATACTCATAAGATTGATCCTAGAATTATAGATAGCTAACCCACACTTTTCTAGTCAAGGTATAAGCCTCCAGGCTAGTGATCAGTCTGTCCTAAAGTCCCTCAACCCAAAGATACTTTACTCAACAGAGACTTTACTCCATCATAATTCTAACACCTAATATGTATAAATTATAATTAACTAATTGATTCAAGCACATAACCCAGTATAAGACAAATTTAAGTTATAATAACACTAAATCAATTAGTATACCTAGCATTTTACTCCTTAGAAGCATGTATGACAATTTAAAGAAGAATTTTAACTATTTAGACTAAATAATGTAAACATTCATCATATAAAAATTATATTAATAAATATAATACGAAATGAACTAAATAAATGAAAAATTCATATATCTAAGCATTAGGTAAACTATTTATGAAAAAATCATAAACAAAGCAATTATAAATATTTTATAATTTAGAAATGAATTATAGATATTAAATTATTAAATAAATACAAACACTTTATATTTATTTCTAATATGAACACTTCATATTATCATTTATATATAATTTTACATAAATATGTACCTCCTCCAAATGGCCCGAAGGCCTTCTTTTTACTTAAATATGTGATATTTAGAAAAATATAAAAAAATTTATATTTCAAGTCTATTATGTTAAAATTTTACATTATATAAATATCCCATATTTATTATTATTTAAACATTAATCATATAAATTAGCAAAATTTATTTTTATATTATTTAAATAATTTATAAAATTAGGCTTTTAATTTTACTATTTCAAATTAATAAAAATTTGAACAATACATGATTTAATTATAAATTCTTTTATATTTATGTTGTATTTTATAATTTATAAACATTTTATAAATTAAAATAATATTTTCTATATAAAAATTTTCCATATAAATTATAATTCATGTCATATAATTTGAAAATGGTATTTTAATATAAATATTGTGTATTATTTATTTATTAAATGTTTCATAAACACTTAATTAATTAATTATATATATTTTACCATTAATTGTTTTATAAAACTTTAATAAATTAAATAAATATCATAAAATACATTTTTCAATAATTTAATATACAATTTATAAATTATTTAATTAAATTTATAATTAAAATCTTAGAAAAACATATTTTTCATCATATATCATGTTTAATGATATATACATGTGGTGCTTAAAATCATTTTTAAGCATTACCAATCATAAATTATGACTAATAATATATTCCACATAAGATTAAACTAACACATGGTGGTTAGTGTAGGAATAACTCATACAATGAAAAGAAATCACAAATTGTGATGGGTATGTGTAACATTAAAATAGCACATGAGGACCTATGTATGAATAACCTAGTGGCACAACCATGTCATGCTTTATGATGGACCCTACATAACATTAACCCATGACATTCTGCATAGCATAAATCCATCGGTGCCTTGGCAATCATTTCTTATGATGGGTTGTGATATCTCCTTAGTGATACGATACTCTATTTTTCTGTCACATATTGATGCAATCATACCATATGATTCCCTATATCATACCATATGATATATTAAAACCAAAAGATTTACACAGGATTGTCTGATACAATATCATATATTGTGTGGAGTGGTCCAATCACATACTACCGTATTAAATATCATATAACCAACCACAATTAAATTCCCATGTTGTTTTAATAATATCAAAAATGATATGAAATAATAATTACAATTTATTCATTTCATAACATGATTTTGAGAATCAATAAGCATGGTGAATCTCTACATGCCCTCTTGTACCAAAATAGCCCCATTTTTTATCAAAATACAATCCATCCCATATGATCATAAAATTAAAACACATAAACAAATAAGGGGATCAATCCAAACTCTTTATATAAAGTGACAATTGGCCCTTTGATACCACTTTATTAATAGAAACATGAAATTCATTTAATATTTTTCCCATCATAGCTTAAATCTTAAAACAAAATTTTAAGATATATAAAAATTCATTTTTAAACCCATATATAATTTAATTCTTTAAAACAACACTTTTAAATAAAAATCAAATCAAATACAAAAATAAACACATTTAACAAACTCAATAAAAAACCCAAACAATAATTTAAAAAAAAAATACTACATAAAATATAAATCAAACCAAATAATAAGAACCAAAAAACCACAACCAAATAATACCAAAAATCGATAATAATAAAAAAAATCCCTCTAAAAGGGTCCATTTTATTTGAAAACTAAATTAAATGTAAATTACTTTTAAAAATCTTATAAGGTTGTATATATCTTGAGTTTCCTTTTAAAACTAAAGTTTTCATGAATAAATATTATATGAATTTTATCACATAGCTTTAGGGACTTAAAAATTAGTTTCGGCTCGATGTGACCTAAGTTACATTGAGGAACCCATTAAAAAGACTTGAAAATCATCAAAATTAAAATTAAAAAATTTACACCTCATGAATTTTAATAAATTTATCCATAGATTAGAATAAATTAAGAAAGTAATCAAGGTTTTTAAGTTTAAGGAAAAATTCATGTTGCAACATAACTATAACCAATAGGACTGTGTTTCCTTTGATGATAAATTCTATAATGGGTCTTAAGAGGATCTCCTCAAGCTCTAGTCACAAAAAACCAAATGTTATGACAATCCCCAAGATCTAGGGATAAACTTCCATGGCCCCTATATAAGAGGATAAAGAATAAATGAGAATAAAAGGAAAGTGGGGAGGGAAGAAGGAAGATATCCCTATCCTTGAAGAAACCACTTAGAATAGATTAAGGATCCAAGAAATCCAAGGGGTAGGGATATATTTATGGGTCTTCTATTTGGTTTTTCCATGTGAATGAGGGGAGAAAAGAAGCCAAGGTGGGTTAAAATCAAGTAGGGGTGGTTTAGGAATTTCAATATTTTTCAAACCTTGATAGGTCTCATGGTTTGGTTACATAGTTTACCAAATCATGCGCCAATTGTGCACCCCTCACTAAATACACATAGGGATTCGCATGATTTTACTATATAGTTTAGAAAAATATACACTAACTATAAAAATCACCACTAATAAGGAATTGAAAGTTTTTTACAATTAGACACATGATTAGTACTAATCATGCACCAACCATGTGTCTGGAACTAAACCACAAATTTTTTAAAAACTAATGAAATTTTACTTGAAACTTAAGAATAAGGTTAAAAATAAATAAATAAATAAAATTATAGGGAAATCAATGGTCGGTGTATAAAAACCTCACTGTTAAAATTATATCCTCACTGGTATATGGAGTGGCCCTTATGCCACCCTGGACAAACCTTGTGTATCTCACTACCAAATCACCCTTCACAATACCATCCTTCACCCTTCATAGAAAGTGGCATGAATCCCATACTAAACTAGAATATTCCATGCAGCAAATTTTCACAAACCATGTCAAATTGTTAAAAGTATCCCTCTCACCACTCTAACTAATTTCAAAAATTTCACAACAATTCATGATCAAAATCATCACAAAAACATATATAATAATCATATATCAAAATTATATAATAAACATCACTAATTTCATTAGAACATCATATCAATATATTTTTTCCCTTATATGCTTTCATATTCCTATACCAAATTAAAATTAATTAACCATTTTAAATATTCACCATGAATATTTATTCTATTAATATAATTTTCATCATGATTTTATTTAATTTACTATTGTAACATTTATTATAGATTATTATGAATTATTAACCCATCACAGAATTTAAAAAACATGATAGATCTACATAGATTAATTTAAAATTTCAGAAACACAAGTCACCTACCTCAATTCTATGATGATTTCTGATCCTCTATCACTACTAATCATTCATCTAACTCATTCTCTATCTATCTATCTTTTTAATCCACCATGATAACTAAAATCAAGAAGTTATTTCTAGACTGAATAGAGAAAATAGAGGGATGTTCTTGGTGGAAAGACAAATCAAAATGATATTCAAGATATTTTTCATCTTAAGAAATAATCCATTAAAACTTTCCATGATCACAATTACCTTTTCTCATTCAAACCTCTCTATTAATGTTAGTGATAGGGCTAAGTTTCATATCATTTAGTTAACAAAATATATATTCTGCACTTACTTTGATATTTCTATGTCATCTACACCATATATTCCTGCGTGGATTGTTTATAAAAAAATAGAATAAAAATGTAATTACATAAATAAATAAATTAGAAGGTTCATTTCATCAAAAATTGGTATTTACTAAAGAAAATTTCAACCACCATAGAAAAGTTCCAAAATTAATCCCAAGGGTAAATATCATGCCATCAATCAAATGGAACAAACAAAATTTCATTTTGATATAATAAAAACTATTATTTTTCAATCTAAGTCAAAAAAGACTAAAAATCCCGAAAAATTTGTAAAAATACAAACAAAAAATTTAAATATCTATATAAAACCATACATATTATTTTTTTATGGGCATGAATCTAAGATTTATCACTTTACATGATTTATATATGAGTCCAAGCTCTCTGTGACGCCCCAATTTGATCTATTTTATACAGTTTTGACAAAATTTTGGATTTTCTCAAAGTCTAAATGATTCATCAATATCATATTATGCTTGTTTATTTCAATTATATTGTGATCAAATTAAGTAGTTTTATAGTATTTATTCAACTCAACCCATTCCTTTATCAAAACTTTCATAGTTTCTCTTACTATCCAAAATTAAAATCTAGTTATATTCATACATATCCAAATTTATCTTATACATAAGGTACATGAAACCCTTTAATGTAATATAAATCATGTGAAATTAATAATCCCTATAAGAGTAATCTTGGAGTGATAGATAGTCAACCCTCACTTTTCTTGAAAAAGTATAAGCCTCTAGGCTAGTAATCAGTTCGGACCAATATCCCTCTACCCAAGGATACTTTATTTAAGAGTGATTTTAACTCCATCATAATTCCAACCCCTAATTTGTATAAATTATTATTAAATTCTCAATTCAATCTTATAAAAATTACATGCCAAATTTATGGTAAAAAAATCAATTATCATGCCTAGCATGTAACTCCTTAGATGCATGTATGAAAATTTAAAGAAGCGGTTTAACTATTTAAAATAAATCATATAAACATTAATAATATAATAATGACATTTATAAATAAAAAATGTAATAAACTAAATAAATGAAAAAATCATATATTTAGGCATGAGATAAACTATTTACAAAAAATACATAAATAAATGAATTATAAACATTTTATAATTTATCCATGCATTATGGACATTACATAATTAAATAAATATAAACACTTTATAATTATTTCTAATATAAAATTTTTTTATTATCTCTTATATGGAATTTTATTTGGATATATGATATTAAATAAAATATAAACAGTTTTATATTACATGACTATTTTTTAAACAATTTAAATAATCTAAATATCATATATTTAATATTATTTAAACCTTAATAATATCAATTATCAAAATTCCTTTTGATATAGTTTAAATAATTTCTAAAATAGGGAATATAATTTTAACATTTAAAATTAATAATAATTATGAAAAATTTATAATTTAAATAAAAAGTATTTTATATTTTTACCTTATTTTTTAATTTATAATTTTTTTTAAAAATGTAATTATAATTTCTATATAAAAATTTTATATATAAATTATAAGTATTGTCATATAATTTTGAAAAAGCTATTTTTATATTAATATTATAGAATATTTATTTATTAAATGTTTCATAAACATTTAATTAATTAATTACAAATAGTTTATAATTAATTAATTTATAAAACTTTTATAAATTTAATAAATATCCTAAAATACATTTTCTATAATTTATTAACAATTTATAAATTATTTAATTCAATTTATAATTGAAATCTTGAAAAAGAATATTTTTCTAAATATGTTGTATTTAACAACATATACGTGTGGTGATTCAAACTGATTTTAAATTCTATCAATCATAAATTATAATAAATAATACATTCCACATAATATTAAATCGGTATTAAGTGGTTTTCATAGGAATAACTCATGCAGCGTAAAGAAATTGCAGATTACAATAGGCCTGTGCAACATTAAAATCGTGTATGAGGACCTACATAGGAATAACCTAGTGGTGTAGCAGCATCATGATTTATGATAGGACCTACATAATATTAACCTATGACATTCTGTTTAACATAAATCCATCAGTGCCTTAGAAATTGTTTCTTACAATAGGTTGTGATATCACCTTATGACACGATACTCTATTTTTCTATAGCACATCAGAGTAATTGTACCATATGATTCTCTATATCATACCATATGATATATTAAAAACAAATGATTTATAATGGATACTCTAATATGATATCATATATCATATAGAGTAGTCCAATCATAGATAATGATATAGAATATCCTATAAACAACAACAGTGAAATTCTTATGTCATTTTTAATGTTATCAAAAAATGAAATGAAATAAAAATTAAAATTTCCATATTTCACAACATGATTTTGAGAATCATGAATCATGTTGAATCTATGATACCATTTATGGGTTTTTAAGGACTTATTAACACTTAATCAACATTTTTTAAATAATAAGAAACTCTTAAACACAAGATCTACCATGATTGAAACACGAAACCATATATACATAAATAAAGAACATTGTTAGTATCTTAAACTGAAGATCACTTCCACTAAAATCCTTAACCATTGTTCTTGGTGAGTATACCCTAGATGTAGCTAATAGAATCCCTCCTCCATGGTTTATCCATGACCTAACTTGAATCACCCGTCAAATGGGAAAGACCCTCCTCTATTCCCATGGAATGCTAGTTCCTCTCAAGGTAATGGGAGAATGAGTAAGAGAGATTTAACAGGGAGGAATAGAATTGAAAAGGTATTTCTCAAGGTTTTCATAAACTAAATTAATTGTTAATCTTTCTTTATATAGTATTTTATATGTTTCATGTCCCCATGAATTTACTTACACAATATTAGTAAATGAAAATGGTCACAACTCTTGTGACCCTTCGATTATCCAACTATCCCAATCATTTAACTATATAAAATTTATTATTAATGATTGAAAATATAGTAAATATATGAATGTTAACCATTTTACATTCATCTACCTTTTTTAACTATTGGGTGAATCATATAATACAATTCTCTAATCCTTATGATATAGTCTATGTCATAAACTATGACTAGAAAAGGAAGGGTCATGATATGCCTCAAATTCCCAAATGTTGTACCATATGACATGTACATATCATACACTATAATATTATGGATGTAGGTAATATCTTTATCAAATATAATGTCTTAAGAAACCTAAAGGTTTTGGGGCACAACAGAAGTAGTTGGATCATAGCTGATTGGACCAGAGGTCTTCACAGCCCTCAAAATAATATTTATTACTCCTACACTAGTCTAGTGGTGCAGGGTCGAACCCAAGGGAAGGTAGGTGAGTGTTCTAAGGGTTATTGAAAACAAAACCCACTATTTTCAGTAGTGGGGGAATACATTTATTTTCTTTTACTTTTCATATTTTTTTAAGACTTTCTTAGATAAAAGAAATGAGGTAACTGAGTTGAAAGGGAACTAAAATTTACACTAAATTACTGAAAAACTAAAGAAAATAGTGAACTAATATATAAGACGCAAATTCAAAGTAGTACTAATCAAATAAAAACACTCAGGAAATATAATCCACAAGTTAAAAGGTTTGACTTATTTACTACTTCTCATTGAATCACTCCTCAAGATATGATGAAAAATCCCCCTCTCTAGGAGACTCAATAGGCAGAAAATTGATTCCTGGAGTTCACCACTACATATTCAATCAAACTTCTTAAGAAAGTAAAAATATAACATTTTTAAATAAACTCACCATAAAATTTCCAAAGTTAATGACATTAAAGATTTTAAATGTGCAATAAAAATCAACATCGTCGGTTGATATTTAAATTTTGAATTGAAAATAGAATTTGAGGTGTGAACATTTAAACATAGAATCATAAATCAATATCGTTGATTGATTGTGATTCTATACGAGAAAAGAAAATGAAGAAGTTTAGAATAAAAATCTAGAAGAATCAAATTTCCCAATATGAGAAAATATTAGACAATGATCATATTGATCAAAGAAGTGATAAACATCCAAAAACAGAGTACAAAAATTAAGGACGAAGAGAGGAAGAACTCCCCAAATACTACTCTGATCTTAGGCTCCTTGGCCTCCATCTCATCTCTAGTGTTTCTCCCAGGATTCTTCGCTCTGGAAAAATGTCACACGGAATCAGAATGAGAGTCCCCCGACTTCCTGCTCTGATTTCACCTTTTAAAATTCATGTTATCTATTGCATGCCACCATAGCCTTCCACCAACTTCAAGTGTCCTTCACTTGTGCACCACACACGTGAATTTTTTCAGGACTGACATGTCATGCTAACTAACTCCCTGTGAGTTAGTTAAATGAACATGGACATGTTTAAGTCTCCTAAATGAACCTACACAAGAAGAACATAACAAAATAGTTAAAACATGAAAGAAAATTAGTTAAAAAACTAAAGTTATATTTTAAAATAAATGTTATATTACTTATAAAAAAGTTAATTCATAAATACTTAAGTTGATAATTATTATTTACTTAACTAAATATTATCACTATAGTTATTAATTTTTTATTAAATATTAAATTAGATAAGGTTATTAAGTTCTTAATTTAATATTATTTATTTGGTTGTTTTATTAATGTTAGTATTATTAGTAATTAACTATTATAACTTAATGATGTTTTTGAGTTAGGAAATTATTTTATTTAGTTTATTAATTTTATTATAATAATAATTATTTATAAAGTTATTTTAAATTAAATTATTATTATTTATAAGTTAATATTATTTTAGTTTTAAATAAGTTCTATTTTATTAATTTATTTTACATCTTAATTTTATTTTATGATTAATTATTTATTTATTATAATTATTTTATATTATATTTATTATTAATTTATTATTGTTATTATTTATTGTTTTATTTTTATTATTTTTTAAATTTGGTTTATCCCCCCCCCCCCAATATCGGCACTACAGGGGGGTCCTCTTCGGATCATCTTCACCAAAGGAGCAGCGATAGATCCTCCCTCAAACGGCGTCCAACGGCTCGACCTCACTCCAACACAGAAGTGGCGTGCCTCTCTTCTTCAGTAGCTTGCAGTGATCTTGAGTTTCTCCTAGCAGCTACAGTGATCCACCCTCCATCTGCAGCGGTGCGCTTCAACAGCGGCAGGATAGGGTTCTCCAGCAGCGGCGCAGACATGGGCCTTGGCTCGGACTCTTCCTTCACGGCGATATGGTTCGAATCCTTGAAATCTGAAACATCCTCCTCATCCTTGTTAAGTGGTGGGGAAGATCAGCTTCGGTCCTCCAGTTCTAGTAACTTTGTTGTCCAGTGATGGGTAATAGGGGAAGAAATAGTTCAACTCAGCCTTATCTTCACCCTTCAAATCCCAACGGAGGGATACTTTTATAGATCTGGTTTACAGTGGTGATTTGTATTGATCTTTGTAGCTTCAAGACTGATTTAGTTCTCTCTATTTCCAAATTGGTTTGAATATGCAGTTGGTTCTTGGTTTGAGTGTGAATGGGTAGATGTCAGTGTGAGGGAAGATGGGGATGAAGGTGGAAGAGTTGCGGTGGAACTGTGAAGGCAGAGGAACCAGTTTGAGGAGGTTACAGTGGAAGAAGTGACGGTGGAACCGGTGACTGAAGATGAGTGATACACTAGTGGCACAGCAAGTTTTAGTAGATTGAATATGGGGACGATCGCAGCGGAAAGAAAAGGTTTGAGGAAGAAACTGGTGGAAGAATGATGGTGCTACTTTTGGTAGAGAATGGGTGGAGTATATTGGATACCAAATTGTGTGATGTGAATGGTGTGAGGGTGTGGTACCGTTACTCCAAAAATTTATTCTGCAAAATAAAAACATAAATTAAAACTTAAGTTTGTTAAAATAATTGATTAACATAAAACTACAAACCTAAACTAAAATTAAAAAACTTAAAAGAAATTATCTAATTAAAACAAAAATGGATTATTAACTAAATTAAAATTACATTTTAAAATTAAAAATTTAAGTATATATAAAAATATTATTTAATAAATTGAAAAATTATTAAACTAAATTAATAAAATATTATCATAAAATAATTGTTAAATAATTTAATTATAAGAACAGCAGTGAGTGAAAATGTACTACGTCGGTGACTAAATAAATCACTGATAGTAAAAAAGAATTAGGGAGTCACCAATGTTGATGAAAATTTAAAACTCATACCGATTCCAAGTTGAAACTAATGTCGATGTGCATTCGCATCAGTAGTATACTAAAATAAAATTGATGGTAGCAGGATAAAAAAATGAACTAACGGTGAGACAAAAATTAAAACTCCATAAATTTAATTTAAAATTAAAACATAAGTTAATTAAATAATTTAATAAACTGATAAACAAAAATTATTTAAATTAAAAATAAAAACTAAAAGTAAATTTGATAAAATATTTGAAATTGGGTTATTTTTAACACTGTATATACAAAATTAAAATATTAAAGTTTTAAAGAACTAAATTAATTAATTAAATTACAAGATGAACACTTAAAAATAAATACACATTAAATTATCGATTTAAAAACTTAAATTATTAATTTTAATTAAAAACTGACCAATAAACATAAAAATTAATAAAGTTAATTTATTTTAATGAGTCTAAATTAAACGGGAAATTATTAAATGAATAACTAAGTTAATTAATACACAAATACTATGGTTAATTGGTTATTTAATATTAATGTCAAAATTATTAAAAAGTGATCAGATTAATATAAACAAACTAATTAAGAAATAATTAAACAAGAAAATTTAATTAAGAATAAATTAATTGTTTTAAAGGCATAAAATTTTATAATCATTATAAATATAGATTAACTAATGAAGTTAGTTATAAAAATCTAAAAGTATGATAATTTAACAAAAAGTGTAAAAATAGTTAATTAAATCATTTAAAATTAAATAAAATGATGTGGCAAAACTATGTAAAAATAAGGCCACATAAAATTCCTCCACACTTAAACATTTTTTCCCTCAAAAAATATCATGCATTATTATCTTTGAAAAACAGAATAGTGAGTATGATTCAGTTAAAAGTGTAACATGTCTAGAAATTTGAAATAAAAGACAAAAACATGTCATTAGGCTTCTGAAAAGAAAATTATCAAATGAATCTCTCCCTAAAAAACTCTCACTGGTAGTCTAAAAATCAATGAATCGTCAAATAAGGAAGATGTCCAGCCTCATATGGGATATTATTTAATAACACAATCCAATCCTGACTTAAGAGCTAACTTCAAGAGTGAAAACAAGTTAAAAATAATGTGGAATTCATAAATAAATAGTAGGAACTTTATACTTTGACTCAATCCTAGGTTCCAAAAATAAATAATTTTTTTGTGAATCACCTTAATTGATACAACCTAAATGATTACCATATAAACAATTTGTCCCCTTCTTCATTTGGTGTTTACCATCCCCCTCACCTTAATGAACTCATTTTTGACCCTAGATGCTTTTTTTAATTTTTACCAAGCCATGTATCATGTTATAAGCACTGTGCAATGCACTTATTCATGATGTACAGAGGGATTATAGTAAAAAAGAAATTCACCTAGCATATAGGATCTTAGAGATTCACAGTGTTATCTTAGATGCCCAAACTACTCTAGTTTCAAAAGATTTTTATGAAAACCATTTACATTGGATCATTAAGGTGACTGATTTAATAATTAAAAGGAAATGAGTTCCCTAGAATCAAGATCAAACTTCCAGTTCCAAAGGTTATGGTCATAACACCACTAATAGGTAACCTACATCACTCTCAAAAATAGTTCCTAAACTAAATTTTCATTAAATCACTAAGTATATTCACTCATCAATCATTCATCCACATTAATTACAAATTCAAAGTAGATCTTAACTACCAATCAAACATCATTCATAGGAAATACCCAATTGGGTACAGTGTGAATCCAAAAATTATGAAAGAATTTTTCAAAAAAAATAACCATTTTTTACAAAAAAATATTCAAGTTGTAGTGCGAATTGAAGGACTTTTCCTTAAAAATGGTTTAGATCAATCAAGAACTGACCCCCTAATTCCCCCACACTTAAACATTATTTGTCCTCAAACAATCTCATGCATTATTATCTTTGAAAAATAGAATAGTGGGTATGATTCAGCTCAAAGTGTAACATGTCTAAACATTTGAAACAAAGGATAAAAACATGTCATTGGGATTTTGAAAAAAAAATGCTCAAATGAATCTTGCCCTAACAAACTCTCACTGGTAGTCTATAAAGAAATGAATCATATAACAATAAAGATGTCCTACCTCAAATGTGATACTGATTAATGACCCAATCCAATTATGGGTTAAGAGATAACTTCAAGAGTGACAAAAAATTAAAAATATTGTGGAATTCATAACTAAACAGTAGGAACGTTATACTTTGACTCAATCCTAGGTTCCTAAAATAAATAATTTTCTTGTGAATCACCTTAATTAATACAACCTAAATGATTCCCATATAAACAATTTGTCCCCTTCTTCATTTGGAATTCATCATTCCTCTCACCTTAGTGAACTTGTTTTTGACCCTAGACACTTTTTTAATTTTTCCCAAGCCATGTATCATGTGTTAAGCGTTGTTTGATGAACTTATTCAAGATGTAGAGAGGGCTTATAGTAAACAGAAATGCACCCTGCATCTAGGGTCTCAGAGATTCACCGTGGGATCCCAAATTCCCAAACTACTCCAGTTTCAAAATATTTTTATGAAAACCATTTACAATGGATCATGAAGGTGACAGCTTTAATAATTAAAAGGAAATGAGTTCCCTAGAATCAAGATCAAACTTCCAGTTCCAAAGGTTATGATCATAACACCACTAATAGGTAACCTACATCACTCTCAAAAATAGTAACTAGACCAAATTTCTATTAAATCGTTAAGTATATTCACTCAGCAATCATCCATCCTCATTAATTACAAATTTAAAGCTTCTTTTATCAACCAATCAAACATAATCTTTAGAAAATACCCAATTGTGTACAGTGTAAAGTGTAAAATTATGAAAGAATTTTGAAAAAAATTAACCATTTTTCACGAAAATATTAAAGTTGCAGTGGGAATTGATGGAATTTTCATTAAACATAGTTTAGCTCAATCAATAATTAACCCTCTCCCCTACACTTAAAACCCAACTTTTTCCCCAAAGTTGACTTCCAAATATGGAGAAAAACAATTTGATAGTCTAAGTTCAAAACAAGTTTTACATGTCAATAGATAGATGACATGTATAAAGGGTCTCAATAAAGTTCAAAAATATTGTTTGCCACAATGAATAACTTAACCGTGGGTTCACATCCAAAGGAATGCATTAACAAATAACCTAGTGATAAAGATCTTCAATAAAGTTCAAATTGTTGCATGAATCTTGTAAGTGCACAATGTACTGGGTGTAGCAGTTTGAAAAATATGATTCAGTTGGATGTTCAACAAATCAGACAAATTACATGTTTTACACACAACAGACTAAGCAGATTCGATAGAACACACAACTAGTCTACATGTATTCCCCCCGCACTTAGTTTCTCACAGTGGAATGATTTTACAAAAATGAAATTCAATTTTTCAGCAAGGAAGAACGTGCAGAATTTTTTTTTAAACTTAGTAACATGTGCAGAAAATTTTTAGTATGTAAGATATGCATCATATTTTTCCAGTAAACATGTAGAAAAAATATATCCAATGATACAGAAATACATGCAACAAATTTTCTTCTAAATCATTAAGGAGTTGAAAAGGGAAAAAAATTAACAGTAAGGTACTTCCCTCACTTAAAGTTTTTCATTATTCTTCCAATACGGGAATTTCACTCCTCCATGAAACCAATAGCAGCAACCTAAAAATCATAGCATGTAATCCAATTACAAATAACCAGTAGAGATAGAGCATACAGAAGGCAGCAAAGAAACTCTTTATTCAACACAAAACAGTACAAAAGTGAAAATAAAGAAAGAGCATGGGTTGACTACCATGAAGCATTGAGTTTAAATTCTTTAGTTAGACTTTATTTAATTACATTTTTTTGTTTTATTCTAAAAAAACAGTATAAACATAAGTTTCCTCCCATGTAGTGCTAGTATTAAAGTCTCCAGACGGACTCACTTAGAAACTAACCATAGTCACTAGGTGGATGTGATTTCCTTAACAAGAACCACCACATGTTCCTGGCCCAAGAATTTTTAACAGAAAGATGAGATTTGTGGGCAACAAGACTCAACACGTCAGAAACTGAATTCTCATAGCCTGAATTAAAACATAAGAAACACCCTTTGACAGTTATATACATGGTTCTATCAACTTCCCTAATTGTTTCAAATTTGACACATTTAAATTTTTTGAGAAGGGACAAAAAATTAGGTGCTTCAAAGGGAGTGGCATTGTCCTCAAATCTATCTTTATCAACTTCAACATAAGCATATTCAAATTTAAGGGTGCTAATGGATGAGTTCTAATTAGTGGGTTCAAGAAGGGATTTAATAGAGTGTTGAACAGAATCTTATACAATGGAACTCAAGTGTGATTCCCCCTCTAGACTACTATCAGTATCATGATGATATTTTTCAACCAACTCAGTTGAGGGTGGAAGTGGTAGACAGGGAAGAGAATTAATTTTATCAATAATAGATTCAGGTTTAACAATGTTATAAACCTCTTCCAACAGTTCCTTGTTAGTTAAATCACACTCAACATATACTGTTTCTAACAAATCTATTCTTCCAATATCAAGTGTGTACTCAACCTCCATTTCAAGTTCGAGTTCAAAAGGCTCACTTTCTAAAACAATGTCTTCTGAGTGTTTCAGTTCAATTATAGGAGAAGAATTGTACAATTCAGATTCAATAAGTTTAGTTTCCAGAATGTTCAAATTAAGAAAATTATCCTCAAGTTGGTTAACACTGCTTTCAATTTCATTGGAAAAAGTTTCAGATAATTGATTAATGTCATAATATGGAAATGAAAGCTCATTAGTCATTATTTCTACAAAGAACATGCTCTCATCTTTATCCTCCAACATTTCAGAAATATTTGGGTTTTCAGGTTCACAACATGGAAGAGAAATGTTCAGTTCTAGTTCAAAAATATTTGATTCCATGTCATCTAGACTAAGGTTCTCTTCTAATATATTCCCCAGTTCAAGTTCAGGCTCATTGTTTAGAATTTCAGAAATTTTGAGTGAAAAAATTTTAACCTTAAAGTTTTCATTTTCTAGTTTATCTTCAACCCAAGTGACTTCATTCTCAAAATTTCTAAAGTAGTGATTTTTCTCCAATGTGTGAATTATGAAGAGAACTGGTCATTCCTTTTCAATATGTTTCAATTCATCTTCAGAATTTTTCAACTCAACATAATTAAAGTTCTTTTGGGGTCTTCAACAATGTGTTATTTATTTAGTAAGTTGGTTGTTTCCAGTTTTTGTTCAAGAGAATCATATTTTTCAAAGTAATGAGTTTGTTTCCTAGTTTCAGTATCACTTTCCTCTTCAACTTGATTTTCAAATATTTTATAAAAAAATTCTTTTTTATTTTCTTTAGATTCTCCTACAACAGATTCTTCTTCATTAAATCTAGTTTCCACTTGTTCCTTAAACCTTTGTTGTAACTTTAAGAGCATCCTTTATGATCTTTTATTTCTTTGATCTTTCTCTTGAGTGTATTTAATTTTAATTTCATTGGTTTTATTAAACCAGTAATCTCAAGAATCCTCCCTAGCATCCATTTTGTTTTCAATTAATTCAAGTTTAGCTATGAATTTAGGATTAGATTCAAATTTTTCATCTTCTTCAATGTAAACAGCCTGTTGTGGCCAGTTATAGACACATTGTCATGCAGTGTACCCATAACAGTAACAACATACACAGTGAGGCCCAAATTGATTCTAGTTCTTATGAACTTCCATTTATTTATTTAAAAGAGGTTAAACAAAAAATAGTTCACAGTGAAGCAGATTTTTTAAAATAGCACAAGCAGTAGATGCATTTCAAAGCAGTTTTTTATGTGTTTTTTATGTGTTTTGTTTTATGTTTTGTTTTTTATTAAAACCCTGGACTCTCAACATGTGACTTCCCCAGAAAAGGCGCAAAATTTTGATGCAACTGGAGGTTTTCACAGCTCTCAGAATAATATTTATTACTCATACACTAGTCTAGTGGTGCATGGTCAAACCTAACGGAAGGCAGGTGAGTGTTCTAAGGGTTATTGAAAACAAACCCCACTATTGTCAGCAGTGGGGGAATGCATTTTTTTCTTTTAATTTTTATATTTTTTTCTGATTTTCTTAGCTAAAAGAAATGAGGTAACTAAGTTGACAGGGAACTAAAATTTACACTAAATTACTGAAAAACTAAGGGAAAATAGTGAACTAATATATAAGCAACAAAGGAAAAAGAGCATTGATCAAGTAAAAACACTTGGTAAATATAATAGATTAGTTAAAAGGATTTAATTCTTTACTAATTGGCATTGAATCACTCCTCAAAACATGCTAAAAAATCCCCCTTACTAGGAGACTCAATAGGCAGAAAATTGATTCCTGGAGTTCGCCACTCCAGAATCAATCAAACTACTTAAGAAAGTAAAAATATAGCATTTGGAAATAAACTCACCATAAAATTTCCAAATTTAATGACATTAAATCTTTGAAATGTGCAATCAAAATTAGCCTCACCGATCGATATTTAAATTTTGAATTGAAAATAGAATTTGAGGTGTGAAAGTTTAAACATAGAATCATAAATCAATATCACTTATTGATTGTGATTATGTAAGAGAAAATATAATGAAGAATTTTAGAATAAAAATACAAAAGAATAAAATTTCCTGAGCTGAGAAAATGTTAGACTATGATCATATTGATCAAATCAGTGATAAAAATCCAAGAATAGAGTACAGAAATTAAGAACGAAGGGAGGAAGAACTCCCCAAATACTACTCTGTCCTCAGGCTCCTTGGCCTCCAGCTCAACTCCAGTGCTACTCCCGGGATTCTTCGCTCTTGAAAAATGTTTTGCGGAATTAGAATGAGATTCCCCCCACTTCCTGCTATTCTTTCACCTTTTAAACTTTCTATCACCTACTGCATGTCACCACAACCTTCCACTGACTTCAAGTGTCATTCACTTGTGCACCGCACACGTGCGTTTTTTTCATGACTGACACGTCACACTAACTTTTCCCTTATAACTAACTCCCTGTGAGTTAGTTAAATGAACATGGATGTATTTAAGTCCTCTGAATGAACCTGCACAAAAATAACAGAACAAAACAGTTAAAACACAAAATAAAATTAATTTAAAAAACTAAAGTTATTTTTTAAAATAAATGTTATATTACTTATAAAAAAAGTTAATTAATAAATAATTAAGCTGATAATTTTTATTTAATTAACTAAATATTATTTCTATAGTTATTAATTGATTATTAAATCTTTAATTAGATAAGGTTATTAATTTCTTAGTTTAATATTATTTATTTGGTTATTTTATTAATGTTAGTATTATTAGTAATTAACTATTATAAATTAATGATATTTTTAAATTAAGAAATTATTTTATTTAGTTTATTAATTTTATTATAATAATAATTATTTATAAAGTTAATATAAATTAAATTTCTATTATTTGTAAGATAATATTATTTTAGTTTTAAATAAGTTAGATTTTATTAACTGATTTTACATCTTAATTTTATTTTATGGTTAATTATTTATTATTATAATTATTTTATATTATATTTATTATTAATTTATTATTGCTATTATTTATTGTTATATTATTTTTAAATTAGGTTTATCTCTTCCCCCCTCCCAATATTGGCACTATAGGGGGTGCTCTTCAGATCGTCTTTAACGGAGGAGCAACGAAGGCTCTTCCCTCAAACGGCGGCCAGCGGCTCAGCCTCACTCCATCACAGTAGCAGCATGCCTCGCTTATTCAGTAGATTGAAGGGATCTTAAGTTGCTTATAGTAGCTACAATTCTCCACCCTCCATCTGTGGCAGTAAGCTTCAACAGTGGCGGGATTGGGTTCTCCTACAGCAGCGTGGGCACGGGCCTTGGCTCGGACTCTTCCTTTGTGGCGATATGGTTTGAATCCTTCAGATCTGAAAGCTCCACCTTGTCCTTGGTAAGTAGTGGTGAAGCTCAGCATCGGTCCTCCATATCTAGGAACTTTGGTGTCTAGTGATGGGTAGTAGGGGCGGAAGCAGCGCGGTTCAGCCTTAGCGTCACCCTTCAAATCACGACGGAGGGATATTTTTAAAGATCTAGTTTATAGTGGTGATTTGTATTGTTCTATGTAACTTCAGGACTTATTTAGTTTTGTCTATTTCCAAATTGGTTTGAATATTCGGCTGGTTTGTGGTTGGAGTGTGAATGGGTATACATGAATGTGAGGGAAGATGGGATGATGGTGGAAGAGTTACGGTGGAACCATGATGATAGAGGAACCGGTTTAAGGAGGTTACGGTGGAAGAACTGACGGCGGCATCGGTGATTGAAGATTATTGAGACACTGGTGGCACAATAAGGCATAGTGGCTTGAAGATGGGGACAGTCACAGGGGAAAGAAAAGGTTTGAGGAAGAAACCGGTGGCAGAATAACAGTGCCACTATTGGTAGAGAATGGGTAGAGAAGATTGGAGACATAACGGTGTGACGTGAATGGTGTGAGGGTGTGGCACCGTTAGTGCAAAATTTTAATCTTCAAAATAAAAATGTAAATTAAAATTTAAGTTTGTTAAGATAATTAATTAATATAAAACTACAAACCTAAACTAAAATTAAAAACTTATAAGAAATTATCTAATTAAAAATAAACTCGATTATTAATTAAATTAAAATTACATTTTAAAATTAAAAATTTAAGTAGATATAAAAAGATTATCTAATAAACTAAATTATTATTAAACTAAATTAATAAAATATTAACTTAAAATAACTGTTAAATAATTTAATTATAAGAACATTGGTGAGTGAAAGTTTACTACGTCAGTGACTAAATGAATCACCAATAGTAAAAAAGAATTTAGGAGTCTCCAACACCAATGAAAAGTTAAAACTGATACTAATGCCAAGTTGAAAACGATGTCGAGGAGCATTCACATCGGTAGCATACTAAAATAAAACTAATGGCAGCAGGATAAAAAAATAAACTAACAGTGGGGAAAAATTAAAACTGCATAAATTGAATTTAAATTTAAAGCCTAATTTAATTAAACAATTTAATATATAGATAAAAAATATTTAAATTAGAATTAAAAAATAAAAGTAAATTTAATAAAAGATTTGCAGTTGGGTTATTATTAACACTGCATATACAAAATTAAAATATTAAAGTTATAAAGAACTAAATTAAATAATTAATTTATAATATGAACACTTAACAATAAATTCACATTAAATTATCGATTTAAGAACTTAAATTATTAATTTTAATTAAAAACTAACCAAATAATTACCCATAGAAATTAATAAAGTTAATTTATTTTAATGAGTCTAAATTAAAGGGAAAATTATTAAATTAAAAACTAAGTTAATTAATGCACAAATAAGATGATTAATTGTTTATTTAATATTAATGTCAAATTATTAAAAAGTGAGAATATTAATATAAAAAAAACTAATTAAGAAATAATTAAATTATAAAAGTTAAGTAAGATTTAATTAATTGTTTTTAAGGCTTAAAATTTCATAATTATTATAAATATTTATTAATTAATAAATTTAGTTATAAAAATATAAAAGTATGATTATTTAATAAAAATTATAAAAATAGTTAATTAAATCATTAAAAAATAAATAAAATGATATGGAAAAACTATGTAAAAATAAGGCCACATCAGTAGCCCAACAATTTTTTTCATTCTTTTCAACTAATAAATATGAAGAAATTAGCAAATTAAACCCTAGATTCTTCATAGATAATATATTTTCACATAAAATTTATATTTAATTTAAAAAATAATAATTACCTCGATTTGATAATTATTTCATTATTTTTAATCTATTTGGTTTCCACTCTTATTATTTCACCGTATTGATTAGAATTAAAACTATAATTTATCTAGCATTATCCACACATGATCAATGAATATCAAAAATTCATCATTGGTATGTTGGGTGCTAGCACGAAGGAACCAAGTACCCTGTATCATTCACCATAGATCATAATAGATATTATCTCTTGTTATCTTGTTCTTGAGAGGGATTAGTAGGATTATTGTCTCTATATTCTTCTGATATTTCTTGATAAT